>CM053603.1:125664990-125694515 GCA_028646535.1 Procyon lotor | reverse complement strand
AAAAAAAAAAAAAAAAAAAAAACCCTCAAAAATCTAATTACCTTTCAAAATCTAAATATCATTGAAACAGAGGATAGCTGGGATTTGCTTCAACAGAGAGAGAACGGGGAGGAGCACAAATTAGACAAGACCAGACAGCAGCCAGCCGCTGGCAGAGAGGCCCATGGGCTCAGTTTCCCTATTCTCTCTACTTCTGTACGTTTGAGATATTTCATTCTAAGTAAGAAAAAAAAAATCATACAAAAGCAATGTGAAAATGTAGGTAAATATAAAAATTACAAACCAGCGGGGGTGCCTGGGTGGCTCAGTGGGTTAAAGCCTCTGCCTTCGGCTCAGGTCATGATCTCAGGGTCCTGGGATCGAGCCCCGCATCGGGCTCCCTGCTCAGTGGGGAGCCTGCTTCCCCCTCTCTCTACCTGCCTGCCTCTCTGCCTACTTGTGATCTCTCTCTCTAATAAATAAATAAAATCTTTTTTAAAAAAATTAAAAACCAGCCAAGAAACAAAAGCCACACATAGTCCTATAACCGGGGACAACTACTGTTGATGCTTCTATTTGCTTCCAATCTTTTCCACATTCTTCTTTCTCTTGTTTGCAAAATAACATAGTATGTCTATACTGTTTTGTCACTTGCTCTGCATTCCTCTCTTACATTATCTTGAGAATTATTCAAGACTCTAAATGTCTTTTAAGGATATGATTATTACATAGTCTTTCCTCAAAAGGTAAGCCTCAATCTATTTCCGATATTTGGCTTCTGTGAGTTAGGATGTGGTGAACCAGGAAGGATGACATTTCATATATAGGTGATCCCAAATAAGAAAGAAATTTCTGGATATGTCCCTAAACATAATCGGACAGCATACAGGTAAAGGAATAGTAAGGGAGAAGCTGCTGGCTCCCAGACTAGATCATTGTTAAGCACTTATTAACTTTCCAGGGACTTGCTGTTGCCAAGGCCATGACGGGAGGAAATGCCAAGAGACGTAAAACTGAAACATTGTCATAAAATGCCTCTCAGGCAACAATGCACACAGCAGATCCACGCAAGGGGTTCAAGACATCTACCAGCATCTCTGAAACGCTCGAGTCTTGAAATACTAAGTTTCCAAAGGCAAGGAGATTTGCACAGGCCTGGACTGGTATGGGAAGGCTCTGTAGGCACCAGAGCGGATCCAACAGCTTCTCGGAGACCCGTGTGCCAACAGTCCATCACGCCATGCCAGTTACGCTAGCAGAACTAACAGAACTGACATGGCTTGGTCCTATCATTGCGTTCTTTCCCCCAAGCCTTAAAGAGGATTTCCTCCACCCCAAAAATAGAAAATCCACAAAATTCTCAGGATGGGGAGATGAGAGGGATCTTGTTTTCCCTGCACTATTTGTCCCTGCCAAGAAGTAGATCTGGCAGAATATCTATGAAGACAACACCTCTTGTAATTCTTCTTTCTGAAGCAAATCCGTAAGCGGCCCAATTTGGTGATACAATGTGACGACTGAGAGCTGAACACATCCTAGCTGTGTTCCGTCTGGCCTTCCTGGACTCCTGCAAAGCACCGGGAGCCTGTGAATCAGACTGTGCGGCTCTGGCCAGCAGCTGGGACGGGTCCCGCTGCAGCCGTCCTGGACAGGGAGCCGCCGAGAGAGCTCGCACTTTCTTCTTGGGTTTCCTTCCCTTTATCCCTCCCTGTTCACCATCTCAGGTTTTTATTTCAGAAAGGACGACCGACCGTCGCTCTCTCATCACTCGGTCAAGGACGGAGTAGAGAAAAAGTCAGTCTGTGACCCCTTGAACACACACTCTGTGAGGTCAGAAAACTATGTAAGTGGCAACTAAGTGCTTACCACTTAGCACACGAAGAGCAGCCTCTCCAAACTGAGTTCCAGTCCCCTTTCCCAGCCCTCCCCCAAACACAGGAGTCCCAATGACTGCCCTCAGGCTGCTGAGCCACCAAAATTCTCAAGAGAGCACCATTATTTACATGTGCTCTACGATGACTACTATGGAAAAATTATAAAAGTATGTGCTGGGATAGCAAATTCCAAGTGATTTAAAAAAAAAAAAAAAAACTTTTGTTGTTGTTACTGAGTTGTTTTGACCATAGAAAATTAGTTTAAGAAAAGGTTATTACCTAACAAGACTTGCGGAGGATATGGAGAAGAAAAAGGAACTCATGCACTGTGGGTGGGAATAGAAATTGGTGTAGTCACTGGAAAATCAGAGGGAGGTTCCTCAAAAAATTAAAAACATTAATACCATATGATCCAGTAATTCCACTACTGGGTATTTACACAAAGAAAATGAAAACACTTGTAAATATCTACGTGCCCCTATGTTTACTGCAGCGTTATTTACAATAGCCAAGATAAGGGAACAACTCAAATGCCCATCAACAGATGAATGGATACACACTTATACACGCGCGTGCGCACACACACACACACACACGAGTGTTACTCAACTATAAAAAAAAGAACGAGATCTTGCCATTCGTGACAACATGGATGGACCTAGAGGGTATTACGCCAAGTGAAATCTGTCAGAGAAAGACAGATACCGCATGATTTCACTTATATAGAATCTAAAAAAACAGAACAAATGAACACACAAACAAACAAAAAGCAGAAAACAGACCCATAAATACAGAGAACAAACTAATGATTGCTAGAGGATGGCGGGATGGGCAAAATGGGTGCAGGGGAGAGGGAGATACAGGCTTCCAGTGCTGGAAAGAAGAACTTTCAAGGATAAAAGGTCAGTGGTATTTTAACAGTGTTGTGTGGTGGAAGAGGGTAGCTGCACTTGTAAAGAGCGTAACACAATACACACACTTATGGAGTCACTATGCTGTACACCTGAAACTAATGTAACATCATGTGCCAACTCTACTCCAATTAAAAAAAAAGAGAAGTTATTACAACATTCCACTTATATATTTCACTGGGAGATTGGAACCTCTCAAAGCATGAGTTCATTTCTGACCTAAGTCCATGTCCTCCCTCTGGATTCATATGTCACAGAAAAAGCTGGTGGGGAGAAACAAACAAACGGAAATGCAAGCTAGGAAGACCTGCAATTCTCTTCTTCAGCTGGATTCCCTCCTATGGCGATCTTTAAACTTGACCAAAATTGGGCCGGAAAGCTCAAGAAGCTGCAATGCACAGAGCTTGAACTTTACCTTTTTCCCCTGAAAAGGAGCCAAAGAGCCTCAAGTATGAACCCCGGGCAGCTGTCTCCTGGCAAAGACAGCAACCCCTCGCACGCAGCCACAGCCCGACCCGTCGCCGGCCCCAGCTGACCAGACTGCCCCAGGTCTTCCCCCTGGTCCCAGAGCTCACCTTCCGAGGTAAGAGGGGACAGGACCCACAGGCTGGGTGGCTCAAACTCTGCCATCTCCTGCACACAGTGCCAACGCCCGCCCACACGTGGGGATGAAACCAGAGAGGAAAGTTACCTTGCAGACGGCCGCCTGGAGAACAGCGTCAAAGCCCCCCTCGGGCGCATCGCGGTTCCGCGACACCCTCTGTTTGCGAACCTCCTCATTGAAGCTGTCGACTCTGTCCGTGAGAGGCAGCAGATGGCGGAACCCAAAGGACGGGACACAGTTTGGGAATAACTTGTAACTGGAGAGAAAGAAGAGAAGAGTCATTTTCCAGCGCTGTAAGGAAATCTTCAACAACCAAGAACTCGGTGTGTTCCCGGAGCGTGTTCCCGGAGGGCCTCGAGCAGCACAAGTCGGTATTGCCCCCCGCCTACGGCGTGCCCCAGGACAGGCAGGGGGCAGCACACAAGAGGAACAACACGCTTCCTACTCTACAGACATCAAGGCCTAAGCCACAGGCAAGTCGGCATATCCAGGTCGTTCAGTGAATGGAAGGGAAAAATGGCTCGAAAAACGCAGAGACAACAGTGGGCTACTGTGGTCAGAGGAAGACGTCACGGGGGAGCCCCGCCGCGGGCCCTGAAAGATGCGGGGGGCCGGTGTCACGGGCACCGGGGCCTGGGCAGCACAGCAAGGAAGGCTCTTTTGGGCCCAGGAAGGTGGGCACTGTCAAGTGAGAGTAGCCTGAACAGAGGGACGCAGTGAAGCCAGCTTCCACGGCACCTCTGTGGCTGCCACATGCCAGAAGATCACGGAACCCCCTTGTGCCAACCCACGCAGAGACACCGTGACAGCCCGGCGCAGGAACAAATGTCAGTGGAACAGGAACGAACGCATCCTTTCGGCTACCTCACTCGTTGGTAAATACCGCAGCGATAAACGATCGGCTCTCCTAAGTGCAACAGAAATCCTTTGAAACTAGCCATCTTCAAGCGAAGATTAGGTCTGGCGTTTGGGGAAGAGAAAAGCATGATGTCTCTTCAGCAGGGGGATGCCGCCTCTTTCTCCCGCAAGCCTGGCGGTCTCCTCTGCAGCCTGCAGGAGCAGCCCCAAAGTTAGGAGCTGGACAGTGAGGGGGTCAGGGCCGGGGTCCCCAACAAGCACAGACGGGGCAGCTACAGTCAAACAGCACTGACGTTCTATTTTGCAGTGTAGATAGAGCCACATGGACATTCTGCTCTGCAGCCTTTGCAGAAATGACTTCTGCAAAACGTCCTAAAATAAGACAGTTAACCACAACAGCATGTGTCAATATCATGGGCAAGGGGCAGTTAGGACATAAGCCCCCAGATGTCAGCAAAAGAGGACCATCCGGGGGTGGACATTAACCTAAAAGGTAGACAGAAATGTGACGAAGCCCTGATTGGCACGACTCAGCACACCCTGACTGCTTAAGAAAGTTCCTCAAAAGACCTCATAAAACCCCTCAAACTCAGAAACTCCGAGGGCAACTCACTCGGGTCCCCCTCCCTCTCTCGGAGCTTTGAACTTTTGCTCAATAAACTTGGCTTTGCTGCCCACCACTCTTTGGTCTACGTCATTCTTCAAGTCAGGGTGACCAAGAACCACGGGCACTAAGGGGACACAAAATCCTGTAGCACCAAGTGGCCCCATACCCGGAGGAAGTTAGATCCCATATCTCCCTGGCATAGGAAGAGGGGCCTTACGCTGTTTCACAAGTGGACTCTCTAGAGGAGAAGGTCCTGGCCACAGAGCAGCACATGCGCCAGAGCCCTGTGGCAGGAGAGAACACGGGGAGCCCGTGCACAGGAAGGCTGGGGAAGCTGCAGGGCAGGGAGCAACGGTGAGGCTGGGCCAAGGGGAGGCTGGGAAGGCAGACTGAAAGACCACGCAGGTGTGTGGCCGTGCTAAGGAAGCCTCTCTCTCAGAATAAAAGACGAGGAAAAAACCCGCTAATGGAGAGGCATGGCGGGAAGGCTTTATAATCCAATTTAAGCCGTGCGTATGGAAAGGGAAACAGGCTTAGCAACTCCTAGGGGATCCTGCCTAACTGTTGCCAAGCAGCGGCAGCCAGGGCAGGTCTGGACGGGCTCCCTTTCTCCAAGTGAGAGGCAACCTCCAGCTTCCTAAGAGGGCATTCCATTCTCCCGCAGGACCTGTAGCACGTGCCCTGTCCGCCGGTCCGCAACAACCCGGCCCCGGACAGAGTGGACCCCCCTGCCTGAATGGCCTCGGCTCTCTCTGGACGGAGGACAGGTGCTTCCCACTTTCCTATGTCTGCCTCCCCTTTATTTCACTCCCTCCTTCTTCCCCAAATCTTCACCTACGCCTCGTGATTTCTAGAACCCAGGCCACCCAAACGTTTTATCCCCATCTCATTCTGCCATGAAGAAAAGGCCATGGAAATTATATTCCCGGCTGGAAGAAGGAAAGGAGCTGAGGTCCCATCAGGAGTTATTACAACTGGACAAATGGGTAGATGCAGGAGGAAGTAAATACACACCAGCTCCCTTCCTCCAAGCCGCTACGTCTGTCTGTGTGGTTCTGGTGCACAATTGAGGACTTGAGGTGTGTGTGTCCGGGCTGGGTTGATCAGGGAGGGCAGGGGTTGAGGAAAGGGAGGGGAGGGGCACAGCGGTATCTGTCATTCACTGAGAAAGCTGGAGAAGCTGTGGAAAGCTCACCGAAAGGAGCTCGGCATTTTTCACCTTTTCCCCTTCATTCCTGCCAGCAACATTAAGTAGATATATCTTTACCTGGAGAAACACTATTATATGATCGGGAACTAGATAATGTGTTTACCAGAAAGAAGTCTTCATGGCAGAGAAATTACTATAATCAAATCAGTCACCTCTTCAGGAGAGAAAAACGGCTTGGTCACACGGAGCCCGCTGAAGGTCTCACAGTCACTAAAACACGATGTCCTCTGTGACTAGTTACTTAGTTTAACCCCCAGAAGACCTGAGTGAACTGAAGGTCTGGGTGTTTGGGGGCCTAACACCGGCAAACGCTCTAACCCCCACCCCGCATCTGCCCGGAGGACCCTGTTTAGGGCCATGTAGAGGGAGTTACTAAATTAAGAATTACCAACCAAAGTAGATAAATAAAGTATATAGGCTTAAGTTGCCTGGGGGGAGCATGTGTATATGAAAAGCGATTGCAATCTGAAGACTAGATCCAGGCAGGTCCAGAAAACAATCTAAAGCTTCAGGACAATATTACAGGATGAGCTGATGTGGAAAGAACTCTTCTCTTACTGCAAATATTTAGAACTGCCGGATAACATAAAATTTGTCAAACTGTCAACAGGTAAATGTTAATATGGAAGTTTAGCCGGGAAATTCCCTTCATCCCAGAAATGAAGGGAAAAAAATCGTTCAACAAATGAGCACACTTAGGAGCCGAGGTGGGCCTGGGGGGAGAGCTCAGGCTGAGGAATTCCGGGATGTGTCACGACCGACTGGGCAGAGGTCCTAAGGGCTGGGGGGCGGGAGTCAAACAGGGAATAAAGCCCCGAAATGGGGCTCTCTGCAGAAAGCTGAGCGCCACAAAGAGCTGCCCTGTCACCAAAATCAAAGACAAAAATTCCAGCCACTAGTCTGGGAAAGAAGCAAGGAAGAGCCACTGCAGGCCAAGAATGAGATGAATCACCCATAAAAATTGTTCACTCCAGACCCGAGCAGGTCAGAAGTCACTGTTTTTTGGTGAAGGAACCCCCAACTGAGACGAACAGGAAAACTATCCCGTGGAGACCTAGCAGATCCTGGCGGCAGCAGGCAGACACCCGCCCCCCAAGGATGCAGACACGCCGGCCGGCATGCCTGCAGCTGAGATGCTCACATAGAAAACCAGCACGGGCGAAGAGAAGCTGGTGGCGAAGGTCTGGACCCCGCAAGAAACACGCCACCAGGAAGGAATGTCCACAAATGCAACAAACGGGATGATCTGTAGTTCAAGAAACAGGGGTAACAGAAATGTCGTCTTTCAGACACGAAAGGAAAGGAAAGAATAGATACCAAAAGCTAAAACAGGATATTATTAGAAGGAAAAAAAGTCAGAAGGCTCCAGGGGAAAAAAAACAGTGTCAAAAACAGAAGGTTGGAGTAGAACCAACCAAAAAAATATAGTCTGTGAAATTCAAAAATGAAACATCAGTGTATGGATGAAGCAACTAAGAACAAAATGGTAAACTAGGAGAAATTTCCTATTATGGAACTTAGTGTTAGAAAATGAGGAGAGGGGGATCGAAGAGAAAATGTCTAAGAATAGTCAAGAATAAAAAGAGGTATTCTCAGGCTAAACAAGCCGACCAGATTCTGGGCAATGTAAATAAAAGTAAATTCAATCTAGACACACCGAAATGCCTATCGTTCTAGAATAGGAACAACACAGGAAAATATTAAAAGCCACCAGAGAGAAGGCAAACCATCAGATGGATAGCAGACTTCTCACAGGCCACAGGACATGCCGGCAGACAACGGAATCATACCATCAAGGTGGTGAAGGAAGACTCCGAGCCCTTGGAAGAAACACAGGAAGGTAAGAGAAAACATCAGTGATGAAGGATGAAATGTGTCATCTCACTGGCATGGATTTTCGCATGTACAGTTCCATTTGTGTGTGTGTGTGTGTGTGTGTGTGGTGAGAACATTTAAGATCTACTCTCTTAACAACTTCCAAGTACAGAAGTACATGCTCCAAGTACAGTACTGTTAACGATCATCACCGTGCTGTACATTACATGCCCAGCACGAATTCATCTTATAACTTAAAAACTGGAAGTTTGTACTTTCTGACCAATGTCTTCCTGTTTCCCCCACCTCCCAGGCCCCAGCAGCCACCTGTCTACTCCGTTGCTATGAATCTGGCTTTTCTAGATTCCACATATAAATGTGACATGACATGTATTTCTTTTCTTTTTTTAAAGATTTGAGAAAGAAAAAAAAAAAAGATTTGAGAAAAAGAGAGAGAATGCAAACAAGCACAGGGCGGGGAAGGACAGAGGGAGAGTCTTTTTTTTTTTTAAGATCTTATTTTATTTATTTATTTATTTGACAGAGAGAGCGAGATCACAAGTAGGCAGAGAGGTAAGCAGAGAGAGGGAAGCAGGCTCCCCGCTGAGCAGAGAGCCTGATGTGGGGCTCGATCCCAGGACCCTGAGATCATGACCTGAGCCGAATGCAGAGGCTTTAACCCACTGAGCCACCCAGGTGCCCCTGGAGAGAGAGAGTCTTAAGCAGACTCCCCACTGAGCCCAACAAGGGACTCTGTCCCACAACCCCAACATCACAACCTGAGCCGAAACCAAGAGTCAGACGCTTAACCAATTGTACCACCCAGGCGCCCCGAGGCCTGACATATATTTCAACAACAGCCTGATACCTCTAGCAAAAGAAAATGTGTTCGGGACCAGAGCTGACATGCTACATTAACCCTTCAAATCCTGTATCAGTGAACACGACATGATTTTTCCCAGTGACACTCTTGCTGTTACTCAGAATAGCAATTAAACAGTTCTTTAATTTAATGATTAAATTACACTATGTCTTTTTCTCTTATTATGGCAGCCCTGGTCCTACTTACGTCAGTTCTAGCATTTCCAGCACATTCTAAGATAGGAAGGGATGAGTCCGGGACTTTGATCCTTTGGCAAAAACATCTGGAGCAGGAGGAGGTACAAACCTCAGGAAAGCCCCATGAAAAACCAGCTCTCTTATCTCTGAGGTGTCCCACAGAGGGGGTAAGTCCCTCCGTCCTGACTCTACCTTCCCAAAACTTCCTGGGGACTGTGCTGTTTCCACTCCCCCAGGGAAGAGAAACCCAACTGAAGGTGCCACTGGAGCTTGAGAAGAACCCCGTGACTTTGCCCTGCATGCTCGCCGAAGGAGAAGAATAGGCAAGGACCACAGACAACGTGCACCAAGCCAGGGATGCAAGGCAAACAAGAGAGGCAGACCAGCTGTAAGGACAGCAGGGGCCGAGCATGGGGCTCAAGCCCATTACTGCCAGACCTCCCCCATTGTTCTAGATAACCTGCAAATCCTGGTTCTTCTTCTTCTTCTTTTGTTTTGTTTTTTTAAGATTTTACTTCTCTGAGAGAGCGTGAGCAGGGAGGAAGAGCGGGAGAGGTGAGCAGACTGTGTGCAGCACCCAGAGCCCGACGCAGGGCTCAGCGTGGGGCTGGATCCCGCCACCCCGAGGTCATGACCTGAGCTGGAATCAAGAGTCAGACGCCCAACTGACTGAGCCACCCAGGAGCCCCCATCCTGGCTATTCTTGGTTAAATCTATTTGTTTAAATGTTGGTAGCTAATTCACAGCACCGTTACAACTTAGAGACGCACACAAGCACACCCAGGCTGGACGAGCCACCTGGCGCAGTTCTCCCCACAAGCAGCGGGGACCTCCGGGACCTGGGGCACCACACCCAGTCCACCACCTGGCCGTGAGGAGGTCAATCTCGGCCTGGCTCACTGGGCCACAGAGTGACTCCCTGATGTGCCCAGCGTGGAGGAGAGAAATTTGCCTAACTTAGCCTGAGGTTTCCTTCGAAACTCCCAGTCTTCACTGGACTTCCTGTGTGGTGAGTCTTTCGGCGTGCCTGTGCTCACTGTGAAGCCTTTCACTGTCAAAGCTGGGTCTGCCTTCTAGGGCTCAGAGAGAGACTCTGGAAAAGCGGTAACGACCCAGAATATTCGAATGCTGAGTTCCCAGAGCCAGGCCTTTGTCCTCTCCAGGCTTCCAATGTAGCGTATCTCATGGTGGAAATGACTATGGAGACACCCCCTGTCCATCTGCAGACAGGGCCCAAGCACAGCGCGGAGGTGAAAAGGAAGTAGACAGAATCACTATTCTTGAGGAATTGAAAAAAGTTTTGTTGTGATGTTTTTGTTTTTTCTTTAAGATTTTATTCATTTGGCAGAGAGAGAGAGCGTGCGAGTGAGCACAAGCAGGGGGAGCAGCAGGCAGAGGGAGAAGCAGACTCCTTGGTGAGCAGGGAGCCCAATGTGGGGCTCTCTCCCAGGACCCTGGGATCACGACCTGAGCAGAAGGCAGACTCTTAACTGACTGAGCCCCCTAGGTGCTCTAAAAAAAGTTTTGGTTAGCATGCTGTCGCACCTGGTCAGAAGCAAAACCCCAACCAGACCACCCAGCCCGCTGCAGGGCTGCAAGCTGCTGACGCTGCTGAAGACAAGTTGGGGACTTGGGCAGGTTCAACGGACATCTCTTTTCCTCCCTGGGGCAGCCAAGCAACCCAAGACGGAAAATGCCACCATAAGGCAGAAAGGCCTGGATCCGAGTCCCTGCTTGAAGGCGAGCTGTCAGGGAAAGCGGCTCAACCTTCACCAGATCTGATACAAGCAAGAAAAGAACCCGGATGGTGCTGAGCCCCTGCGATTTGGGGCCTGTGTGTCACAGCAGCATCGCCAGACACTGCCCTTGGGCAAGCACCCTGAGGGCCAGGTGGTCTGGGAATGGGTATTAGCTTCGGGACCGGACTCAGGTAGAGCCTGTGTGGTCGGGTGACTTGGATGGGGAGGAGCAAGCCCCCTGTCCCTGGGACCGCAGGCTCTGACGGCAGCTCGCCCTCGAGCTTGCTCCAAGTCCCCTCCTTACTAGTTGTGTAATCTCGGGCCAGCTGTTCACTCAAAATGTTGGTTTCCTCATCTGCGGAGAATGGCTCACATCTACCAGAGGGACCGCAAAAGACTGTCATGAGATTTACATGAGATAATCCATATGGTGCAAAGCATTTCGTGCGCTGCCTGACACTTGGTAAGTCTTCGCCATGTCTTGCCCGGTAACGACTCTGGGGCCTTACAGCCCAAAGCCTGACTCAAGTCGAAAGTGGGGATAAGAAAGAAAGAGTTGGGAGTTACCACTCATCGTCACAGACCACATCATCCCGGCATTTTGTGGGAACCATTGCAAGACTAAAAACAAACCAACCTTGTAGAGGTTGCCTTAGGGGAGCTGGCGGCCGTGATCCTCCACCCCGCCCCCCACAAGTACACGACGTTGGAGTCCTGGTCACCAGTCCAGCTTCCTCTCCTTCCCGGGCACAGCTAACCCAGCCTCCCTATCAGAGCTCCCTTCTACCTGATAAAATACAGGAGCAGAAGGAGCAAAAGCCACTCAGCCCCAGCCCAAGAGCTCCACCTGTGAGCAATTGTCCAGACACAGTGACCTTCAAAATCCCAGGTGGAAGATGAAGAAGTACAGGGCACACGGAGCCTGGGTCCCTGAGACCCTGCTTGGAAGAAAGGGGTCCGCTGATCAGGAGATCCATCTGGATTTCAGTGAGCAGGAAATAAACTTTTTTTTTTAAGATTTTATTTATTTGACAGAGAGAGAGAGAGCATGCAGGTGCGCAAGCAGGGGGAGCTACAGAGGGAGAAGGAGGGGAGGACTCCCCACCGGGCAGGGAGCCTGATGTGAGGCTCAACCTGAGATCATGACCGAAGCAGAAGGCAGACACTTAACCGAATGAGCCAGCCAGGCGCCCCAGGAGATAAACTTCTATAGTGACATACTTTTGGATTTGTTTGTTGCGGCGGTTAGAAATTCCTGCTGACGACCTGTCAAATATCTTCTAGTTTGAGTACTTGACTTACATTGGGGAAAAAAGTCATACCTTTAAAACACAGGATTTCCATTTCATTTTGTCAACGTTGAGTTATATTTACACAAACAACAAATAATTCGCTTCCGCCCAAGCATCTCAGTGACACCAGGTAAGAGGAAAGTTTCCATTGTTCTGCCTTTTCCTTCCCTGAACGCCTGGGTGTTCACTTCCTGAGAGCATTGTCTTAATTTGGAAAACGGCGCTGTTGTCAGATAGGCAGAAAAACAAATGAGCTACGATCATCATACCTTCCTACAGTCTTGCAACAGTTCGTGTCTCCACACATAGTGGGAGGGACAGACCTGGGACACCGTTGATCAGTTTAAACACTGAAGTCCGCCCCCCCTCCCCCGTTCCCCATAAGTCTTCCCTAGTCCTTTCTTCGGGATAAGTTTTCCCAAGACTCCGTTCTCTCACCCTTCAACACCCAACGGAAGGGGAAGGACAACTGGTCACTCACCCGATGCATGGATTGGTCTGGTACCTCGGCGCTGTGTAGGAGAAAGGGGAGATGTTCTTGTCTACAAAAGACCCGAACCCCAACCGGAAGTTGCTGGTGAGCTTCCTCATCTCCTCGGCGAGCTTGGTGCCTAGGTTGCGGATGTTGTCCAAGTCATCCTTCATGGACAGGGAGAGGTCCATCAGGTAGTACAGGTCCACGGGATAATCCTCCACCTGTCGGACCTGCAGCTGGAAAGTCGTCTTGTCACCTGTGCCAACAGAGAGGCCGTGCACCTTAGAGGTCAGCCAACTTGCTGGGGGCTGACGGGATCGCTTTTGCTTCCAAAGCCGGTCCCCCTCTTACTTTGCTTTAGTGACTGCATGCCTCTCAGAAGAAATACTTTTCTTGGAAGTGGAGTAACGGCGCCGAGGGGGAAGTTCTAGGGTCTGGGTTCTCTTTCCAAATTCTTGGCTCGGGATTTTTAAGGAAACTCTTTAACAACTCATCTCTTCGGTGGTGTTCTGTTTTGTCAGCAAAGGGCAGTTGGTGGACAGCGAGCCAGACAATTCCGCGGACACAGACTAGGTGACAGTCGCCCACCAACCACACACCGACTTCAGAGAAAGGAGCGGCCAAGTTGTGAACATGGCCAGGAGGAGACTATCAAGATGTGAATGAAACAGAAAAGACAGGATAAACAGAAGTAGGCACGGGCAGAGTGACTAAGAACTAGGGTGGGAAGAGAGGTACAAGGCAAGGGGGAGTGGAGACACACGGTACCCCTAACGTACCCCCAAGGGGCAAAAATACTCATGCTTCTGCCACATGTCACCTTTTTCTATTTCCCTAACCACCTACAGACAATAGTTTTTAGTTCTTGGGCATATTTGACACTTTGGGATACCACAGACCTAAATTATCATCAGAAATTACATGTATAAGTTCAGGAAGACAGATTCCAAATTTGAGCACCCTCCGAATGAAGGGGGAAAAGAGAGAGAAAGAAGAAAAAAAAAAAGACTCCTAGATTTGTCTACCAGCTACAAGAAAGAGAAAATAATTTTTGGTTCCACAATAAGAGTCAGAGACAGAGGAGAAGGAGGAATTAATTCAGAGGGAAGGAAGTGAAAAGCCCGTGTCACCTCCTAGGGAAGCTCATCTCACCTCAGGCTGACCAGCAGCGAGCAGAAGCCTTCTTGAACTTGCAGGATAGGGACTCCAATCCCCTGTGCTCCCTCTCCTCCTCCCACCCCAGACAAGGCAGGTGGCATTAACTAGACAGTGGAGATTCAAACGACCAAGTTCCACTCTGTCCCTTGACCAGGGCTGCGACCTGAGCCTCGGTGTCCTTGGGGATACAAAGGAAATAACAGAACAGCCCTGACTAAAGCGATGAAGCACTCTTGTGGAGAGCCGTGTTTTGTAAGCACCATAAATGCATAAATGAAGTATAATTATCATAATTACTATTTGTTGCCTGAGTGACAGCATCGAGCCTGCTTCCCCAGACCTGTCTTTGCATGGACTGCTCTGGCTTCCTCGAGACGGACGCAGTTTGAGTTGCCTGTTGATAGGAGCCTATTTTTAAAGACCATCAGAATCTGACTCAAGCAGAGGAATGCTGGAGATTTCTTCCAGAATGAATTCTGGACGGATGTAATGTCTGCCTCTGGTTCCCATCAGGCAGACTGAGCAGGTCCCAGCACCGAGCCCCTCCCAGCCCCGGATGACACATCACGGTGCGGAGGGGGCCAGAGGGAGGAGAACTTGGGGAAGGGGAGTGCCTCCTTGGCCTTGGCTTAGGCAGACCACAGACCCGCAGAGCCTGCGATCAGGTCTGTTCTGTTCAATCCCTTGACCTCTTCGCAGAGGCTTCTGCATTTTCTGTCATCTGTGCCCTGTCCCCAAAGGTCCCAACTGCCTCTTCTTTTATCCAGGACCCACTTGTGTGGCCTATGAGTACAGCACTAATGAGCCCTTTGGGACCAGGAAGTCGGAAACGGGCTTGGACTTGGGGAGGCACCTGTGGGAGGGCAGAGAGTACTGGGCTTGGAGAATGAGAGGTGAGCTGGAATTCAGACCTTGCCACCGAGACCTCAGGGGACCTCAGGCTCCTCTAAATTAGCTGCTCAGTTTCTACATGGGTAAAACGGGAGGATGTTAATTACTGTGGGGCTCAAAGGAGACCGTTTATCCTAATGCCACACAAATGCGTCTACTGGAGGCAAGCTTCCACCTGGGTTCCCCCCAGAAGTCGGTTATTAAAGCAATCTCCTGTAGGGATAAAAAGGGAGACGGAAAATTCTGCCAGAAACTTGAGTGTGTAACGGCTACAGCTTTGGGCATTACATTTAACTCCACATTTTCCAGAAAGGGAAACAAGGTGTGACACGCGAGTCTGTGTGTGCGAAGCAGGGATCTACTCTGAAGTGAGAAAGCTCTTGGCATCAAATTCCAAGAGAAACTGATGACTGAAAAAGCACACACCCGCCTCCCCGTTGGGGGGCTGCCAATGTTAAACGGAAGTGTGTCTCCCAGTTTTCCGAAAAGGGGAGGGTGTAACCACGAGGGTATTTTGGAACGTTTGGGATGAGGGTTCACTGCTACCTCCGCTATCCCTGATTTTAAATGCTACAAATTCCTCAGGGGGCCGCGGCAACACCGGGATGTTCTGTCAGCAGATTCTGGAGGGACCGACATTCCTGGACCAATTCTCAGCGTGAGTGTCAAGGGTGGGAGTTAAGCAGTGGTGCCCCAGGCCCCCCCACGAGCAAGGTCAGCGGACTGAAGGAGAGGGGCCACCGCAGGGCACAGAGAGAAAGTCTGGGGCCCACTTTCCGTCTTTGGACACGCTTCCAGAACCAGGCACGCTTAGCCGCTCTCTGGCAGTCTAACCAGCTACGCGCTCCTGCACCACTCGGGCCATGTCACCTCCACGTGTCCGGCAAAGAGCAGAGCCCTTGTCACCTCCACTGTCGGCGCCCTCCCAGTCCGCACACACGCGGCGGGGCGCTTCGTGCAGAATTCCTGCTGCTTGCTCCGTGGGTAAGTGTAGGTTCTCCTACTGCAGGCAAGTATCTGCCAACCCCTTGAAATGTACTTTTAAAGTTTGTTTTCTCTCTCTGCTCTCCCTTCAATCAAAAGTGGAGAGAGAGAGAATCAGGGCTTCTGAATGGCTCGGTCAGCTGGGCAGCCAACTCTTGATGTCGCCAGGGGTCATGATCTCAGGGTGGTGAGACTGAGCCCGACATGGAGCTCCCGGGTCAGCGGAAGAGTCTGCTTGAGGATTCTCTCCTTCTCTCTCTGCTCCCCCCACCAAATAAACAAAAAAAAAATCTTAAAAAAAAAAAAAGCAAAGAGACAGTGAAGGAGGAAATTCCACCAAGAACTGGTATTTTTTAAAGATTTATTTTATTTATTTGACAGAGAGAGAGAGATCACAAGTAGGCAGAGAGACAGAGAGAGGGGGAAACAGGCTCCCTGCTGAGCAGAGAGCCAGATGCGGGGCTCAATCCCAGGACCCTGAGGTCATGACCTGAGCGGAAGGCAGAGGCTTTAACCCACTGAGCCACCCAGGCGCCCCCAAAACTGGTATTTTTAAGACCGATTTTTGTTCAAACGTTTGGACAAAGTAGTATTCCAACCAAGAAAGATTCCTGCCATGCCCAAATAAATGTAAGTAGGTCTTGATTCCTCAGGATTACCCTTCTGTGCCAAAAACTGAAAGAAGGAACATATTAAAAATCAGAGATATTACAAACTGGACGTCCACCGAACAGGGAATTAGGACCCAGGTGCACACCTTGGGACTATCATCTAGCTCCTCTGTTTACTGTAGCAGAAGGTAATTAGTATCCCAGGATTAAATCCAGACCTAGAACCAAAGAATTGCCTCCCTGGTCTAGGACAAGGCTGGTGTGCCCTACTGCACCCCACTCCTCATTGCAGAATTCTGTCTCTTGACACACAGAACCAAGGAAGGAACCATGTGAAGACACAATTGGCCTCTACCAGTGTCTGCCCCAAAGAGGGTTCTCACCAGAACTCAACCAGGCTTGCACCCGGATCTTGGACTTAGAGGCTTCAGGACCCTAAGAGAGAATTTTCTGTTGCTTATAAGCCCTCGGTCTATGGGTACTGGTTAGAGTAGCCTAAACGGACTAAGACTGGGTTATTTTCAAAGAAAGTAGGACACTAGGAATGCCAGGCCTGGGTTATAGACTGCTGACTTCTTACTGGGTCCTCACATGGCTGAAGGGACAAAGGAGGAGGGAGCCTTCTGGGATTAGGATTGCAATTTATAAATGTTCGTTCGGGGGAAGGCACAAACACTGTATATTAGTGAACCTCTTATCCAGCCACCACTAAGTCTGTCTTAGATTTTGCAATCAAGTGCGAACTCTGTCAGTCTGGGTGGCAGAAGCGACATCTCAGTCAGGTAACTGGCACCTCCAAAGTAGAACCCGGGATGAGGGGGATAAAGAGCAGCACAGACTAGGGCTGGCAAAAGGGCTCAAAAGCAACCAATCCCCTAGGTTAATTAACAGTACTACCAATGTCAATTTCCTAGTTTTAGTAATGCACATAACCAATGTTATGGTTACATAACATTATCAGAGAAAGCCAGGAGGGATATACAAGAACAGGATTACTTCTGCAACTTCTTGTGAGCCCACAATTGTTTCAAAATAAAACACTTAATATGAAAACACAAAGTGACTAGTCAGTGAACTAAAGGATCGAGGAAAATTAATGACTTAAGTAAACCCTTTCTAACTGCCCCAAGGCTTCACAACCACTGCTAGCCTTTTATTTGCCATTTCAATAAGCTTTATTCCAAAGTTTGTATCCTTTGTTAAGAATTTCTTAAGATTGTTTTCCTGACATACAGTTTCTAGGATTGGAAACAAAATGGAAAACATGATCCTGTGTTTATACAAAATCCTGCTTAAAGTTTGGCAGTTCCTCAAAAAGTTAAACATAGAATTACCATATGACCCAGCAATTCTACTCCTAGTTATATACTCAAGATTATTGAAAACACATGTCCACACAAAAACTTGTGTATGAACGTTCACAGAAGCATTAGTCATGATTGCCCCAAAGTGAAAACAGCCCCAATATTCATCAGCAAAAATGTGGCATATCTATACATACACAAAGGAATATTATTTGGCCATAAAAAGGACGTCTTGGTAAATGTTACAACATTAAGGAGTCCTGAAGACATTTTGCAGAGTGAAAGAAGCCAGACATAAAAAGCCATATATCAGGGGCGCCTGGGTGGCTCAGTCGTTAGGCGTCTGCCTTCGGCTCAGGTCATGATCCCAGAGTCCTGGGATCAAGCCCCACATCAGGCTCCTTGCTCAGCAGGAAGCCTGCTTCTCCCGCTACCATTCCCGCTGCTTGTGTTCCCTCTCTCGCTGTGTTTCTGTCAAATAAATAAAATCTTTAAAAAAAAAAAAAAAGCCATATATCATATGATTTACATAAAATGTTGAGAATAAGCACAACCCTAAAAATAGAAAGTAGATTAGTGGTTGCCTCAGGCTGAATGTGGCCGGGAGGGGAAAGATAAGGAGTCACTGTTAATGCATACAGGGTTTCTTTTTGAGGTGAGGAAAAGTGTTCTGGAATGAGACAATGGTGCTGACTGCACAAGGCTGCAAATATACTACAAACCACTAAATTATATACTTAAAAATGGTGACTTGGGGCACCCACCTGGCTTAGAAGAGCATGTAACTCTTGATTTCGGGGTCGTGAGTTTGAGCCCCATGTTGGGTGTAGAGATCACTAAAAAAATAAACTTAAAAAATAAAATTATTTTTAAAAATAAAAATAATAAAAATAAAATGGTGACTTCTGTGGGATGTGAGTCACATCTTAATTTAGAAAGAGAGAGAGAGAGAGAAAGAAAAGAAAAGGGGCGCCTGGGTGGCTCAGTCGTTAAGCGTCTGCCTTCGGCTCAGGTCATGATCCCAGAGTCCTGGGATCGAGCCCCGCATCGGGCTCCCTGCTCGGCAGGAAGCCTGCTTCTCCCGCTACCATTCCCTCTGCTTGTGTTCCCTCTCTCGCTGTGTTTCTCTCTGTCAAATAAATAAAATCTTTAAAAAAAAAAGAAAAAGAAAAGAAAACCCAAACATAGAGGAAAATCTTTCTTTTTCCCCAGGGTTATTCTGGAATGATAACTTTGCTTTCCTGAAGTATCACTCGTATTACGCGGAGGCTTGTCTTTGATTAGTCATTAGTATAAGGCTGGCAAAGTGTTACATTTCACTCAACAAATATCTATTATGAGGTATGGGGGAGCGGGGTCAGGGAGGAGACAAAAAAGGATTTCTAAAAATCAATAATCAAAAAACCAACCACTAGATCTGAAGCCTTCTGCCGAGTCAGGGGGTGACTACCTTGAGGTTGACTATGCATTTGGTAAACTGAACGTTGTTAACTGCAACGTAACATTCTCTTCCTCCCCCAAATAAAAATCTGGGCTTTGTCTCTCTAAAAATGCTAAAATTTTCAAGACTTTAACAGGCTTCATTGGCTTCAGGTGTTTCTACATTTGACAAATAGATTCATGAGATTCTAGACCTCTAAGAATTAATATTTTCTTCAGATTTCCAAGTGTTCAGCTCTACAAACATCCTCATGTTTGAGTGTATTTTGTCTGGGCGGCCAACATCTCCAGCACCTTGACCTCCCAGAAACCGGCCCTCTGTTACCACACCTTCCACACAACCAGGGAGCTCACACGCAGCACCCATAAATCATGATCTTGTATAAAAAT
The DNA here is from genome assembly GCA_028646535.1 of Procyon lotor. Taxonomy (NCBI): domain Eukaryota; kingdom Metazoa; phylum Chordata; class Mammalia; order Carnivora; family Procyonidae; genus Procyon; species Procyon lotor. The sequence continues at coordinate 125,675,314 of CM053603.1, read as the reverse complement.
AGGATCATGTTGGGCTTAAACGACTGGGCTCAGTCAGTTAAGCTTCTGCATTTGACTCAGGTCAGGATCCCAGGGTCCTGGTCACTGGGTCCCACCCCGGGCTCCCTGCTCAGCGGGAAGCCTGCTTCTCCCTCTGCCCCTCCCCCCACCCCCACTTGTGCTCTCGAGCTTCCTCTCTCTTGGAAAAATAAATAAAATCTTTTTAAAAATATATTTTAAAAAAAAATAGGACCATGCTTTCCATTTTATGTCCAATACCAGAAACTGTATCATAATGCTTAGCAGGAGATGGGACTATACCATGACTTACAAAATTAGCAACTTCAACTAATCCCATAATAATGCCCAGCAATCCAGTAGTTTGTGCTTCTCTGTCCAGCAGAGCCATTTACACCCTTTTGGTTTCTTATTTCCCAGATAACTCAATAGGCAAAGGAAATCTTTCTTATATACATGATGACTCACAGCTCTTTCCAACAACCACCACAAGCATATCAAAATAAGACTGATTTCCTTCGTCCATAAGTGAACATGCATTGAGCTTCAGGCATAAATCGATATTGTGCATACATCTAGTGCCAGAACTTGGCCCAAGGAGGCTGCCTGCACTCGAATCACTTCCTTAGCTCCTCTTCGAGGCTGTTTAAGAAGCCCGATGCGAAATCAAATCAAACTGTCTCTCTGCCTCAGAGTCACACCTTCATTCTGATTTTAAGTAGAATTCAAACTGTGGAGTCTGACTTTGTATCACCTCCAGCTCCTTCCTAAACTAAACCTCCCCTAAAGGATAAGGATTTGCCACCGTGAAGGAATACATTTCTCAGAAAACCAGAGGCTCTGAGAGCAATTCTAAATGAGGAGTTCCAAAAATATACGTTAAAAACCTCCCCTGATGATGACTGAAATTATAAACTTGGTTGGCAGTGTGAATTTTAGTCTTTGTTCATTATTAAGTGAAGACAGTGCATGATTATAAATATACTACTATAAGTGTAGGAAAATTATGAACATGTGAATAGAGACAGGGTCTAGTAAAAATAAAAAACATTGCATGAAAGTGGATGATTTCTCAAGACTTTCCTTAAAGTTGGCGTTACACTGTCATTAAACACAAAAGAAGATACATCATTCACCTTAATTGATAGCTACTCTCATCCCACACAATGTTCCAATACCTTAATCACCTACCACAACTCCCACATCCCCCTCTAGGTCACAGCCCCTGACCCTGGGTCTGTCTTCACCGACAGAGATGAGTTATCTTAACCCAGAGGACGTCACCAAGCAGCGGCCCACAGAGAGGCTCAGCTGACTCTTCTCCACACAGTCACACGGCTTTGCAAGGGCTCCCTTGCTTCTGTCTCTCAGCATGGTAGCTCACCAAACACAAAGGCTAAGTGTCATCACAGCGGACGATTTGTAAAAATAGCAGCCTCAACTAATCCGCGCCCTAATCCCTGGCCCTCTAGTAGCAGTGCCTCTCTATCCAGCAGGGCCCTGTACACCTCCTTTTGTTTCTTATTTCCAAGACAATTCAATAGGCAGAATAAAACATTTTTTTTTTTTTTTTAAGATTTTATTTATTTGACAGAGAGAAACACAGCGAGAGAGGGAACACAGGCAGAGGGAATGGTAGCGGGAGAAGCAGGCTTCCCGCAGAGCAGAGAGCCCGATGCGGGGCTTGATCCCAGGCCCCTGGGATCATGACCTGAGCCGAAGGCAGCCGCTTAACGACTGAGCCACCCAGGCGCCCCTAAAACATTTTTTTTATTCAAAAATTTTTATGTATTTATTTGACAGAGAGAGAGAGACACAGCGAGAGAGGGAACACAAGCAGGGGGAGTGGGAGAGGGAGAAGCAGGCTCCCCACTGACCAGGGAGCCCGATGCGGGGCTCGATCCGGGGACCCTGGGATCATGACCTGAGCCGAAGGCAGAGGCTTTAACCCACTGAGCCACCCAGGCGCCCCTCAAAATGTGATACTTTCTAATGTACACACATGTATATCCACAGTTTGACTTGCCACAATTCTAATATGTAGAGTATTATATTTAAAACGTGGTGAACTAGAAAAAGCCACGAGTTCTGTAGTCGTACCTACCGGGGGTGGAATCAGAGCGACCATTTCTAACTGGTAGACCCCGAGCAGGTGGCTCCTCATGTGTACAATGGCCTCAGCTACCTTAGAGTAAGCCATTCAGCACACAGCAGGCACCCAAAATCCGTTCGTTTCCTCACATCACAATCAACGCTAGGGCCAGCAGGGGCTCCAGGGTCAAAAGACAAAGTAACTCTCCTCTAAAAGTGTGCCCCTTCAGAATGCCATGGACTCCAATGCAATTTGCTGACAAGAGAAAATACATTTTGCTGGAAGCAGCACTTTTCTGAGAAACGTGCGTTAACGAGGGAGGAAAGCTGGCAGTGCCCTCCCACAAGGGGCCGTAACGTTATTCCTAACAGCCAGAAAGTGGCAGCAACTCAAGTGTCCTCCGATGGATGACCGGACCAACCAAGTGCAGTCAACAGACACAACGGAGTTTTATTCAGCCTTAAAAAGGAAGCAGGTTCAGGGTGCCTGGGTGGCTCAGTCGTTAAGCGTCTGCCTTTGGCTCAGGTCATGATCCCAGGGTCTTGGGATCGAGCCCCGCATCGGGCTCCCTGCTCGGTAGGAAGCCTGTTTCTCCCGCTACCATTCCCTCTGCTTGTGTTCCCTCTCTCGCTGTGTTTCTCGCTGTCAAATAAATAAAATTTTTAAAAAAAAGAAAGCAGGTTCTGCCACACACGACCATGTGGATGAACCCTGAAGGCATTTCCGAGGAAAATAAGCCTGACACAAAAGTGGAAGCGTGGCACCTCCGGTAGTCACGGCAGAAAGTAGACCGGTGGCCGCAGGAGTGAAGATGGGGGCAGAACCCAGGTTGGTGTTTAGGGACACCTGGCTGGCTCAGTCCGGTAAGCCTACGCCTCTTGATTTCCACCCAGGTCATGATCTTAGGGTCACGGGGCCCCTGCTCAGCAGGGGGTCTGCTTCTCTCCCTCTCCGTCGGCCCTTCCCTCTGCTCCCTCTGCCCAGCCCCCTCACCCAAATGTGCTCTCTCTCTCTCTCTCAAATAAATAAACTTTTTAAACAAAAAGGAATGAGTGTTTAACGGGCACAGAGTTTCAGGTTGGGATAACGAAAAAGTTTTTGGAGACGGAGGGTGGTGACAGACATGGTGAATGTATTTAATGCCATTGAACTATATATCTTAAAATGGTTAAAATGCTCAATTATATGTTACAATATTTTGTCTCAATTAAACAGACAGCAAAGATCCTGATCTGTCCACGGGGGCCTTGTACTTACTCTGCCTCCTGGGGTCTGGCCGACGCCTTGCCCCTTCCCTCTGCTGGCTCTGCTCTAGGGCTGCCCCGGCTCACCTTCCCATCATCAGCCCGCCCCCTCCCCGAGGCGCTCACCTGGCCGCAGGTTCAGGGCAATCTTCTGTGGTGTCATCTGAATGACATCTGAGCCGGCGGGACTGGAGCCCTTGCTGCTGAGAGGCAGGCTCCGCAGGACCTGGGTGCTGCTGGCTGGGCTCTCAAACTCACCACCGCAGCCGTTTCTGGCCAGGTTTGCCTTCAAGTCACAGCGGGAGGTGACAGAGCGCAGGCTGCCAAAGTCCTAGGTGCAGCAACAAAGGAAATGGTCAGGCTGTCTTTCCAGAGCACCCCGGGGAGTGGGCCCACCAGCACCTGGTGCTTGCACCTGAAACACTCCACTTTCTTGTCTGAAAGTGGTGAAACCGATCACACGTACCCCAAATGCTCACTGAGGATAACAAGGGTTAATGAAGGTGCTGGATGCGAAAGCACTTTGTAAACTATAAATGCACAATAAAAATGTTTGGTTTGGCTGTTACTTTAATGATCAAAATTCTCCTAAAAAAAAAAAAAAATAGGGGGCACCTGGGTGGCTCAGTCGTTAAGCGTCTGCCTTCGGCTCAGGTCATGGTCCCAGGGTCCTGGGATCGAGCCCCGCATCGGGCTCCCTGCTCGTCGGGAGGCCTGCTTCTCCCGCTACCATTCCCTCTGCTTATGTCCCCTCTCTCACTGTGTTTCTCACTGTCAAATAAATAAAATCTTAAAAAAAAAAAAAAAAAAAATAGGCCTATCTGGATGATTAGCAGCGGAAAGTAACTGATATGGTCCGTTGCACATATGGTCCATTGCACAACTAAAAATGTTTTAAAGATACTATGTGAGTAGACAGTAGCTATTGTTCAGGCAATCAAGAGGTAACTTGCGAGACATCCACAGGCATGGGGCATTGCACACTCATTCTGCAAGAGACATGGCAATAAACACTGTGCCCTTTGGCCCAGGGTCCAGTCCCAGGAATCTATCGCAAGAAGTCAATCAAAAGAAAGGGGGAGGGTGTCTGCATGGCTCAGTTGGTTAAGCGACTGCCTTCAACTCAGGTCATTATCCCAGGGTCCTGGGATGGAGCCCTGCCATCAGGCTCCTTGCTCAGCAGGGAGCCTGCTTCTCCCTTTCCTTCCGCCTGCTACTCTGCCTGCTTATGCTCTCTGTCTCCATCTCTGTCTCTCTCTGTCAAATAAATAAAATCTTTAAAAAAAAGGGGGGGGGACTCTCTAAGGTGCATACTGCAGTGTTATTTACCATACTATGATCTTATAAACTTGTAAACCTAAATCCTTCAACCATAAGAAAAACATGGTATATCATCTCCATAGATCACATGGTCATTCAAAATTATGAAGACTGAAAAGGAAGTCCAAAACATGCTAAGAAAAAAGATCAGGAAAGAAAACTGTATCCGCATTAGGATTCAAAACAAAAATTTTTTAAAATAAAGATAGTGTAGAGGGACTAAAATTATATTTTTTTCTATTATTATCTTTACTGTTTGAACAATAAAGCCACTCTGATAAGAAAAATCTTTTTCCTTAAGCCGGATTTAGAAGGCTAGATATCAGGATGACCCAACCTTATCTGGGGCACCAGGAGTTTAGGCCATTCACTTTAAAATGAAATTATATATTCTATTATAAAATATGGTACTTTGTAAGTATTGGTCATTTTCCAGTAAGGGAATTTTTAAAGGCAAAGCAAATCCAGGATGCTCTCCGAACATCCTCTTGCTGATGGGTGTAGAAAATTAGATCATCTCCACCAGCTGGCTGGAGGCCAGTGCTGGTGGCCCAGATCACCCTCTTGATAGCTGGAGGGGTTCCGATGCTGACCTCTTCCTCTCACCTCTGTAACATTTTGCCAGAAAGCCTCAGCTGAGCCAAGCGTCCTCCTGCTGTGTTAGGAGCCAGACAGCTGGCAGAAGCACAGAGACAAGGGGTCTCGCCCCTCGCCCTGGTCTAGGAGGCTCCAGGGCAAGCCAATCCCCGTCCGAGCCTTTGCAAGATTCAACACCAAGAAGTCAAGAAGAATTTGCAGTGTTTTTATATAAGTGAAACCAGATGTATTATTCTGGGCCTCTGCAATATTTGTTCTTGTTTATTTTATAATAAAAAAAATTTTTTTTTGGTATATCGAGCCCCTGGAGATCTTGCCTGTCAACCTCAGGGATGGTGCTGTAAGTCCAAGTGGCTCCACACACTTGTGGGACAGGTGAGAAAATAATTACTCCAGCTTACAATGATTAGCCTTGAAATGACACAAGATGTCAAAGCTAAGCTTTCCAAACTGGGTTCCAAATGGCCAAGTGTGACTCTGTTGTAGAAATTCTAATAAAGCAGTGACAAAGCCCAGGGATGGGGGTAAGGAGAGGTAACCCCGAGAGCCTTGCCGTAGCGGTCTGCTGTCTCGAGCCGTCTGCAGCGGAGGTCCACCTGGCTGTTCAGAGCTGGAAGGGCTCAGGGGCTCACCTGCTCACAGCCTCCTCGGCGAACATTTCTGAACTTCTTGCTGACCTCTGGCATCCTGGCCCTTGCTGCCAAGCTCCCCCAAATCTGGCGAACTGGTTGTGCTTGGGCCGGTTCTGCTAGTCAAGGTACACTGTCTTGAGCAGCCCGGTGCAAAACTCTGCCACCAGGCTGGCAATGAAAGTATGGGTGGTCTCCCTGGAATGATGGGAACCCCTGACACCCCTCTCATTGCATTCTGGAACAGACCAGGTCACAGAGCCAACCTGCCTCCCTCTACGCAGGAGGTAGTAGCATGATTCTTAATCCACAGCCTTGGCAACTCATTTCAGCTCGTTCATTGAGATCATGCCCTACCGCCCAGACACCTGCACTAGCCGTGAACTTCACCCAAGCTTCCCAGTCACCCTGCTCAATGCGGTCTTTGACAGACATTACCAGTCCTTGACGGAGAACCTGTACCAGGCCACCTGCTGACCAGGGAAGACGAACCTGCTAGGCCCATCAGGAGACTCCAAGTCCAGGTCATCCTGCCCGGACCCGAAAAAATCAGACATAGCCACACCCACACCAAGTATGTGTGCTTCTGGCTTTCCCACCTGTACTCTAGAGACTCTCGGGCTTCTTTAATCTCTAGGGTAGTAGAAGCAGGAGTCTCTTCATTCCCCTCACTGGTACCAGCGTGTTTCTCATTAATAATATTCTTCGAGGCTGTGATAAACCTCCATCCCAGTGCTCATGGCTTCCCGGAAGTTCACTGCTCGGGCACAGGAGGGCCATCAACCTTTGTACTGCCACCTGACTGCCAGGAGGAGAACTACCAGTGACCATATTAAAACTGCAACTCGCGGCGCCTGGCTGGCTGAGTCAGTAGAGCACGAGACTCTTGATCTAGGGGTGGTGAGTTCAAGCCCCATGTTGGGCATAGAGACCACTATAAAACAAACAAACTGCAACTCATAAGGTGACTTCAGAAGTGCCCATCAAGGGGCACCTGGGTGGCTCAGTGGGTTAAAGCCTCTGCCTTCGGCTCAGGTCATGATCTCCGGGTCCTGGGATCGAGCCCCGCATCGGGCTCTCTGCTCAGCGGGGAGCCTGCTTCCCCCCCTCTCTCTGCCTACCTCTCTGCCTACTTGTGATCTCTCTCCTCTCTGTCAAATAAATAAATAAAATAATTTAAAAAAAAAGTCCCCATCAAGTCAGCAACAGGACAACCCAGGGAGCCCCCTTCTCAGCAGCTCCAGCTGCACACACAGCAAGGGACACCCCACTGTGGCACCTGTACCAAATTTAGATTTCGTCTCAGTGCCATCCGTCTCTACTGTCAGTTTGTCAACCTTCAACCTTGTGTTCTAATTCACAAAGCTCAGTGTCCTGTTACCAGGGCCCAGTGGTTTCACTGATGTGTCCCCCAGCCTTTGATACGTCTTCCCCTATATTTTGAATCTTGTCACTTTCTTGTCCCAGGACTCTGAGGCCTCAAAGACACCCCCTGAGGCACCTCTGGCCTTGGCAGGCATGAAGCACCTTGTGAGAGGAAGGCAGCTACCTCTGGGATTCCCACAGAGCTGAAGGTCCATCTGGCACAGAGTCTGAAAAAAGCCACGATGCAGCTCCTGCTGCCCGAGAACACTGCGGGCCCAGCGAGGAATACCAACCCCGAAAGCTCAAGGGCTTCTCCTCCCCCTCCACTCCTGAGTTCTTTCCTAGGTAGTCCCTCAGATGCCAGGGACCTGACACCCAGGCCCTCGTCCAGGTGCCGGGAGATAGCAAGTTCTATGGGGGAAAGGACTCTGGAGGCGTCACCTGGTGCCAGCCCCTGGTCTCTGGGTGAGGAATCAGAGGCCCCCCACGCCAAAGTTCATGCCTAAGTTCATCCAAGAAACCCAAGTTCACCTGGCTTCAGCTGCCTGGACCCCAGTGCTCTTTGCATCGCCTCCCTTCCATCTCAACGAGGCCACAGCGGAATGCTGCAGCAGGAAACTAACTCTGCGTCCCCAGATCCCATCCCTCAGAATTTAGTATTTCCTTGCTGCCCCCAAGGTGGAGATCTTCCTGCCACCTCTCAAACCTGGAGGATCAATATTCTCTCTTATGCAGAAAAACAGGTCTGGGGGGCAGGCAGGGATGTCATCTCAACACGGAAACCAGTAGCAGGAAGGACTTCTGACGGGGCACAGCACACTGCGAGCAGGCGCTCCTGATCTCTGCGCTGGAAGGAGTTTTAGCTCAAGGTGGAAGCATCTGGACGTGGTCTCCAGAAATGCCCCGCGAACCCTCGGAGGGCTCGTGATAGGAAACGGCATGACAGGCAAACTTCCAAGGGAAGCATCCGAATGGGAACAGGAACTCGAAACCTCTTTTATGGCTTTTAGCCACCCTGTGGTGATATAAAAAGACAAGGGAAGTGTTCCAAACGTAGATCCCTTTCAATTTGTTACAACATTGGCCTTTGCTCCCCTTTCCTCCCTCCACCACCTATGTCATGTGGAGGACAGGACGAGCTCCGCTGCTGGCTGCCACATTGTAGCACCTAACTCCCGGGACATTCTGTTCACCAAGATCTCTCTCCCGGCGCCCTGGCCAGTGTGGCCGGGTTCATTCCGCACTCTCCCCTCTGCCTGGGGGATGGAGAAATCCCTCTGTCAGCTTTCAGGCGGCTCATTTAATTCACTGAACAAATATTTATGGAGCATCTACAATAGGCCACAAATATTCCTTTCATGACCACAAAGAGCTTCTCTCTCAAAGAATCTATAACTTAATGTGAGCTACAGTGAATGTTCATTTTTTTTTCATTTCTTCCCAGCTTAAAGGAGAATACAGGCAATTTCCCCTCAATACCTGGGCCACCATAATTTCCCCTGAAGTCCACTCGGCCCCTTACAGATGCTGCTGTGGTCTTGTCTAAGCTGTACAATAGGATGCTAGTGTGGTTTTGGCTTAGCTGCCCCGGCTTTCTTGCTTTCTTATGGGGGACCGTGGCCCTCACTGAGTGTCCAATTAACCTCTAACACTGTCTTCCTCTCCTGCCGCTAAACGGTCACCTTCCTCCTGCCTCCAGCCCTCCTGACCCCTTCATTTCTGCTTCTCCATGTCTATCTCCAAGGCAAACACCCTTCACCCCAGCCCACACTTTCCCAGTCTTCTTCCATTCCAATCCTGTTTCCACCCAGATGCCACAAGACCGTGGCCTTGCCTCCCTGGTCTTCCCCCCCCCCCCCCCCCGGTTTCTCAGCAGCCTGCGCTGGCTGAGGTCACATCCCCTCAAGCTGTCTCACCATCATGCACAGCGGGCTCCCCAGTTCCCCAGCCCCGCATGCAATCTCCTAGCCTGTCTTCGTCTCCTCTCCCACTCCCACCAGCTCTGCTTTCTACCCTCGCAGGGAGTTTGGGTCCTTCAGCCCTGCCCGCTTCTCCCAAAGCACCGTCCTCTTGCAAGCCACACTGGCCACCCTGCTTCCGGCGCAAACCGTGCGCTGTGCTCCCCGTCTTCCTGGGCACACAGCTGGATCCAGCCTCCGGCTCTCCCTGCAGGTAGGAAGAGCGACACGACGCGGGGTCGGCAAGGAAGTGTGAGTGGAGAGAAGGCGGGCTGCCCCGGGCCTTGTGGGGAAAGGGTACGCACACTCTGCCCTACAAATACCTCTCTCAGCTAGCTGGGTTGTGAGGCTCACAAGCTGAGATCGGGGGCAGATTTCCACTTGGGGGGAAAAACAATGGCAGACAAAATGGCTAACACATTGCCGGAATCTGTTGTGTTTTATCCTGTGCAGTACAAACAGCACCCAAAGGGCTCAAGCTGGCAGAGAAGCAGGAGCCGAGGGGGTGTCATGAAGAATGAATTAGGGACAGGGGCTGAGGGTGCCGTGGGAGCAGGTGAGGGCAGGCAAGGACAGGAGGCCTCCCGCACTCCTTGTCGCAGTACCAGAGAGTCTGGCAATTCTAAAATCTTTTTTTTTATTTTTAAATTTTTTTGAAAAAGATTTCTTTATTAGAGAGATAAATAATATAATTTATAATAGTTATATAATTGTTATTAATATAAGTATATTATTAATATATTTATATAAATATATTATTAATATAAATAATAAATATTTATTTATTAGCTGGCTATTTATTAGCAAGCACAGGGTGAGGGGTGGAGGGAGAAGGAAAAAGAAACCCAAGCAGCCTCTGTGCTGAGTGCGCAGCCCAATGCGGTGCTCGATCCCATGACCCTAAGATCACGACTCAAAATGAAACCAAGAATCAGATGCTCGGGGCACCTGGGTGGCTCAGTCAGTTAAGCGGCTCCCTTTGGCTCAGGTCCTGATCTCAGGGTCCTGGAATAGAGCCCTGCATTGGGCTCCCTGATCAGCAGGGAGTCTCCTCCTCCCTCTTCCTCTGCTGCTCCTCCTGCTTCTGCTCTCACTCATGCTCTCTCAGATTAAAAAAAAAAA
>CM053603.1:125646075-125664490 GCA_028646535.1 Procyon lotor | reverse complement strand
ACCAAGAATCAGATGCTCGGGGCACCTGGGTGGCTCAGTCAGTTAAGCGGCTCCCTTTGGCTCAGGTCCTGATCTCAGGGTCCTGGAATAGAGCCCTGCATTGGGCTCCCTGATCAGCAGGGAGTCTCCTCCTCCCTCTTCCTCTGCTGCTCCTCCTGCTTCTGCTCTCACTCATGCTCTCTCAGATTAAAAAAAAAAAAGAGAGAGAGAGAGGCTCAATTGACTGCGCCACTCAGATGCCCCCAAAATAAAATCTTTTTTAAAAAAAAAAAAAAAAAAAAAAAAAGGCCGTGCAGCAGAATGGAGTAGAAAACCGGCAAGAAGTGCTGAGCGGGAGCCGGACGGGAGCAGACTCCAATTGGTACCCGTGGGAGAACACGGGAACGGCGGGCGGGCAGATGAGGTAGAGGGGGTGGAATTCGTTTACAAGGAATGTTAAATGGGGAGTGAGGATCCCAACCCCACCTCCAGTAAAATAAGAAAAGTGCTGTGAGATCAAGTGCAGGGGAGACTGTAGGGCTATGTGTGCGGCAGTGACGGGTGGGCGGGTCAGAATCCCCACAAACACCACGGTTAGGAGCCCGGCCCTCCCTCACCATCTCCGAGCACCAGCCCCCAGCGCGCGCACACGTCATATGCTCGCGGCAGATACCTGACCTCTCTGATGCCATCCCAGGATGGACCGTTAGGAAGGCATTCGGCCACACTTCCTCTTGTGTTGCTACAGGGCAGAGGTCGACCAGAAAGCATTCCTGAACTGTCCAGACCCAGCTCCCTGAAACACGCTCAGACCCTGGGGGCAGTTCACCCCCTGAAGAAAACGGGAAGCTGCATTCCCGTGCAGGCATCACAGGGAGTTCTGCAGCCACGACTGAGGCTCCGTGTAAGCCCAGGGAACCCACTGGGCTAGAAAGGGAACCCACGTGTGGGCCGGGGCAACGCAAGGCTCCTCCAGATAATGTCATTCACTCCAATGTTAGCGAACTAGACTCATGGAAGTACTAGCACAAGAAAGGAAGAAGCCTGAAGCAGACAACTAACCCTGGCTTCCAGATCCCACTGCTCCCGTTTACTAGAAGGTGCCGTGGATGACCGGCAGCGTGCTGGGTAGCACTCATTCTGTTCATCAGCAGTCCCCTCCAAGGGTCCTCTCCTGCACTCATCTCATTTTATACTCCCAAGAAGGCTGGAGGGTGGCAATTGTCACTAGCATTTGACACATCAAGAAACTGGGAATAAACATGGCAAAAGTTAAAAAAAACTTTAAACTTTGGATTTCTAGGGGCGCCTGGGTGGCGTAGTTGGTAAATCATCTGACTTCAGCTCAGGTTGTGATCTCAGGGTCCTGGGATCAAGCACCACCAAGTCAGGCTCCCTGCTCAGCGGGAAGCCTGTTTCTCCCTCTCCCTCTGCCCCCCTCCCCCTGTCCCCCATCCCCCTCCCCCGGCTCATGCTCGCTCACTCTCTCTCTAATAAATAAATAAAATCTTAAAAAAGAAAAATTTAAAAAAAAATAAACTTTGGTTTTCTAACTACATGTTATTTAAGCTCATCTCTTTTATCAACTATGAATTTCTGCCAGATTCTGGGCTGGATCTGAGGAGTCAAGATGAGTAAGACATAGTTTAGGTTTCCAAGAAAATGACGATTTAGTCAGTCACAGGCACGAAAACAAATTAATACAATAAAAGCTTATCGGTGCTATCAAGGAAGTAGGGAATATGGGGAGACAAAGAGGGGGGCATGGTCTGCACATGCAGACACGCAATAAATATCAATCCAGGGAAATCCTTCGGTCAATATTTATTGAGTAACCACCGTGTGCCAGACTACACTCTAGGGAGGGCACTAGGGATGCAGCAATGAAGAAACAGATAAAAGCCGTGCCCTAAGACTCTGGAAAACAGAGATAGTCTCATACCAAAGGGCCTGGGCGGACTGACAGATGGAGAGGTGGACGGCCTTGTCTGGGGAAAATTACGAAAGTCTTCATAGAGCAGCTGAGTCCTGAGCTGAGTCTTGAAAACTGGACGAGAAAACATTGGTCCGGGAAAGGAGGGGAAGCCAGGAAGGCCTTCTGGGCGAAGGGGTGACACAGAGAAAACCAGGAGGGTGTCCACCAGGCAGGGCTCTCTGGCGATCTTCGGGTAGTTCCCTCAGACTAACGTGCTGCAGGAGGCAAGGGGCAATGTTGGGGGGGGGGGGGCAGGAAGGGGCCATGGAACTTGGGACATAGGACACCAGTGGAAGGTTTTAAAGAAAGGTCACGACAAACACAATTAAGCACAAAAACAATGAAGTGTTCATATATTGGGAAGATTTATTGGAATAAACTTAATTGGGGTTGGGATCATTGACTTAGTTTAATCTTACTCTCTACTAGAAAAAATTCTATAGGGGTCCCACATAAGAGGCCAGGTAGCCAAAGGGAAAGAGCCTGAGCTCTAAAACTCAGCTTTGGCACAGTGTGTGGGCTTGGAAAAAAATCACATCACTTCTCTGAGCCTTCGATTTTCATCAATGCTACATACAAGCTGTGGGGTACTAGTGGGGCTCCCCACATGACTGTCTGTAGCCATGGAAGGCTGCACCCATCCCCAGCCCTCAGAGGCTGCATGAAGGCAGATGCTCAGCCTCCCAGGGCACCTCTTGTCCTTACCGCGCACCCAACGGCAGAGACTGAGCCAGCCCAAGATGGGAAGTCTTAGCTTCTTTAAAATATAACCCTGGGGCGCCTGGGTGGCTCATTCGTTGGGCGTCTGCCTTGGGCTCAGGTCATGATCCCAGAGTCCTGGGATCGAACCCCGCATCCGGCTCTCTACTCTGCAGGAAGCCTGCTTCTCCCGCTACCATTCCCTCTGCTTGTGTTCCCTCTCTCGCTGTGTTTCTCTCTGTCAAATAAATAAAAAATCTTCAAATAAAAAAAATAAAAAATAAAAAAATATAACCTTAACGGGGCGCCTGGGTGGCTCAGTCAGTTCAGTGTCCGACTCTTGATTTCAGCTCAGGTCATGATCATAGGGTGACGGGATGGAGCCGCATGTCAGGCTCTGCCCTCAGCACACGGTCTGCTTGTCCTTCTCCCTCTGCTCATCTGCCCCCCCACCCCGGCACTCTGTCTCTAAAATAACTAAATAAAATAATGACAACCAAAAAACCACCTTAACTGTACATTCGTGCAAGGAGGGTTTGTGCCCTGTGGTTCCAACAACAATTTCAAAAAGTGACCCAGAAATTTCCTTCAAGACAAATTTTAGAAATTGATCATCTACTGATGAGCCCACCAAGCTCTGAGATTTGTACTGCTTTTCGGCAGCGATATGCCTACCATCTCCCTGAACTTGTAACCCTTCTCACAGGGCTCAAAGGAACAACAACCACGATTTTTAATCACACCATAAAGGCTAAGTCCTAATACTCCTATCCTCAGATAAGCCACGTGAAGACGACTGGCCTCCGTCCACACACCACCCACTCACTGGCGTTTTGAACTATTATACAACGAACTCCCCTCACATGCTCAGATCTTTTACCAAATAGCAGGAAACTATACAGAGTCATAACTGGCTCCCCCACAAAAGGGAAGGAAGGTCTTGTTTTCCTAAAATAGGATTAAAACACTCAACGCGATCTAAAGACCCGACTGATTCCTGTAATAAAAATGCAGCTTTGTCATCGCCCCGGGAAAGAGAAGAGGCAGCTGCAGAACCTGCGCACCCCTTCTCTGCAGTCAACTGGGGAGCCGCGTGTGGCCCGCCCTCTCCCCCCTCCCTCCCCCCAACCCCCACACCACCACTGCGTACCTCTTTGAAGCACCAGGCACATTTTGGATGGATTAAGAGACATTCTTCACATGAGGTGGCACTTCCACTAGTGCATATGTTGAGACCTTCGAAGAAAGATAAAGAGGCACCAGTTGGATCGTGGCCATAAACCTTAGTGATGAGGCCTCTGAATGGGTTGGGAGGAGGAGTCACTTCCGTTCTCAGCAGGGAGTCTGGGCAAGGCTGAAGGCTATGGGCCTCTGGGCTGATGGCAGGATGAGGCACAGCGGCTGAGGCTAAGCACCAGCAGTTTCTGAAGCATCCACATTTGTGTTGGCAACTCCCACTTCTTCTCCTGGACCCACGTGGGTGCCCCCCCATAACACAGTAGGTCCTCCCTCAGCGAAGGCCTCACCACACTTAGTCCACCCAAAATGGCAAAAAGAAATAGTACAAAAAGAAAGGAAGAAAGGAAAGAAAGAAAAGAAAAGAAAAAAGAAAAAAAAAGGAAGGAAGGAAGGAGGAAGAGGGGCGCCTGGGGGCTCAGTGGGTTAAGCATCTGCCTTCACCTCAGGGCATTATCTCTGGGATCAAGTCCCACGTGGGGCTCTCTGCTCAGCAAGGAGTCTACTTCTCCCTCTCACTGTTCCTTTGTGTTCTCTCTCAAATAAATAAATAAAATAAAATAAAATAAAGACAGAAAGGAAGAAAAATGAAGAACAGATTGCTCTTGTTCAGGCATAAGACAAGAAAATCTGAACTCAAGTACTATCACACCAAATCCAAGTGCACCAAAAGAAGCTGGCAAAACCGTTCGTTCAAGAATGTACCCAAGGAATACAATGTTGGGTTAAGATAAAGAAAATTCCCTAATTCAGTAGACCTACTAGTAGCTCAAACGGGAAAATCCCTATCACCACCTCACTGGGTAATGAAAAGGCACTCGTTCAAATCTAAAACCCATCCCTGATAAAACATCAGAAACCAAGATTAGAAGGAAACTTCTTTATCATTGTAGAAGTTACTTACTTCAAACCAAGGCCAACTCCCCTCTATTCTATTCATCTGGGTGCCCGGAGGCAGGCTGATGCGCCTGGAGGCAGGCTGACGTGGTGGTCAAGGTAAACCCACTGCCCCCCTCCACTCCCTACCCCACAGCCAGTCCCACCCTTCCTCAACCTTGCCGGCGGCACAGGCATCCTTAGTGAAACTTATCATCCCTTGTCTTCTCTTCCTCTCAGAAAGGTCAACCATACTTTTCTTTTGACCAAGAGCAGAACATGTTGGTTTTTCTCCGGATGAAAATGACTCTATTCAGCCCTCATAGCCCTACGGGACCCACTTGTCTCTCCTAGTCATTGCCTCGAATGTCAGAAGGAGAAAGGCCCACTGAATTGATGGAAAAAAGAAATGCTGAGCCACCAGCCCTACAAAGAAGGGCCCAACGTATAACGGGAAAGCAGAGCCAAAAAGATTAAAAGGGAGAATGGAGGAGAAAAATATAGTGAACTCCACAAAGTACCATAAAAACAATTGGTGTACCCAAAAGACAAATAGGCTAGTCAAGAAATGGAAGGAAGCAGAAGACACTTCTCCAAAGAAGATATACAAATGGCCACTAGAAACGTGAAAAAATGCTCCACATCATTTGTCGTCAGGGAAATACAAATCAAAACCACGGGGAGATACCACCTCACACCAGTTAGAATGTCTAAAGTTAACAAGATAGGGAACAACAAATGTTGGCAAGGGTATGGAGAAAGGGGAACCCTCCTACACCGTTGGTGCGAACACCAGCTGGTGCAGCCACTCCGGAAAACAGTATGGAGGTTCCTCAAAAAGTTGAAAATAGAGCTACCCTACGATCCAGCAATCGCACTACTGGGTATTTACCCTAAAGATACAAATGTGATCTGAAGGGGCACATGCACCCAAATGTTTATAGCAGCAAGGACCACAATAGCCAAACTATGGAGAGACCCTAGATGCCCATCAACAGATGAATGGATAAAGAAGATGTGGTATATATATATATGATGGAATATTACTCAGCCACCAGAAAGGATGGATACCTACCATTTACACTGATGTGGACGGAACTGGAGGGTATTATGCTAAGTGAAATAAGTCAATTGGAGAAAGACAATTATCATATGGTTTCACTCATGTGTGGAATATAAGAAATAGGGCAGAGGATCATAAGGGAAGGCAGGGAAACAGAATGGGAAGAAATCAGAGAGGGAGACAAACCATGACAGACTCGTGATTCTGGGAAACAAACTGAGGGCTGAGGAAGGGGAGGGGGTAACTGGGTGACAGGCATTAGGGAGGGCACGGGATATGATGAGCACTGGGTGTTAAATGCAACTGATGAATCATTGAACACTACATCAGAAACTAATGATGTACTATATGTTGGCTAACTGAACTGAAATTAAAAAAATAAAATTTAAAAAATATAAACATAAAAAAAATTTTTTTTAAATCTAGGGGGAGAGGGGAGAAGAGTTATTGCAAGACATCTTAAAACTGCAGCATTTCCCCAATTTGCTAATTTTAACTCCTTGCTTCTTCCCTGTCACTAGCAGTAAAAAGGGAAATCGAGTGACAGGGAGCCATGCTGTGTCACCCTGAGGAACACTTGAGGGAGCAAATACCATTTGGGGTAAGAATGGCCACTGAGATAGAAGGGAGGAGAAACCCGCAGGGCCCGAGATGCTGGGAAGAAAGGAGGGGTGGCTGCGGAGGCCCCGAGAGGGTAAAATTAGATGCTTTCCCCGAGGCAGAGACCCCAACCCTGAACCCCTGGTCCCCATCGGCCAGCACACCCCCAGAGCTGGGGGACCGCCATCTCACCACCAGGCCTGCACCAGGACCTCCTGGGTGCCAGCCCTGGCCTTGGAACACATTTCTCGGGAGAAACAAGCTGGGACCAGCCACCATGCATCACCTCATTTCAGCAAGAAGAGCCCTTCCCAGGTGCAAACACTAAAAAGGTCTCGGCATCCAGCCCACCCGGAACTGGGGCAGGCATTGGGCCTGCCTGCCTCCTGCTCGCATTGACAGATTCCTTTCTCATTTTAATGTGAATCTACTCACTTGATGACTTTTAAATAGGCACTTAAGCTTTAAAAAAAAAAAAAAATGTGTGCATAAATAAAGTTTCAAAATGCCAGTTCTACTTTAGGGTCAGATCTCCTTACGTGTCAGATACCCAAATGTAGGGCGAGGGGGGTCAAACTGGAAAGGAAAGTGACTTTCCCCTGGCTCTCCTTACCAAATACAAACTCGGACCCTTGTGCCATATCCTTTCCTTTGGTACATAAAACCATTTCCACGAAATCATGGAATTGCAGACCCTCAGAACTAGAAATGTCTTAAAATGAGCTAGTCAAGTCTGCTCATCTTAGAGATGAAAACGAGAGTAAGAGACTTGAAACAAGGAGCTCAGTCTCCAAGAAAAGAGGTCAGAAGGGGTCCTGCCTATCCAGTGCCCATATGGGGGATGGACACCTGGCAATCCCGAAGCCATCCCAGACTCGGGGACACACGACCAGTGAATTCCGGGATCCTCGCAAAACAGACCCTCAATCGGAGAGGAATTCGAGGTCAGATGTCTCATATAGGTCTCCGCTTCAACCCACAGAGATTCACAAAGACCGCTTTCTAATAACCAGGGCCTCATCAGTGAGCTTTAGGAATATGGGTCATGGGTCTTGAGCTCAGGGCAATAAGGGCTCCTCAGTTCTGACCCAGACAGAAGGGGCTCCTGTCTTCTCCTCGGTCAGCCTAAAAGGTCTCGGACGTAATACTGATCCGGCTCAAAGATACCACAGACATCTGCTATGAAAACATACTGAACGACTAAAATATTTATTGTCCTTGCCTAATCGCTTCTTTACCATCACGTATTCACAGGCAATAGGAAAGTCATTTCGTTGCACTCAAAATGATTCCTCTAAAATGAGGTTGCTACCGGGACACATTCAAATTCAAGAAAGGGTGCACTAAGCGGGTACTAAGTGCTAAGCTCTGGACGAGGGGATGCTAGAAAGAGACGGATGAGCCAGGCCTCGCTCCCGGGGAGCTCAGGGTGCCAGGCAGCAGGCAGCCGAGAGGCACTCCCGGAACCCGGAGCCTCAGCCGGGTGCTGACAGGCACCACAGGGCCAGAGTTCCTCCCTTTGGCATCTGTCCTCTCTCCACCTATTAATATTGCAGAGTTTGGATGTGGCTGGATGAGTCACTCGGCACCGACAGCATTTTGAAAGGACGGAAGCAATGAAGCTAACAGCTAGAGTTCACAAATGTCAAAGTGCCGTGTCTAGGTCATGGAAATAGGCGCTAGTGGCCCAGACGGTGGCCACATCTTCTCTTGGTTTGCTGTGACTATTTCCAGCCCCACTGCAGCTACCCGCAGCCCTTGATATCTGTGAAGCCAGGGTTGACTGCGAACCATCATCTAAAAATATGCTTTCCTTCCGAAACTCATTGACTCACCGCTCGCTCTCTTTCATCAATCGTATCCAGGCCGCCAGCACGTCCGGTCCATCATTCCTTCAAGATGTATGAAATGTTTCTCCTAATCCAGCCCTTCCTGCCTGCCCGCTCCTGCCCCGCGGTGCCCAGGCCAGCCCTCTGCACGCAGTCTAGATCCCTGCGGGGGCCTCCTGCCAGCCGCCCTCCAGGCAGCTTCTCCCCAGCTCTGTCCACCCCACACGTCCAAGGTCAGACAACACTTACTAAAGCACACATCCGGCAGGTAGAATTTCCTGACCCGAGACATTCAGCGGGAGAAGAGAAACCAGTACCAAGCTGGAAGGATCCGATACTGGCAGGGGGAGAAGGGGCATGCCGCTATTCAGCGGGGACAGTGGGAAAAGCATCATGAGGATATAGGGTGCATACTCACCCCATGAAACACACAAACAATAACAGATCATGATACTCAGAAGAGTTCATGCGTGTGTCACCGTCATGATTTAAGTGAGAAGTGGGCTTCCCACGGTCCTAAATTACATTTTAGTCACTGTTGTCAAGACAACAGAAGATAAAAACATTTCCTTATTGTTTTTTTTAAAGGGACAAGCCACTGGAGTGCACCCCCCCCCCCCACACACACACTTCTCACACAGTAGACACTGTTTCTGGTTCAGAACCCAGCAACTAAATAGTCACTGACCCAAACATGTTGCCATAATCTGTCAGCGTGGCCTGGGAAGGCTAGAGCGCAGGCAGTTTGCCTTTCTGCATCACACGCCCTCAGACCTTCCAGCATGACGGATAGGACTTGTATTTTTCAAACACCAATTCATGTGACTGTATAAGATCCAGCTTTAAAAAAGAATGTGCATGCTCCCTACATACTGATAGGAAGCAGACCTTGATAAATCACTAAGTTAAAAATAAAAGGCACAACATACAACAGCATGGATAGTGCAATCTTTCAAAAAACATAAGGGAGGGGTATTTGTAACATACACATAGAAAGCACTCTGGATACATTAAGAAACCTAACAAGGGACAGTCTGTGCCAGGAAGGGGGTCAGGGCAATATGCTGGACTGAGGGGCAGGAAGATTGGAAAACAGATTTCTCACTGTACAGCTGTTACACCATAAAATTATCATGGGACTATATTACCTGTTCAAAAAATAATTTTTAAAGAAGCAACTGATTACCTCTGTGGCCTCCTCCAAAAACCTGTAATTCCAGTCTAATCGTGAGGAAAAACATCAGACAAATCCCAACAGAGGGGACAGTCTACAAAATGTGTCCTCAGGATTGTCAAGGTCATCTAAAACAAGTACAGACGGAAAAACTGTCGAGGCCAAGAGGAGCCTAAAGAAACATGGCAACTCAATTTAGGTGCATCCAGAATGGATCCTAGAACAGAAGAAACATTGGGTAACATAAAGAAATCTGACTAAAGTATGACCTCTAGGGGCGCCTGGCTGGCTCAGTCAGTAGAGTATGGGACTCCTCATCTCAGGAGATGTGGAGCCGGAGCTCACAAGTTCAAGCCCCATGATGGGCATGGAGCCTACTTATAAGAAATAAATAAATAAATAAATAAAGTATGAACTTTAGTTTCTAATAATGTGTCAATGTGGTTCATTAATTGTAAAAAAAAAAAAAAAAGTACCATACTAAGATAAGACATTAATAATGGGCAAAACTGGGTGTGGGGTATATAGGAACTCTCTGTACTACCTTCTCGATTTTTCTGTAAATCTAAAACTGCTTTACATTTTTAGAAAGTTGAGGGGTTTTCTAAAGACAGTGAAACCATGAGGTACCGGGATGGGGGCAGGGGGATCCACTGCGGTTGTACCAGGAACCTCAAGGTAATGAGACCTGGGCAATTCACCAGGTAGCAGGTGAGGGAGACTCCCCTCCCCCACCAGCCCCTAGTCACAGAATGTGCTATGGGAGCATGGGAAGGAGAAGCCAATTCCACCTACCTAAAGGATGCAGAGAAGGCTTCAGAGAGGAGGGGTCATTTGGGGTGCAATTAGGGGACAAGGAGAGCCTACCCTGGGCAGGAGATATCCAAGCACTGGTTCTGCCACTTCCTGCCTCCATGACCTTGGGCAAGTCACTTACCCTTTCCAGGCCTCAGTATCCTCATGCAAGCAATCCAAGGAGTACAATATGTGGCCTCTATCACCTATTCCGGCTCCAAAAACCTTGACACATTCAAACGGGTTCTCTCTCTCCCAGAATGTTTCCCACTAGTAAGCTGCCTGCACAGTCCCTGACCTACAGACCGGTTACAGAAGGCAGCAAGGAGCAGAGGACCAGCAAGCCCCGCCCGCCCTGCACGCACACACCTCCCCAAGACTCAAGTTCATCCCTGCATTGAACCAGTATGCCTCAGGCACCCTCCTAAGCTCGGAGGACACAGTGATAAAGTCAAGAGCGCCCGGCTCTCACAGTGCTTAAGTTCTGGTTGGAGGAGAATTCTCTTTGCGGGGGACCGACAGACAGTACACAAGATCGGAGAGCGCAGGAGAGGATGAGGGCTGCGGAGAAAAATCAAGGAAAGCAAAGAGGCTGGAGGAATGTGGGGCGGGAGGTTGAGTCGGGAGTGGCCAGGGACACCTCAGCTGAGCAGGAGACCACCAAGAAAGGGCTGCAGGATGGAGGCAGCTGGCTCTGCAGCTATTTGGGGGGGTGCATATCCCAGGCCCAGGGAGGGGCCTGCTGTGCTGCAAGGAACAGAGAGAGGGAAGGGCACCAGCAGAAATGGCCAGAAACATCAAGTCAGGAAAGTCAGAGCGCCTGGAGAGGCCCAGCCCGACACTGTCAGGACTCCTGGAAGCCATGGGAGGGTTTTAAGCAGAGCGGCAGGATCTGACTTGAGTTTTAACAGAATCACTCGGAGTGAGAGCTTCAAACAGGGAAAGGGGACAAGTGTAGGAGCAGGCCCCATCTAGGGCAGGAGGGGGAAACTTGGGTGGTGTTAGGGGAGGGGGCTGGGGGAGGGAATCCAGTAAGGATAGCGGGCCACACCACCTCCCTCTCCAAGCATCCACCTCAGGCGACGTGTCAAGGCCTGCCTTGGAGCACGCTTTTCACCAGGTGGCCCAGGAATCAAACCCTGCATTCAACAGAAGCAAGAAGCAGCCTCACAAACAGTGGGTGCCTATAAATAAAGTATTCCTTTATATCTATAAAGCCCACTAATCCCATTGCAACAGGAAAGAAAGCAAACAAACTATCGCAGTGGGCTTTCTGAAGCTTTTCCCCTGCCCTAGCCAACAGAAAATACCTTGAAAAGGGAAAAAGAGACCCCCCCACACCCCATTAACCCAGCTGCGCACTGCCACGTGAAAAGGAAGCTATTATTGAAGCGGTGCGTAACTGTTCACGTTACTGATACCGGCGACAGTGTTCAGGATGGTTCCAGAAACCAGCTGAGGAAGCGAAACTAGTAACCAGGGCGGGCAGGCACAAAAAGCCTTCTGCCAACTACTTAGATATTTTAATTCTCCGTTGCCTCAGTAGCTCAATCAGCATGGAGAACGAGCAGGAGGAGAATACCAATTAGAGCTAATTAGACCCTGCCCTCTTCTGCCTCAATCCCCTTTATAAAGAGCCCCCCCCCCACCGCATTCAAGAATGGGGGGGCTAAAACGTAAATACCTGGGGTAAAGAGCAGTCTCCAAACCAGGCCCACTGCTTGGATCCCCTGCCCTGTTATTTCGAAACGTAGGCCCGGTCACCTGAAGAGAGGTGCAAAGCCAAGGGCCAATTCCAGTGACCCCCTCACAGGCCTTGGAACCTGTGGTGCAGGGGAGAGTGCTGCCAACGGGAGCCCACAGGACAGAATAAAGGGCGCTCGCTCTCTCTCTCTCTCTCTCTCTCTCTCTCTCTCTCTCTCTGGATTCAGAGCATTCTAATTTGCAGGGCATTTCCTGAAAGAACATTTGATTTTTTTTTTTTTTTTTTTAAATGAGCGATGACAGCAAACATGACTCCAGTCCCACAGCAAGATTGATACCACGCTCCCCCCGCCTTCCTTCTGGAGGTGCAAAGGCCTCACCCCAGAGAAACCCTCCCCTGGTTCTGTGGGAAGGTTTCTGTGTCCGAAAGTCCTGTCTGGAGGCTCTGGGCCATGGGATGAGGAGAGCAGGAGATAACACTGGGGACAAGGGGTGGGGGGTTGTCAGCCCGCCAGGGGCTTGTTTGAAACGAGCCCTCTTAAATTAAAAGTCTGTTTCCTGCTGGATTAGGCACAGAGATAGAAGTGTGGCGAAAGCAACAGATGTGGCCGCTGGTCTCAGGACCCCCAAGCCACCTCTTTCTTTCACTGGGGGCAACGAAGGTTTTTCTTTCCAGTCATGTTCCCAGTAGCAAGATGGGAAACACGCTCTGGGGGAAAAAGTACCTGAGGTGCTTCAAGAGAGAGAGAAGAGAAAGGAAGGAAGAGGAAAGAAAAACTGTCTCGAACTCTGTTGGAAGCTGGCTCGGCAACACTGGGGCACTAGGAGAAATCACACAGATGGGAGCCAGCCCCATCCAACCTGGGGAAGCTCCAGGGCTAAGAGGGAGAGGACAAGTCTGGAAGCCCGCGATGGGCTTGCCCTACCTTGGCTCTGCTGGCCCGCAGCGGGCTGGCTGAGCTCTCCCAGGGCAACGGCGGGAGAAAAGAGGGCTCTGAAGGGAGTTGGAGAGAAACCACCATGGCTCCATGCTTTTCTCCCGGCCTAAGCTGCATCACGTGGGACAAAGGGTCTCGGACTGAAAAGTTGTGAGATCAGCGGACAAGGAAAGTCACTTCACCCTTTTGGGCCCATCGGGAAAAATGGAGATCGAAGCAAAGATGAACGTGAACTGTGAAAAACAGAAATCACAATGCAAATGCAAAGCAATGTACGAAAAGAATTCTTCACAACTGGAACCACTGGAGTTTTTACTAGAATCGGAGGGGAACTTAGAAGTCCTCTCCTTTAGCAGTTCCCAAACTCTGGGGTTTCACGGAACATCGAGAACAGAACAGAACAAAATAAACAGAAAAAGAGGCAGAGAAGTTTATGCAGGATGGCCAGATTTTTTTTATTTTGCCAAAAAGAAAAACTACCCTCTATCATCACTATAAGTCATTAAAAGTTTTCCCACCAACAATAAAAAAAGACATAATTTCAAATGAAAGGACAGTCCTCGTGAGGCAGGGGACCACTGGCAAAGACAAACTCCTGCGTGTGACACCAGCTCCATCTTTCTCTTTGCATTTCCCTGAAGACGCAGGAAAACATCGACGGGTGCTGGCTGCCAGATGGGTGTTTGGAAACCACTGATCTGCTCCAAGCTCCAGAGTGATTATTTTCCCATTATAGAAATCTTGCTACAGTATTAATTCTGAATTCAAGCCTAAAGGAAGTTTTTGTTTGCCCAGAACCCTCCTCCTCTCAGGAGTAAACTCTCAACCGCCTTCCTAAATGAGGTGGGGGGTGGAGGGGGGGACAGTTCCCTCTAGCCTGGCATCAGGGCACAAGAGCAATCAATTATCTTGGGTTTGCAAGCCAATGAGGCAAGGAAGCACTCCGGCACAAAATTATTTCCTCCGGGAAAGGGAAAAGATTGGAGGTTTTTTTTTGGAGGGCTTGGGGGAGGCTTATCTACCTGGCAGCAAAACAGAGCATCCTCCCTCTGGGGCCTCCCAACTCCGAAAACTTAACAGCAGATAACTGAGGGCCCCTCACGCAGCCGCCAACCCTTGGCAGTGTCGCGCCAAAGCAATCGCACACCCCCTAACCCTCCCGCCCAGACCTCTCCAGAGTTAGGGGAATGTTGGGGGGGGGGCTGTTTGCAAATCCTCAGATAAAGGCAGGCAGAAGGAATCAGGTCGGGAAGTCCAGGTGGAGCTGTGACTTGGGACGCCGGTCTCCCCTGGGTTTTGCGGTGGCTTGGGGAGGAAGCGAGGGGATTACAACTTTAAAGGCAGGCGGTCGGCCTGGGTGCAGTGAAACCCTAGGACACGCTAAGGGGCCCTGAGCACCCTTAGTTCCAAGAGGCGAGCCCTCTCCGGAGCAGCCGTGGCTCCAGCCGGGACTCCAGGTCTCGCCCCGCCCTGCTCGCCCTTCGCCTCGCTGAGCACCGGGGCACCCGCGGCATCCGTCGGCGCCTCCCCGCAGCCCGCCCGCCCCCGGCCGGCCACAAGGGCCGCTTTGTGCTGGGACTGCGGCGCCCCGGCCCCCTCGCAGGGCTGGCGGCGGCCCTCCCCGGGCACCGGGCGCGGGCGCACGCGGGCCGGTCAGCAGCCGGGCAAGGCTGTTTACACAGGAAGGGAAGGCTCCTCCTCGGCCCGGGACTGACCGGCGGCCGACGACAGCGCGCCGGGGCGGCTGCGGGCTGCGCGCGGGGTGGCGCACGCACCTCGCGAGCCCCCCACCGGGCCGTACCCCGCGACTCGCCCACCTGGGGGGCCCAGGAGACGCTCTCCCCTTCAGACGGCGCCCCCCGCCCGGCCCTCCACGCCGCCTGCGGGCGGCTGCTCGCCCGACAAAGTTTCTCCGCGCCGCGGGCGGCCCGGCTTACCTGGCAGGCTGGGCACGAGCGCGCAGAGCCCGAGCAGGCAGGCGTAGAGGGGCGCCGGGACCCGCGGCATGGTGGGGGCGCCCGGCCTCAGCGGCGGCGCGGGCGGCGGGCTCCGCGGGGGCCCAGGGCCGGGGCCGGAGCGCGGGGGCCGAGGGCCGGGGGCCGCAGCCGCATGCCCGGCTCACAGCGCCCGCGGCCCGGCGGGAGACGCTGGCGGCTGCGCTGGCCCGCGCCCCGCCGCCACCATCCCTCCCGCAGCGCTCGCAGCCGACTCCCCGGGCTGCCCGGGGTCGGGGTGGGGGTGGGGAGGTCGCGGCTCGGGACGGGCCCGGGAGGGGCGGGCTCCGCGCGGGGGCCGCAACTTGGGCTCCGGGACGCTCCGCCACACTCTGCCCTCCGCCTCCGCCCCTTCCCTTCCTCCCCCGGCCCGCCAGTCTCCACTTTCCTCCCTCTTCTCTCCACCCCTTCTCCCTCCTTCCAAACCCCCGCCTGGCTGCCACACGGTCAGTTTACTGCGGGGCGGGGCGGGGCGGGGCGAGCTCCGGGCCGGGCCAGCTCCGCCCCGCGCGGGGACCCGCTCGGGACGCGGAGCCCGGGGCTCCCAGGTGAAGTCCCTTCCGGAGCGCTGGCGGCGGGGCGGGGGTAGGGGGGGCGCGAGGTCGCCAGGGAGGGTCTCTCTGTGCTTTCTTAGCAGCCGGGCGCCACAGGGAGGGGGCGGGGGGCGCCCCCCCCCCATTGCTTTGGGTTGCTAAACTTCGGGAGGGAGAGCAGGTTCGGTGAGATGCCGCCGTGGCCGTCAGGTTCTCCCAAAGTCGCACTGCCGGCCGCGCGCTCGCGGGAGGAGCGACCGAGGCGCCCGGTGAAATGCGGGGAAATGCGCTGGATCGGGAAGGGAGGGCATGTGAGGCGTGGAGGCACAGGCCATGTGCACTTTTCCCTCAACAGCGCTTAGCCTTTTCCGAGGATTCGGGACCGGACGATAGGCCGCTATCCTTCCCTTTCCTTATCTCGATACGCTGGCAGTTTTCGTGGAGCTAAACTGATAAGCAGGTGCTCAGGCTCTCAGCTTATCCTTTACATCTGAGCCGGTTCTGAAATGACCACCGAGGGCTGAGAGCGAGGAGCTTCCCCTGACAGCGCGCGCGAAGGGACAAGTGGGCTTGGGCTGGGCCTCTATGAATGGATGAAGACTGGAGTGGTTCAGAGGCAGGAGGGGGAGAGGTGGCCTTCGTGTGCAAGGCAACAGTCGCGGGTTGCCTAACAACCTGTTAGGACAGACAACGCTCTGCTAGCCAGGCGCTGCTCTGAATTACCACCCTAACTCACATAATCCGCCCCACAACCCTACTGTTACCCAGATGGGAAAAGTGAGGCACAATGAGTGTTAACTTGCGGCAAAAGTGACAGCTGGGTTACCTGTCCAAAGGTTCAGAATGCCTTTACTAAAAACAGAAGCAGTTAAGGAGTAAAGAGCAAAGTGAGAGCTCCCAAGGACCAGGCCCCGACATAGTTCTGACTGCCCAGATGACTTCCAGGAGTTTGGAATTTAATCTTCATTTGTGCCTTCTTCCGCTCCCAGACTCTGCCAAGGTGGGGCCCTGATGCCCAAGGAAGTAAATTTATTCTTGTAGTAGCTGATGCCTAGGGGCAAAGCTCCAAATCTCACTGAGGGCCAGCATTTCGCCCTTGAATGGCAGGCCTGCGTTGTACTCACTAACATCTCCATGTTTGCTCTGATGTAGCGGTCACACCCCTCCCCGAATACTTTTCAGTAGAATTGGTGCTGCAGGGCACCTGGGTGGCTCAGTGGGTTAAAGCCTCTGCCTCCAGCTCCGGTCATGATCTCAGGGTCCTGGGATCGAGCCCCACATCGGGCTCTTTGCCCAGCAGGGAGCCTGCTTCCCCTTCTCTCTCTGCCTGCCTCTTAGCCTACTTGTGATCTCTCTCTCTCTGTCAAATAAATAAATAAAATCTTAAAAAAAAAAAAAAAAGAATTGGTGCTGCAGAGGCTGTCCTGGGTCTATCTGAGGTCTTTCTGCCTCTCAAGAGAGTGGCCTTGGGAGCGACCCTTAATCAGCCATCGGGAGGCAATGATCATAAATAATGGGAAGCTGGAGAGAGAGTTTGAACCGAGAGTTTGTACCAAGTGGTGATTTTAGAAGTTCTGTCTGGCAGAGATGGAAGGAAAGTTAAGTCTCAAAAACCGGGTAAATATTGCATTGATAAGCATGCTAATTTGCATTTATCTAGCAACCTCTAAATTTAAGCCTTTTGATGTCTGATCGGTGTATCACCTTTCCCACCCCTAACACAGTGTTCTGACAATTTAGACCTTTATTTGCTTACGTGCAATAAATGAGACACAAAAGGACAAATATTGTATGGTTCTACTCATACGACACACCTAAAATAGGCAAATTCATAGAGTCAGAAAGTATAACAGGGGTTACCAGGGGCTGGAGAGACAGAGGAATGGGGGGTCACAGACCCCTGTTTACCTAGACTGCACCTGGAAAGTGCTACAATCAAATCTGCCCCCTTCCTGTCCCACCTGGTGTGTCCCAGCCTGCCCAGACCTGCCTAAGCATCCTCCCATGCTCCATTATCTTAGAACTACTTTGAAAATGCCTCTTCTAATCCCTCTGAAGCTTTCGGTTTCTGGCTTGTGGCTTTGATCCTATTGTAGAACTCTTCATTCTTTTTATTAAGCTGGAGGGTAGAAATGCCCTTCAAATGCTTTGACTTCCTCAAATGGGCAAAGTTAGGGTGCACTGATGCACCCCCTCAGGAAGGGGAGACAGGCAGCATTTCCCACAATTCCTGCAACAGCTTCCCTTGTAGCTGCCCTGGGCACAAGCCACTGCCGATTGTCGCTGAGCTTCTGGGCTTGAAGGAGACTGCTGGTTGGATTGGGTTTGACTCTCAAAGTTTGAACAAGGATAACCCAGAGAAATTTTATGTTTCTTAATAGTTTTCTTTCTTAGATTTTATTTATTTATTTATTTATTTGAGAGAGAGAGCATGGGAGGGGAGAGGGTCAGAGGGAGAAGCAGACCCCCTGCTGAGCAGGGAACCCAATGCGGGACTTGATCCCGGGACTCCAGGATCATGACCTGAGCTGAAGGCAGATGCTTAACCAACTGAGCCACCCAGGTGCCCCAGTTTTATTTATTTCTTTTAAAGATTTATTTATTTGGGAGAGAGTGTGTGTGTGTGCATGCACGAGCATGAGGAGGTGTGGGGATCGAGGAGCAGAGGGAGAAAGAGAATCCTCAAGCAGACTCCCCACTAAGCAAGGAGCCAGGAGCCCAGAGTCCAGAGCCCAAGGAGGGGTGTGATCCCAGGACCCTGAGATCATGACCTGAGCCCAAATCAAGAGTCAGCCGCTTAACAGACTGAGCCACCCAGGCGCCCCTGATTCCTATTAGTTTTAAAACAAGAGGATGCCTGGGTGGCTTGATAGGTATCCTGGACCTGTGATTTCCAATCCAGTCATGATCTCATGAGTTAGGGGTTGGGCACCACACTCAGCAGGGAATCAGCTTGAGGATTCTCTCTCCCTCGACCTCTGCCCCTCCCCTATTCACCCTTCTTCGAGCACACTCTCCCT
>CM053603.1:125592336-125645575 GCA_028646535.1 Procyon lotor | reverse complement strand
TGCCTGTCCTGCCTTAGGGCCGTGACCAGAGGATGCCTCCGTCAAGGTCAGAGGGACCCCTGTGTGAGAGTCCACTCCCCACTTCTACAAATAGCTTTGTTGCGATACAGCGGACATACAGTGAGCCGTCCATGTGTGAAGGGACCATGAGACAAGTTGTGACGCCCCTGTGAAACCATCATCACGTAATGAACATACTCCTCGAGACTGAGCTGGGAGAGCCCGCGCGCGTTACGTCACTGTTCCAAATTACTTAATATTCCATGCCAGGCATTGTGCTGGGGAGGAGGGAACTCAGACTCACCATGCACCACCTCTTTCCTGGGGGAAGTGGCTTCGGGTGCTGCTGGGGTGGGAAGGAGGCGTTCCTCTACTGGAGAGGGCTGTGGGGGGGAGGACAGGATTGGGAAAAAGCTGGTCACGGGGGATGATTGTTTAGCCAATCAAGACAGCTGTAGGTGATTGTGAGATTGTTGAAGGAAAAGGCTTTTTTTTTTTTTTTTTAAGATTTTATTTATTTGAGAGAGAGCGCGCACAAGCAGGGGGAGCAGCAGGCAGAGGGAAAAGCAGACTCCCCCTGAGTTGGGAGGCCGATGCAGGACTCGATCCCAGGATCCAGGGATCGTGACCTGAGCCAAAGGCAGATGCTTAATTGACTGAGCCACCCAGGCGCCACACCCCCACCCCTAGTTTTTTTGTTTGTTTGTTTTAAAGATTTTATTTATTTGACAGAGAGAAACACAGCGAGAGAGGGAACACAAGCAGAGGGAATGGCAGCGGGAGAAGCAGGCCTCCTGCCAAGCGGGGAGCCCGATGCGGGGCTCGATCCCAGGCTCGATCCCAGGACCCTGGGACCACGACCTGGGCCGAAGGCAGACACTCAACGACTGAGCCACCCAGGCGCCACACCCCCACCCCTAGTTTTTTAAAATAAGATTTTAAGAAAAGGGCTTTCCCAGTGCAGGGAACAGCAGGAGTGGAGAAATGGAGGTGTAAAGAGGTATGTTTGCGGGGCAGCAGGTTCTGGTGGGGTGGGGACATTCGGCAAAGCTGGAGCTGTTGGTGGCCACAGCCCGGTGACCAGGAGTCATGAGCTACAAGAGTCTGCCTCAGTTCTGTGAGCTTTGTTCTCTCGGTAGAGGACCCCTGAAAGTCTTAAGCAAGGGAGTTTTATGACCAGATTCGCATCTTCGAAACTTCGTTCCTACAGCCCTCTAAGGCTGGGGGACAGTGAGTTTGGAAAACCTTTGCAAAGTTCCCAGTGAGCAGAAACAAATTATAGGTCATGTTATGTAAGACTCAAAAGCAACTTTGAATATGAAAGTCATTTTCATAAACATTACACATATGTGTATTTAGAGCATTCCTCCTATTTAAATGAAAGTCTGTGAAAAATGGGTGATAATGACGCCCAGGGTTAGTACGGCCCAGGACCTTTCGAAAAGTGATGGACACTGGCATGCGGAGGTGCAGTGGGCCACAAGGGAGGGAGGACTCTAGAAAAGAGGTTCAAACAGCCTACTTCTAACTCTAGAATCCAGAACCATCTTCAAATGTAGGGGCGCCTGGGTGGTTCAGTCTGTTAAGTGTCTGCCTTCAGTTCAGGTCATGATCTCCAAGTCCTGGGATGGAGCCCCGCAGGCTCCCTGCTCAGCGGGGAGCCTGCTTCTCCCTCTCCCTCTGCCCCTCCCCCCCTTGCTCACACACACTCTTTCAAAATATTTCAAAAAATCATCCTCACATGTAGAGGTAACATGCTGGTCAGAAATAAAGTCTGATGGTATGTTACAAGGTCAACCAATTTTGAGGCTCCTGGGTGGCTCAGTCAGTTAAGTCTGCCTTTGGCTCAGGTCAGGCCCTAGGGTTGAGCCCTGTGTCACTCTCCCTGCTTGGCGGGGAGCCTGTTTCTCCCTCTTCTCCCAGCTCGTGCTTTCTTTCGCTTTCTCAAATAAATAAACAAATACAATATTTAAAAAAAGTCAACCAATTTTAAGTTACATCTACATTACTTCTGCTGCTGTGACCTGATTAATGGCTAATGTCTTTACAGGTATTAAGAGCTCCTAGAGTGTTTCTTTAATCCCATTTACCACCTAGCCTTGTGAACACAAGAGTAAACACAAGTGGTGTCGGTGAGGATGCTTTCAACATAGAACTACTCACAGTGGACCAACAGTAAAGTCTAGATGTTTCAGATATGATCGGATCAGAGCTCCCGCCCCATTTTTCCATCAGCACAGCAAAACTGCGGCAGTGCAAGGCCTCACATCCTTAAGCCCACTTTGTCAAGAGAACAGAGTTTCTCTTTCTCCAAGCCTCCTAGTAAAATTTAGGCTTTCTTCTTTTTTAAAGATTTTATTTAGTTGACAGACATTACAAGTAGGCAGAGCGGCAGGCAGAGGGAGAGGGAGAAGTGGGCTCCCCGCCAAGCAGGGAGCCCCATGCCGGGCTCGATCCCAGGACGCCGGGACCATGACCCAAGCTGAAGGCAGACGCCCTAGGCTTTATTCTGATTGAGCCCACTTATGCCATACGCTCACTAAACCCATCAATGACAGGGGGAATGGTGTTCCACTGATTGGCTTGGGCCCTTGGAGCTGGGGGTCAGAATGGTCCCACCCAAAATGCTTGGCTGCTTCATAATGGGAGAGAAGTAGGATGTTCATGGAACAGCAGCCAGAAACATCGAGTACACGATTAAAAAATTACCTTGGGTGATCTAACAGCCCCTAAGGAGGGCTGCAGATACCAATCTGGTTTGCCATGTGTCATATTTGTTATTGAAAGTGAGCCTAGGGGCACTTGGGGGGCTCATTCAGTTGCGCACTGGGCTCTTATTTCAGCTCAGGTCATGATCTCAGGGTGCTGAGATCGAGCCCCGTGTCAGCTCCATGCTGAGCGGGAGTCTGACTGAGATTCTCTCTCCCTTTCTCTCTGCAACTCCCCACGTCTTTAAAATAAGTGAGTAAATTTTTTTTTAAGTTAAAGGAAAGGAAGGAATGAAGGAAGGAAGGGAGAGAGCCTCACTGCTATGTGCATCACCAGAGGGCTCAAACACAAGGAAGGACACCACCTACCAAAGACACTTTATTTGTTACCTCTTACAGTTAATAGTCAAGAACAAATAATAATAACAAATAAAAATAACTCGCAAGGGGACCAGACATCAGACACAAACAAGGACACTATTAACATCGAAGAAAGCGCGCTGGCTGAGGCTGTGTGCGTGCTGCCGGCCACAGGGAGGGCCGAGGCCGAAGGATCTCTGGAAGCCGCGCCCCGAGGCCGGACGTGAATCTGAGCACAAGTCCCCTTTCACCATCACCAAAGAGAATCTGCAATTTCAAAGCGTCTTCCAGCTCTTCCAGCTCCCGGTGTGTTCTCTTCACACTTCCTTAGGCTCCAAGTTGTGGGTAGGACGTGAGTTGGAGGAAATGTCCATTCGCTCATCCAGGAGGGGGATCTGAGGACCAAGGGGGATCCCGCATGCGGGGTCCTATATGCAGCCAGGCCCGGTTTCCTTCTGCCTCTCTTTCTCCCACTCCTGCTTATGGTTTTTATTTTTGTTTTTTTCCTCCCCCTGCCTCTACCACCTACTGGCATTTCAGAAAGTCTAGAATGTATTCCACGGTGGGCAGTTCTAGTCTGGGCCTTCTAATTAACCACAAAAAGATCCCGCACTCCCGGTCATTTCTCCCCTAAAAGCGGAAAGACATGTCTTTTTTCTGTGTCGCTGGTGTGAGGCCAGGTCACAGGCTCCCAGCAGGGCAAGGGTGATGAAACGCCTACACCAGAGGGACAGAAGGGGCATCCTATTTTAACTTAGTAGAGAATGAGCCCGAGAACCTTAAAAGATGATATTTCTTCCCGCGCCCTGGGACCTCCACAGCTGACGCTAAGAGCCGCTCAGAATTAGGTCACAGATCTGTAGGCGATCGACTCAAAGCCACGTTCTCCCAGGAGTCAACAATCCTGGGGGGCTGTCCTCTAGATTGGAAATGGTTATTGTTGCCCCACCAGGAGAAAAAAAACCAAAAACCTAACCACTGTACTAATTGGACAAAATCATCCGTCTTAGAAGCTAATAGCATCTATGTGCATTTAATTTCACAGGTACTTAGCAAACAAGCTGCATTCATCAAAAGCAGTCACAACTTCCAACCAGAGAGGCTGGGTGCTGGGTGGCAGAGGATATCAAGGGCCAGATCCTCACAGCTGCTCACTTCTCCATTAGTCTTTTAAACGCTCCAAATAAAAGCTCAGACACTGGGTCGAGGGCCATGGATGGTCTCCAATTTTTACCATTCTAGACAAAAAGAGAGAAAGAGAGAGATGGGGGGAAAAAAAAACAAAACAAAAAAACTCTTAGAAAAGAAGTATTGCAACAGATACATCTGAGAAAGAATAGATTAACAAATTATTAACATTACTTCGAGTAACATTATTTGAATGCTATTTTTTAAATTAGAACAGTCACTGTTCTAGGTTCTCTGTCCACAGTAGCTTGTCTGATTTTTATCCTATGAGACAAAAATCCTTATGTCCATTTCACAGATGAGAAAACAAACCCAGAGAAGTCAAATAACTTGTCCAAGATCACACAGCTGATAGTAACACAAGGGGCAGGGCTTCAAACTGGGGCTCTAAATCCCCTGCTCATTTTACCTCTAAGGGGTTCTCTTTAGACAGTATGCTTGATGTAAAGGCTCCCCTCATAAGGAGGAAAAGAGGTCTGTAAGGAGTCTGCTGGTTCAGGTTCACCTTGGGTGGGGCCAGCAGGCACTCCCATAGAATGCCCATTCTTGACTATTGAGGACTAGACCCTGTGTCCCACCCAACATGGTGCGCCTCGTGCGAGTCAGCCCTTGTACGCACGTGAAACTAATGACTTCTACGACTAAAGAAAACTCCATGTGCAAAATAAGTCATGGGATCTCAAAACAGAAGCCAGGTTTTCCCAGAACGGTCATAGTGCGTTAAGATACTCGGCGAGCGGGGTGCTCACCCGGGGAAGTCTGCAGGAGAGAAATGTGCACAGAGAACGCTGAGCCTTTGCCCTATCCTCAGCCCCCTCGGCCGCCCTCCGGCAGCCTTCGCCTCCTTCATCCTCTTTATTTTTTGATTCTTCTAGTTAGGCTTCCCCCCACCCCTACCTCTCAGTCCCTTCCTCTCCTGTTCTTGCTTCATTAGGAAGTAATTTCTTTCCTTGCTGCTCTTCTTTTAACCTCTCTCTTCTCTGGTCCCCTTTTCTCTTCCCCCACACCTTCCTTCTAGCTCAGTTCCTTTGGCTCCCTTCCCCATCAAAATTGCTTCCTTTTTTTTTTTTTTTTTTTTTTAAGATTTTATTTATTTATTCATGAGAGAGAGAGAGAGAGGAAGAAGGAGGCTCCTTGTAGAGCAGGGAGCCCAACGTGGGACTTGATTCCAGGACCCTGGAATCATGACCTGAGCCGAAGGCAGATATTTAACCAACTGAGTCACCCAGGCACCCATCAAAATTGCTTCTTAAAGATTCAGACCACAGTAAGCAATGCCAGTACGATTATCCAATATAAAGCTAATGAACACAAGCTTGAAAGTCCCCCCAAGGGAAATAGCACCAGCCTCACTTGCCTTATCTCTGAAGAAATTGATTGGGTTATGGCTTGAGGTCCAGGGGGTGGGGTGGGGGGGTGGGGAGGAAAGGAGAGATCTGCCTTCATTTGGGCAGGCTAGAAGGATGGGACAGAACCACATTTACCTGGGTCCTAGATCCTCAAACAGCTTGAGAACTGTCATCATAACAACTGGAGTCACATCCGGAAAAGTTTATAATGTAAAGGGACCTTAAGGGTATCTAAACTGGTTTTCTTTTTTATAGCTGAGGACAGAGAAGGCCAGGGGAAATAAGTGATGTGTCTAAAGTCACACAGAGGGACCAAAAACCAAAAAAACCACAGGAGGGGGCATTCTCGGATCTTTCTCTTTTGACTGGAAAGCGAAAACAAAAAAGCCTGCGGCCAGGACCCGAAGATACAATGGCCTGTCCGGGCTCTGCCCCGGGCATTCCACTCCCTCCCGGGCCGCTGACTCACCTAGTAGTCAGGGCGAGGCATGCTCCTCTGGTGTGCGTAGGGATTCTGGGGCTGACTGGAGACATTTGCGCGGACTTTAGGGAAGATGCTCCCATCTGCTCCAAGATTGCTGAAGCCTGTCGTCGTCTGCTGCAGTCTCAGATTTTGAAAGTCGTTCTCAATCAAATTCTCTTCTTCGATATTCTTGTTTTTGTTCTTTGAGCTACAAATGGTGGCAAGAATTAGGATCTGACAATGGCAGGAAGTTCCTCGAAGCAAACGTTAGTGTTCTTTTTAAAAAAAATATTTTCAAATTTTGAAATGATTTCTAATTTACATATAAGGTACACCCCCAAAATTACAGAGCTTCCAGGCGCCCCCTCACTCAGATCCCCCAACTGTTACCATTTCTGCACCATTAAGAGTAAGCGCTTAGACCTGATGCCCCACTACCCATAATCCTTCGCTACTTCGTTCACTGTACATTCCCCGAGTTCTAGGACGGTCTCCTCAAAAGCTCGCCTTAACCATTAACAACAGAACATTAACACTGATCCAACGTTGCCATCCAATTCTGTTGGTCTCATGCAAATTTTTTTAATAATGTTCCTCTTCTTAAGTGTGCTTTTGAGTTATATAGGACAATAATCATAAAAGTCAAAGAGAACAGATGAGCTGTGATACAATTTTTCATGCAAGCGAAGTCAACGTCTACAGAGGCCCTCAGTCAATAAAACAAGTTCAAGGTATAAATCTCTTACAAGGAGACAATGGCGTTTCCCAGGGTCTGCTCTAGCCCCTCAAGGACCTCAAGTCTCTGTATTCAAGGCCCAGTGGGAGCACCTGGAGGTGAGGGAGGTACCCCCCACTCGAGGAAGTCTGATGGTGACCCTTCCTGCCTTCCAGCCCACAGACCTGCCCCTGCAGCACCCCAGACCACTGGAGTGTGGATTGGACCGGCCGCGTCGGTGATGCCCACAGGGCACCCCCAGGATGACCGTCGCCTACCGGAAATGTCATAAGGGAAGACCCACTCACCCTGTGACCCCGGCAGCCAGCCCAGCCTACAGCAGAGATCCCCCCCTTTGGGAGCACTCCTGTCTAACTAAGGGAAGAAGGCGAGGAGAACAGGAGAAGCTTCATTCCCTTTGGAATGGGCAAGCGATCACAATTCTTGATGTGTTCCCAAGACCCATGAACCTGAGGCTGAACTAGGAGCCAACCCAGCTCTGCAGCAGGATGCAGGAGCTGAGAAACATAGCCGTGGTGGGGTCACAAGGTTCCACACGGCCCCCGAGGATGCTGGAGACCCAAGACAGTTAGGCCCTCCTCCCAAGGAAGGAGGAGACGGCTGTGCTCCAGAACTGAATGTTCTGACCATCTTCCTAGAGATTTTATTTATTTGACAGAGAGAAACATAGTGAGAGAGTACAGGGAGAGAGGGAACACAAGCAGAGGGAATGGTAGCGGGAGAAGCAGGCTTCCCGCAGAGCAGGGAGCCCGACGCGGGGCTCGATCCCAGGACTCTGGGATCATGACCTGAGCTGAAGGCAGGAGCTTAATGACTGAGCCACCCAGGTGCCCCTGACCATCTTCCTAGAAAATGGAAGGTCACGCTTCCGGTTCTCAGCTTTATGTCCTTGTAATAAAGGCGTTGGGGAGTGTTAGTATCAAACTAGACTGATAAAAAAGAAGAAACAAAATCTATTTATCTCCTCACATTATAATGCAAAAACACCTCTTTTGCCAAAATATAAGATATGAGCGAAATGTCACCCACAAGTAGCTTGTTTTTACCAAAGTGCATCCCCACTTGGCACATTTCGAATGGAATAGAGTGTTCTCACTCCCTTTTAATGGAGGGAACTTTATCTAAATATTTGTTGCATAAATGAAAAGGACTCTACTCAAGTTCTTAAGAAGAGCACCTAGGGCACCAGGCTGCGAAATGGCTTTGCGGAGGGAATGAGCCACGGGGCTCAGCTGAAGCCCATGCTGGGCCCGCTGCCACAGGGTCCTGGGCCCAGGGCCTTGACGAGCGATCCTTGACAACATCAGTGGGGTTGAAAATCGCTAATGGAGAGTTTCAGTGACATCAGAAAATGGATGTTATGTCACACATATATTTTTTTAAAACACAGAGGATGGAAAATAAATAAATAAATAAACAAACAAACACAGAGGATGGGGCACCTGAGTGGCTTAGTTGGTTAAATGTCTGACGCTTGGTTTCAGCTCAGGTCGTGATCTCAGGGTTGTGAGATCGAGCCCCGAGTCGAGCTCCATGCTATTGGGATTCTTCTCTCTGGACCGCCCCTCACCTCCCGCATGTGCTCTCTCTCTCTCTCTCAAAAAAGCAAAAAGCAAAACCAAACCAACCAAACAAACAAAACCCACACAAAGGACACAAAATTATGTCTGTAATATCATTTGAAAAGAAAAAGGTCTGGAAAGACATATGTCAAAATGTTAGTTGCCTCAGAGTGGTTGAGTTCTATGAGTGATTTTTTTAATTGTGCTCCTTGACACATTTTTCTGTTTTCTTCAGTAATCATGTATGGCTTCCATAAGCCAAAGCAAACAAAGGTAAGAGAGAAAGCCAACAGTATTAGAGAGGCCTTGCCTTATCTCCCTTCTCTTGCCCCAGCAAGGCTGGGTATCACCCTCAGTATCACCCTGAGCGTGATGCTAGTGGTGCTGCGCCCTAGGAAAAGGGATGCGTCCCCTCCATACCTTGCTAAGACGATCAGTCCGATCACCAGGCAGAGAATGAGGGCACCGCCAATGCTGCCCACGATAGTGAGGATCAGCTGAAATTCTGAAAAGGAAAAGCAAAGAGTAGGCACCACTGGATACTGCACAGGTCCCTGTGTTCCCAGAGGTTCCCACCCCCACCAGGGCCAGCT
This sequence comes from Procyon lotor, assembly GCA_028646535.1. Lineage (NCBI taxonomy): Eukaryota > Metazoa > Chordata > Mammalia > Carnivora > Procyonidae > Procyon > Procyon lotor. The sequence continues at coordinate 125,636,616 of CM053603.1, read as the reverse complement.
TGGGTGGCAGGCTGGGGGGCTGGGGAGGGGGCCTGGTTCATCTCCTTTGGCACCACCCCACAACTGTGTCTTTAGAACCCAATCGGAAGAGGCTGCCTTGCCACATAAAAGAAGACCATAAACTCAGAGACGGCCATGGTCTGGGGGCAGGGTCTTCCTGGGCTCTGCAGAGATGAGATCTCAGTGGAGGGGTACGTCCCTTCCTAACCTCTGCTGCCTCTGGCTGCCCACCATGTCTGACCCTGCTGATAAGCAGGGGGAACAAGGCTAGAGTTACATATGTCACTAACAGAGGCTTGCTAGAATCAGTGGGGGGAGAGCGCGTGGCCACCTCTATTCTTTTGCACAAATGTGGCTGTGAAATGGCCTAAGCACATGGCATATTTCAAACACACAGTATGAAAGACAAAAACCAAAATTTCTCATGAGTAACTCTTTTTTTTTTTTCTCATGAGTAACTCTTAAAATAATGACATGTTGAAAAATATTTTTGGGGGGCGCCTGGGTGGCTTAGTCGTTAAGCGTCTGCCTTCGGCTCGGGTCATGATCTCAGGGTCCTGGGATTGAGCCCTGAATCGGGCTCCCTGCTCAGCAGGGAGCCTGCTTCCTCCTCTCTGGCTGCCTCTCTGCCTACTTGTGATCTCTCTCCCTCTGTCAAATAAATAAATAAAATCTTTTAAAAATACATTTTTGGGAAAAAAATATATATTTTTGGTACATGAAGTGTTACTAAAATCAAGTTCACTTATTTCTCTTTAAGAAGCGTACTTAGAATTTTTATTTTTATTTTTTTTTAAAGATTTTATTTATTTGACAGAGAGAAACACAGCGAGAGAGGGAACACAGGCAGAGGGGATGGTAGCAGGAGAAGCAGGCTTCCCGCTGAGCAGGGAGCCCGATGCGGGGCTCGATCCCAGGACCCTGGGATCATGACCTGAGCCGAAGGCAGACGCTTAACGACTAAGCCACCCAGGTGCCCCAAGAAACATACTTAGAATTTTTAAAATTTGAAATCATAGCAGCAATATCCACAATCGCCAAACTGTGGAAAGAGCTAAAATGCCCTTCAACAGAGGAATGGATAGAGAAGATATGGCCCATATATACAGTGGAATATTACTCAGCTATCAGAAAGGATGTACCCAACTTTTGCATCAACATGGACGGGTCTGGAGGAGATTATGCTGAGTGAAATAAGTCAAGCAGAGAAAGTCAATTATCATTTGGTTTCACTTACTTGTGGAACATAAGGAATAACATGGAGGCCATTCAGAGAAGGAAAGGAAGGGTGAATTGGGGGAAATCAGAGGGGGTGATGAACCATGAGAGACTGTGGACTCTGAGCAACAAACTGAGGGTTTTGGAGGGGAGGGGGTGGGGGGTTGAGTGAGCCTGGTGGTGGGTATTGAGGAGGGCATGTAATGCATGAAGCACTGGGTGTGGTGCATAAACAATGACTCTTGGAACACTGAAAAAATAAAATTTTAAAAAATGAAATTAAATATGAAGCTCCACTACATTTCTATTGGACAGTACTGTTCTAGAACACTCTGTCTCTTTCTGCTTCATGACTACCATATATGCTACCTCCAACCTGGATTCCTGGGGGCATAGACCATGTCTGGAAAAGACCTCAAAGGTCATTTGGTCCAAACCTTTCGTTTTGTAGATGTGCATGCTGAAAGCCCAGAAGGAAGAAAAGGCTCAGCAACCCAGCCTTAAAACAAAATACAGTAGAAATTGAGAGCGCTTTTCATCACTTTGTGGCTGGCTGAGAGGCCAACAGTAACGTTTCCCCACCTTGGATCATCCGTCTTTAGTTCATTATGTAAAATTTAAAATGTAATCAAAAATATAAAGTTAGTATTGTCCCAATCCGGTGGGGGTGGGGGGTGGAAGAGAACGAAGCAACTGAACTTGCAACAACACATCACAAGCTAGTAAACAGCTGGGGGACAAAAAGACTTGAGTATTTAAAGGGTTTTTAGCCCTGCTCTCCCACAACCACAAACATTTTTGGAATATACTGGTCTTTTATCCTGGCTAGTAACAGAAATGAGTAGAATGTCAGCATGCCCTCCTGTGCTCTGGCCAAGTGCGGAGCCCCTTCTCGGGCTGGGTTCTGCCATCTGCTTTCCCAGGCGTGCTGTTGCCCACGACCTAAAGGCTGGCACGGGCCAGCAGGACCCAGAACACAGAACTGCAGGCAGATTTTCTCGTTCTTTATGAAGGGAACCAGAGACTTCAGAGTCCTGGGCAGCATTGTGAATGTGTTCCCTATTTCTCAGAAGCTTAATAACAAAGCAAAACTTTTATACTCACGGTCTTCACAGCCGACTCCACTGTAGCCAAAGGCACACCTAAAATACAAGAATGGAAACCATGGTACGGAGTCCCTGTGGGGAACACATCAGAGGTCCCGCCCAACGGCCATGGCTTCCTTCCTATGACTTTCATTCTACCCGCCCCCCTTCCCTTTCTCCTCTTCCTCTTTCCTTCCTCATGCCCCTCACATTTCTAGGTAAGCACCTTCCACAGAGCTCTGGAAGGCCGAAAAGGGGACACAATTCCAAGTGCTCCCATTTCCTACTGATTGAGCGGGGAGATCTGAGTGTCGGGGAGATCCAGCAATTCAAACTAAGCGGAAGCCCAGAGGCACGGAGCATCGTGGGTCCCCTCGGGGCAAGGCCACGTGGCTCTGCCACTTAGTGGCTGTCCTGGGAGCTGGGGCTTGTTACTGACCTTCTCTGAGCTTCACTTTGCTCCCGGGCAAATGGGAAACAAATTCGTTCCTGATAGTGTTGCTGGGCGACGCGTATTACCTACACGATTCCAGCACAGAGAGAATGTTCTAGAACTATCGATGCGAATAACAAGGATATGATGATGCTCTTACACCTACCAATGTATGGCAGCACCCCAATATCCTGACCCTAAACCCACGCATATGCCTATATGTTCTATCTAGAGCTAGCTCCCGTAGTGGGAAGATGAGAAAGGAGTGACTTCTCTTACTCTTGACAGATACCGCTGTCAACTTCCTTGTAGCCTGGCAGGCACACACATTTAGTATCCCCGCCGTCCTTGTTCACTAAGCATTGCTTATGGTGGTCCGCATTGCAAGTGTCGGGACACTTGGGAGCAGAAGCTTCAAAAGAAAATTTCTGAGTTATTTTCAGAAACAACCCCTCCAGTCCCCAAAGCGCTACGCCACAGAACACAATTTTTGAATATTGCTTTTTCTGGGTAAAGCAAGGTGCTCCCTGGCTGTGCACCCCACACGCTTCTCGAAGAGGCACACGAGCTGCCTCGCCAGGTCTGTGTCTAAAGCCCAAATCCCCACCCCCCCCAGACTCTGGAATGCACACGGAATCGTGAGCAGCAAAGCTTGTATTCTGCAGATGCAAAAGGAGAGAACATGTGCGTTGGGAAGAACCCTTACAAGCAAGAGAACACTCACCCACACACACAGGAACCTGGGGGTTGGGTCTCTCCATCCCCTCCTTGCATTTACACAGCAAACCATTGCTACAGCTGTCCTGCTCGTTCTCCTCTTCACAACCGTAATAATCACACCGATTTCGAGCTGAGAGGCACAGACAATTCAAAAATATGGTCAGCGAGACAACGGGGAGGGGAATTATGGCAGTGCAATAAATACACCGCTGTTGTTTCAGGCCACTAAGCTTGGGGGTGGTTTGTGCCACAGCAGAAGTGAATTGTTCCCGCTGTGCTGGGTGCTGGCGGGTCGGCCTGAAGGGGGAACAGGGCAAGGAAGGCTTTCTGGGATCATCTGGAAGCCACAACTTGGTATAAAGCCTTCGTGTTTCTTCTTTCTTCCTACCTTCCTGCCTTGCGAAGAGAGGAGCAAACTGGTCAGCGTCATGACTGGGGGGGGGGGCGGGGGGCGGCTGGAAAGGACAGAACCGAGCAAGGGAGGAGAGGGAGGAAGAACGATGGGTTCACTGGACCTGGGCCCGTCGGTGGATTCGGGTCTGCTGCTTTTCTTGCCCCCTTCTCACAGAGAATGGAAGTGTTTACAAAAAGGTAGGTCTTCAGGGGAACTCTGAAGGGAAGTACCGAATGCTTACCAGCATATGTTGCAACGTAACTCGTGTCGTTAATTGCTTTGGTAATTGAGTCACGCACAGTCGTCTCATTCTGTGTTGTAGTTTCTGTGAAGATGTTTAAGACCTCAACCACGACACCACTGCCGCCAGCACGCATCTCTGATCTTGCTGAAGGGGAGATGCTGAAAATGAAAGGAATCCATCACTTGATGAGCCGAACTTAAGGTCCACAGACGGCTCTTCGGAACCTCCCAGACTCCCCAGCCTCCCCCCTCTAGTCCTTTTTCTTTTCTTTTTATTTTTAAAGATTTTATTTATTCATTTGAGAGAGAGCACAAGCAGGGGAGAGGCAGAGGGAGAGAGAGAAGCAGACTCCTGCTCCTGCTGAGCTAGGAGCCCAATGCGGGGCTCGATCCCAGAACCCGGGGATCATGACCTGAACTGAAGGCAGATGCTTAACTGTCTGAGCCACCCAAGCTCGCCACCCCCCGCCCTTTTTAAAAAAGATTTTTATTTATTTATTTGAGACAGAGTGATAGCGAGGGAGATCAGAGGCCGAGGGAGCACCGCACTCCCCGCTGAGCAGGGAGCCCATTGAGGGGCTTGATCCAAGGACTCCAGGATCACGACCTGAGCTGAAGGCAGATGCTCAACCACCTGAGCCAACCAGGTTCCCCTCCCAGCTCTAGTCCCCCTCCACTGTCCTTTATCCACAACTGGGGCCCAAATGCGGGGGGCCTAAGGATGCAGTAAGATGGTGATTTATAGGCCCAGAGATCTAGCTCTCTTCAATGTGTGCTCAGCAGCAGTCTCTAGCCAATCTCTAGTCCTGTTGGAGGATACTGAGAAAACTTGTGGACAATTCTTTGTAGGAGCTGGAAGCCTGGAGCTAACCAGAAGTAGAACACGGAACATCTGAAACTTGTCCCTTTCTGTAGAAAATCAAAAGTAGGTCTCTCGCTGAGCTGGTACTTGTGATACACGGAAACCAAGGAGGGCGGGGCGTGGGGAGCAGGAGCACAGAACACCATCGGAGCCCCAGATACTGAATGCCTGTGATGAGCAAGACATGGGCACTACAGTTTGGAGCCCCAAGAACCGCCGTGCCACGTTCTAATTCTTCCACCGTCCGAGAGGAATCGAGTGGTACAACCACTAAAAGAGATAGGGAGGGGGAAAAAGGACTTCCAAAAACTCCTTCCCTCTTCAACCTGTGGCTGTGTATTTTTAAGACTCGTGATATATTTTTCCTGCTTTCTTCTTTTTCTTTTTTTTTGCTTTCTTATTTTTCTAAACTCCATTCTGACTTTTGAAGAAACATCAGAAGCTTGGAAACATAGCCAACCCACTTAGAAACTTTACAGCTATGTTAGTTCTTCAGAACAATTGAGAAAATCCAAAATCAGAACCAAATTCTGTGTTTACGAACAGTCACCACAAAAGGAAGTCCCGAAAAACAAAATGGGCTTCAGATTCTAATGTAAAACTATTCATCGATGATAGGATTTAGAGGGGGCTAGGGAACGTACAGGGCGATGAGAAAAGGGTTTATGATACAAATCATTCTTTATCAATTGAAAAATGACCAGAAATTACTGGTATCTTTTTGTGGTGGGGATAGGAAAGAAATGCCATCCACAATTCATTCAAAGAACCTACTAGAGCAGGCTCCAGTTCAGGGAGCAAGATATTACGATGTAGGAACAATGGAACCACCACATATTCAATGACAAATGATGTAGCATAAATGATCAGAGCGGTAGGCTTGTAATAAGACTAGTCACAGTTTCCCCGAGCCTGAGTCTCCACCCCTTTTCTAAAAGAGATTTGAGAGAGAAATTCTGAGGATCCTTCCAATTCCAACATTGGTGCCGTAGAGAAAGAGCTCAGGGAGCCGAGTAGGGAGCACTGGACCAGACCCAAAGAAATGCCTTTCTAGGTGAGAGAGGGCCCTGCACACTCCCTCGGGTACCCGAGCTGGTTTGTGTCTGGAACCCTGAGCTCCTAAGTAGAAGGTTGCCTCTGAACGCTCCTGGCTCCCTTTCAGTAAGTCCTTAAAAAAGGAAACGTACACAACAGTATCAGGGAACAACACCCCCACCCGGTGACCCCATGGGACCAGCTCTCCATCATACTTGCAGGGTTCCCTATTCCGGAAGGGACACAGACAGGAACAATGCACGGCACTCCAGCTCAGGGCCTCTGCCGGCTGCTTGCTTTCACCATGGGAGCCCCATGCTCCCCCGTCGGGCTGCCTGTTGGCCTCCCGGCTACCAACCGCACTGGCCCCTTGTTCACCGCCCAACTCAAAACTCACCACCTTTATAGGCGGTCTCCTCTGAATTTATATGTATCCACCAGGTTTACTGTATCTTATTCCACGAAGGATCTGACAAAGCTCATAAAGATAGATGCAACTGTAAGACCCTACAACATAACTATGTGAGGGCTGCCTTTTCTGTACAACTCCATTCACCTTAGAACATTCTTTTCCCAGCCGGCAGTGGACGTGTATTAATACGCTTCAGAGAAGGCCACGATGGAATCACTAACTTCGTGAGACCCCTCTGCCTCTCTGGGTCCCCAAATGGCATCCAACACTCGTCACTGCGTGTGGCTATGCTCAACAATGGCTTGTTCTTCCTGCAGAAACGGTTCACGGCTGGCCCTTCAGTAGCCAGGTATGTGACTGGGATATTCATGTCTCCCTCACCTCCCTGCCACGAGAAAAGAGATGACCTTGAGCCATTCTTTCTCTTCCCTGCCCTCTGGAATGCACATTCTAGGGGTTGACCAGGTGTAGTTTTAGCCAAGGAATGAAACCAAACCAAATGGTCTAGGTGACACCCTGGGCCACGTGGGCAGGTTGCTAAGGAGCCAATCACAGACAGCATCTTGCTGCCCCAAGCTACGGCCGGCCCATCCAGGCCAGGGTCTGTGTGACCAGGGAAGCACCGCCCTCTCCAGCGCTCAGACCGACCACCTCTTCTTGTGACTTGCCACTGGAGGGCCCCAGAGAACTTGAGAGAAGACCAGGAGTTAGGAAACTTACACCTGCCTCCCAACTATCCCATTGGTCCATAGAAAACTCACCTGACTTCATCAATCACTGTCTGTCCGTAATCAGAGTTGTTAAATATGTTCTTAAACTGTGGAGGAAGGAGAACAGATCTATTAACCACCACAAAGAGGGGGGAAATGTGATACTACCCCTGAGTTTTCACACGAACACATTTCTAAACTCATTTGTGTAAACACACGTGGCTCATCACACCCACCTGTCCCTTCCGTGGGCCCTAACACCATTTGATTAATTTCTGTTCTATGATTCTGACATGTCAGTTATCTAGAAAAAAGACCTAAGGCACCCAGCCAAATCAATGATCATGCTTTTAAAAATAAGGTGACTAACTTATTCAGTTTGTGTTCTCAAAGTCCCCGTGGAGTTTTGTGTACTTGGTTTGCACATCCTCTAAAGGCTTCTCTACGAGCACACTCGGTGCACTCCTCCACTTGCCCAGGGAACACTTATGTGATCGCCCACCTTGCCAGGGCATCGTGCCAGAAACAGAGACGGCGGAGACAGGCGGGTCTTGCCCTGTGGCCAGTCAGGGGACTCCACCCCGAGGTGGGCAGAGGTGAGCGCCATAGGGCAACACAATCTAGCACACAAATTCAAAGACACTCGCTTCCGGTCTCCGAGGTCCAGGCAGGGCTTCAAAAGGGCGGCCAGCCTTAAAGCATTTTAGGCACCTGACATTTAGCGGCGCCAGGACAGGGAGAGGAAAGGAGCCTACAGACGAATGTCCAGGAGCAGCGTGGCCCAGAGGGGAGCAGTCGGAGCTGGGAAGGATGCCTGAAGTCAAATGTCTCCGTGTCAGCTCTTGCACGGCGGCTTTGAACTTCACTTTTCTCTTCGGACACCTGGAGGTAACAGTGATTCCCACCACACGGGGCTCTAGTGTGGAAGCAGCGAGACGGAATACAGGACACAGGGCTTTGGGAGCTGGGTGGGGCTGCCGCACCGGTACGTCTTACTGGGCAAACAGCTCTAGATACTCACAGAGAAGGGGCCAGAGATAAAGCTGGAACCTGTGGCAGGGGTGAGGTGGAGGAGGGTGAGGGTCCCAATGAGGATGTTAGGTCCAACGCCAAGAATGAGGTGTGTTCTCTCTTTCTGATGACATAACCTCCCCACCCTGACCCCACAGCACACAGCACAGGGCAACCCCGGGAAATGTTCCACAAACACTGGCAGGCTGGTGACTGAATGAATTAGATGTGGAAGACATGACCTTGGGCGTGTCTTCCCCTCAATGGGCCCCACCCAGCCTCCTTATTTTTTTTTTATGAACACTGAACTGGGTTAGTGCCAACTTTTTATAATCCGCGACTTTCTATTATTTTTCCCCTCTTGGCAACCAATGTCATTTTAGAAAGATGTTATTTCTCTTTTATTCTAGTCAAATTCAGGCAAATTTGATGCTCTAATTCACCTGGGTAGCCTTATGTGCAGAACCCACCTATGTGCCTTTTAATTCTTTTAAATACGAAGAATCTTTTAAATACCGCTGGCCATTTAATTTTCTTATTCCCAAAGAGAGATTACAAAATGAGCATCTGGCATAGGAGAAAGTGTCTCTTTTTTTTCTTTTTTAATCTTCCAAGTCACCTTTTGAGGATGTTGGGAAATATACATCTCAAACTGAAGGGCTCTAAGTCTGGACAAGAAGGCAGGAGTTACCCAAACAGGCCTGCCAGGCCTCTACTGCACAACACTGCTCGTGGGTGAGAAGTTTGAGAAGCAGCTTTGTGGTCAGGGAGGGGGTTCAAGTCCCCACCTCTTCCTTCATTAGCTACGTGACCTGCCTACGGTCAGTTACCTAATCTTCCTGATCCTGGTAGCCTCACCAGCAAAACAGCACCATAGTACCAATCCTTCAATTGCGCTGTTTTGAGAATTCAAAATCTTACACATGAACCGCCAAGCACATACACAAGGGAACACCAAATCTCTCTGCAGTCGGTCTGACTGGATCCAGCTGGATTAGAACAGACCCTGGGAGACAGGCAGGGACACCCTGGGGCGACAAAGTATCTGCTAAGAGGACCTTGAAGAAAGCCAGTTGTCTCTCTTTTCCTGTCTCCAGGGAGCCGCAAAAGAGTTCTGGCTACCCCCTTCAGAAAACCTTCCTGGAAATTAGAAGAATGCTCTGTCCTCTCCCTGGTCCCTCTGAAATTATCAAGACCTGATGGAGATCAAGTGTTAAAACTGGTGTCTGAAGGGCATACGCGGAGAGCAGGAGGGGTCTTTTGGACACCCACGCCCAGCGCAAACTTGGGTGACGTGGTGGCGACTGCTCATAAAGCCACGGGACAACAGAGGGGTTCCCTGGAATTGGGAACACACTGATGTTGCTGTACTCAATACTATCATCTAAGTGGGTGACCTGGAATGCAGGTCCAGGGTAAGTAAGAGGGTAAGTCATGGCCAGCTGGCCCATCGTGCTCAGGTGGTGTGACAAGGCGCCAAGGCCAAGGCCAGTGGCGCTACTGAGGCCATGGTTTTTATCCTAGCAGCTCCAGGCAAGGGCTGTTTGGTCGTGAGCCCCAGCTCTCTCTGTGCTATCTGTAAATCATCGGGACGATGATGTTTTATGTTCTACCAATTCTGCCGGCAAAACTCTTTTGTAATGAAATAATTCTGAATTGAAAGATACGGTCTTCAATGTCTTCTTTAGTTTTTATAAGCGTTTCTCCTTAGGGTTCTAAGACATATTTCCAGGCTACGGGTCTTTTCCCTTTGAAGATGAACTTTCGGAAACATTGGCTGGATGTCCTGTAAAAGCTGTTTCAGATCTAACGTCTACGGCTCCACAGTGGAGATTTCCATCCCTTTTCATGCGGACACATTCACTCACAACACTCAAAATGAGGCTATTTGTTCATTTTGACGTTTTTAACAGTGGAGAAAAGTGACAGACACTAATTCAAATAGAGCTCCTTTTCCAAACTTAAAAAAAAAAAAAAAAAAAAAAAGCCAGACTGGTACAGAAATGTATGCAAATTTTATCGTAGAAAGGGGAAAAAAAAAAACCTTCAGTTTTTTTCCTCTCCATTCTATGAAAATAATTTTATTTTAAAACATCATTATCTTGGGGCACCTGGGTGGCTCAGTGGGTTAAAGCCTCTGCCTTTGGCTCAGGTCATGACCTCAGGGTCCTGGGATGGAGCCCTGTATCGGGCTCTCTGCTCAGCAGGGGGCCTGCTTCCCCCTCTCTCTCTGCCTGCCCCTCTGCCTACTTGTGATTTCTCTCTGTCAAATAAATAAATAAATAAATCTTAAAACAAAACAAAACAAAACATCATTATCTTGATGTGTCCATTTAAAAATATTGTAGGGACACCTGGCTGGTTCAGTTGGTTAAACTTCCAACTCAATTTCAGCTCAGATCTTGATCTCAGGGTCATGAGTTCAAGCCTCATGAAGGGCTCCATATTGGGCATGGCTACTTAAAAAAAAAAAAATTCCAATAGCTTCTTTATCAATGGGTATGGCATGGCTGGAAAAAGCTTCTAAAGGCCCCTTGCCATGCTGGGTGTTACCCGATCTAGGTGCAGGAACATGGGGAGAGCCAAGGGTCCCAGAAGAGGCGCCTGGGCAACCCAACTTACCAACCAGTAAGGGTGCCTTTCACTGTGTCAGCAACTGGGATAGCTATATGAGTGTGTACTACCTGAACACCAGTCCTACGTGCCGCAAGAAAGTGTTAGAATGAAGAACACTTATATAGGGAAAAGGGTTAGAAAATACTTACAAAATTAGTAATTTGAGTATATAAATCTTGATAGGCCAAAGAATTTCCATTTTCCAAACCAGTTGTTTCTCGTACTTTTACTGTAATGCTTCCAGGAAATAACTTTCCTGAAATTTAAGCAGAATCTTTTTATAATATTTAATGTAAAGAGGTTTAATTTCCATTTTGTGTAAAACACAGATTATTCTTAAAAATTCTAAACATTATATGATGATATTATGGGAAGTCTGGAAAGATGAAAAATGTGAACCCAAATCTCACCCAACCCGACACAACCATTTTTGTTTTGGTATATCTCTCCTAGCTCTTTTTTTCCATGCGTAGTTTACATTGTCATTATTCTGTGAGTCTTCTTTATCTATTGTTACATAATAAGCATTTTTCCAGATATTACCTAGTCTTCCTAACTATCTGTCTAGTCTTCATTCATTTGTGTAGACTCCACATGGGCCCAATGTGGGGCTTGAACTCACGACACTGAGATCAAGAGTTGCATGCTCTACCACCTGAGCCAGCCGGGTGCCCTCTTCATCACTATTATTTTTTTTTTTTTATAACTATTGCTTTTAGAGACTGCATGATACTCTATGAAAAATATGTTATCTTCATTGATAGTCATTTTTTGGTTTTCATGCCATTGATTATTTAGAAGGAAAAAAAGTTTGCCGCCAACATCTTCATGCACAAGCCTTTCTTTCTTTGGGGTCATCTACTTAAGAGTGGTTCCCCAGAAATGAGATTATTAGTGCTGAAGTATGAACACCTGCTTGGTTTTTGGACTATCTGTCATTCTTGTGGTCCCTCTAGTTTCCACTGAGATAAGAACAGGAGCCTTTTTTGCCCATAAATTATTCTCTACCTCTGCTACTCTGGAGGTTCTATTTGACGCTATTTTGTGTTTTCTATTCCACTTTAGGTCTGAAACGCACGCAGCTCTGCAGGGTTCATCCTTTTTAACTCACCTTTTTTGCAGGTGGAAGTGTTATAGTAATATCCTAATGAACACAGGCAAAAATAGGTATTGTTCAGGCTAACACATAAAGAACCATCTTCACAGGGAGCTCCTTGGCAAGGACTGCTGGGAACTGAGAGAGAGGAAAAAGGTTACAAATCCACAAAATGACAACAGATTACACCCAGAAACAGACTTTAAGATCTTCATGCCTCCCTACTGGGCACATTCTGTTCTTTGGTTGTGTTAATCCACGTCACACCTTGAGAAGAGCGGATGCCTCTAGGGAGTTGTTTTTTTTTTTAAAATTCTGGAGCCAGGTGCTTGTCAACAGTAAAGGCAGAGGTGAGTGGGCAAGAGTCTGCTCAGAGAGACAGCAGTCTCCTAAATCCATCTTCAGCATCTCTGGATCTCAAGGATCCCCCTCTAACACTAGATAGGGCTTCCTAGTCCCATTTGAAAGAGAGCAGCCTATTTTCTAAGGAAGTATGTGTAACTGTATTATAGGGAAGGACAGGCAGGAAGCCCCCCAAAAGAAATGAGGTGTTCTATTTGAGTTACCATACAAGGTATACAGACACATGAAGAGAGGAAAGGGATGGTAAGGGGACTGTGCAGATTAACTCAGTGAAAACTCTCAGAGGAAGTGATGACCGCACATTCCACCCCCTGGCTATCTGAGTGGATGACTTGAATGGATGGTGGGAATTGTTGCAATGGTTTCTACACCACTGGCTGGTACTCTCAGACCAGGTAGGGCACATCTTTCCTCTCTCTGAAGAAGTGGTAGGAACAGAGAGTGGAGTTAGGTCAGAGGAAGATGGTTGTCTTCTTGGCTGGCCATTTTCTCCATCTCTGTCAAACGAAATGATTCTGAGCTCTGACTCTAGAAAAGATCGAGTGACTGGTAAGAGGTGTTAATGTTCTTATGAACCTATAGGTAGAAATTGTTGATTTAAAAAACTATATATAAGGTACAAGGTGTAGAGCATCCTCTGTTTTGTGATAAAATAAAGAATATGCACAGACATACAAATATGTATCCTTGTATTTGCACACATTCCTCTGGAGAAAAGAGAAACTGGCCACAAAAGGTGCCTCTGGGGAAGGGAACAAGGATCTGAGTCCTAGGGGTCTGGACAGTAGGGACAGTTGGTGCTTACTGTATAAACTTTTGCACCGTTTAATCTTCTCTCTTTCCATACTGTGGGTCTAATGCACTTTATTAAGAAATCAAAAACAAAATAGTGCTGATGAAGATACGGAGCAACAGGAACTCTCACACTGGTGGGAAAGCAAAATTACAGCCACCTTGGAAGACAGTCTGGCAGTTTCTTAAAAAGATATGGAAAGATCTTAAGTCCACAATACTGAGTGAAAGGAGTCAACCTGGAAAGACTAACATATGAGTCCAACTGCATGACATTCTGGAAAAGGCAAAACCATGGCAATGGTGGAAAGATCACTGGTCACCAAGGGTTGGGGAGGAGTAAGCAGAGCACAATTGGTAGGGCAGTGAAAGTACTCTACGATACCGATACTGTCCAATGGATAAATGTCATTATACATTTTTCCGAACCCACAGAATGTGCAGCTGCAACAGGGAGCCCTAGTGTAGCCTGTGAGCCTGGCGTAACACCGCTGTGCCAGTGAACATTCACCGGTTGTCACAAATGTCCCCTCTGGTGAGGGATGCTGATAATGCGGGAGGCTATGCATGTGTGGAGGCAGGAAATATGACTGGAGATCTCTCTGTAACTTCCTCTCCATTTTGTTGTGAATCTACAACTGCTCTAAAAAATAAAGTCTAGGGGCGCCTGAGTGGCTCAGTGGGTTGGGGCCTCTGCCTTCGAGGTCATGATCTCGGGGTCGGGATCGAGCCCCGCATCGGGCTCTCTGCTCAGCGGGGAGCCTGTTTCTCTCTCTCTCTCTGCCTACTTGTGATCTCTGTCTCTCTGTCAAATAAATAAATAAAATCTTAAAAAAAAAAAGTCTATTAAAATAATTTTTTTAAGAGTTAAAAAAAAAAAAAAAGCCTTCCTGAGACAAAAACAAGCACTGAGCCCTCAGTGTCTCATAAAAAACAGTAGGGCCACCACCCCTCTAACAAGGCATGAGTTAATATTTTAAGGAAAATAAAAGGGGTTTTTAAAAAGCCTCAGCCATAAGTAAGCAAGGATGCATTGGACAATCCCAGGGAAGAAATGGAGTCAACTCCACTCAGGATACACCAGACGAATAACTCCTCGTATGCTCTCACTCGGGCCATAAAGGACAGACCTGTCCCCTGGTTGTGTGCCAGGAATAAGGGCACAGGATGGTACAGCTGGAATGGATTTGGGTGGCTATTTAGTGCAGCCACACCTTATTACGGCTGGGGAAGTTGAAGCTGAGAGAGAAGGGGTTTGCCCCCTCCGCACAGTGAGCTAGTGGTCGGGCCTGAACACAAGGTGGCTACCCTTCTCCGGGAGAATGTCTGGGGGAAGCAGGAATGGCTTAGAGGAGCTCCCTTTCCTGACTCAAGTGGAGTCGGTCCTGCAGCCGTGCCCCAGGTGGCCTAGCCTTCAGAGGGGCCCTTCAAACACGGCTCCACTTGCTTAGTCATCCATCTCTTAGACCTGTCGAAGAAGTCAGTGTAAGGGGCCATCAGCTCGCTCTTCGACCTCGGGGTAAGTTGCTGCCCTCGCTGGACCTCAGTTTCCCTGAAAATAACAGGGTTTATAGACCCTTCAAGCCTAGATCTGAAGATTATTTTAGACCAGGGGTTGGCAAACTGTGACTCATGAGCCAAATCTGCCTCGTCTTCAGTTTTTGTAAATAGCATTTTACTGGTATGCCGCCAGGCTCCTTCCTCCATATATTGACCATGACCATTTTCACGTTAAAATGGCAGAGAAGAGTAGTCGCAACAGAAATCCTATTGTGGCCCGCAAAACCTCAAATATTTACTAGTTTGCCTTTACTGATAAAGTTGGCTGACCCCTATTCTAGACCAAACTTTGGGAAATGAGGCAAGCAGTTTCAATAATTTTGGCTTGAGATCAGATTGCCATCTCTCAGTATTTCCAAAACATCTGTCCTTTGGACAATGGCCCCAGTCTATGTCTGGGACAGTTGAAGCACTGCTGTCGTTTGGCTCTTTATCCTTCAGGCTCAATTCTGTGAATTAACTCAAATTCCAAACGGTGATCGTCCACCATAGTAATGTCCCATTTTTCACTAATATTGTTAAGGAGTCAGGGCAGAACTGACTCCTTCCTTAGGAAGATCAGGTCGCTAGACCAGTGGGGCTGGCAAGACAGCGTTTGTTTGGACCTGGCCTTCTCAGAGAAGCTGAAACTATTTCTAAAAAATCCCTAGAAGTAGCTCACAGGATGTCCACGTTCATAAGAACATTCCACATCTAGCTTGAAGTGGCACAGGTGGGAAGGAAGCACAGAATGAAACCGTGGGTTAGCTTTTAGGGGTCTCTGCCATCACTACTAGCCTTTGTGACTCCGTTTTTTCATTCCAGGGGTTCCTAGTCAAGGAAACCTTGGGTGTCCTATACCCATTTCCCTCTGCCCCCATAACACACTTCCTACCATCCTCCGCGATGCCCCAACTCCACAAGTAAGCAGACTCTGAGGGAAGGAATCGCTCTTACCTGGGGGATCAGGGTGTGGGGTGCTGATCTTGGACGAAGTGACGTTGTCAAAAGTCCCTGGAGTAACAGTCTCTGAGGAATTACTCTGCGTGCTTGGGATGACGGTCGATCCATTAGTTATTGGAGAAGGAGTCGTTGAGCCTGAGTTACCACTTACAGGTGAAGTGGAGTTAGTGACAGCTACAGGTGTTTTTGCGGTGCTTGATATACTTTCTGTAGGCGTGGTGGCCGGTGAGGTGGGAGTAGAAGTAGGCGGAGCTGTGGCGCTGGTGGTGGGCGGAGCTGTGGCGCTGGTGGTGGGCGGAGCTGTGGCGCTGGTGGTGGGCGGAGCTGTGGCGCTGGTGGTGGGCGGAGCTGTGGCGCTGGTGGTGGGCGGAGCTGTGGTGTTAGTCACGCCTGAAGTGGAAGTCCCTGAGACTCCTGACTGAGCACCTAGGGGAATAGAGATACCAAGTTTCAGAAGACAGAACATTCAGTATGTAATGGCAGTTGCTACTGTTTAATACTATGAGTACCCAATCATTCTTTTCTAAAAAACAAATATAGGTGACTACATTAAAAATAAAAATACACGGGACGCCTGGGTGGCTCAGCCCGTTAAGCAAGCGTCCGCCTTCGGCTCAGGTCATGATCCTGGGGACGGGGAATCGAGTCCCGCATCTGGTCCCTTGCTCAGTGAGGGGCCTGCTTTTCCCTCTGCCTGCCACTCCCCCTGTGCTCTCTCTCTCTCTGACAAACAAATAAAATCTTTAAAAACAACAACAACAACAACATGAAAATACAGGACTACTTTGGATACACACACAAATCCCCACAATAAATAAAATTAAAAATTAAACAGACAAAACTAGAAAAATGTTATTGAAATCTGTTACGAAAAGTTAATATGTATGAAGAGGAGTACCGGTCAGTTACATCAAGTTAACCTCATTTCCTTTTTTTTCAAGATTTTATGTACTTGACAGAGCAATCACAAGTAGGCAGAGAGGCAGAGGAGTACCGGTCAGTTACATCAAGTTAACCTCATTTCCTTTTTTTTCAAGATTTTATGTACTTGACAGAGCAATCACAAGTAGGCAGAGAGGCAGACAGAGAAGGAAGGAGAGCCTGATGCGGGGCTCGATCCCAAGACCCTGAGGTCATGATCTGAGCCAAAGGCAGAGGCTTAACCCACTGAACCACCCAAGTTAACATGGTTTATTTCTGCAGTTACTGAACTATGAACCTGGCTTTTTAATACGCCTGAGTAGTCCTCAGCGAGAACAACTGAAAGCCCCAGCAGGGGGCGCTGTTACAACCCAAAGGAGCCTCCCTTTGTCTTTAAAGTTTAAGGCAATTGTCCTCATTTCCCATTTATAAGGCATTTTACAGAGGGTTGGAAAGGGAGTGTGTTTAAAAGAATGATGGAAAAAAAAAAGAATGATGGAATAAAAGGAATATGATGGGAAAAAAAAGGAATAAAAATACTTCAGTAACTGTGTATTAAACTTCCTTCCCAAATTTTCCTTCTAGTGATGTTTACCCATTAATAATTTTAGACACATTTTTTTAAAGAGTAAGATGAGGGGCACCTGGGTGGCTCAGTGGGTTAAGCCTCTGCCTTCGGCTCGGGTCATGATCTCAGGGTCCTGGGATTGAGCCCCGCATCGGGCTCTCTGCTCAGCAGGGAGCCTGCCTCCTCCTCTCTCTCCGCCTGCCTCCTCCTCTCTCTCCGCCTGCCTCCTCCTCTCTCTCTGCCTGCCTCTCTGCCTACTTGTGATCTCCCTCTTTCTGTGAAATGGATAAATAAAAATCTTTAAAGAGTAAGATGAATAGAGATGATCTTTGCCCTAAGGGCTACAGTGATCATCAGAATTGCCTTTTTTCAATTCTTAGGAATCCCTGGACAAATGGAATAGTAAACTCATATGGTCCAGTGATTAGTCTTCTGGAACCCTTCATTGTCTCAAAGAACTCTGACATTGACAACCAGTTAAAAAAAATTATTAAATGCTTTAGTGAGAAAAAAAAAAAGTTTTAGTGAGGAAGCAATTCCTAACCCTCGGATAAAAAAAACAAAAAACAAAAACACCTGCTGATGGTCCCTGGGTCTGTGAGCCCCCGGCTGACAGAATCTGGCTCTTCACCTTCAACAGCATCTGGCTCAAATAATCATTAAAGGTTCAAGAGATGAACAATGGCTCTTCCAGGGGCAAGGAAATAGCTCACCAGCTGGTCACCTTGACTAATTTCCGCTTCTCTTTTCATCTAACAAGGGCCTACCCTGTGCCAGATAGTAACTGTGAAATTGATACAAGCATTTGATAGTAGAGCCCCCCACTACCCAAAGGGGCTTAGGGATTTGCCCAGAGGTAAGCCCTAATTCACCTGTGGAAGGAGGCAGAAGACTCTTGATGCTAGCGAGAACCAGAGATTACACCATGTACTTTGGGGGCCAAAGGAAAGGCTACCAGGCACCAGGCCCTTGGAACCTACTGATTTGTCCTTGTCTGGCCTGAGGAGCTCTGGAGGACAAATCTGTGACCTACTGAACCCCACACCACATAGTCCAGAGGCCCCTTGACCTCTGCTCTGTCTTCCTTCACCACAAACTGAAATGCCCTACATCTTTGAGCAGAGTCAGAAAATAGCCTGCTGGGCCACAGAACTGGTACATTAAGCCTGTTGGTTCTAGCTCCAAGACAGCATATATGATGAAAAGAATTAAAAATAGTAAAAATGTTGGGTGCCTGGGTGGCTCAGTCAGTTAAGCATCTGCCTTTGGCTCAGGTCCTGATTCCAGGGTCCTGCATAGGGGGGAAGGGGAGGGTCCCTGCTCAGCAGGGAGTCTGCTTCTCCCTCTCCTTCTGCCCCTCCCCCCTTTCTTGTGCTTGCACGCGCTCTCAAATAAATCAATAAAATCTTTTTAAAAAATGTAAAAATAGGGGCGCCTGGTTGGCTCAGTGGTTAAAGCCTCTGCCTTCGGCTCAGGTCATGATCTCAGGGTGCTGGGATCGAGCCCCGCATTGGGTTCTCTGCTCAGCGGGGAGCCTGCTTCCCCTTCTCTCTCTGCCTGCCTCTCTGCCTACTTGTGATCTCTCTCCTCTCTGTCAAATAAATAAAATCTTAAAAAAAAAAGTAAAAATAGCAATCATTTTTTTTTTTTTTTTTTAGTTGTAAAATGTCTCTTACCTGAGGTTGCAAAAAGGAGGCTGAGAAGAGTGAGGTGAGCAAGGGCTTTCATTTTAGATGTTCTTGCTGGGCGATCCAAGGAGGAAATGACTTCCCTTCAACCGTCTTTAGTTTTTAACTTGCTTTTGGGTACAAAGTCCAGTCACTAACTGACGTCAGTGAGCCAGAGGCAATTACTTGCTGGGGTTTGGTCCCATACCATAGGTCTCTTCTGAGCTTTTGAGATAAAAAAGTAGGCCTGGCCTTAGAGAATATTTTTCTGTTTGAAATATTCTATCCAAATTATTATAGCCCAAAATAGCTCAAAACAGTCTAAACAAGGGCACCTGGGTGGCTGAGTGGGTTAAAGCCTCTGCCTTCGGCTCAGGTCACAATCTCAGGGTCCTGGGATCGAGCCCCGCATCGGGCTCTCTGCTCAGCAGGGAGCCTGCTTCCCCCTCTCTCTCTGCCTGCCTCTCTGCCTACTTGTGATCTCTCTCCGTCAAATAAATAAATAAAATCTTAAAAAAAAAAAAAGAAAGAAACAGCCTAAACACCCTGGGGGGTTGTGTGGGGTGGGGGAGTAGTTAATCTCTTTATATCCTAACTGTCCCCAGGCAGCCACCTGTTAGGAGGTCACCCTTCCTTTACATACCCCATGGGAGCGTCTGGGCGCCATTGCCTGCCATTTGAGTGTGGAGATACAGTTTCCTCCCACTATAGCTCCAAGAATCCCTGGGGGGGGCTCTACCATGGTTTCCTCTCACTGTGGCCTAGGTTTTGGGTGGAGGGCCACTTTGAGCAACTTTGGAATCCTGTCTCCAGGTTTCCATGGCTCTCCACATAGCACTTTACCTAGACATGCCCCCCCCCCTTCAGGCCCTCAAACATACTCAATCTCGAACTAGCATTTAGCCTAACTTTACCAAAGGCTTGTGGGTGACCACTCCAGGAGTGGGAAACTCAGCACAAAAAGGAAAAACTTAAAACAGAGACTACATGTTTTCACTCCTTGGTTGTTCGATGGCCTGCCTGCCTGGTCCCGGCTCTTCTATTCACCTCTTGTCCCCAAACCCCTGACTTCTCACCACAGCCCATCTCTCAGAGTGGGGGCTTCTTAACCCAGGCCTCCCTCCCTAGAGCTCAGAACCCCAGGGCCCCCAGGGTCTAGCCCGGGCCAGAGAGGTGAATCCAGTCACTCCTTGTGAATATTAGCCAGAGTTCTACCTCTGACCTTAGTGAAGACAATTTTTTTTATGTTATTACACAGAAGGTTCCTTCCTTGCTGTCCCAAAAGTCTCCATTCAGGCGTAGGATTTCAGATTTGCTCTTATATAGCCAAGAGGCCCATTTAAATATTTTTCCCAAAGACTCCCCATGTTGTTCCTCTTAGCTTGAAGGATTCCTGGCACCGGAAGTTAAATCTAAAACTCTTTTTCATCTTTTTTCTTTTTAAATTTGCTTTACTGAGTTAGGTTTAATTGACATTAATAAATGGATCCCTTTAACATGTAAAATTCAGTGAGTTTTGAAAGCTGTATATACTGTGAAACCACCATTATAATCACGATACAGAACATTTCTCTCACACCCAGAAGTTTCCTCTTGCCCCTTTGCAGCCCAATCCTCCCTCCACCCCTTATCCCAGGCAATGACTGACCTGCTTTTTGTCACTAGCAATTAGTTTGTTTTTTCTAGAACTGTATAAAAATGGAGTAACAGAGTATGTACTAGTCTATGTCTGAAGCTCCCCCTTAGTAAAATGATTTCAAAATTCATCCATATTACTGTGTATATCAGTCCTTTCTTTTACAACTTTACTGAGCTATAATTTATGTAAAGTAAACTGCACATATTTAAAGTTGTGATATGGGCATATACCTATGAAATGGTATCATAATCAAGATACCAAACATTCTCATAATCCCCAAAAGTTTTGTGCCCATCCTACCACACACTACCAGTCTGAGGTAACCACTTAACGGCTTTCTGTCACTATAGATTAGTTTGCATTTTCTAGAATTTGATAGAAATGGGATCATAGAGATGTACTGGGTTTTGGAATTTTTATTTTTTGGTCTGGCTTCTTTTACTCAGCACAATTATTCTGAGATCCATCCATGTTGTTGTGTGTATTAATAGTCTGTACATATAACTCTCCATTCATCTGAAAGTGTTTCCTTAGGATAAAGTCCCAGAAGTGAATTTCTCAGGCAGAGGGTCATGTTATATGTTATTTCTCAGTCAAAAAAACCAAAATTTTAAAAAGATTTTATTTATTTATTGGAGAACGAGTGAAAGAGAGAGAGAGCATGAGCAGGGAGGACCGGAGGGAGCAGCAGACTCCTCACTGAATGTGGAGCCTGATAAAGGACTTGATCCTGGGACTCTGGGATCATGACCCGAGCTGAAGGTAGACGCTTAACTGACTGAGCCACCCAGGTTTCCCCCCCCCAA
The DNA here is from genome assembly GCA_028646535.1 of Procyon lotor. Taxonomy (NCBI): domain Eukaryota; kingdom Metazoa; phylum Chordata; class Mammalia; order Carnivora; family Procyonidae; genus Procyon; species Procyon lotor. The sequence goes on along the minus strand of CM053603.1, from coordinate 125,615,523 downwards.
AATTTTTATAGCTCTTAATATCCGTTGCTGAATGTCCATTTGAAGGGAATATAGCCTTTGCAAGCTTATGAAATTGTCTGTACCCTCACCAGAACTGGATATTATCGATGCAAGCATTTTTAAAGATGTAAAATGTTCTCTCATTTTATTTTGCTAGTAGCATGTCTTTGAAATGAGTGAAGAGTATTTTCCCCACATTGCTTTATGAATTTTATTTTCTCTTCTACAAATCATTCGATTTGTGACAGCCAACTTTTGGGAAATAAGTTATCCAAATATGCTGTGAATCTGAAGACCCAGGACCATATCTCATTTACTTCGCATTCCCTGGGCCTGGCACTTGGAACAAACTGAATGGCATTTGCCCATTCTTTCCTTTGTTTCACAAATATTTGCCCAGCACCTGCTATGCGCCAGCCGCTCTGCTGGGCACAGAGGAGTGAGCAAAGCGAGGAAGTGCTCAAGGGAGGTGGGTGACAGACAACCAAACGGACAGACAGACCCAGTAAGCTCACGTTGTGAGGAAGATCATGGAGGAAAGGAACTGGGGACTGTGGTCAGGTGGGGAGAGCAGCTCCTCTAGCTGAGACCACCAAGAACCCTCCCTTGCCTTCTCCTGCTTCAATGCTCCCATGACTTCCTGTTGTGGGAATAAAATTCACATTCCCCGTGGGTCTGCCTCTCTGACATCACCACTCCATTATCTACTGGAATTAAGCTCTGGGAGAAGTTATATGGAGGGGCTTTCCCCAGGAAGAACCTTGACTTCTCACCGACTTACTGAACGGGCGGGGGGCGGGGGCGGGGAGGGGGGAGGGTCCATGCAGGCTCCTCCCTCTCTGCCCAAACAAACTGTAATTCAGGTTTCCTCTGAGAGGTTCTGGAGATTATAACCCTGCTCTTGGGGGGCTGGCGCTGGGCTCGGGCTTGTTGCTCTTCAAGGAAAAAACTGCCACGAACAGAAGGCAGTATGGGAGCACCTGTCTGGGGGTCGCCGTGGTTTGGGGTTTGTACCTGTCAGTTTCCCCAGTCCACTGACTGCTCAAATGAGAGCGGGCGCGATGACAGCAGTGGCCCCCGAAGTGTTCCCCCCGACCAGCAGCAGCCCCATGACTTGGGGAACTTTTTAGAAATGTACATTTCTAGACGCAGCCCAGACTTAGTGCGTCGGCCGCCTGCGTTTTAACAAGACTCCAGGTAACTCCGATGTATGTTCAGGTGTGACAGCCAAGGCTGCCTGTGGTCTTCGGTCACCATTAGAAAACAGGGATTCACTTGGAAGGGGAAAGTAATCGCCTTTTCGAATGTGTTTCAGTCATTCTGAGCACACCAGGAGAAAATCCCATTTACTGCCAGCATATCTAACACCTGCTCTGATACTGGCACATTTCCCTTTGCAAGGAAGACAGCAGCCCCAGGCACAGAGCCTTTGGCGGAGATCTCCACCTAGAACCCACTAACACTTTATTTTTATTGTATTTATTTTATGGTGACTTAATATTTATGGTAAAAGAAACTACTTTTTTATTTGAGGTGATGACGTAAACTTTAATTTAAAAGTAAATTCATGGGGCGCCTGGGTGGTTCAGTCGTTAAGCGTCTGCCTTCGGCTCAGGTCATGATCCCAGGGTCCTGGGATGGAGCCCCGCATCAGGGGCCCAGCTCAGCAGGAAGTCGGTCCCTCCCTCTGCTTCTGCCCATCCCCCCACCCCCCCATGTGCGCACGTGCTCTCTCTCTCTTTCTCAAATAAATAAACTCTTAAAAAAAAAAAAAAAGTAAATTCATTTAGGTCATGCGGTGCCCTGGGTGGCTCAGTCAGTTGAGTGTCTGAGTTCAGGTCAGGTCATGATCCCGGGGTCCTGGGATTGAGCCCCATGTTGGGCTCGGCACTCAGCAGGAAGTCTGTTTCTCTGTCTCCCTCTGCCCCTTTCCCCCTACTTGTGCGCTTGCTCTAATAAATAAATAAAATCTTAAAAAAAAAAAATGTCTCTTCTAAGAAGGAATTTTTTTTTTTTTAAAGATTTTATTTATTTGACAGAGAGAAACACAGAGAGAGAGGGAACACAAGCAGAAGGAATGGTAGCGGGAGAAGCAGGCTTCCCGTGGAGCAGGTAGCCCGATGCGGGGCTCGATCCCGGGACTCTGGGATCATGACCTGAGCCGAAGGCAGACGCTTAACGACTGAGCCAGCCAAGCGCCCCAAGAAGGAATTTTAGATTTGGCTTGCTAAGGAACGGTTTTCTCTATGACAAATTTGAAATAAAACCTTGGCATGTACTCACAAGCAGTTCCCTGAGAGGTTGCTCAGCACTAGGAACCATGACTGTAGGCCCGTTTTAGGGCAAAGATTTAAAGAATGATAAAAATTGCTGTTGGCAATGGTGTACCACAAACAGACTTTATACACAGCTTTTGGGGCAAGGGAAAGCTGGCAATACATAATACAGACCTTTAAAAATGGACCTATCCCAACTTCTGGAAAGATGGCAGACAGAGTAGGAGGATCCTGAGGTTATCTCTTCCCAAAGACACGCCGAGGTCACAGCCAGATTAGTGCAACTAACTCTGAAAACAACCCAGAGACTGGCAGAACAGACTTTCCAAAGTGAACTGTAGAGAGGCCACATCAAGAAGTGTAGGAGGGGCAGAGACAGGTTGGGAACCAAGCCCCCAGCAGGACTAACCCCAAGTAGGAGCGCAGCCACAAGCATGGAGAAAGACAAAGGAGGATCAGACCCCGTCCCAGGCCTGGGAGACCAGCCTGGGAAGACCGATTCCTGTAACATTCGACTTTAAAAACAGTGGGGCTTAACTTTTCAAGTTTTGTAATAATCAGGGCTTAACTCTGGGTACTTTAAAAATCAGTGGGCATGGGACGCCTGGGTGGCTCAGCCCGTTAACCGTCGGCCTTCGGCTCAGGTGGTGATCCGAGGGTCCTGAGATTGAGTCCCATATCCGGCTCCCTGCTCAGTGGGGAGTCTGCTTCTCCCTTTCCCTCTGCCCCCCCCCCCCCCCCCGCCGTTTGTGCTCTCTTGCGCTCTCTCTCTCTGGCAAATAAATAAAATCTTAAGAAAAAAAAAAAAATCAGCCGGCTTAGCTCTGGGAGAGTGGAAGGTGAGAAGAAACGGAGTTCCCTCCCTTTAAGCAGCAGCAGAAAACTCCGCCAAGATGTAGCAAAGAAGCAGCAGTTTGATCAGCGCCCAGGGTATATGTGAAGGAGATGTATTTACTAACCTCAGAACGGCTTCTGGAGGCGCAGGCTTCTTTAGGAGACTTCTCTAAGAGCTAAAGAGCTGAACACACGGTTCTCCTCTCCACCCCCAGCATGGATAGCAGGACTCTCCCAGAACCAGTAGGAACACGCCCCCCAACTCCCTAGCAGGCTAGCACCGTGAGCCCCGCCCCAAGGTCTCGGGTAGAGCTACCCCACCCAACTTGCTCCACTCAGCAGGAGTCCCTCCAAAGCAGCTCCTGCCCTGAAGTGGAGAAGGTGACCTCACACATATCAGTGTGCCTGCAGGCCCAGCAGCCAAACTAACATTGGGCCACAAAACAAGTCTCAATTAACTAAAAAAGATTGAGATCATATCATGTATCATTCTGACCACAGCAGTAGGAAACTAGAAATCAATCACAAGAAAAAATGTAGAGGGACGCCTGGGTGGCTCAGTGGGTTCGAGCCTCTGCCTTGGGCTCAGGTCATGATCTCAGGGTCCTGGGATCGAGCCCCGCATTGCATCGGGCTCTCTGCTCAGCGGGGAGCCTGCTTCCCCTTCTCTATGCCTGCCTCTCTGCCTACTTGAGATCTCTCTCTCTCTGTCAAATAAATGGATAAAATCTTAAAAAAAAAAAAAGTAGAAAGACCACAAATATATGGAGGGTAAATAACACACTACTAAACAATGAATGGGTCAACCAAGAAATCGAATAAGAAATCAAAAATTAAAAAGAGAATTACTGTATGATTCAGTAATTCTACTACTGGGTATTTACCTAATGAAAATGAAAACACTAATTCGAAAAGATACATGCTCCCCTGTGTTCATTGGAGCATTATTTACCATAGCCAAGATAGGGAAGCAACCCAAGTGTCCATCCAAAGATGAATGGATAAAGAAGATATGGTGTATATATTGATCTATATGAATGGAATATTATTTGGCCATGAAAAAGGATGAGATCTTGCCATTTGCAACAACATGGATGGACCATGAGGTATTGTGCTAATAAGTCAGTCAGAGACTTATTAGGTATTGTGAGGTATTGTGCTAATAGAGGTATTGTGCTAATAAGTCAGTCAGAGACAAATACTATATGATTTCACTCATATGTGGAATTGAAGAAACAAAGGAACAAAGAAAAAAAGATAGAAACCAGGAAACAGACCCTTAACCACAGTGAACAGACTGACAGTTACCAGGAGATGAGTGGGGGGATGGGTGAAGGAGGTGATGAGGATTAAAGAGGACATTTACCTTGATGAGCACTGGGTGATGTATAGAATTGTTAAATCTATATTGTATACCTGAAACTAATACAACACTGTATAGTTATACTTCAATAAAAAAAAAAAAAGAAAGAAAGGAAGGAAGGAAGGGAGGAAGGAAGGAAAGAAAAGAAAATAGACATATCCCTTGATCAGCAATTCCATTGTGGGAATTTGTCCTAAGGAAATAGCTAGACCTGTGCTCAAGGACATGTGTACAAGGATGTATCACTATTATTTTTCAAAGAAAAAACCTAAAACAGGGTTCCTGGGTAGCTCAGCCGATTAAGCATCTGCCTTCAGCTTAGGTCATGATCCCAGGGTCCTGGGATTGAGTCCCATGTCAGGCTCCTTGCTCAGCAGGGAGCCTGCTTTTCTCCCTCTCCCTCTCCCCCGCCCCCCCCCCCGTCCTCAGCTTCCCCCCCCCCAAGCTCATGCTTTCCTCTCTCTCTCAAATAAATGAAATCTTAAAAAAAGAAAAATAAGAGGAAAAAATGCAAAACTATATAAATGTCCAGAGGCTGAGCTTGGTCAAAACAAATTTGGTGAATTCTTGAGAAAAATATTATGTAGTCATCATCACAAAGAAAATTTCAGCAATACTGTGATGGCTATGGGGGAGGAGGGAGGATTGGGGGATGATGGCGGAGAAAGTGCAGGTTTCTTTCTGGGATGATGGAAATGTTCTAAAATTGGTTGTGGTGATGCACTGAATTAAATGAGTGCATTGTATGGTATATAAATTATATCTCAATAAAGCTGCTGCCAAAAAGAAGTGTGCATAAACTATAAAATAATATATACAGGGAGGAACTGGACTTGGGTTCCACCAGCCAGTGTTAAGTTTACATTATTTCCTCTATTCACTGAATACTTTAGAGTATCTATATGTGACAGACACCGTCCAAGGCTCTAAGGTTATAATGATGACCTGCAATGAGCATTTCTGAGACCACTCTGTGCAAAGTGCTCAAGGACACATTCCCGATGCGGTGGGAGCGTGTGCCATGGGGGAAGCTTACCTCTAAACGCTACAAAGGGCACGGTAAGGGTGGCGCTCGGCAGAAGCCGGCACACAGTGGGCACCCAACGGCCCTCCCCCGGCTGACTTTCTTCACGGGTGTGAAAATAAAAGAGACCTCGTTTAAAACCGAGCTGGGAAGCCCTGACTGGGTGCTCTCATGCCTTGTACCACGGCCGGCAGCCCGTATAACCTGCGGGAAGAAGGAAGATCATTCTTATCTTGACAAGGGAGGACAGTTTTCACACAGGAATTTCATCTCCTGCTTTTAAGAAAAAGTAGGGAGATGCCTGTCCTAGACACACGACCCCCCGCCTGCAGCTAATGAGAAGCCACCCCGACCTCTAACTCTCGTTCTTCTCCGGTGAACTTGTGTTCGAAAAACCCTCCCTGATGTCCTCCTGAAAACTAATAGAAGCTGACCTTCCCTTCCCTTCGTCTCCGGACTTGCTTGTGGTCTGCCCTACTTTCCGATTCTTCTGTTATTCCTACATACGCTTATTTTGCAGGTAAAATAACTGCCTATCTTATTTGTAAGTTTGACAGGGACAGAAATCCCCATTTCTGCTCCACTCAGGGAAGCAGCTGCCTCCGAGGGCAGAACCAGAAACGACTCTCCTTCTGACCTCCTGCCCGGGTGTGGGGGGCCTGCCTGTCCGGGGAGGCAGGTCCTTCCTGTATGGAGGCTTCTCTGGATGGAGGCTCTTAGGGTTTTTGTAAATCATAGAGATGGAGGGCGGCAGGTGGGCAGCGGTCTCTGCAGAAGCTCTCTCCAGAAAGGATCTCATCCTGCTGAGGCAAGCTCCCTAGTCATCATCTGCCTGTATTTGTCTTTGAAAAATACTTCCACACTTCCCAACAGTGCCTTTTTGGACGGTCACGGAAACGTGTGGGTTAGTGAACTGAAAACCTACCAGTGGGGCACAATCTCTGGGAGCCTTTTCACCTCTGAGGCAAACTTCAAGTCTGAGAGGCAATACGAGGGCAGGCTCTGAGAGCTGGGCTCCCGGGGCGGTATGTCCACCTGGACCCAGCGTGCAGTGGTGAGGAAGGTGGTTCTCCCCAGGGCCTCATCTCAGAGAATTAAAAATGAGCTGGATGTCACTTTACAGTCAGTAGGACGGCTATCATCATAATAAAAAACCAACTGCAAGTGTTGGTGAAGATGTGAAACCAGAGCCCTCACACACTGACAGAGTCACCATGTGACCCAGCCATTCTCCTTCTAGGTGTATTCCTAAGAGAAATGACAACATGTCCTCACAGAAACTTACACATGAATGCTCATTATTCGTAACAGCCAGAAGATAGAGCCCAGCGTCCGTCAGCTGATGAACAAATAACATTGGTACATCCATGCAATGGAATATGGTTCTGCATGAAACAGAGGTACTGATGCATGCTACCACGTGGATGAAGCTTGAAAATATTGTGCGGAGTAAAACAAGCCAGTCGCCAAGGACCACGTATCAGATGATTCCATGTCCAGAACAGGCAAAGCTGTGGAGACAGAAAGTAGATTAGTTATGGCCCAGGGCTATGGGGGAGGAGGGAGGATTGGGGGATGATGGCGGAGAAAGTGCAGGTTTCTTTCTGGGATGATGGAAATGTTCTAAAATTGGTTGTGGTGATGCACTGATTTAAATGAGTGCATTGTATGGTATATAAATTATATCTCAATAAAGCTGCTATCAAAAAGAAGAAAGAAAGAGAGAGAGAGAGAAAAGCAAAGAAGGAGGAAGAAGAGGAAAAGAAGGAGAAGAAGTAGAAAAAGATTTTAGGGGCACCTGGGTGGCTCAGTGGGTTGGAGCCTCTGCCTTCTGCTCAGGTCATGATCTCAGGGTCCTGGGATCGAGCCCTGCATCGGGCTCTCTGCTCAGCAGGGAGCCTGCTCCCCCCACCCCCTTCTGCCTGCCTCTCTGCCTACTTGTGATCTCTCTCTGTCAAATAAATAAATAAAATATTAAAAAGGGAAAAGATTTTAAAACATGAGCCCAGAGCACCTGGGTAGCTTAGTTGGTTCAGCATCTGCCTTCTGCTTAGGCCATGACCTCAGGGTCCTGGGATCGAGCCCCACATTGGGCTCCCCACTCAGTGGTGAGTCTGTTTCTCCATCTTCCTTTGCCCCTGCTCATTCTCTCTCTCAAACAAATATATAAAATCTTTAAAAAATTTTTTTAAATTTAAGAAGCAAACAAACAAATAAATAAATTGAGCAGAGATGTGTTAGGTAGAAACCACACCAGTACATTTTTAGAGATTACGGAAATTTTCTTCTTATGATAAAGTCTGAAAAATATCACTGGAACTGTAGTTTAAGTTCAAGAAACATGTTGGCTGCAAATTTGTATGGGAAGGAAGATCTTGCTTCTCATTTTAACTTTTGACCACACGGGGAAGTATAGAAAACAGCTATACAATATTTGTGAATTATATACAACATTAGCTGTTCAAATGACTTTACCACAGAATAAAATCTGCTTGTAAGTACTGTTTTTGCCTTGTAATTACAAATTGAGTTTATTAGGAACCATTATTAGATTTTTAGCTAAAGAGCGCTTCCCAAGCCATTCTTGTTTGATAATAGTGGTTGACAGTGGTTCTTCTCACTCAGAAAGATTTTAATCTCAGCTGTGTGCTCAAAAACCTCCAATAAAACTTTACAACTGCTGAGCCATTGAACTGCTTCATCATAGGGTAAGTCAAGATACCAGCTTTAATATCTGATGAAACCAGGACGCCTGGCTGGCTCCATCAGAAGAGTACGCAGCTCTTGATCATGCTTGTGAATTCCAGCCCCACGTTGGGTGTAGAGATTACTTAAAAATTAAAAAAAAAAAAAAAAAGTCTTTTAAAAAAGGAATGCACAGAACCAATGATGGTTAAGTCAACTGGCAGTGAATAAAGTTCGCTGTTGACTCTACTGGTTCCTTAATACGTGAAATATTGAAACACTGTCCACAGAATACTCATGAAAAATATAATGAATTACCATAAGCTTTACTTTTATTTATTCTTAAAATAAATTTATTTATTTATTTGTTTGTTTTGTTTGACAGAGAGAGAGGGAACATAAGCCCAGGGAGATGGGAAAGGGAGAAGCAGGCTTCCCGCTGAGCGGGGAGCCCAATGCAGGGCTTGATCCCAGGACCCTGGGATCATAACCCGAGTCGAAGATAGATGCCCAACGACTAAAGCCACCCACCCCTATTTTTAGTTGTTTTAAGTAACCTCTATCCCCAATGTGGGGCCTAACCTCACAACCCCAAGAGGGAGAGTCACACACTCTTCTGACAGAGCCAGCCAGGTGCCCCTAATTACCATAAGCTTTAAATGCCTAATATTTTCACGTTTTGTAAATGAATCCAACTATAGCTTTTTCTGCTCATTTATTTCTACCACCTTCAGTTATAACATATCTTAGTAGATTCTACTTCGTTTTATACTGAAATAGTGTTTTCTCAGTTCCTTAGAAAATATTCTTTTTTCAAAAAAAAAAAAAAAAAGCTTTATCAAGATTTAATCCACCCATTTAAAGGGTATAATTCCATTTTTAAAAAGATTTTATTTATTTATTTGAGAGAGTGCGCATGCACACATGCAAGGGGGGAGGGGCAGAGGGAGAGGGAGAAGCAAACCCCCCATTGATCAGGGAGCCCAACCTAGGGCTCAATCCCAGGACCCCAGGGTCATGACCTGAGCCCAAGGGAGACACTTAACCCACTGAGCCACCAGGCAGCACTTTGTTTTGAAAAAAAACTTTCCTATAGTTGTTCCACAGAGGCTAATTCTTCAGTCACTTCCAAGTTGTCACTGGCTCCTTGAATAAACAACAACTGAGTAGTCCCAGTAACATTAATCAATCATCAAGAGCCCAGGAAAGCCACTCAAAGGTATTTGTTGACTGACTACTGGTACTCTTTCCAGTGTTCTCCACTCCCTGAGCAGCTGTCTGTTCTTCTGAAACAGTCTTACAGGGCCATCTTTCCAGGACGCCTGGGTGGCTCCCCCATCAGGCTCTCTGCTCAGCAGCAAGTCCACTTCTCTCTCTGCCTGTGATCTCCCTTGCTTTCACTTGCTCTCAAATAAATAAATAAGATCTTTAAACAAAACAAAACAAAACAAAAAGGTGTCTTTCCTCTGGACACATCTCTTTGACTGATGCGATCAAACACAATTTAGTTAACTCATCCCTAAGTCACTTTCCTTGCTTGGCTGACAAATGAGCCACTTGGAAACTTGCTTTGATTCCAGCTTCATTTTCATTATTTAACTTTATGAACACATTCTGCTGCAATGAAGTATTTGACTTAAAATTTCCTGTTTTTTCTGATGGTTACTTTCCTGTGAGTTGGAAATGCTGTGATACATCTTCAGTCTGGTAACGGTAACGTAATCTATTATTTCAGCCCACGTATCACATCACTGTATGATAAATAATGCTTGGCCATCTAATTTGGCAGCAAAATAATCCATACTGTGATTTAAAAGCATGATATTTGAAATTCATTTTTCTCTTATTGTTTTGATATATGATATGTATGCCTTGGTAATTTTTTTTAAGATTTTATTTATTGATTTGAGAGAGAGAGAGAGAGAAAGTGAGGGAGCCAGGGGAGGGGCAAAGGGAGAGGGAGAAGCAGACTCCCCACTGAGCAGGGAGCCAGATGCTGGATCCCAGGACCCTGAGATAAGAACCTGTGCCAAAGGCAGACGCTTAACCCACTGAATCACCCAGGTGCCCTGCATTGGTAATTTAAACAAGAAAAAACAATGTCCCGGTAAGACCATACACATGGCGTTGGAAACATCGTTCTGTTCCAACTGCATCCCTGCCCCGTGTGCCGTGTGCTGGGGAGCAGTGTGACGTAATGAGGTAGAATCTCTGTCATGACTCTTGGATTCTGCCATGAGCATGAAAGCAGCCACAGCCAATATGCGAGCAAATGTGTGCGGCTGTGTGCCTTTAGACTGTGTGCCACTAGACCTCATTTGTGGACACCGAAAATTGGATTCCCTGTGATTTTTGCATTTTATAAAATACAATTTTTTTTTAGTGATTAAAAAATGAAAAAATCATTGTTAGCTTGTGGGTCCCAGAAAAACAGGCAGCTGGCTGAATTTGGCCCACCGGATACCGTTGGCTGAGAATGCTCTAGAGTGCCATCAGCCCAATAGGGTGAGGTCCTCCCTCTTCAGGGAAGGAACTCATCCCTGTCCGAAAGCATTCTGAAGATTGATGTAGGGATCGGTGCTCACTTTTAACCTCCTATAAGGACCACAAGACTTGCCCTCCATGAAAAGGGCACAAACCACCATCTTCTAGGGCTCTCTCCAGGTACTGAGTTAATAATACAATACATCCATTGGCTCCTTTAACTCAACCCTGAGAAGTCAGTTCTACGGGTAAGTTTTACACAGTAATGACTTGGGTCTTAGAGAAGTTAAGTAGCAAGGGGATATGTGACAGCCTCGGGACTACATTCCAGCTTTCAAAGGCCATGCTCTACTCACCATGCCGCACTGTTCCTATGTCATCCAGACACCTGTCTACATCTGCCCCACATCCCTGCCCCTGTTCTCCAAACAGGCCCCTTCACAGAATCACTGGGAACTTCTCCCTCCGCTGTGGAGTCCCGCCATGTCACTCGGCTTGCCAGCCTTGCCCTCTCCCACATGCTTCTGTAGCTCGCCTGTTCTCATGACACATACTTTTGATGACATGTGCCCTGGAAATCAGAATACACCAGATGTCTAGATCCTGGACTCTTATCTCAACCATCCCATGAACCAGTTACGTAAACTTGGGAAATCTGCCCCTCTCTGATCTTCGGTTTCCTTATCTGCAAAACTGGAGTGGCAGGTGGAGCAATAGTATCATTTCCTGAGCTCCTCTCCAGTTTTAACTTTTCATGAGTCAGCTGATTCCCTACCATATTTTATTACCTACGTGTTGTCACATCCCTTTATCAGTAAGAGTTATAGAAAGTTATTATGCTGATAAACCCAGAGAGCCGTTGACCCTGAACCTTGCTTTAAGGTATGTGACGCAAAAGTCTATTAATAAATATGGCACCTCTGAAATGCCAACTGGTTGGCACATACACAAGGACACTTAAGAATAAATTAACTGAACCAAGAGACCAGCTTGATTTTCAGCCAAATGCACAAACTGAAGAGGGTAGAGGATGGGAGATGATGGAGTGGGGGGCGGCTGAAAGCCAATATTACCCAAATCTGTGAAGCACCTACCATGTGAGGGTTAGCAAAAGGGTGTAGAGGTGGATAGAAGATAGGTATATAAGATTGACGTCACTGCCCTCGAGGAGTTCACAGTCTAGTGGGTGGTAACCAAAGAGCTAAAAATAGAAATCGAGGAGGAATAGAAATGCAGGAGTAATTGCTGTCAAGTTTGGGACCTTTTGACTGACCTGCCTCTGTGGAGAAGTAGGCTGAGAAGGTTTATTTTGTGATGTCTATCAGTTGGGGAACAGAGAGCCTCATGGAACATTAATAGCCCTAAGGTTTCATTATTCCCAAAGGTTAACCTGACTTAGTTCTTTGGGTTCAAGTGCAGTGGGCAAAAGGAGTGCAAAGGATGTCCCTCTCTCAATTTTTTGCTTTTCTTTTGTATTATTTCTTCAGTATACATTCCCAGGTATAAAATTACTAATTCAAGGGGTAAACATTTTAAGGCTTTGAGAAATTGTTACCAAGTTATCGTCTTAAAGATTTACATTAACCTACACCCCTGAAGTTTTCCTCTCAAAGGCATGAAGCACTTTCATTTTTCTTTCAAAGATTTTATTTATTTGAGAGAAAATGAGAGAGAGCCAGCATGAGAAGGGGAAGGTCAGAGGGAGAAGTAGACACCCTGCAGAGCAGGGAGACTGATTCGGGACTCAATCCCAAGACTCCAGGATCATGACCCGAGCTGAAGGTAGTTGCTCAATCCACTGATCCACCTATGCGCCCTCATTTTTTTTTTTTTTTTTTAAAGATTTTTATTTATTTGACAGAGAGAAACACAGTGAGAGAGGGGACACAAGCAGAGGGAATGGTAGCGGGAGAAGCAGGCTTCCTGCAGAGCAGAGAGCCCGATGCGGGGCTAGATCCCAGGCCCCTGGGATCTGACCTGGGCCGAAGGCAGACGCCCAACGACTGAGCCACCCAGGCGCCCCTGCGCCCTCATTTTTAAAAGTTGGGCTTGGGCACCTGGGTAGCTCAGTGGGTTGATGTCCAACTCTCAATTTTGACTCAGGTCATGATCTCAGGGTCATGAGATTGAGCTCTGTGCTGGGTGTGGAGCCTGCTTGAGATTCTCTTTCTCTCCTTCTGCCCCCCGCCACCCCTCACCACCATCATTCCTCTCCCTCTCTAAAAAAGAAAAAAAAAATTAGGCTTTCTTTCCTACCATGGTAGGTGAAAAATGGTACCTCAGTATTTACATTCTCATTGATTTGACCACTATATGGGTGAACAGACTCCATATATTTGTTAGGTTATTTGTAATTCCTGTTCATGATTTTTGTCTCTTGTTTTAAGGGAAGGGCTATTCATAGTGTTCTAATTACAGTATATGAGCTTTTTATAGATTTTATGGACTAAAGCTATTAACCTTGGTCCCCCATTTATTGTCTTCGGGGCTTTCCTGCTTCTAAGTTTAGACCCATGGACTGTAACTCATAGAAAAGTCCTCCAGCCAGTACCCTCCTATCCTGGTGTCCCCTGCCAAACAAAACCTTAATTCCAGGCCAACCTTGGCCCCCTTCTTGCTCTATTACCCACTGCTGAATTCTCCTACAGGGAAATTATCTTATGCAAAGATTGCTGGCACACTAAACCCACTATTCTCAACCTCTGTCCAGTAGCACCCCGTGTCCCTGTTAGCTTAACCCCCCATTCCTCAAGCGCTACTCTGATGTTCTTTCCTCCCCTCCTTCACACACTTGCCTTCTCTTTCAGGAGGAGACCTTGTCTTCTTTTTTTTCAATTAAAGTATAAGTGATATATAACATTGTACTTGTTTTAGGTGTACAATATAATGATTTGATTTAGGTTTCTCTGGTGAAATGATTACTACAATAAGTGTAATTCACTTATTGTAGTAAATCCCTCCCCACACATAGTCCCAAAAATACTTTTGTCTTGTGATGAGAACTTTTTTTTTTTTTTTTAAATTTTATTTATTTGACAGCGAGAAACACAGCGAGAGAAGGAACACAAGCAGAGGGAATGGTAGCGGGAGAAGCAGGCTTCCTGCCAAGCAGGGAGCCCCATGCGGGGCTCAATCCCAGGACTCTGGGATCATGACCTGAGCCGAAGGCAGACGCCCAACGACTGAGCCACTCAGGCGCCCCGTGATGAGAACTTTTAAGATTTATTCTCTTAGCAATGTTTGCGACAACGCCTCTTCTTGTTTTAAGGGGATTTTCAGCTTGTGTCATAGTTTAGGAGGTTGTAGGAATATGAGAACTAATAATGAATTTGGTAAAGTTGCAGGATGCAAAATTAATATACAGAAATCTGTTGTGTTTCTACAGACTAATAATGAAAAAGAGAAGGAATTAAGAAAACAATTCCATTTCTAACTGCTTTAAAAAAGATAAAATACCTAGGAATAATTTTTTTTTTTTACCTAGGAATAAATTTAACCAAGGAAGTGAAAGGCCTATACTCTGAAACTATAAGACATTGAGGAAAGAAATTGAAGGTGCCACAAATAAATGGAAAGATAAACCGTGCTTATGAATTGGAGGAATTAATTTTATTACATGTTCGTACTACCCAAAGCAATCTACAATGCCATCCCTACCAAAATATCAGTACTATTTTTCAACACAAATAGAACAAGTCATTCTAAAATTTGTGTGGAACCACAACAGACCCTGAACAGCTAAAGCAAACATGAGAAAGAAGAACAAAGCCAGAGAATCACAAGCCCAAATTTCAAACTATGCTACAAAACTGCAGTGATCAAAACAGTGTGGTACTGGCACAAAAACAGACACATAGATCAATGGAACAGAATAGAGTCCAGAAATCAACCCATGCTTAGATAGCCATTTAACCCATAATAAAGGAGGCAAAAATAAGCAATAGGAAAAAGACAGTCTTTTCAATAAATGGTGCTGGGAAAACCGCACGGCTACATGCAAAAGAATGAAACTGGACCAGACACACCAGACATACACATAAACTCAAAATGTATTAAAGATCTGAATGTGAGGCCTGAGACCATGGAAGTTCTAAAAGAAAACATTGCCAGTAAACTCTTGGACATCAGCCTTAGCAATATTTTTTTGATCTGTCTCCTCATGCGAGGGCAAAAGTAAAAAAGAAAAATTGAATACATCGAATTAAAAACTTTTGCATAATGAAGGAAACCATCAACAAAATGAAAACGTAACCTACTGAATAGGAGAAGATATTTGCAAATGACATATGTAATAAGGGGTTAATATCCAAAATATATAAGGAAGTCATGCAACTCACCACTAAAAAGAAAACAATCAGTCTGATTAAAAATTGGGCAGAGGACCTGCCTGAAGAGGTATTTTGCCACAGAAGACATACAGATGGCCAAGAGACACATGAGGAATGTTCAACCTCACTCATCATCAGGGAGCTGCAAATAAAAAAACAGTAAGATATCACCTTACACCAGTCACAATGACCACTATCAAAAAGATAAGAAATAACAAATGTTGGTGAGGCTAATAAAGAAAAGGAAATCCTTGTGCACTGTTCACGGGAATGTGAATTGGAGTGGGCACTATGGAAAACAGTATGGTGGTTCCTCAAAAAATTACAAATAGAACTACCCTATGATCCAGTAAATCTACTTCTAGGTATTTACCTGAAGAAAATGAAAACACTAATTCAAAAAGATACATGCAACCTTATGTTTATTTCAGCCTTATTTACAATAGTCAAGATATGGAAGTGATGTAAGTAACTATCAGTAGATGAATAGATAAAGAAAATGTGTATTATATTATATTATATATATTAATATTATTAATATTATTTATATATTATATATAATATATAACACATATTATATATAATTACCAATTATATATAATATATAATATATAACATATATTATATATAATAATCATATATAATATACAATATATTAATATTATATATTATATTATATACATATTAATATATTATATATTAATATTACTTGAAGAGTTATTTTGTCTCTTCTATTAATATATTATATATTATATAAAAGATATATTATATTAATTAAATATTAATATATATCATACTAATACAATATTAATATAATATTAATATTCAATTAATATTATATATTATATCAGTACAATATTAATATCAATATTAAATTAAAATATTAATAAAATATATTATATATTATATCATATAATATACAATCTATATTAATATTAATATATTATATATAATATATCATATTAATTAATAACGATCATATTAGTATATCATAATTATAATTATTAATTATAATAATTAATATATCAATAAATAAATTAATATATTATAAATAATATAGTATATAATATGTTATATAATATATAGTATAATATAATATTATAGTATATACAATATATTAATACATTATAATATATTATAATATAATATATTAATAATATAATCATATATAATTAATAATATAATTAATATAATTATATAATTAATATAATATGATGATGTAAAAATATTATATTGATATATTAATATAATATAATTATATAATATTATATATTATAATATATTATATATAATATAATAATAACTAATATATTAATATTATATTATTATATTATATTATATGTATTATATAATATATAGTATAATATTATAGTATATATAATATATTGATATATTATATATAATATATAAAATAGAATATTACTCAGTCATAAAAAATACTGAGATCTTGCCATTTGTGACAATATGAATGGACCTACATGTAGATGGTATTATGCTAAGTGAAATAAGGCAGACAGAGAAAGACAAGTACCACACAATTTCACTTATATGTGGAATCTAAAAAGCAAAACAAATGAATAAACCAACAAAAAAATTAGCAGACTCATAAATACAGAGAACTGGTGGTTGGTTCCCAGATGGGAGAGAGGATGAGAGATGGGTAAAATAGGTGAAGGGGATTAAGAGGTAAAAACTTCTAGTTATAAAATAAATAAGTCATGGGGATGAAAAGTACAGCATAGAGAAATAGTCAATGGTATTGTAATAACTTTGTATGGTGACAGATGGTAACTGTACTTATTATCATGGTGAGCACTTCATAATGTATATAAATGTTGAATCACTATGTTATACACCCAAAATTAATATAGTATTCATTGTATATCAATTATTTAAAAAAAAGATTCTAAAAAACTATATGAATATTTCCTTTTATACTTAAAGCATGTTTATAATGGCTATATAATCTTTTATTAGGAGGTAAGTAAACATTTACCAATTGAGTTAGATAATTCTAGACATTCAGATTGTTTCCAGTTGCTCACTCTTAGAAATCCTTGATGAAGATCTTTTTGCCCATAACGCTTTCCATACATCGAATTACTCCCTAAAAGAAGATTCTCCCAAAGTGGAATGACTGGGTCAATGGAAATCAAATTCTTATGGCTCCTAATGAGTACCGACCGATTTCAAAGGATTTTTAATTTACCCACCCACCCACAGTCCCTCATGAGAAGGGCCCTTCCACCATATTCTCATTAGCATTAGGTCTTGTTAACTTCAGAGGTGAAAAGAGTTTGGTTTGAATCATACCAATCACTAGAGACATAGTTTGGTGAATGAAAGGACCCTGGTCTTTCAGTTCCAGTGTTGCCAAGTGACATTGGTCACCCTCGGGCAGGGGCCATGCTAATTCTTCCCCGTATCATTCCAATTTGAGTATATGTGCTTCTGTAGTGAGCACACCAAGTGATATTGGTCAACAAGTAACCCAACCCTTCCGAACATCAAGTTTCCTCACTTACAACATGGCGATTATGGTATCCAACATGCTTATGGGCTTGAGGATAAAATAAGAATACATGCAAGATGCTTGGTGCCCAGACAGCGATAGTCTCCCTTCCTCTTCAGCAGTGTGTGAGGATTAGCATCTTCTATACTATGGGTCTTCTTGCGCTTTCTCCTCTGTCAGTCATCTGTGCATGTCCTTTGTCCATGTATCTATTGGGTTTTTTGGTTTTCTTTTTGTGTGTTCTAAGTAAGCTCTACGCCTAACATGTGGCTTGAACTTATGACCCTGAGATCAAGAGTCACATGCTCCCCTGACTACACCAGCCAGGCACCCAAGTTTTTTTTGTTTTTTTTTTTAAGTAATTTGTATGAGGTTTGGTGCATCAACATATATTAGCCTCCTCCCATCATATCTGCTGTAAATCCATCATTCTCACTTGCTTTTTAAATATTTTTCTTTATACACAGTTTATAGTTTATACAACTCTGTCCCTCTTTTAGCTAAGAATTGAGAGGTCTCTGATAACACTGTTTACATCTGATAAGGGGTCCCTTCTCTGAGATTTTATAATCTTATGTAAATATATTTCAATGAATTAGAAGAACCTGTGGATAAATAAGGAAACGGTTCACCCAAATATTCAAGTGCTCTTGGGATCCTTTTGGTCTTTGGGTCATCGGGCTTTGTAAGGGATACTCTGGAGATGCTGCCGATAATGATTGCCCTGTTTGAGGCTGTCCAGCATCTTTGACCACCTTTCTGTGTGTGTGGGTCTCCTGCATCATGAGTCCTGGGTCTCCAAGGTAGAAGCCAAGACCTTGCTTGTGCAGCCTCTCTTGTCTCTGGGAAACTTGGTGCCATCAGTCAGAGGCTCGGGCATACGACTCATATTTAGAAGGCAGAAGTGAAAGGAAGCAGAACCAGATGGAGTCCTGTCTCTGGCTGGGAGGAACAGCAGAAGCCAAGGTGTCAGCCTCCTGCCTGGGGTCCGTGGCGGGAGCGGGTGGGGAGGGGCGTTCTGCGCTGAGCAGTGGGGGCAGCCAGATTATCTGTGGTGGGGGCACTCCCACAGTGGGACGGGGCCATGGTTCCTGTCTGGGGATCCTCTGAGTCCCTGCTGGAGTTCTGTGAGCCACCTGATAGCCTTCACACGGAATGGAGGCCCACCTCTGCAACCGAGAACCCCAACTAATATAGGAGATTGTTACAGTCAGGATTTAAGGCTCTACTTCTCTCCAAGAAAACAATAGCACCTCGCGTCCACTGAGTGCCTAAAATATGCCAGGAAGTGCACTAGGCTCTGTGTGTGTGTGTGTGTGTGTGTGTGTGTGTGTGTACACATATACACACATACATTCTTTCAACAATTCTGAAAATTATATATTATTGTCCTCACCTTATTTTTCATTTTTTATGTTTTTTTTTAAAGATTTTATTTATTTAATTATTTGAGAGAGAGAAAGAGTGAGCACGTGAGCAGGGGGAGGGGCAGAGAGAGAGCCAGAGAATCTCAAGAGGACCCCACACCCAGCGGGGAGCTCAATGTGGGGCTTGATCCCAGGACCCTGAGATCATGACCTGAGCCGAAGCCAAGAGTCGGGATGCTTAACCAACTGAGCCACCCAGGAGCCTCATCATCTCATTGTTTAAATTAATAATTTTATTGATTTTTACTAGAATGACTCATCCTTATTAAGTAAATTCAAGGAACATGGAAAAGCCTGAGGAGGAAGGGAATAGCCACCCACAATCCAGTGGCCAGTGTTAGCACATGGAGGATGCCATGGGAGACATCTCTGTCCACAGGTATAGACCAGTAGAGAGAGAGTGGGGGGAGGTAGGTAGATGGGTAGGTATAACTATATGAGCATGAGATAATATAGATTCTTTTTTTCAAATGGAACAAGACATTTAGTTTTTTTTTTTTAATTAATTAATTTATTTATTTGACAGAGGGAGAGAGATTACAAATAGGCAGAGAGGCAGGCAGAGAGAGAGGAGGAAGCAGGCTCCCTGCTGAGCAGAGAGCCCAATGCGGGGCTCGATCCCAGGACCCTGAGATCATGACCTGAGCTGAAGGCAGAGGCTTTAACCCACTGAGCCACCAGGCGCCCCGACATTTAGTTTTTAATTTGAATTAATAGAAGAAAAATCAACTGGGGTAAAAATGAAATTTCTAAACTTAAAAAAATAGTTTCTTTACTACAAGAGATATTATTTCCCAAAACACTCCTTCAAGAGAAAGGAACAAAGTACAGGCATACCTTGGAGGTATTGCAGGTTCAGTTCCAGACAACCATAATAAGGTGGATATCACAATAACGTAATTCAAACAGGGGCACCTGGGTGGCTCAGTTGGTTGGGCGACTGCCTTCAGCTCAGGTCACGATTCTGGAGTCCCCAGGATCAAGCCTCCCATTGGGCTTCCTGCTCAGCGGGGAGTCTGCTTCTCCCTCTGACCCTCTCCTGCTCATGCTCTTTCTCTCATTCTCTCTCTCCCAAACAAATAAATAAAATCTTTTAAAAAAGAAAGTGATTCAGATATTTTGGTTTCCCAGTGCATACAAAAGTTATGTGTATGCCGTACTGTAATCTATAAAGTGTGCAACAGCATTATACCTAAAAAGTGTACATACTTTAATTTAAAAATATGATATGGCTAAGAAATGCTAACCATCACCTGAGCTTTCGGCAAGACGTAATATTTCTGCTAGCAGAGGGTCTTGCCTTGATGTTGGTGGTTGCTGACTGATCAGGGTGGTGGCTGATACACCTCTGGCAGCTGTGGCCTTACCCAATGTTTTTCTATTTATTGGTTTGAGAGAGAAGAGTGGGGAGAGCACAAAGGGAGTGGGAGAGGGAGAACCAGACTCCCCGCTGAGCAGGGAACCCAATTCAGGACTCAATCCCAGGACCCTGAGATCATGACCTGAGCCGAAGGCAGATGCTTAACCGACTGAGCCACCCAGGCGCCCCCAAAACGTATTTCTTAAATAATAAGACTTGAACATGGAAATTCCTCCTTGATCTATGTGCTCAGAATGGATGTTGCGTGAGCAGACAAGAATACACGTGAATCCCCTGGGAGAACTCTATCAGAGCTCTTGGGGGACCGCGTGCATCGACAATGAGGAGTCATATTTTGACAGGAATCTTTTCTTTGAGCAGCAGGTCTCAATGATGGGCTTAAGATATGCACTAAGCCACACTGTAAACAGATGTGCTGTCAGCCAGGCTTTGTTGTTCTATGTATGAAGCACAGGGAGAGTAGATTTTGCACAGTTCCTAAGGGCCCTCGGATTTTCAGAATGGTCAAGGAGCACTGGCCTCACCTTCAAGTCACCAGCTGCATTAGCCCCTAATAAGAGAGTCAGCCTGTCCTTGGAAGCTTTGAAGCCAGGCATTGACTTCTCCTCTCTAGCTATGAATGTCCTCGATGGCATCTTCTTCCAACAGAAGGCTGTGTTGTTCACACTGAAAATCAACTGGCATGGCCACCGTCACGGGTTATCCGAGGTAGATCTTCTGGAGAACTTGCTGCAACTTATCCATCAGCACCTGCCACTTCCCCCTTGCACGTTCATGTTACAGAGACCGCTTCCTTCCTTAACCCACCGCTGCTGACTTCCAACTTTTCTTGTGCGGCTTCCTCCCCTTTCTCAGCCTTCCTAGAATTGAAGAGAGTTAGGGCCCTGTTCTGGATTAGGCTCTCACTTAAGGGAGTGTTGCATCTGGCTTGATCTTCTATCCTGAGCACTAACTTTCTCTGTATCAGCAGTAAGGCTCTTTCACTGTCTTATCATTCATGTGTTCACTGGAGTAGTCCTTTTTATTTCCTTCAAGAACTCTTCCTTTGTGTTCACAACTTGGCTGTTTGGTGCAAGAGGCCTAGCTTTTGGCCCCTCTCAGCTTTTGACTCATTTTTCTCATTAAGCTAAATCATTGCTAACTTTTGATTTAAAGAGAGAGACATGTACCTCTTCCTTTCACTTGAACACTTAGAGGTCATTGTAGGGTTATTAGTTGGCCCAATTTCAATACTGTTATATCTCAGGGAACAGGGAGGCCCAAGGACAGGGAGAGAGATGGGGAAACGGCCCATCAGTGGAACAGTTGGAACACATACAACGTTTATCGATTAAATTTGCTATGTCATATGGGCAACAGTTCACATTAACCCCAAACAATTATAATAGTAACATCAAAGATCACTGATCACAGATCACTATAACCAATGTAATAATGAAAAAGTTCAAAATATTGCAACAATTGGGGTGCCTGGGTGGCTCAGTCTGTAAAGTAAGTGTCTGCCTTCAGCTCGGGTTGTGATCCCAGAGTTCTGGGATGGAGTCCCACATGGGGCTCCCTGCTTGGTGGGGAGTCTGCTTCTCCCTCTCCCTCTTTTCCTCCTCTACCCCCCTTCTTGTTCTCTCTCTCTCTCTCTCTCTCTCTCATTCAAATAAATAAAAATAAAATCTTTAAAATATTGTGAAAATTACCAAAATGTGACAGAGACACGAAGTGCACAAATGCTGTTGGGGAAAATGGTGCCTAAGACTTGCTCAATGCAGGACTGTCACAAACCTTCAGTTTGTAAAAAAAACCCCAAAAAACCAAAAAACAAAACAGCATTTGCGGGGCACCTGTGTGGCTTAGTTGAGCTTCCGACTCTTGATTTCAGCTCAGGTCATGCTCTGGGAGAGGTTAGGGAGTGGGGGTGGTAGTGGTGAGATCAAGCCCCATGTCACGCCCTGCACTGGGGCGAGGCGGCTGCTTAAGTTTCTCTTTCTCCCTCTACCCCCTCCCTCCCTCCCTCCCCTCAACTTGTGCGCGCACGCGCGTTCTCTCTCTCAACAAACAAAAATGCAGTATCTGAAATGTGCAATAAAGTGCAATAAAATGAGGTACGTGTGTATTGTGCAAACCCCTAAGATATAGTATTTTTAAAAACTTATTAACTTCAAGCAGTATGGATTGACTACCTGCTACGAAAACTGAGGGAAAGAGTATCCTATTCTCCACACTTCCTGCTTGGGTTACTTACATTATTTTGCTTTGTCAGAGTTCTGTAACATTTCTATTCTATTCCTAGATTTTAATTCTCTTTCTTCAGTCTTAGTTCTAAGCTAAACAGTTTCAATACTTACCCACGTGGCTTCTCCATTCCTATGTTTAGTATTTTGATTTTTCTCTTGGCTGACAGGACTTCACCATGGAGTAATTTTTCTTGGGTGCTGGGTTCTCTGAAATCTTTCCTTTTAGACAATCTCTGCCTAGTGCTTTCATGATGAAGTAACTTCGTAGATATTATTTCATTGCCCTCAAGCTTTGGGTGTTGCTGTGAAGTCTGAGACCAGCTTGACTCTATCCTTTTGAAGGGGACTTCCTTTTCATACTTGACACTAATCTAGCTTTAAAAATGGGAAAAAAACCAATGGCAACTATGATGTGAGGGACATCATGCTTTGTCAAGGCTCTACTAGCCTAGTGAGTATCTCATCTGAGCCCACGAGATCTGTCTCTTGAAGTCTTCGCTCTTCTAAGCACTGCATGACTTGGCCTCTGACTTATACAACTCCCAGGGGCATTAGGAAACTTTGGGAAAAGTAACTCAGCCTCATAGGGCCTCAATTTCCTTTTTCATTAAATGGCCCAGCTGGACCATGCCAGTGGTTCTTAGA
>CM053603.1:125565103-125592236 GCA_028646535.1 Procyon lotor | reverse complement strand
GGGAGGGAGGGAGGGAGAAAGGGAGAGAGGGGGGAGGGAGAGAAGGAGGAAAGAACTACTATCTGCTATCACCATCATTTCATAAAATAAAGGGCATTTTTATAACAAAAAAGTATAAAAGATGGTATCTCTTAAAGACATTGCATTTAAATTGAGTAAATTTAGCTTTTTGAAGAACTGACCATTTATTTCATGCATTTGGCCTCAGCCCAGCAATGACTTTTTCCTGGCCCAGCCCCTCTCCAAAAGAAGGTTTTATAAACCACAAGTCATGATGACCTCACTGCCTTGCTCTCTAGGTCGCACCTGTGAGCAAAAGTGAACCTGTTCTTGTTTTCCCAGGTTATGATGACTATACTCCAGTGCCTTGGTCTTTAGAAAGGAATCAGTCTCAAGGTGAACCAATCAATAAGGAAGCAAGGAAGAAGATATTCTATGGTTGGGGTGATGGTGTGGAGAGACAAGGAAGACAGACCTTGTACCTCAATTTCCCTAGTCATCACTGGGCTAAACATAGATCAAGTTCCCCATGGAGTATAACATTATAGTGTATTGCTCAAAATAACTTTTGTCTTATTGATATCATAGTGATAATGCCTTACAGTGGGACTTGGCAACTGTGAAGTAAGCAGAAATGAAAGACAGAGGAATGAATATTCTAGTTCTACACAAACAAGACTTCTGTCTCAAGCATGCCTACCAGGGAGCTTGTAACACACATCTATTCAATATTGGCTTCAACCTAGGCTAGAGCTAAATGAAGCATCCTATTGTTTAGATATACTTTAGAGACATCCTATCATTTATTCTCTCCACATACCTCTGAATTAGGATCTCAGTATTTCCACTTACTAGGGGAGGAAACTAATGATCAGAATAGTAAAGAAATTCATCAAGATATCACAGCTGGGGCGCCTGGTTAGCTCAGTTGGTTGGGCATCTGACTTTGACTCAGGTCACGATCCTGGGGTCTTGGGATCAAGCCCTGTCTTGGGCTCCCTGCTCAATGCGTGTGGGGAGTCTGCTTCTCCTTCTGCCCCTCCCTCCATTTGTGCATGCATATGCGTGTGCACGCTCTCTCTCTCTCTCTCCAATACATAAATAAAATCTTTAAGAAAAAAGATCTCATAGCTAATAAGCTCTTTCAAACCTAGGTCATTCTAGTTCAAAACTCATCCATATTACAAAGCCTCAAGCATCAGGCTTAGAAAATATTAGCCACTACTGAATGTTTCGAATGTGACTTGTTAAAACAAAACCACCACAACAAAAAACCCAAGCAAACAAACCTAAGATCACTTAGTTGAAGAATTTCAATGCTAGTCGTTACTGTTCAATGGCAATGAACTAGGAACCAAGCCATTCATATAAGCTACAGTTAAACTAGTGTTGATTTTAGAGCGCCGCGCTAGTCAGGATGGACCGAGTGATGCTGCGGCAGGGGATTCCTGAATCTCAGCGCCTTAACAAAACAACTGGACATTTCCAAGCCCAGAGAGCCAGGGTCTCACACCAACAATCGTGTCTCAGTCTCAACGTGTATTTCCATGATTGTGGAGGCAAGAGAATGAACCTCACACACTGGCTTTTAAAACGTCATCCCAGAAGGATGAAACATTTCACTTCCGTTCCTGTTTCTTTTTGGCCAAAGCAAGTCCCGCAGCCATATTTCACAAGGGGCGGGGAAGCTCGCGCTACCTTGTGCCCGGAAGGAGGGAAGCCGGAAATTGTCTTAGTGAACCACAGAAATCCTCCTCTCCATCTCTAGGGAGCCACTCATCTGTTTTCTGTCCCCACTGTTTTATCTTTTCCAGAATGTAACAGAGATGGCATTTCCCAGTATGAAGGCTTTTACATCTGGCTCTTTTCACTTAGCACGTGGTTCTGAGACCAAAGCGTGGGGCTGCCTTCTACAGTGGTTTGTTCTTTTTTCTTTGCTGAGTACTAGTCCATTATACCATTGTTCCCCAGCTCATCAGGTGAAGAGCTTCCTAGCGCATCTTTAAAAGGGTTTCATCTACAGATGCCTGCTTGGGCTTTGCTACAAGAGATCCTTGCTAAGGGTCCCCGTTTAGTGACACATCACAGCCGTGCTCATGCTTGCTAGCAGGGAGTCACCAGCCTGCAGCTCCTAGAGCGACTGAGTCCCTAGAACCTTCAACTTCAGTGTATTTCTTCTGTTGCAATGGTTTGTCTTCTCACTTACTCATTCTGTTTTAGCAAATGCCTGTGAGGTGCCAGGCACTGAATCTCCAATGTTCAACAGGACAGTCTTAATTCCCACCCTTACAGATTTCCAATTTTGTGCTCCTTAATCCCTTTGTAATACAGGGAGCAGGAGGAGGGGAGGGAAGGGGGAAATGATAGGAACGCTTTGACAGCAAGTCCAAGCTCTTTGGGACTAGTTACTAGTGAATCAGCATTGAGATAACAGATTCATTCTGCAATTGTGTTTCTTTTGGTGACAGGAGTTCCCTAATGTAGAGAACCGATGTTCTGTGTTGTGTTTCTTTGTAGTTTACAGTCTTCTCACATGAATCTCCCTTTTAATCCTCACAACAACTCTGCAAGGCAATCGTTATCCCTGCTTCCAGGATCAGGGCTCTGAGGCTCAGAGAGTTCAGCAGCCCCTTCGGCCTGACATCATAATCTGGGAAAAACAGCCATGAAATCTAGAGAATGTCTTGTAGCAGTGGTCAGAGCCCAGGCCTTCAGTGGTGCTGCAAGTTTTTATGAGGTCCATAAAGATCAATAAATATCTTTATTCTTGGCATCTCTCTTCTTTTCAAAGATTTTATTTATTTGCTTATTTATTTTAGAGAGAAAGAAGCTATGTGCGTGAGTCAGGGTGGGACAGAGGGGGAAGGAGAGAGAATCTCAAGCAGATCCCATGCTGAGGGTGAGCCCAACAGAGAACTCAATCTTGCAACCCTGAGATCAAGAGCCGAGTCAAAATCAAGAGTCGGGACACTTAACTGACTGAGCCACCCAGGTGTCCCCAGCATCTCTCTTCTATCTTCCTGAAGTTATGCTTGCTGCGTCAGATGGCTGCACGATGCCAGAACCCAGTTTTCAGGGCTGTCTTGGCCATCCAGGATCGAATACACAAGGACTCTGGTCTCTGCCCCTTATTTGTTGTCACTTCCCAAGCAACTGGAACAACTCAGTGTGCATTGATGAAGTCCTTTAAGTCCAAGCGTCTAAAAATATATATATATATTTTTAAAATATATTTTTAGATCTTTACTTCCTGGTGAATCAAATCCGATCAGTCACACAAGTAGGACAAGCACTCTGGCCAGCTTGTCAAGTGGACAGCAGTAGACCCACTTTTAGGTCCTAAACAGATACCAGGGGTGAGTGGGTCTGGAAATGCTCTGAAGTCTGGTTGAGGTGGGCAGGAAAAAAAGAGGGGTCAGTTCTGGGGTCCTGTTGAGATCTCTGTTGGGACGGGCTAAGAAAGCTGGGTTGGGGGGAAGCCGGGTCAAGAGAGGACAGTGCTGCCGGTCATCTCCATTTCGAGCTGCCTGATGGACTGCCAGCCTGATCTAATGTGCCCAAAGTTCACCTTCAGGCGCCAAGCTGTCATGCTCAGCCTCTCCTAGTGACCAAGGTTTCCATCATAAAGTGTGAGAGGCTCGCCCATCCCTGCCAGGAGAGACACTCAAGGAAAAAAATAATTAATGAACATCTATCTGGCCAGGCATCCACATTCATTGGCCAGCACGAGTGTAAGGCTCACGGCCCGCTGTCTTAAAGTTCCACGGATTCTCCCTGCCATGGAGCACAGACATGCTTGCTTCCTGCCCCTTCCCCTCCATGATGGTGGCCTGGGGTAGTTGTGGAGGGAGGCATTCAGGAGGAAATGTTGAACATGTGAACTGGTTATCCATGCTTTTCAATCCAGAGAAGGGAAAGCAAACAAGAGCAGATGTTACACCCCAGTTAGGCTTTTTATCATTTAGGTCAGTATGTGTCCGTCTGTCAATCCATCAACAAAAGTGTATTTCCTCATTGACCTGGGCATGGAGGATCCAGAAATGACTCAGTCCCTATGTTTGCCACGCCAGAGCTCCACGGAGAGTTCCACTGTTAACTCGTGAAAGGTAACCTGCTGCACTGTTTGCTTGTTATTATGAGAAAAACGCACAATGAAAATGATATTCATTTTATTGCATCATTTACTGACTAGAACGCCAGACTTAAAGTAGATATAAGTATAAAAATAACCAAATTCTTACAAATAATACTTTTGCTGCTACAGTACTGAATAATTAGTGGAGGTGGCAATTATAATACAACTTTAAATAACATTTTCATAATGGTTTTAACACAGTCGACCAGGGGTTTAAGGTTTAAAGGTTTGTAGAAAGAAATTCGGGACAATGTGAAAACTCAAGAAGCTCATATTCCAGCAACATGCTTCATTTAACCATAAGTACAACAACACAAATATTAACGAAACTCACCCATGAGCAAGACCTTCTTTTTTTTTAAGAAACAGGCCAAGGTAATACAGAAATCTGGGTTAGTTTCCCAGATAGACTGGTTCCATCCCACCCCTGTCCAGTCCCATCCCTAGGCAAAAACTTTGCACCTGCATCGCATGTCCAAAAAAAAAGATAAAACCAGAAGCTAGTAGGCAAATCCTCTGAAATGTTCTCTTAAAAAATGTGGAGGGGACAAGGCTGGTGTAAGATCTCTCTTTATAGACCTAAATTGTCCCGTTGGGTTTCACAGACTTTTCTGTGAGCAGTTGATACCAAATAGGCTGGATTATAACACTATTGAAAAGATACTTGAGCACAACAAATTAACTGGCATTTAATACTTTGATATTTCTAGTCTTTTAACCAGTCTCCTTCTCTGGGGATTTCAGAAAAGAAAAAAAGAACACATACTCAAAAGACAACTCTACAAAACCCTATCTGTTTCCAAAAATGCACACAAGAACCTCCGAGAGATGCTTCGTCAAGAAGGAGGAAATGACATGTCCCTTCTAATCCCCACAAAAGTCTTCTCATAGAAAAAATATCTCTGATATTAAGGGCAGTTTTAGAGAAGACAGAGAATTCTGACATGCTGAACTTTGCATTTTTCCTGTCTCCAAAGAAGTGTTCTCATTTTGAAGACAGGGTAAGTATCTTAGAACGATGGGTCAGAACCCGACTTTGGAGCATGCTAGGCTAAACTAAGCCAGAAGCAACTAGAATGCTCGGCTTTAGCTTATTCAGGCAAAGTTCCCAGGGTTACTGGGTACCCAGGCCAGTGGGCAAGGTGGCTTCATGGAGACCCCACAAAGCCACATGTGAGGTATGTCCCCCACAGGTGCTCTGGGAACTTCCACATCTGAATAAATACCATCTTTCAAACACATTTTCTTAGGCAGCTGTCCAGCCCTGTACTGCAAAGATGCTGCCCTTCTGTTTGGACCAACCTTAAGAATTACGTCTTCGAGGACTTAATAGTCACATCTTTGTTTAGAATTCCAACTGCCAGCAGCCAGCTCGATCACACCCTCCATTCAACAAACTTGGCTCTAAATGACTTAGCCGCTTCTGAAAATAAATTTTCATCCAAGGAGGAAGATTTGTCAGCATTTAAGACATTCAACTGGATATGCTCACGACTCTGATCACGTTCACAAAGATATGCTTCCAATACGTGGGAGCCACAGCCTTCCCGCCGACACAAGGCAAAGCAGCCCTCAGATGGTCATCTAGGTCTGGCTGCGTTTGTCGGAAACCCGGCTCATCACCTCAACCTTCCTACACCCAAAGCCACACACACTTCTTGCCAAACACAAGCCAGCCACTCTTTTCTTAACGACCACCTCAAGTGTCCAAGAAACAGAAGCGATTACATGCAGCGAACCCAAAAGGAGTTTTTCAAAGAGGATTCAACCTTTTTTTTTTTTTTTGCATTTCATTAGTTCAGTTAATGCTTAATAATATTAAGATTCTTAAAAATTTATATGTATTGTAAGCCGTCTCTCTCCTGCCCTCTTTGACATGTAAGGTCCATTTGGATGGTGAGGCAGGGAGGCAAGGCAGGAAGGCAGGGCAGGGAGAAGGGTTGGAATCCTGGCTAAGGCAAGATATTCATCCTCCCTGAAAGTTCACGTGTGCCAGAAACGGACGCTCTCATGCACACTTGACCGCGGTGTGGTGAGGCCAAGGGCCTTGCACAGAGAGTGGTCATGGTGGGAACACCAGGGATTCTGGTCGTGGCAGGTACACTTCATCAGTTCTCTCCAGGGCCCTGGGCTGGCTCGTGGGGCCAAGAGGAAAAAACAAGAGAAAGAACACAGCGCCCCTACCCCCAGAGCTTAAACAAAACCCACAGGTGGCCAGGAGGCTGGCAGGTGACCCCTGTCCTGCTCTGAGGCACCGCCCGGCCCTCTGGAAGTTGAAGCCTCTCGTGAGCAGTGGAATGTCCCTTTTCCCTTCTACCTTCTCCTAGCTGGGGGGCCCCAGTAAGGCAGGACCGTGGCATTTCTGTGGGCATGAGTCGCACATTCCAGGGGCAGGGGCTGACAGGGAGCCCCGATGCCGGAGCTGAGGGCTTCTGCTCCCCAGGGGCGCACCCCGCCCTGTCCCTCCGGTCCAGAGGCTGCTGCTGTCCCCTCGAAGGGCCCTCTGCGAGGTCTTGAACCCCAGGCGGACGTGCAGCCAGCCTCTCCCTTCCTCACTCAGGGTGGGCAGCCAACATGTAACTGGGGAACAGTCACGCTCTTTTCGTGCCTTCCTAGACCCTCCTGCTCTTGAGATAGCCCTTCCCCAACCCCACAGCCTCCTAGCAATGAGATACATTTGAACCTCACATTGTCGGGGGCCTCCTTTTTTCACAGTGAAAGAAAAACAACATTCTCAATCCACTTCACACACACCAAAGCTACTCACAGGAAAGCATTCTTGGAACTCACAGGACACTCTTTTCTGGACATTAGGGTTCCTCTTAAGAATGCTTTTGAGACGAAACACTGAACTTTGTGTAGCTTATAGCTTTTGGTCCTGACACGGGAGATGATCTGTCTGCGGAGACCGCATCGGACACCTTGAGCTGAGTGTGTCTGCGAACAGCCGCCCCACTGCAGTTCTGGGGATAAGCAAGGATCTGCATCAAGAGACAGGAAGGGAGGCCACCTCCCGAGGGAGCCACGTCCGTTGGCCCAGGTGAGCGGAGGGCAGGAGCTCGGAGCTCTCCGGTTAGATGTGAGACCAGGGGGCACGAGGCCCGTTTGCTTCCCCAGAGAGAGGCAAGACCCAGAGATTTCAGAAAGGCGATGCCCTGAAATCTGAAGTTGGCATCCGCTGACAAAAAGAGAATTTGTATCTCAGGAGATGAGTCCAATGCAGTGACTAAAGAGCGTCCCACCTGGCTTGTGTTCCTGCTATGGCAGGGTCACAGGGGCTCGTGGAGACCAGGGGACACAGGAGTTGACACTTAAAGCCTTAAGAGTTAGATACACTCTGAAGAGATGAGAGAACTCTGAAGAAACAGCCGTGCCCAGGACAGAACTGTCCCCGAAGGCTAGACCGCTTCCAGAAATGTGGGTGCCCCTGAGCCCCCAGCTTCGGGGTGGGAACAACTCTCTTACCACTGTGTTCTCATCACTCCATCCCAAACCAGGATGTGTCCAAAGCACATGGCCGGAGTAAACGCAGTTCCACAAGTAGCAGGTAAAGACCCTGCGCCCTGGGGGCACCCCCTCGCCCCCCACAGGACCCATGTCACAGGCATAATAAATAAGACATGCGGCACTTCCCTCCCAAAGGCAAACTCTCAACTCCTTAACTGGCCGGAAGTCTTTCGTTCTCCAATGCTGACTGAAATTACCATGTTTCTGGAGGGAACTCGGCAGTAGTATAAGGAGGGATGAATTACCGCATGAGAGAAAATAAGTTATTTCTTCAGTGACTAAACAGCTTTGGGCCGTTGGTGGAAAGAGGACACGGAGTTTGTGGATAAGATCCGCGACAGGGTCACAGACGCCGCCCCAGGAGGGAAGCAGACTCACGGACGTGTGGCTCCATCCCAGCTCCCGGGTCTTCCTCAGAAACCTGCACGGCTCCCCAAAGCACGGGGGTTTCAGAAGTGGGATGTGCCCAGTCAGCCCAGTCCTCGGGCCACATCCAGGTGCTTCTCCCTCTGAGGTGGGATTCCTGCGCAGGCCCAATCTGCATTCAGCTTCCCATGTCTACTGCAGACATAGCAGCTTCAGCCTCCGAGGGGGAGGTCAGAGTCCGGGTGGGGGGGGACGCGGGGGACCGCACCAGGCGCTGCCCTCAGGGATGAGACGCTACCCCCCCCAACCCCGGCCAGTGGCTCTGTGACCCTCTGGGCCTCCTCCCCCCAGTACCCCGCCTCACTATGAGCAGTGGGAGGCCTCTCATTAAAAGCAAATGCAACTTGTTTTGCCCTGATGCAGACTTGTTTGAGTGAGAATTAACTGCAGAGGGGAAAACAGAAATAATCTTAAGTAAATGTCACCTTGACTACAAAATGGAGTGCGTGCTGCGCCTCGCACAGTTCAGTTCCTCATTTTGAGGGCTGGCTTGGAAACTGCAGAAGACCTAGGACCTACTAAAAATACTGTATGCTCACCTGCAGCATCTCCAAACCTTAGTGGTATGTTCATCATCATCATCTGTGGTTTAGCACGTAGATACTGGGCAGGAAAACCATGAAAGAGCCTGTATTTGGCGGTAAATTAATCACCAGATCGAGGCCTATGGGAGCGTCTGAGGAAAAGAGGCCTTCTTTTTGGAACAGTCTTGGAAAAAATCCAAAAGGAGACCTCCCTATCCAATTGACTAAAGTGCAAACTAAGGAAAGACTGGGTTCTGGCGATGGTGCCTGAAGACATGCCCTGGCTAAGAGCCCACGGCCCGTGACCGGTGGCCCAGGGCGGCTGCTGCACTCAGGGACTCCCGGTACTGGCCCACGGTCATGTTCACAGTAAGGGCGAAGGTGCCCAAGGAGTAGCCCTCAGTTCCACGTCCCGGATCCGTCTGTCCCCTTCCCCTGTGGTCACGCCCCTCACGCCTGTCCCGCTGCTTCCTGCTCGCCACAGGAGTGTGGCTCCGTGAGTCCTGGGAGCAGCCCGTGAGCACGCTCCCCCTCACCCCACTGCAGTCCTCTGCGCGGCCCGCAACTTGCTCAGAGTGCTGGGCCCTTTCTCTCTTCCGCACTTAGAAGTAGTCTCTTCTCCTGCTCTCATCACTGATGAAAGATGGGTTATACTGTCCGGGGAAAATGCACGAGTGCCGTGACCCCGGCAGTCCAGTGTAGGCCGGGTAGAGTCCATTGCGTTCAAGTTCAGGATTCCTTATGCTTGTGGGCTGGTGGCCAGAGAGAAGAGAAGAGAAGTCTATTTATTATTCAGGGATTTAAATTTAATGTTTTTTTCCATTCCAAAAAAAAAGAAAAAAGAATGCTATGTTTATTAAAACCTAAGACGGAGGCAGTTAACCCTAGTAGAGCAGGGTCTGACCTAGAAGTCAGGACGTCCCAGGCCCTCTCTTTGTGAAGCCTGGTATACCTTTGTCCGTATTTTCAAAGAAAATTTAAAAAAACGATCAAGGGCAGCCCAGCAATTTTAGACCAACATAGGAAAAGACCTGGGCTAATTATCCTAATTATCATAAAGATTAATTATGACCTGATTATCATCTTGACATTAAAAAAAAGTGTCTTTCTCAGTGTAGCAGAACGGCTTTAAATCCTCTCCGGCATTTAGCAGAACACCAAGGTCCCCGCTGAGAACAGGAAACTGACTTTTGCAAGGTCACAGGACCGCCCGTCAAAGGTGGAGTAGAGACCCCAGAGTGGGAGGCCAATAGCCGGCTCTGACCAGATCCCAGCCGAGCCCCATGATCCCCAGGCTGACGTGCAAAAGCAGCTCACAGGGAAACGACACGGCTACTTTGAGGAGGCCCTCGATGAGGCCCACAAGGAAAAAATGTTTGCCTGGCAGAAAGAAAACACTAGAGACAGCAATGAACATGGATCCTAGGAGTGCCCGAGGTACACCTGAGGCCACCGTCAAGGACGGCCTTCTCACTCAGGGGACAGCTTCATACCATAAACATAGGCTCTACGGACGGCTCCGTCCATTTCTGAAAGGAAGAGGGGGCTGGTTTAAGTTCTTGATTATTTCTACTTAAGGCAACTCTTGTGCTAACTCCACGGAAACACGCCGGGGCTGGTCCTCTGGTGCCCAGGGTCTGTTTGTCCCTATGCCATCTCACCAGGCTCGGGGGAAGAGTCGCTAGCAAACGGTGTGGGGGTGCGGGCACACTTGCTCAGGCAGCAGACCCCCGCAGATACTGGCTGCCGTGAGAGGAACAGGGCTTTCTGGGCGGAGAATACAGCAAAGCACTAGTGCAGAAACAATAATTAAATCCCTGAATAACTAACACTCAACCCCAGTGAGAAGTTTGTATCTACGTTCGTCTTTCCCCTAACTTCTTGTTCTTTCCCCAGTTTCAAGTTTTCCAAAGGGTCCAATGGAAACCACAGCTTCCTTACCATGAACCTCTCCCATCCAAAGTCTGAACCCTCAGGGTTCATCCCCATAGCAACTAGCGCAGTTGTGACTTCTGTCACAGGGCTATTAAGTCCCCACGGGGCAACGTTTCTCCTTTTATTGCTACCTCAAAGAGGTCCATGTGGGACGGGAAGTCAACTCCGTCTGTTTACTTTCCAGCTCAGCTAGCCCCGTTTGTGTTTGCCACGTGAAGTGAAATGAGGCAGGCCACGCAGGCTGTCCGAGGTGGGACAGAAGGGGCCAGGGTTCACGGTGGTCTGCCACCTTCCCAGATGATGCACTCCAGGGCTGGGCGGGGCCAGCTGCTGAAGACCCACCGAGTGAACATCTCCCAAACCTCTGAGGGGTGCCTGCTGAGGAGGTCACTAGGTTGTTCTCTTTACAACTGTTCCCAACCCCCAAGCACAGGAGGTAAAGCAGGGCAGACAAGAGAAGAAAATGTGAGCGCCACAGGCTAAATCCCACTAAATTCTTTCTGCTGTCTTTCAGTTTCCAATCTTATAACTCAAAAGCAAATTTAGTCCCAGGAAGAGTTATCACTACAACCCCACAAAAGTAATGTGCTTGGTGGAAATAGCCTTTATGATCTTGATGTCAAAACTAACAAATACCATGCAAATAGATTGTAAGTAAGTTGAATATTAAATCACGTAAATAAGAGGCTCAGGTCACCGTCCTCTTTAACCCTGAAGTAGCCGAAGTTATCTTTGTTTTACCACAGCACATAATCCCTGTACTTCTCAGAGGGGATCGGAGCCTGCGTTGCCCTGGGCACAGCGATACGCACCGAATAATACACATCTGTCATCTGGAGGAGGTTTTTGGTACTTCCGTTCTCGTGCATTTCAATAGCTTCTCGGCCCCATTCTTGCGAGCGAGGGTTTTTGGGGTACTCAGCATATGGGGACATTTGGAAATCTCCACTTTTGAAGATGAGTTTGCTTATGTCATTTTTACTCTTTCTGTGGAATGGAAAATAGTTGACAATTTAAATGAACAAGTTCTGTAAAGAAATGATACCTGTGAAAGCATGTTTTATTATTTTAGAAGGTAAATGAGACGGAAAGCTACCATTACATTCTTTTGTAAATGCTCACTGAAGAAATGGCATTATTATTATATTTTGCCTAAAATAAGTAAAAAGGCAATTAGATGCAAAAAAAAAAAAAAAAAAAAAAGGCAAAAAGATCTTCCAACCAGAAGGGACAGGTTACCACAGACAGAGAGGACAAACACAGCTACCTATAGTGAAGCAGTCTTTTCCAGGGGATAGAGGTCACTGCATCTTGGGGACAGTCAGGGAAATCAGAGTCATAAATTCCCAGAAGGCTGGAGCCAAAGGGCCTTTAGGATTCTCTAATACAGTGGTTCTAAACCTGCCTGAGCATCAGGGTATACACGGAAGCTTGTAGGTTTCACCCAGATTTACTAAGAGAGGGGCTCTGGGGACAGGACAGCTCTGGCTTTGTGAAAAGATGAGATTTGTTCCCCAGGTCACGTTTTGCTACTAGTGAAGCTGGGACCAGGTGCAGGCCTCCTGCCGCACCGGCCAGGGCCCTTTTACCCCATGGAGCTATTCCACTAACCATAAAACCAGGCTCTCTCGTTTGCAAAAATGCCCATCTGTTTTATATCAACCTTACACATTCTCATTTCCGCAGGTCAGGGAAATCCCAGGACAAACTCTCCTACTTGTGAGGCTTCCCTGGCTGGAAATGGTGGAAATATGCGTGATTTACCTATGGAATGGGCCTAGGAGCAGACATTTTTCGTTATACTTGCCCTGGATAAGATTATCTGAAGTTTCTTCCTTCTTACCTCCCTTTCCTATAAATAAACTTTCTGGGAAGGCACAAAATGACTCAGGGTCATAAAACCAAATGTCCGGCATGTGGTTTAGGCGTTGTCCCTTCTTACAAGTTCAAGAACAGACCTGCCACTGTGTTGCTCCCTGGAGGGTGGAGCGTCCGGTTTCAAACAATGACTTAGTAATTCACGACTACCTTCCCTTTTGCTGAAGCTCATAGTCACCGGCTCCTTTTCTAGGTGGTCACACTACCGGGTTCTCGGACACTTAGCAAACAGGAGGCTTACCTCCCGTGAGGTTTAATCCCTCTAGCTTCTGGTCCCCTACTCAGGATTTTCTTTCCACTCATAGTTTGTCTTTGATGATGGGGTGGCAACCCTGCAAATGACAGGCAAACGTGGTACCACGAGGCCTGAGTTCCCAAAAGGGCAGTTAGGGCAAACTGCTCTCTGCAGCCTTTACTGGAGGTGAAAAATAACTTATAGTGTCCTTCGTATCAGTGGTCGAAAAGATAACTTGCTATTTTGGTAGGTTCCCTCCATCTGTTACATCAGAAAAATTCCGGCCATTTATAATCATCTAAATCAAAGGTCAGAGTTTTCCATTATCTGACTAGATAATCACCCACAGAGGGGACCAACTCCTTCCTTTCTCCTCCTTTTCCAGTAGACACCCCACTGCATTGGCTTCCACGAAGCCCAGAGTCCAGCATACTGCTGAGTGTGTGCTCACCCCATGTGCCGGCTCCCACTTGCTTACCGCCCAAAACAGCCCCGCTAACCCCTTCACCTTTGTTTGCTTCTAAGTTTGCCCATTTGAATGTGTGCATTCAGATAGTGCAACCATCAGCACAATCAATGTTTACAATGGTTGTGTCACCCTAAAAAGAAGCCCCTTACCCTTTAGTTCCCACCCCTCACCTGCCAGGCCCAGGCAACCACTAATCTACCTTCTGTGTCTATGAGATTTGCCTATTTTGGACAGTTCATACAGATGAAATCATATAAAAGGTGGTCTTTTGTACATGTTTCTGTACATATTCACTTCCCGTGGTTTGGACGTCAGAGAGGGGGTGCTGGGTCACAGGTGGACGCGGGGTTTACCTTCCTGAGGACTGACAGACTTCAGAGGGGCTGCACCATTCTGTGTTTCCACCAGCAGAGTAGGAGCATTCTAATTTTTCCATAGCCTCACCAATGCTTGCGTTTTCTTGTTTTTCATTTTTATTTTTATTTAAATTAACTTAATTAACATATAGTATATTCTTGGAGGTAGAGTTCAGTGATTCGTCAGTCTTATATAGCATGCAGTGCCCATTATATCACGTGCCCTCCTTAATGTCCATCACCTCCTTTATGTCCCCCCACACCCCTCTTGGTTTTTAAATAGGCATCTTACTGGGTGTGAAGTGGCATCTCCTGGCAATTTTGTTTGTATTTCCCTGATGGCTAATGATGCAGAGAGTCCTTTCATGTGCCTTCTGGCCATTTGTGCATCTCCTTTGGTGAAATGCCTATTCAAGTGCTTTGCCCATTCTTAAGGAAGTTGCCTTTTTATTATTGAGTCGTAAGAATTTTTTCTATATTCTAGACACAAGTCCCTTATTAGACATATGATTTTCAAACACTTTCTCCTGTTCCCTAGGTTGTGTTTTCACTTTCTTGAGAGGGTTCTTTGAAGCACAGGAGTTTTTAATTTTGATGACGTCCAATCTATCACTTTTTTTGTTGCTTGTGCTCGGGGATATTCTTTTTTTAGTAAAGGAAACAGAGTCCCATTTGCTGTCCTTTCTCGATGGCACTATCTTGTATTTCCCTTCCTCCTTTTTTGAATGGTTCTGTCATACAGGATGATTTCATACTGTAAAGCACCCCGAACATTCTTTAAAATCAACACAGACCCTTGTTTAGCAGAGGCAAAGAGAATTAGAATGTGAACCCTCCTCACTCACCGGCAGCAGGTAACAATCAGCGCGATGCCTAGAATCAGAAGAAGCCCACCTCCAGCTGCAGCAATCACCACAGTAATCAGCTGATAAGCTAAACAGGGTTAAAAAGGAGAAAAGTGGACAGGTGAGAGGTAATGAATAAACAAATGGATACAAAAGGAGAGTTGCCTCCCTAGCCCCAGAGCTTAGACCATGCCTCTAGCCTCAGCTGGTGACCTCACCTTTCATTCCGGGTCCCCAGGCAGGACTCCTCAAGGCAAGCTCTGGCATTTGCTCTATTGGGAGGGTGGCAGGATATGCCACCCAAAACAGTCCTCTTTGGCAT
The DNA here is from genome assembly GCA_028646535.1 of Procyon lotor. Taxonomy (NCBI): domain Eukaryota; kingdom Metazoa; phylum Chordata; class Mammalia; order Carnivora; family Procyonidae; genus Procyon; species Procyon lotor. The sequence continues at coordinate 125,577,604 of CM053603.1, read as the reverse complement.
GCTTATTATTTTGAACTGATTATTTTTGAGAAATGGGGATTCCGGAGAAGCTCTGAAAACAGCGGGAGTAACCCTTCATTCCATAAGGGAGATTTACATTAGAAAAGGGGCCTGTACCAGGAAGGCAGCTCTGAGAAGAGTTTGTTTACCAAAGGGCAGCCTTTGTTTACCAAACATTGTTCCTCTTCTCACTTTCCAGATGAGCTTCCCACCCCTGCCCTTGGCAGCCGGGGACACCTAGCCCTTTCCTTAACTCGGAAGGGCGCAGAAGCCTCAAACATCCAGCTGCCTCTGAGTCTTTGTGGGGCTCCCGTGTGTGCTATGTAATTCAAATTGTTTTCTTTTTCTCCTGTTACTGTCTTTTATTGGGAGGGTGGGGGTGGCAGTAGAGTTCTAGAAAGGTAGAGGGAAAATTATTTTTCCTCTCCTGCCTGCACTGTTTGAAGAAGACTTCTCCTTTCTCGGCCACTCCTAGAACAGTGGGTGGAACCCAAATTCTACCTGTAGACCAGCCCTGAGGTCATGTTCACCAATGCCTGGTAAAAAGAGAAAACTAAAGGACCTGCATGAAGTTTTCAAAAACGAAATCTGTTGGGTTTTTTTTTTTTTTTTTTCTGTTTGGTTTTAATAACTGTTCTGTCTTCTAAGTGTTAGGCTGGCAGGCCCAGGGACACTGAGAGCAGACAAGATGGCCACCGAGTTTCACAAGATGGTGGCTCGGGACTTCCCGCCAAGGGGCTTTCTGTCTCAGAGACTTTCCAGATTACCCCACAATCACTACGAACAATCTGACTGGTCGACTTTGCATTCCTTTTTCTGTATAATGAGCTGACAATTGATTGGTGTGTTTTGTATCCCCCATATGCATAAACCGCAGCCAATCAGATACCCAGCAAACCCTCCACACCCTAAGGCCCCTAATTAAAATCCCCTCGGCCCTACCCCTGGGCGCTCCTTCCTTGGCCCCCCCGTCCTAACCCGGGACCAAGAAACCTCGCCCGAGAGTGCTTCCATTAAAGCCTGCCTCTTTTCCACTTGCCTGGCTCCTCTTTTTCCACCGCTGACTCAAACCTGACAATAAGATTTTAACCTTCCTACTCCCCCGCTCACCTAAGCTGGGTACATTTTATTATATGTAAATTATGCTTCCAGTACAGTTTTTTTAAAGTAATGGAGAAAACAATCATTTCTTGGCTACTTCCTACCCTTTGGTGTTAACTTTTTACATTTTTTGAATTGATGGTGATACAGTCGATATAAAAATTCTTTATTTGATTTTAGGTTCTTACTTGATAAGATAAAAAGTAGGGAACCCTATATTATAAGAAATATTACTGGTCAACTAAATCCAGAGTTTGGGAATCACTGCATGAACCATGCTAGCAACTAAGTTGTTGCCTGAACACATACAAATTGAATTTAACCACCAGATATTAGCAGTAAGCACACACACATCATATGTAATGAACAATATTAAAAAAATTAATGGTTTTATACCTGTGTATTTCTGGCAAAATGATATTTCCAATAAAGCCTACTAAGTATTCAGATTGATTTTTTTGTTGTTGTGGAAATAAAATTTGTTCTCAGGTCGTAAGGCACAGATTTCAAAAAATGGCCAATAATCAGATTTTCTATAGTAAATTATGACTGGAATTTACATGCCCTCCAGGTATTCAGGTAAAGTCACAGTAATGCACAGAGCTGAGAGCAAGCGGACTGTGTGATAAAATCAAATAGGAGGGGCGCCTGGGTGGCTCAGTGGGTTAAAGCCTCTGCCTTTGGCTCAGATCACGATCTCAGGGTCCTGGGATCGAACCCCACATCAGGCTCTCTGCTTAGGGGGTGCCCTGCTCACCCCCCCCACCGCCTCTCTGCCTACTTGTGATCTCTCTGTTAAATAAATAACTAAATAACTAACTAACTAACTAAATAAATAAATAGCAAATAGAAAGAGCAATGTGAAATAAGTCTCACTGGATCATAAGATATAAAAACTTTTAATTTTATTGACTTCACTGAATCTCTTAGTGTATCATAAATGTTTATAAAACAAGTGTAAAACATTTATACTGGTGGGAATTTTCAAGCCAGGTTCATTATGATTTGATGTTGTTTATAAGTTAATTTTGGACAAATACTTAGCTAGCTTTTTTCTAGATAAAAATAGGTTAGTTATCCTTTTAGTGATTATAAAATAATACCTTCTCTTTACAAAAAGACAAGAAGATGAGAGAACTATGTAAAGAAGTTAAAAAAAAAGTATAATGCATTCATGGTTTTGTCATAGAAAACTCCAAGTGCATTTTGGAATGTCCTTCAGCTATTTTGCTGAGCTTAAAAGCATGTAGCAGTGTACTTGTTTGGATAAATGGGGTTATTGTTTGTCAGTGATGATAAAGATCTGCATCATGGTTTTTAATTGCTTTTCAGAATCCTTTTTACGATGTATTGTTATTTAAATGATCTCTCATTGTTGGGCATTTCACATAACTCCCATTTTCCTTTAAAAAAAACATACTGCAATTAAATATAAAAAATCCTGCTGGAAAAAAAAAAAGCAAATAGAAGCTCTCCAACCATTTACCTATCATTTATTTAAATAAATACCACAGAAACCTGATTATCTTGAAAAACCATCGGTATTAAGACATACAGGAAACAAAGCCAAGCCATGGAATAAGGTCACTTCTCTCCTTGACCTCCTGACACATGTATTTAAGCTTCCCTTTTAACAAAATCTCTTGATAATCTGTTGACATTTCTCCATCCCCACCACCACCATCCTAAACCGCCATCAACTCTTGACTCAGCAACCGTAACCACCTCCCAACTCACCTTCCTGTGCCCAGTCTTGCCCACTCCTTAAAAAAAACTAAGTCTGATGATGCCATTTCTCTGCTTTAAAATCCTACACTGGCTTCCTTTGTTCCTAACCAAAGACCGCAGTCTATTCCTGCTTATCCCTCCACACCAAGTTCAAATTTCCCCACTTGCAGCAAAACCAGCCGGCACTCATTTTAGAGGTGACTCTCGAAAGTGCCGCAGCTGTGGCAGAGCCCTCTTTGGAACAAGCAGTTTTTTTTTTTTTTTTTTTTTAAGATTTACTTATTTATTATTTGAGAGAGAGAGAGAGAGAGAGAGGTTGTGCAAGTGGGGGGAGTGGCAGAGGGAGAAAGAGAAGGAAGGAAGATGACTGCCCCCTGGGTGGGGAGCCAGATCCCAGGACCCTGAGATCACGACCTGAGCTGAAATCAAGAGTCAGATGCTTAACAGACTGGGGCACCCCAGGCACCCCTGAAACAGGCAGTTTTGTCTAAAGAGAGGCACAGAGGAGCAGACCAGTGCTTCCCAAACTATCTGCGGCCAAGAACCAGTCCTGAAAGCCAGAAGACCTCACTCACATGAGCATAAATGGCCAGGAGAGGACCTACCTAAACGTTCCCAGAAGTTCGTGCTGTCTTGGGAAATCATGGCTAACTTCTACTTCCTTCTTTGTGCTTCCCTATACTTCTCAACTGTTGCTCATATGCTTACACACACACACTCATAACCTCCTCTCAACCTAGAAATTGTGTGTGTATACATACAACATATACATAATTTATTTTATATATATAATTTTCTAGACTATGTTTGGTGCTCTTTGGCAGTTGTTAGGTCTTATTATTGGGAACTCGAAATCAGCTTATGGACAAGATAACCCAGATTTTTTTTCCCCTCAAATCTGCTATCAAGTCAGTTCATGAACTACAAGTGACTTTTTGAACTTAAGACTGACTTTAAAAAAAAAAAAAAAAAAAGACTGACTTTGACTTTATTATGAGGTCACATAATGATCATTTGTGCATGGGATTTTGGGGTACCTTGGTGGCTCACTTGGTTAAGCATCTGTCTTCAGTTCAGGTCATGGTCCTGGAGTCCTGGGATTGAGCCCAGCGTGTGGCTCCCTGCTCGGTGGGGAGCCTGCTTCTCCCGCTCCCTCTGCCTCCCACCCCTGCTAATGTTCTCTCTCTCTTTGTCAAATAAATAAATAAAATCTTAAAAACAAAACCCAAAATAAACAAGAGCATGGGATTTGACTCGATGTCAACTATAATATTTACAGTTTGGTAGGTGCTCTGAATGTTTATTTATTAGGATGAGCCAGAAGGCAAGGAATGTCGTGAGGCTTGCTCATCCTATCCTTTCTAGTTTGAAGACATAAGAATGATGAACTTGGAATTCTTAGTCTTACTTTCTCTTTGACATTTGTTGATATTTCACAGTCTTTATCTTTTATCTTTATTCTTTTTGTGGTTTGGCCATAGGTTACTACTGCTGTCATTGCTGTTGGGAGCCCACTGTAGGCTTTAGTTCTTCCTACAAGCTACCTCTGTCCTTGCTTATGTGCTCGTTTAAGATGGAGACCACTACTGGACTGTCTATTTAGCCAGCCCCTCCCTGGGAATGTTCACCCCGTCGCGTGCAGGTTATGGTGGAGGCGGTTATAGTGGGCCATGCTTGTACGGGTCGCGCCGATCCTGGCTACCGCTAACCGCTCTGGAAGTAAACGCACGATCCAAGCTGGATCAGTCGGTTCCTTCCCAGGAATCTCGATTTGGTAAAGAGAAAGAGAGAATGAGATGAGAGAGCACAAGTGCCTTCTCTTTCAAAATGGCCGAACCAGTGACACACACCTGAAGCTCTCTGGTGAGTCCATTTTCAGTCACATTGTCTGGAAAGGAGGGAAAGCCTGAACACAGACACAGTGAAAAACGAAGATGAGAGATGAAGATGGAGTCATGTTAATGTGTACCCTGGAAAGTAGGCCCCCAATCTCCTGCTGCTACAGTTCCCCCACAATTCCCTGAATCTTACTCCTTCCGATGCTGGAACTCCATGACATACCTCAGGATCCTTCCCATACACGGTCTTTTGTTGCTTCAGCTAGTGAGCCTTATTCACTCTAGAAGAACCTTAGCCAACCGTGACACTGTGATTTATAGTGAGAAATATATAGCTGGTCTTGTCCCCCTTCTAGGACAAGAGCTCTTAAAACCCTTGGAATTTCCTAAGTGAAGAGAAGGCAAAGGTGAGACTTTTGTATATTAATGAAGTGACTTTTGGAAAGTACCTTAGGCCTGGGGTGAGGCTGGGAGGGGAGCTGGCTGCCTGGAGAACAACCCTGTGGTTAGAGGGTTGGGAACGTTCAGCTCCTACCCCCTGAGCTCTGGAGAGCGGACAGGGGCCAGAGGTTGAGTTCGCCAATGGCCAATGACCGAGTCATTCGTGCCTATGTAATGAAACCTCCATAAAAACCCACAAGGACAGAGTCCCTGGAGCTTCCGAGTGGGTGAACACGCAGAGAGCTGGGGAGGGTGGCTCGCTGGGAGAAGCTCCGCACCCTCCTCCAGGCCTTGCCCTATGCACCTCTTCCATCTGGCTGTTCATCCTGAGTTACATCCTTTTATAATAAACCAGTGATCTAGTGAGTAAGTGATTTACTTTCAGTTCTGTGAGCCGCTGTAGCGGATTTATCCAACTCAAGCTGGGGATCGTGGGAACCACTCATCTACAGCCAGTTGCTCAGAAACACAGGTAACAGGCACCTGGATTTCCAGCTGGCATCTGATGAGGAAGGGATACAGCCTTATGGGACAGAGCCCTCCCCTGTGGGATCAGGCGCTGTGGCCAGGTAGATCAGAAGTGTCAGGAGTGAGTTAAATTGCTTGGTAGCGTGGAAAAAACACACATCAGAAATGGTGTCAGAACTGGACCAGACAACACCCCTTGTTTTAAAACCCTTGAACCCATTACAGACCTTTCTAGGTGGCCACTTTAGTTTTATTTTATTTTATCATTACTTTCTTAAGTAGGCTCCCTGCCCAGCATGGAGCCCACCTTGGGGCTTGAACTCACCACCCTGAAATCAAGGCCTGAGCTGAGATGAAGAGTCGGATGCTTAACCTACTAAGCCATCCATGCACCCTCATTAGTTTTATTTTAAAATTCATTCAGTTCTCCCCAGAACCCCCTTCACTGAGCTCATTAGTAATGCACAGTTAAAATTTTGCCTTTTAAATCCTTCCATTCCTCTTGCATCAGCTTTCCTTTAGAATCTCTGCTCACAGCGGGGCGCCTGGGTGGCTCCGTGGGTTAAAGCCTCTGCCTTCAGCTCAAGTCATGATCTCGGGGTCCTGGGATCGAGCCCCACATCAGGCTCTCTGCTCGGCGGGGAGCCTGCTTCCCCCTCTCTCTCTGCCTGCCTCTCTGCCTACTTGTGATCTCTCTCTCTCTGTGTCAAATAAATAAATAAAATCTTTAAAAAAAAAAAAAAGAATCTCTGCTCACAGCATTTGTTCCTTCTCTGTGCCTTTTATTATTATTATTATTATTATTATTTTTTTTTCTCTGTGCCTTTTAAAGTGTGTCTTTCTCACACCTACAGGCCATATGGGGCCAGGCCCAAGAGTAGACACGGAGCAGGGCTCCTCTCTCCCAAGTCCTGTTTCCTTTGTGTTCTGACATCGAGTGAGGTCAGGCAAGACAGCCTGAGATGCTGGCTTCAAGGAGAATGAGATTTCTAGCTGACTTCTGGACAGTTACCTTTTTTTTTTTCTTTTTCCTGAGCAGTTCAGTGCTGTCATCCAGCATGTCTGTGTTGAGTGACAGACTCCTGCCAACACATAGCATTTCCACTAGTGTGAATCTATTAGAAGCCCAGTGTAACAAGAGCCTGAACACACTTCGAGATATTTTATACATCTGCCACCAGACGGTGGGATGGGTGGGAAGACAATGTAGGAGATGTCTAAGTAGAATGTTCTAGTTTCATCGGAAGCTGAGCAAGAGGACTATATGTGGGGAAAACAGGCTCTAAATCCTTTCAGGCTACACTAGGAGGCTGGTGGGGAAGGAGTCTTTGCTGACGGGAACATACGACCTTTGAACGGAAGGCCTGACCTACAAAAAGGCACGTTGGGAACATAAAAGAGGGATGGGTAAAAACGTCTGCAGCCAAAGATAACCTGCGAAAATTATGTGAGTTCTGTAATCACTAACTGACAAACAGAAAAATGGCTTGGAGGATGGGAATATAAAAAAAGACATGAAAAAGAGAGCAAGCGGGAAATGGTATATCTGTGAGGACAATTCCATAGTTACCGAAAGTGACCTTATGAAATTATGTAAATGGGAATGCACAATTTAGTAGGCTTAAAAGCAGATTACAAAACAAAAGTGTATTCTGTTAGAATGATATACGTACATGCTTCTGGAAAGATATAGAATACCAGCACTTCTCAGACCATGCACACAAATCTGTACATTGATCAAACCGAGGGGTCCGGTTGAAGTCCGGATTCGGATTGTGTTGGTCCAAAGCGGAGGTGAGGCCTGTGCCGCCGGTGCCGGGGCCACACTGAGTGGGCGGTGCAGAGGCCAGGGTGGGAACAGTGAGGGTTAGTGGGCGTGGAGGCGACGGACTGCAGTTTCCTTCCCTCACTGTGGAGCTACTTCTAATTAACTGGAGTTTAAAAATGAAAATTAATGGGCGTGGGTTATTTTTATGATGGGACAACCACAATAATCTATTTTAAAGAGAGAAAAGAGGGGAAGTAGACGGAGACGCCGCAAGAGACGTGAGGGGAGCCCTTGTAAACCCAGGCGGAGGCTCGGGAAGGCGCGGGCACCTGTGCCGACGGGTCTGTAAGGGAATCCTGAGGCAGGTGGGAGAAGGCAGATCTGCGTGGATCTGCGGTATAAACAGACATACGTGACACGGAAAGAAAATACAAAGGAGTGCAGGGACAGCTGCAGGCATGAGCTGTGGGTGCTGGGGGTGCAGGTGGTCCGCCTGCCCGGTGCCCATGGGAGTCTAGCCGGGCCCGTGCTACCTCCAAGTCTGACAGGCTTGGGACAGGGCTTGTCCCGACCCCTCCAGCCTGAAGGAACAAGGAGTGGAAACTGCACGCAACGAGAAAGCTCACGGAAACTTGTAGGAAGGCAGTCCATAAACCCAGAATACAGTGGAGCTGCATCACTCCCAGAACGTGGGGGTGAGGGACTCCCAAGACTGTGACTAAACAAAGCTGGGCTCACCATCTCACTGGGCTTTGCTAGGGCCTGCGCCCCAAGACGTCTGCACACAGAAGCAGCATTTCCTGCCTGCAAAGGACCCAGCCTACGCTGTAGCCCCCAGAAGGCACTCACTGTCTTGGTGGCGATGACAGAAGTGACAGTGTGAGTGGTCAGGGCCCTGTTATTGGACACCGAACACCGAGTGACCAGTCACAGATTCCACAAGGTGCCATCACCACAGAGGGGGTGAAATTCAGGCGTTTCCCATTCCTTAACAACACCGAAGGCTGATCTGAGAGCTCAGACACGGGTAGGGGGCAGGAGCTATTTATTATCAGTCACTATTCATTGCTTGGCACCAGTTAGATATCAAAATCACACAGTGATAGCCACACACCATGAAGGACCAAAGTCACCAACACAGGGTGGCGTGGGGGGATGGGGAGGGGAGCCATCCAGACAGAAGCCCGCCCTCTGCTGGTCATAATGATGACAACGTGGATGAAACTGGGAGGAAAAGTCTCAGGATCAGAGAGCTACGGCCAAGACCCTACAAACATAACTCTGAAAAAAAATCACTAAATGCCACTTAGAACAATGCCGGCAGTTTTCTCCCCTTTCCCCTCAACCCTTTATGGGGCTTTGCCCTAGATCCGTTCTCCCTCCTTGGACCACTCTTCCATTCACTGAGAAATCAAAGCCTTTTCTGGTAAAGCCTATTTAGAGAGTTGTTCAACAAAAGGAGGTTTGACATACTGGCTCAGGACCAGGAGGCGCCAGGAGGACTTGGCAGATGGCACTTCTTACCTCCCGCTCCCTGGTTCAACCCCAGAGCCGTCCACATCGCCACACTCCTCACCTGCTTCCCTCACTCTCTCTCTGCATTCTGATGGGGTGTTCTATTCTATTTCTTGCACATGTGATACAACTCTACCTTGAGTCTTCCTCTGTCCCTTCCTCCAATTTTTTTTTTCAAATATTTTATTTATTTGAGAGAGAGAGAGAACGAGAGCTAGCACAACCAGGGGGAGCAGAAGGAGAAGTAGACTTCCCATTGAGCAGGGAGCCCAACATGGGGCTCGATCCCAGGACCCTGAGATGATGACCCCAGCTGAAGGCAGACGCTTAATCAACTGAGCCACCCAGGCGCCCCTCCTCAAATTATTCTTAAGCCATCCTCTGTGACATTGTCTAAGCCCTTCTAATACTTACGATGTCTCAGAATCAGGTCCTCGGGCTTGTGGTGCAATCACTACCTGTTAGCTTGAAAACCACCTCTTCTAAAAATCTCGAGGGGCGCCTGGGTGGCTCAGTCGTTAAGCGTCTGCCTTCGGCTCAGGTCATGATCCCAGGGTCCTGGGATCGAGCCCCGCATCAGGCTCCCTGCTCAGCAGGAAGCCTGCTTCTCCCGCTACCATCCCCTCTGCTTGTGTTCCCTCTCTAGCTGTGTTTCTCTCTGTCAAATAAATAAAATCTTAAAAAAAAAAAATCTCAACCATTTAGTTGTAGTATTCTAGCATTTGGTGAACTGGTCTCAGATAGCCTAAATGTTGTGCCTGACTCTTCAGCCTCCTCTTCTGCACTGAAAGTTCTAGGCTTTCTTCTATTTGTGTGTGTAGGCTACTCTATTCTGTGATCAGTTTCAGAGTGCTGCATTAAATGAGGGGATTCACATTTAGAAAGTGAACAAGATAATCCCAGGCAGCCCTTGTAAAGCACAGATACCTTCCTGAACACGAGCAGAAAGATCCTGGACCTAGATGAGAAAGCCTGTCTAGTGATTTTTAGAAAAGGACACACAGCTATCCATACTGTTTTATGTAAGCCAAATCTATAAATAAATAAATAAATGAATAAATGAACGAATAAATAAATAAATAAATAAAATCCTAGACAGATTGGGGCACCTGGGTGGCTCAGTGGGTTAAAGCCTCTGCCTTCGGCTCAGGTCATGATCTCAGGGTCCTGGGATTGAGCCCCGCATTGGGCTCTCTGCTCAGCATGGAGCCTGCTTCCCCCTCTCTGCCTGCTTCTCTGCCTACTTGTGATCTCTCTCTCTGTGTCAAATAAATAAATAAAATCTTTAAAAAAAAAAAAAAATCCTGAGGCCAACAGTTATGGGACGAATAAGTCATAGGAATAAAAGGTCCAGCACAGGGACTAGAGTCAATGGTACCGTAACAGTGCTATATGGTGACAGACGGGAGCGACGCAGGTGGGGACACAGCGAAATGTATAGCCTTGTCCAATCATTATGTCATACACCTGACACTAATGTAACATTGTGTGCCGACTGTACTTCTACTAAAAAAAAAAAAGAACAAAAACAGAAAACTCAAGTCTCCTTTTTTTCCCCCTGAAGCTCTAATTGACTTTATAAAGTGTTTCATGAGTCAGGCAGAGTTCCATCTAGCAAGTAGAGAGGTCCTGAAGCCTACCTTCTCAAGCACTGATGTTAAAAGATAACCTGACTACTTACATTTTTAAAAAGCCTAACGTATGATAACTTCCTCTTCTTATTAAACCACGTACCCCTGTGATACTGTGATATAATAAGAAATCCCTATTTGGTCTTCACTCCCGGTTCTCAGCATAGGAGCTCCTAAAATCCTTGGGCTTGCTGAGTGAAAGGGGCGAGGGTTACATCCTTTCTTATTCGTAAGGAGCCTCTCTCCTCTACACCTCTCTTTGTGCGAATGAAGTAACTCTCCCGGCCCCACCAATGGCCAGTGACCATGGATTTGATCAATTGATACTATGTAAGGAACCTCCCCTAAAAGTCCTAAACAGTGAAGTTCAGAGAAATTCTGAACTTCTGCCCCATCCCTGCCCCATCCCTGCGCACTTATCTCTTCCATTTGGCTGTTCCTGAGTTGTATCCCTTATAATCAACTGGTAACAGTAAGTGAGTTTCTTGCACATGTGAGTCCACTCGACTGTAGCTGTCAATTCTATAAACCGTTCTAGCAAATTACTGAACATGAGGAGGGGGTCATGGGAACCTGGGATTTGTAGCTGGCTGGTCAGAAGGACCAGAGGCCCAGACTTGGGACTTTCTGAAGTCGGAGCAGTCCTGGGACACTGAGACCTTAATGTCTGGTGTCTGACACTCTGGAAAATGTCAGAATCGCCTGCGTGAGGGAGTCCCCTCACCCCCATTTAGTGTTAGAAGTTGTGTGAGTAAAAACCAGTTCACACTAGTCTGGAACACCATCTTGTGTGTGATAACTTAGGTCCATCAAGATGAATATTTGCGCTTATGTGCTTTTATGGCACCGAGGGATCCTCATGGATCACTAAATAAAATAGGGTTGTCTACCATGCCGTGGCCTCAGCTTACTACTTAAACAAACAAACAAACACATTAATTCTGAGCTCCTCTCTCTGTTCTATATGATTCTAAATGTATCTGCTTTTCAAAGCGCTTCCCCCGTCTTTCTCTTAGGCTGTCCACCGTAACCTCTTGCTAGTTTGTAGTCAGGATAAAGTCGATGCCCCAAATCACCAGAAATCCTAGATGGAATGGAATTCCAAGCCTCCAGACTCTGGCCTCAAAGTGGCTCTATGCTCGGCACGTCAACGTAGCTTTATGTCAGTTAAGTACTGCATTTTCTTACTTTGTTATCTTATTTCCTTTTTATTTATACTCAAAGAAAGTGCAATAATGGAACTTACTAACAAGAAGGTTTTATGAGCAAAGAAAATACCAGTGAAGACATGAACTGGTAGGGGTACTACTGGGGAACAGGAACTGGGCACTTCTACACCTGCTAAATGAGGTCACATCTAGGGCACACTCAGCTATAGAATGAGGGTCAAAGCTATCCTAAAATAAAGTACTGAATGTTATTATTCCTATTATAGCCTAGATCCCAGAATTTCTTTCATTAATTTCTCAGCTCCGGATACCAGAAAATGTCAGTGAAAGTGATCTGAAATGAGTCACAACTGTTTTTCTCCAGGAACTGAATCCGCCCTCCATCCTGCAGCCCGACCTGATTTTCTCCATCAGCTGCTGCCCTGCTCTGGGGCTCTTGCTGCTTCCACAATGGATACTGATTAGAGTCTCAAGTCTTGGACTGGCCGTCAAACAAGCCAACAGCTTGGGCCGGGTGTACTCTGCCAAACTCATCCTCCACTCTGCTTTCCTCTCCTTCTGTCCTCAGCCACACCACACACACCGTCCCCGGAACTGTACCGGCCCCGGCTGCTCCGAGACCTTCAAGTTGTTCCCTCTGCCTGGATTCCCTCTCTTCCACACCTGCCACTCAAAGCCTTCCGAAATCTCCAATCCCATCCCCTCCAAGAGGTGCTCCGGAGGCCTTTCTAGTCTCCTAGGCCTGCTCCCTCCGTTCCTGCCCCCCCCCTCCACCTAATTTCTTGTATTAACACTCCACAGTCAGGGCTCTTTAGGAACGTGCTCATTTCCCCTGCTATAGA
>CM053603.1:125547722-125565003 GCA_028646535.1 Procyon lotor | reverse complement strand
ACTTCAAAATAAAGTTTGTAACAAATTCATCAGAATAAATGGGCATGGAGCCTACCTCATGCAGGTTTCGTTTTCGAGCCTATATCCATCTTCACATGCTGAAAGAGAAAAAGGAAAATCCATGAATATGTCCCGTGGCCCAAACTGGCAGTTATTAGACAGCAGCCAACTTCAAGTCCACAAGAATATTCTAGAACCAGAAGCCTACAGATAGCTTTGGAATTATCTATAACCTGCCAGCTCCACTCTTAATTTTTTTTTTAAGATTTTACTGATTTATTTAAGAGAGAAAGAGCACAAGCAGGGGGAGGGGCAAAGGGAGAGGGAGAAGCAGACTCCGGGCTGAGCAGGGAGCCCGATGTGAGATGTGATGCGGGGCTTGATCCTAGGACCCTGGGATCATGACCTGAGCTGAAGGCAGACACTTAACTGACTGAGCCATCCAGGTGCCCGGATCAACTCTTATTTTTTTTTAAAGATTTTATTTATTTGACAGAGAGAAACACAGCGAGAGAGGAAACACAAGCAGAGGGAATGGTAGCGGGAGAAGCAGGCTTCCTGCCGAGCAGGTAGCCCGATGCGGGGCTCGATCCCAGGACCCTGGGATCATGACCTGAGCCGAAGGCAGACGCTTAATGACTGAGCCACCCAGGCGCCCCATCAACTCTTATTTTATCACAAAATTTTCTTAATCTTTCGTGGCTCTCAGTTTCCTATCTAGATATGTAAAAAAAATGATCATGATAGCAATAGTAATATCTACCTTATTTCTTTCTTGGAGGGAATTATGTAAAATAAGGCATACAAATGGCTTAGCATAGTGCCTGGCACATAGTCACCACCAAATAAATGATTATAGTTATAATTATTATCCCACAAATACAATTCTTTTTGGAAGTTCTCTGGGGCCCTGTGTAACATCCTTCCATATGCACAAAGACAAATGCTTTACCTTCTTCAATGTAGGTCAAACCTTTAACCTGCTGTTGGCCCCATCAGCCCCTTCCAAGAGGAAGTATGAGCTGCGAAATCCTCTGGGACAGAGTCCCGGAGGGTGCCTCGGTTTCCAAGGGAGAATGCTCACTCTATCTATAGTCTGTGCAGGGGATTCTGGATGTATCTAGGGGAGTGCTAATCGGCACAGCACCCCAGAACGGAACTTGGAACCCTGGGCTGGTGCTGCTGACGGACAGGAGGGCTGTGGTCCAGCCATTCCTGGGGGCCAGCAGTTCCTGAATTTATTGGATCATGGAACACTTGCAACATTACAATAAGCTGACAGAACAGCATGAGCTCTAATGCATGCTCGGGTGAAAGCAGACAAGAAAAAAAAGGTCTCATCGTCCAATTCATCATTGCAAGTAGTGAGAGAAATTTGATTCACGAATAACGTGTGATGCACACTGCATCGAAGATCACGGATAAGAAAAGGTCCATGGCATAGAGCAGCGATGCGCGGACAGACCCACACGCTAAGGGTGGGACGTGAGTGTCGGCAGCAGGCATGGCGGGGGGTGTAGGGTGCACACCCTGTGGGCTGGGACAGGCGCTCTCTCATCCACGTTCTGCAGCCTCCACTACGGACTGGCGCACGATGACGTTAAGCGCTGTAGATGTGCTCAGTGCTGTTCTTCCTTCCACACTGGACGCTGCATGCTGCGTGCTTCTAGCATCGCTTTTGTGGTCAGAGATTCCCGATGTATCGCTTGAGTGGACGGAACAGTTCACAAAACACTGCTCTCCACAGTCTGCAATTCCCTTCTGGCAGATCACCCGAGCTGGAAACCCGGCCTGCCCTGTTCTCCCTCCACAGAAGCCCTTCTCCTGGGCCACAGTCTCTTGCATGAAGGGCTCTGAAGCAGCCGCGCTGGGAAGGCGCCCAGCGCAGGTTGCCACGGACCCTGGCGCCTGCCGCAATGCCACTCGGTAAGCTCTCAGTGAGGACACCCCAGAGAAATTTCTCCTGGGCCTTGGTTCCTAAAAAGATGGGGATGCTTCTGAACAACGGTACTTTATTTTATGGACAGTGGTTCTTTTTAAAATCGTATTTCTTTCTTTGCCTCGGTATCCAGGAAGCTCAGAATGGGAAGCGAGGGGCCTACCTCTAACAAACAGGCGGGACCTGACAGCCTGCCTTTCTGGATCTTCTGTAGTAAAGCAGGGCGAACTCATACCCTGTGCAGGGAAGGGGGAACGAGGCGCCCTCCCACACCTTTGATGTGCTTGAGTCCACTGCTGGCCTTCCTCAGGCGGGGCTTCTCCGAGGAACTAGCTGAGTACTCCTGCTTCCCTGGGTATGGGGGGCACCGTGCCCAGGCTGTCCTCATGCTCCAGTGGTTCGCGGGAGACGGGGAGCCAGCCTAGGGCACCCCATGCCTCTGTCTGCAGGCAGCTTCCCAGGCTCCGCTGGCATCCCCGTGACTCACCGCCGGCCATCTCGGCACCGGAGGGCAGGCAGGCTGATGTCACACTGGCCTGTTCTATTCTGAACACTTCTTCCTGGAAATGTTTTTACATCAGATCGACCCACCCAGCCCTGGGTGGGAGCATTCCACCCTGTGGCTGTCCTCCTGCCAGACAGAACGTCCATCTGGTGTCCACCCGCGAGCTGATGGGCCGGGCTCCTTTCACTCGGCCTCTGAAGAAGCCTGACATCCTGGCGTAACGATACTTCTTGACTTCAGATGGGCTTGTTTGGTCATTGATCAAAGACAGTGAGCCGCCACGGGCCTGCTGCTGTCCTCAGGCTTCTTGGAGGGAAAGCTCCCCAGGGCACCTTGGGCCCCAGCTCCTCTTCTCCGCATGCTGGCAGGACTGTGACCCTGGGAGGCACGGAAGACAAGAGGAGGGAAGCAACAGCAGTGTTTGTGTCCAGACTGGCCTTTGCCTACTGACATGGGACACAAGCCAGGGAGGTCTTCGGGCCTTTATGATGCAGTATGTGGTGGAGTCTTCAAGACTCTTTGTTCCCAAGACCTGCCACTCTTGTCCTATCATATTTGCTGCCCTGGCATCCATCTGTGAATTCGACAGACATTTGGTAAAGCCCACAATGGGCTAAGCATATTCTAGACACAGGTCTGGCTTTCCAGGCATTTGGAGCCTGGGGAGAGAAAGAGGCCTGCATGGTGGAAGGAAGTTAAGACACCAGTGGGAAAGGCACCCACTTTAATTTTATAGGACTCTTTGCAAGTCTGCTAAAGCCACTGCGAAGCTCTTTTCTGTGAAACACTAACGAATGCATATATGTGTGCAACAGAGAACAGTATCGGCTTGCTGACGTACAGCTTAAAAAACATACCCACATACCGCTATCTCCCATTGAGACTGAGGACTGACCTCAGAGCTGAGGTGTCTAACAGGGGACTTATTTTAAATACCCCTGCGCTCCAGCACCGATGGCCAGAAGATGTCACTGCCACCCATCAGAACTCAGCCAACAGGGCTGTGGCCCGAAGAGCAGCTGCTGGGCCTTGGATCAAAGTCTAACCAACAAGGATACTGCAGAAATGAGGCTTTGCGAGGCCTTGGCAACAAGCCCGAGAGCCGACCAAGGTATCCTCACGCTGCCCCATGGGTCCTTCCTTGATCAATGTAAGGCTGCTGGAGACTGTGTCTCTGCATTTAGAAAGTCTTGCACAGTCCTGCTGTCACTAATGCTAGCCTGCAAGTGCGGCAAGTAACAAATCGCTGGCTTGGAAACACAGGCACGTGGCTGGGGTTGCCAGAGCCGAGGGGGCAGGGCTGTTCTCGAGGCTGTCAGAGGCTCCCAGAGACTCAGTGTCCCGGGGCCACCACTCCCACGGGCCCCACTTTTACCCACGCTGCCTTCCCTCCTGCCAGCTCCCCAGCACCCCAGCACATGGACTTAGCAGAGGTCACCTTCCCATAGGAAGTAGGGCTCAACGCCCTGGCCTCCAAGAAGAGCAAGGGATACTTTGCATTACACCGGGGAAGATGGGACCAGGAAGCGTCATCTTAGCATCAGAGGGGCAGATTGATGAGCGCTGATCAGCACTGTGGGATCATCGTGCCTCAGGACTGCTGGCCAGCACATGGGGTCAGCCTCCCCGCAGAGCCCGGTGCAGGCGGGCGAGTCGGGCGGAGGGCGCACACTTTCAAGGCCATTGTGTATGTGCCGGAGTCAGAAGGTCAGAAGCTCAGGATGACTGCACTGCCCTGAGATGTATTTTTATCTGTTCCTGATGGAGCCAGTCCTGTACTGGGAGGTCCTGATAGAAAGAAGAAGCAGGTTGCCTTTCCCTAGCATGTGACTTTCACTCAGGGTCCAGTACACCTGTCACCAGCAGGTGCTGGCCAGGCAGGAAGCCAGTGCTGCAGACATGCCAACGTGAGGCAATGCTGTCAGCTACACGAGGGCCACGGTGTTGCTCATTTTCGGGGGACTCATTCCTGCAGTCTTTTATAGGGGGCAGGGGCGCAGCACGCTACATTTGAATGAATTTTACTTGCCAGCAGCATTCTGGCAGAGCACCCTTTATTTCACACTGAATGAATTCATGTCCCACCTAAAAGGTTAGCAGAATTAGGTTTCTGCCCTCACTTCTTTCACGAAACCTTTAACCTGGAACTCACTAATTCATTCCCATCCTGGGTGAAAAACAAAGGCTGATGCTGATGGCTTACAAAGCACCTCCTTAGACACGGCCTTACTCGGTTCCTAGAATGGCCAAAGGAGCACCACGGTACCCATTTCACAGAAGAGGAAACTGAGGCTCAGCGCAGCAAAGTGTCTGAACCTTGGCAGGACTTTGTCTCTGAGGCCATAGCTGCCTCGAAAAGGGACAGGCCCGACTCTGGGCTTGGGTCTCCATTTTCAAAGACTAGCAGACAATAGAATCAAGCATTGGGAACTAAAACAATAATTTTCCTAACTTCCTCCAAGTGGGGGAAAAAAAAAGAGGCACTGCCATAGGCATTCCCATCTGCCTTCTCTGCCTCTGAAGGTGATTGGCCAGACCAGTGTGCACCAGTCAGAGATAAGGCTCCTGTTCTACAGAGCTGACGTGTGCGATCCCCCTGTAATCCCCAGTTTGGAACAGCCACACCTCGAGCAGAGAGTTTGGGGCAGAGGAAAGCGCCTTCCCAGTGCAGGGACGGGCTGCGGAAGCCCCAAGAACTTGCTGATACCTCGGCAGGAGTGGTCCATCTTGTTGAACTGGAAGTAGCCTGACTTGCACTGGCACAGGGCGACCCCGTCCAGGTCGGTGCAGATGGAGGTCTCCTTGTCACATTCTGGCGTCTTCCGCTTGCACAAGCTACCCGCTAGAAATGGAAAAACAAGACGGTGACACAAAATAAAACCTCCTCCGCTTCAAACCTGAAGATGCGTGGACTTTAAAGAGGCTCCGAGAATGGTTTTTTAAAAAAGCCTGCCTGGTGCAAGACTCCTCTTGGAGTTGGAGCCCCTTCTGCCATTGCTTCTGTGCGTCAGCCCCCAGGCTGCCGGGCCCCGAGCAGGCCGTGGGACGGTGAACCCAGACAACAAAACCCCGACCCCAGCACCCAGGCCCGCAGTGCAGAAGGCCTGCCCCGGGGAGCCAGCGCAGAGCCGGGAACCGTCACCATGGCCCGCTGAGGAGGCACTGAGGCACAGACCTGCCTCCTGTGGAGGGTGTGTCTGGAGCTGCTCCGGTCCCCGAGGCCTCAAGGGAAGCCGTGCACTCCCGAGGCCGGGCAGCCCGCCGCCCACAGATGGCTCCCGAGGGCCAGCGGGGTGGACCTGCACTTTTTCCTGCTGTCTCCCCGCCACGCTGGCAGTTTCCTGGGGGCATCTCCATCTCAGGGGCCCCATCACCATGCCCGGAGATGCTCACACCCAGCGCTCAGCACATGCGCACCGAAGGGACTGTCTGGCCACGGGTCACCAGGCCTGGGCAGAGGAGTGTCTCTTTCAGGCTTGCTTCCTCTCTCTCTTTATGGCCTTTCGACACGGAGATCGACTTGGGTTGTCCAGCTCTGGGC
This sequence comes from Procyon lotor, assembly GCA_028646535.1. Classification (NCBI taxonomy): domain Eukaryota; kingdom Metazoa; phylum Chordata; class Mammalia; order Carnivora; family Procyonidae; genus Procyon; species Procyon lotor. The sequence goes on along the minus strand of CM053603.1, from coordinate 125,559,018 downwards.
TCGTGGGCCGTGCTCGTGTCGTGGGTGACAAGGAAGTATTTCCCTATTATCCAAAAGCATTCATCATTGGGCATAGGGCCCTCGCTGAGCCTGTATACAACAGACCCTCCCTGAGGCTGCATATAGTAGACTCTCTCTGTATACACGGGACCTAACGAGGGTACGCTTACTATCGGAGACATGCCTGACAAAAAGACGCATATAAATGGGGTACACAGTAGAACAAAACTAGGCAACCGACTGCAGAGCAAGCAGTAGCGTCTTCATAGCCGGGGAAAGGGGAGGGCAACGCTGAGATTCACTCTTGCTGCTGGGAGGTTAAGAGCGAGTTCACAACCCAGAGAGGTCGCCGAAGGGCAACGTGCGTATACAGTGCCAGGAGGCATGGTCTCCGCTCTCCCACCTTAAGGAAAATACCAACATATTCAAAAACCAGGAATCAGCTCTTACATGGCACAGCTGCCCCCACCGTGGGTGATGGGAGCAGACACCCATACGGTTCCCCGTCTCCGCCTCCTGTTCTGAGGGCTTGGGACCTGCTGGATGGCCTGGTCACAGGGAGGTAAGTTTAGGACACAGCTTTGGTTTTCAACACTGCATTTCCTGTCTTTATCATTGGAAGCTGGCATGCTACAGCAGAACTCCATTTGTGCATGTGATAGAATTTCCTTTGTTTATTGTGAAACGGTTGTATGTAAGGGAGAAAAATTTAAAAAATGGAAAACCTCACTGGGCTCACTGCAAAGTGGGCACTGCCGAGGTCCCAACCACCCACGGTCCCTCCTCTAAACTTTCTGAAGGCTTTGCCAGTCCTCAAGCCTTAATATAAAGAAATACTTCTGGGGCGAAAGGCGGGTGCTGGCCTTGTCCAGAAGCCAGCCTGAGTTGCCTGGCCTGATTAGATATTTTCTGGAAGCCAATGTCACATTTTCCTTCCATCCCACCCATGAATCCAGCCTGCTGGCAAAAACCAGTCGCCTGCTAAAGCAACCCTTCCCTGTGCAGAAGCAAGGAAAGTTGGTCTTGCCTCTGCAAGAGAGGAGCGGCTATCCTAAAAATCCTTAAAGAACATTCTGTCATAAATCCATCAAATGAAACCACGTACAATCCCATTTTCATTTTGGGCCTGGCAATGTGATTGTTTTCCATCCACAATTCCCATGGTCGTTCCTGGGCATAACATCCGCCGGACAGACAATGAGAACTTATGTAAATCCAAGCCTGCGACACTCCTTGGGGGATTTCCAAAGACTCTCAACCTCTGGAGGCATGGGAGCTGCAGTCCCGTGGAAGCTGAGGAAGTGGAAAGCTCAGAGTAGCCCAGTGAGGCCCATTATGTTGGGAACACCCAGATGTCAGAATATGACAACCCCCACTCATCCAAGCTCCCTTTCTCGCACTCAGACAGGTGAGCAAGACACAGAGCTGGGTACGGAGAAGAACCGGAAGGAAAAACAGAGAAGTGAGCCCGTTTTCTGCTGAGATGCATGGCCCTCCTTGTTTTCAAGGGCTCTGAAAGGGGAGGTACCGAACGGGGACCAGCACAGATGGGGGCAGGGGAGCAGAGGAGAAATCTCTAGCCCCTCATCTTTAATTTTTCTCTGAACCTAACACTGCTCTGAGAAAAAAGAAAATCTTAAAAAACAAAACTAAACAAAGAATGGGCCCTCGGCAAGGAAGCAGGGAAGCTAGGGGCTTCCCCATAGGCCACATCCAAGCAGTAGAAAGAAGGGGGTGGGAGAGTGGGCGTGGCTACTTCCGAGCAGGATCTCACAAATCCAAGTATGTGGCCACTTGATTTGCAAGACATGAAATGCATTTACTAGGGACACAGAAGTAACCAGGCACAACGCTGACCACATAGGATGTAGTCTCTATGTATTTAATGAATCGAAAGGTCCCCTTTCTACTCACTAGGGAGGAAAAACCGGGACCTTTGAATCACTGGCAAGAGAAACAAAGTAAAATCAAGGAGCTCTTGCCTCCAAGTAGAGAGCACAGTGTAACTGGGCATAAAATTTTTAGTTAATTTCCCAGTGATGCTAAATGACAGCCACTTCCGTTCCAGAAAGCTTAGCTCCTTTTTTTCCCCCCAAAAGAGTAGCCAGCCTTACAATGAGCTAGAGCTCCAGCGTCTATGCTAGGGCACACGGCTAACCCCAACTCCCAGGTTCTGCCATGACAGGGACGTGAGGAGAGCCCTCTGGATCAGCGCTCAGAAAGCCCGGAGCCACTGGAAACGTCCTGGATCTTTCTGCACCGAACTTGCTCCCTGGAACTTCCGTCGGTGTCTGGACCCCCAATGGCGAGGCTCCCAGACTCTGCATCCTTTGCAGGGCCTGACTACCTAGCACGATTTGCTAACCGGAGCCCACTCTGATCGTTGGCGAGACAGCAGCAGGAATAAGCCCCCTTGGGGAGCAAGCTCTTTTAATTCTAGCAAAGTTTTCCCATCCCAGAGAAAGAAAGAAAATTTCCTTTCTAAGAACCAAATCTGCCTTGTGAAGTTCTTGTCTATAATCCCCCTTTTAATCTGATTCATACGCAGAAGTACCACAGAAACTCTGACAAAACGGGTAAAGCATGAACAAGAAAAGGGAAATCGTCACAAATGGCACCATAAGTAGAGTCTGGCCTACATCGTTCTGGTCTTGTTTCTGTGCATTGATCATTTGCAAACACACAAGATGCGTAATACCGCCTATGGTTTTTGTTTTTGTTTTTTACTTAATGGAATATCATGATGAAGATCTGAGGTACTGATAAGCATGTATATTCTGTGTGTGACTTCATCTCCCCAGAGAGAGCTGGAACTTTTCAGGGTCAAGAAGACTGATTTCATTACATCAGCTCCTGCATCCCCTCCCGCACCAGCAAAGTCCAGGAGAAACAGGAGAGACAGTGCACCAAAGACCAGGTGACTTTAAGGCTGTACGTGTGCGTGCATGCACACGTGTACCAAGGTACAGACACGTGAAGGCCTTTGGCTTGACGCACATTTCTTTTTCTTTTTCTTTTTTTTTAAAGTAGGCTCCATGCCCAGCATAGAGCCCAACACGGGGCTTGAACTTATGCCCCAGAGATCAAGCTCTGAGCTGAGATCACGAGTCAGATGTTTGATTGAGCCACCCAGGTGCCCCTTGCGGGGCACCCGTTTCAAACATAGACTGGCTCTGAGACGAACTTGTGGCGCCTGAGCCCCGAGTGCCCCCGTACCTAACCGCATGGGCAGGGTCCTCCCAGAGGGCCATCCTCATACCTTTAAAGATCCGTTTCTGGGATCCCAAGAGCTGGCAGACCTCAGTGGAAGACCGACAGGAGTTGACACATTTCTGCATCCCGTCGGCCAGGTCAAACACTGTCACGTTGGAGGCCAAAGAGAAGGTGGTCTGCAGGGACACGACCATGGCAATGGACTCCCTGTTGGCAAAGTGCGTAGGTTTTTAATTGTCCTAAAATGACATTTGGGCCCCAGGGCTTTTGGAAAACGAATGCATCCCCATTCTCCAAGAAGGGAATGGGAGAGCATGGAGGTCCAGTGACCTTGGCCCCGGGTCACTCGGTGGCTTGCTCAAAACAGGGCCCCGTTTTGTTGCTGTCGCCTATGTTACAATAATCTCCCCTTTGCACAGACTGGATCCCAAGGGAGTGTAATTCTGTTACTGACCTGGAAGCATGAACTGTGGATCGGGTATAACCGGGTAACGTCGAAAAACACATATTTAACTAAAAGGAAGAACAGGTTTGTCGTTAACTGTGAGTTAGATCAAAGCCTTAGACCTAGAACCAGTTTCTCATTTTCAGGATAAAACAGGCATTTTCCAGCCGTCATTTTATCAGCAGGAGGCTTTACAGAGCAGTGGTGTCTTTTTTTGTTCCCTTCTTACATGCCTCCCTGCTCTTGTTCTGTTGTTCCCGAATATGAAGGGAGAGAGGCAGATAGTAAATCAGAGGGAAAATCTTGGCAGGAAATGATGTTCAGAACAGCACCCTTGGATGCAAAACATCTTCAAAGGAACAGATCTCTTCTGAGACCCAGGTTTTCAGAAAACTCAGAGGTAACTGTTTATTTGGACTTTGCAGAGTGAACAAGGCTCACTGAAAAGGCTTCGGCTACCCCAGGTCTGGCAGGCCCAACACAGACCCCTCATAATCTATAGTGAGTTGGCCTAGCTCAAAGACAGGTCCTCTTCAAAAAGGATCTCCGTGGGAAATCATATTACGTGGGTCAAGAGCCCCTTTATTGAGCAAATTAAGAGTGACTCTCCCCGTGTTTGCCTTGTACCCTCAGAGAAAGCAGAAAGTCCCCCTAGGGCATAAAGGTCCATGCCTGCTTTTCTGTTCCCCCAATAGTAGGGGCTGGGGATCCCTTCTGTGTGGCAGAAGGTCACAATACCTTGACCTACGTAGGCACGCCTGTCTTCAAAGCCTGTATGTCAGGCACACTTGACTCTTCATTAGATGGATTCAAAGGTGGGATGTTAGCAAACCCTTCCTGGCTTTGTGTGGCGTTGCTCTATATCCTGATGGGCAATGATTTATTCATAGTATAATGATTTAAACTTTTTTTCCCAAGGAAAAAGAGAAAAGGTACATCTCAGAACAGAATAGCACCTTGGGGAAGGCCACTTAAATAGCTTTTCTCGTCACAGCCTAAATCTTCATTATTTTGGGGCATGGGAATCTCACATCACTAATAAATTATATATTCACATTGGTGAAAATGAACAAGTCAGGGAAGTCACTGAGTGCCATGTACTAGGAAGGACTGCACCTCTGCACAGGGTTTGAAGCCCCTGTATGACCCTCGAAGGAAATATTGACCCACAGCACAACCAAGAGGCAACTGTGTGGGAGCAACAAGAACCCCAGGTATAGGGTTAGCAGACATAATATCCTGCTGTATGGTCGAGAATTTAACTTTGCCCAAAGAGAGGTCCAGCCCTTGGCTTCCAGAAGGTCATCAATAAGCTTTTGGAATGTCCTGCTTTTCTGCTTTTGTCTACCTAGAGTCCCTTTTTTTGTTTTGTTTTGTTTTTTTTGTTTTTTTTTTAGAGGCCCTAGGTTACTTCAAATATCTAACAACATTATTTATGTGGGGGCTTTGGGTTACGTGGTATCAGCCTGACCTCCAGAGGGACTGGAGACTGAGGTCAGCCATATGATCAGTTGACTATGTCCACATTTTGGCTCTTGACACCAAGGCTCAGGGGAGCTTTACTGGTTAGCAGCACTCCATGAAGACTATATACATCATTGCCAAGAGGAGTTACCATGGTACGTGACTCCATGGGGAAAGGACAACTGGAAGCGCCAAATTTGGAATCCTCTTTGACTCTGCCCTATGTGTCTCTCCCATGGCTGATTGGGACCTGGACCTTTTCACTGTAATAAACCACAACCATGAGTTTAAGAGCTTTCAGGGTGATCTGAGTCCTTACAGTGAATTATCAAATCTGAGGGTGGTCTTGGGGAATCTCCAAACTTGCAAATGGTGTCAGAAGTGAGGCTGGTCTAGTGGACTGTTCCCTAACTTTGCACCTGCTCTGTGTGAACTCAGGCAATGTCATTAACTTTCAGGGCCTCCCGCTCTTCTAGCTGTAAAGGTGCTGACGATACCTCTTCCAGGAGTGAGGCATCTGGCAAAGTGCCTGCCGTAGAGTAGATGCTCCATTGATATAGAAATGGAATTGGAATCTAAATTTTACACAGATTACACCTACAGTCCTACAAAACCCTATAGGTTTTGGCTAATTTACTCATAAAGAACAAGTAAAATTGAAATCAGTAATCAATTAATCTCTAAAACTTATTTTAATGGCAATTTTCCATGTTCTAAATACCAAATCTTAGACTCAGGTAGCAGATGAGAGATAAAATTTACTATCTGAGCTTCATTTTCATCTCCTTTCTTTTTCATTTTTCTTTCTTTCTTTTTTTTTCTTCCCCTGACAAAAAGAAACAAAGAGGGAAAGAAGAGGAATCAAAGACCCCTAGATAATCTATGCCGTGAATTCTCAACCCTGGAAAATCAGGATTAACTGATACACCTTTGGCATTGCCCTGAGGAGAAAGAACATCCTTCTCCCCAAGTTCAGAAACACAGAGAGAAAGTCCCACAGCATGTCAACTGCAGATGGGACAGTAGGATTTTTCTGGATCTTTCCTCATCACCAGTAGTTCTTATTGGTGCACACCTAACCATCTGTGACTTTGAGTTTGCACATGAAAAAGAAACGCCAAGGCACTGATAAAGGCTGCATGTGACAGCACACGGAAGAAACGCTTCTCTTGGGCACCAGTGGTTCTCAGCAGCCCCCTTCTATTTCCAAGAGGTTTTTAATTTGATCACAAAGTTTACCTTCCAAACATAATGGAAATGAACATCCTAGGAGATACAGCTGATCCCCATGAGGTTCTCAATTTTGAATGAAATCTGTTCTAGAAAACAAAGGACTCGAAGAAAGATGCCTTTCAGGAAACTTACTGTTTTGGTGATCTCATTTTCAACTTCATGTAGGTCTGCCTGTTTCTCCACGGTGGTATTGAGAAATGTTTTCTTCAATTTGAACTCTGTCACGAAGGTTCTAACTGGAAGTGAAAACATAACCTATCAGAGGGCACAACCACGCGTGGCCATGTGTTTGTGAGTCTCTGGTTATCACTCTTTATTGCACCTTGCAAGACAGTCTTGGTGCATGTCTTTCTTCTTGAGGGTAGAGAACACCTCGCCCTCTTCTAGCTCCGCTCGAGTAAGGTGGGAGCCCACTGAGCTGGGCAGGAGGCTCGGGCTGAGTAAAACTTTGAGTCAGAAACGCCAAAGAGCCTTCTGCACGTGTGTGCGGGCTGCTGTGAGGAGCCATCCTGAGAGCTCTCTGATGGCCGCTTACATATCTGATGCTAAGAGACCAGCTGGCTTAAATGGCATAACCCCGGGGGAGGGGAGGGGATGTGGGGTCAGGCCTGAGAAAGCTCTCGACAGAGCACCACCTCTAGGCCCACATGGTGAAGCCCTCAGCTTCAAGGGCGTGCTTTGGTTTCCTCTTCTGGTCAGCGTCACCCCACCAGCCCCTGTCCCTCTTGCTCAGAGGAAATGCCCATTTTATCACTGATGAAAGAGACTTCCAGAGACTTCCATTTCCAGTTCACTAATTTAGGACAACCGAGGTGGCTATGGAGGAAGGCGCCACACATCTGTGGTGGGCCGACACTCAGGAGGCTGCCAGGCTCCACGATCACAAGCCAGGCAAGGCACATATTCAAGATATTGTCGAGTTCGGGCCAGAAAGAAAGCAGCCTTGCTTTCAGAGTCCATTTCGCACATAAAGTAAACTTGTATTTAACATCAGTTTGTGCTGATGGGCCCTGAGGGGGAATGGAACTTACAAATGGGCAGACAACCAACAATTAGTATAGCCTGCTTTATATCTGCCTCTTATCTTCCTTTATATTAAATTCTTATCTTTGTCTCTGGACGGGGTTGGGGGGGGGAAGCAAGGACCTAAAACACAGGAACCCACGAAGCTGCTCCTTCACAGAGAGCTTGCCTGCGGAATTAAGAAAAAGGCCCACAAATGAGCCAGGGAACACATTTAACATCTTATACTTACTGTCTAAAGCCCTTAATCCTTATTTAACATCTTTTTGCTTGTTCTACAGTTCAGTGAAGCCAGCTGCTCAGGACTCTTGCTGAGCAGCAGGGAGCTCTTTGAAAACATTCTTGGCCAAATGAAAGCATTTCAGCATGCTCTAATTTGCATGTTCCTCTGATGTTTATGAACAATGAAGCTAAATGACTTGAAAAGGGAAAGATGATTGTTAACACAAAAGAACGGCTCTCCTCCTGATCCGAGGTGCCTGGGGGACCCTGGGCACACACAGGCTTCCAGAACCACCACCCTGCTCCTTCATCTTCCCTTCTCTCTGCTCCAGGCCGATACCCAGACTCTCCGGATGGAAATACACATCTCGTAAATGTTAAGTACACAGACCTCTTCTGAACCAGGTCAGTAAGGGTGGCCTCTGCTTTCAGGGCAGCTGTGAAGACGCCGTCCAGCGCCCTCCAGCCCCCTACCCAGCACACGGACCTCTTCATGCCTACCTTATCTCACCTGGCTTTAGGGGAATTTTCTACTTCACATTCAACTGCGGGTTTGCATCGGTGATAGAAATGATTTTTAAAAATTTTTCTTTATTTTTTATTCCATTAAGCTTTAAATCCCAATCCCAGTAGAAGAAACGTACTGTCACATGACTTTCAGATGTACACTACGGCGGCTGAACAATTCTGTAATTACTCAGAGCTCATCAGGACAAGGGCGCTCCTTCGTCCCCATCCCGTTTCCCTCGTCCCTCCCACCCTCTCCACTCTGGTAATCATCAGCTTGTTTTCTAGAGCCAAGGGTCTGTTTCTTGGTTTGTCTCTCTCTTTTTTATATAAAGGGTTTTTTTTTTTAAAAAAGATCTATGATGATTACTTTGTATTCAGAGTACCTAGTGTTTTCATTGCTTTCAATTCTGGTCCAGGAGGTTGGGGACTCAATGTTAAATGATCCCTCCCATTTGGAGAACTCTACCATTTTCAAAGCTGGCTCGGATACTTTATTTTCTCTGATCTTCACAATAACCTTGAGTGGGAAGCAGAGCAGGTAGTAATCGGTTTTACAGAGGAGAACACTGAGGCCGAGGGCTCTGTGCTGTCGCTCGTGGCTCTGGAGCCGGAAGCCAGAAGCCGGGCAGCAGGGCTCCTGGCAGGGGCAATTTTCACACCGCTTGGAAGCAAAAATCATCCCAGCTTCTCCATTCTTAAACCAAAGACTCCTGGCCTACTTCTACCAGTGTGTAGCTAAATGGAATAGGTTACCCCAAAGCAAATAACTTATTAGAGAAAGAGGAGTTCTTGATGCTAACAGGTATCTAGAGCCTAGATTGTTTTTTCTTTAATAATGCTTTGACTCAATCCTTGTATTTTAAACCATTTCCAAAATTCTACCATTATTTTAGTAGGGTACCAAGTGTTTGAAATAAATGTCTAGGCCCAGGATGGAGCTGCTTCTGCCCAGGGTGCCACGTCAGCAGAATGAACTTTCCAGTTCTGTAAATGCTCCCCGAAACCAGAAATATCATGGGTTTGGTCAGCCAAGCCCCCAACACCAAGTCACCTCTGGGCTCTATACTTAATCCTTTGTCCTTGATCCTTCTAAATAAGGTCAGAGAGGCAACCCTAGCGAATCAGGCCCCGTTGTCAGAAATGAGGTGGCTTCTAACGCTCCACCAGACTCCTCCTTACCCAAAGCCCTCTGGAGGAGAGAGCTCCACCGTCTGTGAGCCCCCAGACTCACCCAGGCCACGATGGTTCTGCCTTCAATAAAGGACATCAAACTTATTACCTAACCATTTGGATTTTGTCATCTGACACAACCTTCCTAAAATAGCTGATGATTCCCCTCAGCCCGTGGGCAATAGGAATTCATGCAAATAACACTTTTCAAAGGTCACAGACATTTGTTCTCTCAAAAAGATATTTACTGAGCACTTTTGGTACGTTAAGTATCACACTGTTCTATTGAGGATGATTCAAAGATGAGTCACTTTACCTGCCAGGTTCCCTATGCAGCTTAGGTAACTCTATGTTCCGCACTTGTCATTTCTTCAACAAGTTATGTATTGAACTCAGCTCTCTAAAGCAGGGTTAGACCCTGTGTGCAAGGAAGCTCTTCTGACGAACACAGTATTATGTGATGAGAGCTGTGGGCTGGAATGCAGCCTCTCAGAGAACAGGTGCAAACACTTGGCCGCTTAGCACCTTGTCAGGACCTTAGTTTTCATCCAGTGTTTGCATTTTAACTGTAAACTGGAGATTATATCTAAAATCAACTAGTTTCAAAACTATCAAATTAGGAATGAAACAGGACAAATTGTAATGGTCCAATTACAGCAGCTTTATAAAAATGTGTCCGCCTATGGACAGGCCTGTGAAGATCATTTATACAAGTGAAAAGAATGTGTGAATGCAGTAAGATAATCAGGGTTTTATTCTCTCTTTTTTCTCCCTAAAAAAAAAAATTTTATTTTATTTTATTTTTTTACTATGTGCTTAGAAGATCCCTTTGATATATATTTTTTCCTGACTGCAGGGTGGAATGGTTAGGCAAATAGTGTGAGCCAATAATGGCATGTCCATGCAGTACCTGGGAAGTTTGTATGATATTTTTGATAATGTGGAAAAATGTTTAAGATGTAAAGTTTGTACAAGTACCACACGGTTTCAACTACATAAAAATACAAGGCACACTAAAAAAGATTGCAAATAAGGCGCTATTATCTCTGAGTGATTGAAAAATAGGCAGCAATTTCACTTCTTCCTCTATTCCTTAGGTTTATACTTTGGACAAATACTCATTTTGTTTAGTGACGAAAACAATAAAGGTTATTTAAAAAAATATATTGTGGTGCCAGATACATTCCAAGGCAGGTTCGTTCTCTTACCCAAATTACATATTCCCTTTTCCAGCTGGTATCCAACCGGGCATTTGCAGGTGAAGGACCCCTGAGTGTTGTTGCACGTGGCCAGGGGCGGGCAGGGGTCCGAGAGGCACTCATTCACATCTGCAGACGAGAGCAAACAGGGCCGGACTGAATCCGCGGCAGACAGCAAAATCATTCTCCAGTCCCGTAAGCACTTCCTCAGAGCCAAACGGCACTAGGTGCAGTGGGGCCCAGAGATGAGAAGGATGTCACCCTTGTCCTCCAGGGGCTGCCCGTCTATGGAGGGTGGAGGCAGCCGTGTGTACAACTGATAATAAATACAAACCAGGATTGAAAGTGCGGAGAGAGTGGAAGATTTCGATGGCAGGGAGAATTAAGGACTGCTGCAAATAACATCTGAACTAAGACCAGAGAGACTTTAACAAGCAGATAGGGGGTGGGGGTGGGAGTCTGAAGCGCCAGCTCAGTGAAGGTCAGAGGTGGGAAGCAGGGGGGGTCTTTAGGGAGCTATAGATGGTCCAGTGTGGCAGGGGTGCAGGGGGCCCACTGAATGGAGTCAGATCACGGAGGCTCATCAACGTTATTGTCTGACGTTATTCTGCAGACAACACATACGCATACTAACTCTCCAACCGGCACGGTATTCATTTAAAAAAAAAAATCTTACTCTCCTCCACTTTGAAGGGAAATCGTGTCATTGCCGGTCTCAGTGAGGTAGTGTGGTACAGACCCCTGGGGATGACTTTTCCTCTTACCCACACTGCAGTCGTCCCCTTGCCAGGAGGGCGAGCACTCGCATCGATACCCG
>CM053603.1:125497143-125547222 GCA_028646535.1 Procyon lotor | reverse complement strand
TCTGCCAGGCACCCCTACAAGGATAATGTTGTAAAAGGATGAATGCTCAAGGAACTTGAGGGCCAACTAATTTTTTAATGTTGGAAAATCTAGATGATGACAGAGCCAAGGCCAGTAAAGTTAGAAACACAGGCTTACTTTCAAAATATAAACCACAGTAGTGGGTTGAATTTAAATTATAAATATTAAATGACCTTGACCAGAATCAAAGTGTAGCTTCCTAGAACACGCTTCCTTTCTACCATTTAGTAAAGTTGGTTGTAAATCACTGAACCACAGACCTTTGAAGCTAGAAATAGGCTCGTAGCTTTTATCCAATCTAACCAATGTTTAAGAATAATCTTAAAAGGAATCTCCTAAAAACATGGATCATAAATTATATACATACCCAGTCAGCAGAAACCGTATACAGAGTATATGAAGGAGGAACTGGCTGCTTTAAACAGGCGTTCCAGAAAGGGCATCCAGGTTCAGTGTTTGCTTTGATGACATAAACCCAAACCCCTAGTCTTTTAAAGTATCTCTAAATCCTGACCCATGAAAATTTGGAAATGGCAATTTCAGAAGCAACCTAACCTCTATTTCCAGCCCTCTCTGTCCTGCTTCCTCAGGCATGTGGATGCAAACACGTACAGCACACACGGACTCTGAATAAAACCTCAGAGAAGAGAAAAGGTGGCCAGAGTTTCTAGCATTCTCTTTGGCCCGTGTGGCTGGAGGAGCCCTGCGATATCGGGGCACGTGCTAATCCCCAATACTTACCAACCGTACCTTGGTCGGAGATGGCAGGGAACCTAAGAGAAGTGATAGACACAGCCTGTGTCCTTGAGAGGATCGTGGTGCCTCTGGGTAGACAGGTGCTGGATCCCCCGTGTGACAGGATAGACGGCACACAGGCTCAGAGGACTGAGATCGGGGTTGCGGGAACAGAATGCCTGTGTGGCTGGGGGTGGGGGAGGTAGGGGGACGGGGGTGAGGGCATGGGGGGTGGAGCTTAGCTGATGACTAGGAGCTGAAGAGGCAGAGAGGCCAGTCTTCCACTGCCTACAGCCTTGCAAACACCGGCACTGTGGGTTTTTCGTTTCGTTTTTTTTTTTTAAATGATACCTAGAAAAATGTCTATCTATGTTATCTTTGCCATTGCAAGAAACGATTTTGCAATGATGAAGAAACGCAAATCTAACTCCTAATCAAATGACACAATGCTCACCATTTCACTCACCCCAGAGTGTGGTCTCTTGTGCAAGGAGACATACCAACAATACTTAATGTATGTGAGGGGAGGGGGGATGGGCAGGGCATGGTGGACACGAAGGGCCTAGAGCAGCCCTCAGACAAACTCTAATGTTCCTCCTTACACAGTTAAAGAAAACATATTTTATTTTATTTTATTTTATTTTTTTTTAAAGATTTTTAAAGAAAACATATTTTAAAGACAGACTTCAGGATGAAGATACACTGTACAGATGGTACTTCTGCCCCCAAATACTTTGTATTTGTCCTTAATGCCTTTTCCCCTCAGCCCCTGTCACAGGGATGTCACTAGCAAGCTGTGTGCACCTACTACTTCTATTCTGGATGACTTCTGCATGGGAGGCTGGGATAGGAGCACTCACCTGAGGAGGGCTCTGAGGGAGGGGAGGAAGCCGGCGTCCTGGAGAAAGGCGACCAGGAGAGCGCCGCTCCTGAGGTGTTTCTCTTCCCCAAGACTGTGATCTCTTCTCCCAGCTCCAGAGCAGGAAGGGGGGACTGGCCTAAAACCCAAGTGGCAGCCACTTGGCTGTGCACAGTCACTTCTTCTGGGAGCCCCTTTCCTCTCGCCAGGGAACCCCGGGATGTGGCGCTCTCCGTGTGGGAAGGGTCAGCTCTTCCTTCGGATCCTGAGCTGGATGGCAAGTGAAGCATTCCCAGAGCTGAAAGCAGACGGTAACAATTCCAATTCCATCAACAGACCTCCAAATGTCTGAGTAATGGGTAGTGGGCTCACCTCTTACCTTTCTGAGGAGAAACGAGGAGCAATTATTCATTTTATGAAAAATTCACTCCTGAAGGAGAGACCGCAAACCAAGACAAAGCCTGTGTTCAGATCTCACCAACAAAGACGGCATTTTTAGTGGTCATATTATTATAAAAGGGGCACAATGAAGCTAAGTATCAGACGATATGGAATCAAAGATCCGATTCTGATCCCCATGACTTGTCACTCACATTCCACAAAGCTGGTCTCAGAACTGACTTGAAGTCAACATAAACACAATTTCCAATATCTGCATGAGCAGCACCCCCAGGCGGCATCCTGAGTGGATCTAAGCTCTGTGTCCATCACTCACGAATGGAACATTAAATACCGTCACTTGTACTCTTTATAGAATTGAGTCCCCCAGCCCAACCTCCTGGAACTAGCTCGGGAGACCATGGGGAGGGGGATCATCTTTGATGGTCTCATGATCTACTTTTAGGCTGTTACCAAGTTATATCAATTTTCCTTTGAGAAGAGTTTTTACCAATCCCTTTCTATCCACCCCTGAGGCCAACAAGCCATGGATCTCAGCACTCAGATCTGCCTGGGTGGCCCCCCTGACTCCAAGTTCACTCTGCCCCATCTCCCACCCCAGACATCTACCTGCTTGCCTGTGAGCCGAATCCTCCCCAGATTCGCTTTGATCATGTCCCTGCCCTATTCAAAAACCTTCGGTGACTCTTCCTACCACACCAAATCTAAACTGCCTGGTCTTCAGAGTCCTCTGTGACTGCCCCTAACCCCCTCCACACAACTGTCCTCTCCTCCATGTGGGACCAACCCCCTCCCCATGGGAAGCGGCTGGCCGGTCCGCCCCACAAAGAGACCCAGTTTTTCTTCTTCGCTCGCATGGTCAGTGCACCCCACTCCTCAGCTACCCCCTCCCACCTTGCTCAGATGCACAGAGAGCCTCAAATCCTAACTCCAAAGCCTATTAGCTGTTTGACCTAGACACCTCAGATTAATTAGCTTCCCTACCTTCCCTACCAAATTCCCCAAATGAGGATAATGTGACCTCCCCGGTTTGCTGTGAGAACTGAGGGAGCAGATGTGTGGGTATGCAGTAGGTACCTAACTGGTGCCACTTTTCCTTGTCTTCCCTTCCCCAGGCAAATCTTGCACACCCAGCCCCAGCCCCTTCTTGAAACCTTTCGCAAAAAGTGCCAAGCCACTGAGTTGTGCAGACTGAAGCAGGAACCCCCGTTGGAGCCACACGCACAGACGCAGCTGTGCGGCCCAGCAGACCAGACCCGCTACTTCGGAGACTGTGGTGTGTGGCATGGTCACCGGTGTCGCTGGGATTCAGTCTGGACACAGAATGGCAATCCCACAGGACTGCTCGGGCCTCCAGGCAAAAGCCGCACCCTCCCCAGGTCTGCGCTGCGCACTCACTTAATCACAGCGGGCCACAGAGGGCGCCTGAGCCACAGGTCAGGACCCTCCAATGGGCCTGAGGGGCTCAGGCTGGGGAAGGGGGAGACGCAGAAACTTCCTTTTCCAAGAGGGGACAGGAAATGGGCCATCGCTGGCACAGACTCACCTCTGGTGAGGCTCTGGGAAGTCAGAGCTGTTGCTGTGTCAGCCCCAACGGGGGAAATGGTGAAATCCGTCTTCCCGGAAGTATCGTTTCTTCTTCCAGCATCTGCTGCTTCGGTCCGTGGAGTGAAGTTTTCGGGAGCATCTGAAGAAGTGTGGTTCTTTCTGGGGATCTGAGTCCTCACACCCTCCCTGGAGACCACTGTGGAAAAGTCCATTTGGTTCTGATCAAAGGTGCTATTTTCTATGTGGGGTTCAGTGTTCCCTTCTGGCCAACTGTTCCCTTCAGCGGCTGAAACAATAAGGAAACGGATCAGTGAGAACTTGCTGGCTTCTGAAAGAGAAGGAAACCTTCAGAAAAGCCATGAGCAGATGTATCAGTGAAGAAGTAGATTCAGGTCGAATCACTTCACCTTTGTTTTGTTCCCCCACAGGAATTATTCTGACAATCCAGTGGGAGAAAATATGAAGCAACACCAGGTAGGACTGATTTTTACAGGAAGTAGAATAAATGATGAAAACCACTAGAAGGAGACCAGTGTGGAGCTCAGGGGAGAACACCTCAGGGGTCTGGGCAGGCCCAGGTAGGGGTGTGGGGGGTACAGGTCAGATGTGAGAGCAGGGAAGGAAGCACTTCTGAGCATCGAGGCTGTGAACTGTGTTTTCTGTGTGGTAGGAAGGTAAAAGCTGGCAGCTCTCCATCCTGACACCCACTCTTTCGGGCCAGGGGTAGGGGCTGGGACAAGCACAATTCTGGAAAACCTGTGAAGATTTGGCCATATTATCAAAACCTCAGTAATATAAATAGGTTTGATGCAGTGATTTCGTTTTCTTTGAACTCACGCTAAGGAAATACTCAGGAATGTGGACAAAAATTTAGCTGCACTGAAATTCATGATGTCACTGTTTATAATAGCAAAAAAGAAAGGAAGGAAGGAACAAACAAAACTGAAAATCCTACAGTAGGAGATCAATTAAATCAGTTGCAGTATATTCATATGAAAGGACACTCTGAGGTATTAAAATAATGTTATAAGATAAAATAAAGATATTCTGCAGGTATTATTGAATTAAAACAATAGGTTTCAAAATAGGATTGAGTATGGTCTCATTTAGTTTTTTAAAAAAAGAACAGCAATCACGTATTGCGTGTATCAAACACCAAATGACGTAAGCTCTCGACATGCCCTCATTTGTTCAATCTTGCACAACGTCAAGGTAGGTGCTCTCATTCTCCCTACTTTGCACAGGAGGTACAGGAAGGATGGGAGGTCATGCTCCTTGCCCAAGTCACCAGGCAGCCTGCTCCCCGCCCAGGTCCCTGAGCTCTCACGGTACCCAGTGGGCAGGACAAAGTGCATTGTAGCAAATCCTCGGGTTCCCCTCATCTCCAGTGTGCGGGTGCCAAGGAAAAGTTGCTTATTCATATGGACTGGACTGTTATTTGACCTTGATAAATTAGGAATGGATAAGGTTAGTCAGAAAATATACTGAAGTGATCATTTGCTGCCATATTGTCCAAGATGGCAGCAAAGAGAGCATTGGTTAAAAACGTCAGGATCCTGTAAAAGTTGTGGGTAAACTGGGCACAGACGTAATCATCGGTGGTGTCAAGTGCCATTTGTCAAGGCAGGGAGTTCAGAGTCAGAGCAGGTAGGTGTGACGCCCAAATCCAACCCAAGAAGGCTGCCTTGCTACTCTGATGACTCCTCCACAGGACCCAGAAACAGCCTGGAGCCAGAGCCTGCCACTGCTCGGGTATCAGCTCCTGAATATCACACCAAAAGAACATCCTAAGAGTTGTTTCCCTGGATATCCAAACTAATATGGAAGTGAATATGAAATACATGTGCTAATTGGAGGGCATGGGGTTTAATGAGTTTCTAGAGAAAGCAATGAGGACAAGGACCATTTAAAGTTATTGCTGATTACATGGCTCCTTTAAAAACCCGTTTTTATTTTCCTCATTTGGGAATGATATTTTCCTTTCTGCCTAGGATCAGGGACTGTGGGTACTGCTGAGAATCCTCTGTGGGAATGAATGAAGTCACCTCTATTTGTACAAGTGAGGCAAAAATGGCCAACCACCTGACCCGTAGAGGATACAGGCTGAACCAACGTTTCGGCTCAAAATATCACACAGAGGAACTTTCCCAAAAGGAACAAGTTATCTTCTAGATCAGCACTGTCTACGAGGTGTATAGAGTAAGACATAAATGCAAGCCATGTATGTAACTTCATTTTAAAAAGTTACAGGTGAAATTAATTTTAATAAATATTTTACATACTCTAACATTTAAAACTAGCATTTCAATATGTAATTGATATAAAAATTACTGAGATACTTTGCCTTCTTTTTATGCTACTACACCTGTAAAAACCAGAGTATTATTAATAGCCACACACGGCTAGTGGCTATAATACTGGACAGTGTAGTTCTAGACCAGTGGTCCTCAGGATTTCCCCACTCTCGTCCCCTCCTGCCAGAAGTGTGGCTCATTTACTGGGGTTGGAGGGGTGGTGATTTTAAAATCTTCCGTGAGAGATTCTGACAAACTTTCCTAAGGGAACCCTTTTCTCCCAAACCCCTTGAGAACTGCTTTCATGCTCCGTATTCTGTTTCCTGTAAGTGATAATTAACAGAAACTTCCTGAAGAGGGAGGGAAGTTGCCCAGGCATCTGGGCTCCTCT
Organism: Procyon lotor; assembly: GCA_028646535.1. Lineage (NCBI taxonomy): Eukaryota > Metazoa > Chordata > Mammalia > Carnivora > Procyonidae > Procyon > Procyon lotor. Next base: position 125,540,975 of record CM053603.1, on the reverse strand, counting down.
GGGGCCCAGCCCCAGACAGGCAAGGCCCACTATGGGGCCTTGGCAATGGGCTATGGAGGGGTGTTTCCAGGGGCGGCCGCCAAGTCCCTAAGTTCAACTTGAGACGGGGGCGGGGGATGTTACAGAGACCAGAGACCCGCCCACGCAGCGTGTTCTCTTTGTTCTTCCTCTCTGAGCTGCACAGCAAGCTGGCCTCCAGAGAGAAGGTGAAAAGGTTTGAGGAAGCTTTCTCTCCCTTTGGGCACAATGAGAAAAATTAGTCTTAAAAGAAGTCAGAATAAAAGTAATTGTGGGGAGGTAGAAAGGACTCACAAACCATACACTGAAGCTGGTAAGCCATGAGCAGAGGAAGAAAGTGAATTTCACTCTATTATAGGCTTAAGACGAGTGTGGGATTTGGTTTTGTTGACCCTCTAAGGCTCGTATGGCTGTGTCTCTGAAGAAGCAGCAAGATGCCCTTCTTCAAGGAACTGGGAACGTGCTTAGTCAGCTCAAGGAATTCCACTGGAGCCTGCAGAAGGAACAGAAGGGCCACATAGAGACAAGACGTGGCAGCACTGAACCATGCCGTCTCCCTGGAGGGTTGGCTAAAGACGGAAGAAAGAAAAAAAAAGTGTGCACAATCAACAAAAGAGAAAGGAAGACAGTAGTCTTGCACTGTCCCAAATGACCTTGCCACTACAATCTGAATATGCTAAATAATGGATTTAAAAAAAAAATATTTCTAAATGCATTGCTGAGTTGGCAGGTAAAGAATCAAATCTTCTAAGACCAAACATGAGCCAAGAGCTGGAATTCAGAGAAGTGAGCTAATTCCAGAGCTGGCAGCTGCCCTGGGGCACCTGCTCAACTTTTGTGACCTTGAACTTCTGTTCTGATTACCGTGAAGATATAGGAGATATGAGACAAAACTCTTAAGGAGGGGGTCTGAGAGGAAACTCTTTTTTTTTAAATTTGGTTTGAATTTTTTAAGATTATTTCTTTATTTTATTACTTTTTAAAGTAATCTTTTTAATCTTTTTAAAGATTTTATTTATTTACTTGCCAGAGAAAGAGAGAGAGAGAGACAGAGACAGAGAGAGACAGAGAAAGGGAGAACACAAGCAGGGGGAGCGGCAGAGGGAGAAGTAGGCTCCCTGCCCAGCAGGGATCCCAACCCTTGGATCATGTCCTGAACCAAAGGTAAATGCCTAACCGACTGAGCCACCCAGGTACCCCAAGGTAACTCTTATATAAAGCTGGGACCAGGGCTATACCATATCTATAAGGCACATGGAAAACAAATCTGCCCTGCAGAACAGGACAGTAAGGAAAGGTGGCCTTTTGATCTTGGTTTTAGGTAAAGGAGAGTAAATATCACTCAAGAATTTTTAACCATAAAGGTAGCCTTCATGTGGGTGTGCAGCATGAATTCACAATGCCTCTGTGGTCTAAACCTCAAGCTGAGGTTATATTTTAAGATTGGTCCTGAACTTCATGAATATACTAAAACCACTAAATTATATACTTTAAAAGGGCAAACTTTACGGTATGTAAATTATATCTCAAATACACATGCACATATGTGCAACACACATACACACACAGACCTCATTAATGGGAAGGAAAAGTGGTTCCAACATACAGTGTCTCCTGTTTGGCAGAAATAAATGAGAATGCTCTCTAAAAAAACATACCTTCAATCCAATTTTATCATTTATTGATACAATTCTAAGGAATAAGAGATCAATCACCATCAAAAGGCACAAAATATATAAGGAAAAAAGGCATCAATGGGCAAAAGTCAGCAACCTAGATAAGCAAAGATTTCAAATACTGGAATTATCAGTCAAAGAATATAAGTATATAAAACTACATGAAAAGAAATAAGAAACTGAAAATGAGAGAGCAACTATGAATAATGGCGAGAAGATATGAAAGAACTCTAAATAGAAATTCTAGAAATGAATAAATTATAATAACTGAAATCAGGAAACTCAACAGATTAGATATGACTGAAAGAAAAACTAATAATTACAGACAGATCATGAGAAAATGCCCAGGTGATATAAAAAGATAGAAAATACAAAAAAGAGATGAAGAGACAAGGAAGATAGAGTGAGAAAGTCTAATGTATATATAATTGGAGTTCTCAGTGGAGAAGAAAGAAAAGAGAGAAATAGCAATATTCAAAAAGGTAAGGGCTAAGAATTTTCCAGAATGGATAAGAATGAACCAAGTAAACAAAGGAAGCCCAACAAATCCTTAGGAGACTAAATAAAACAAAAATATAAACCCACATCATAGTCAAACTGCAGATAACCACAGACAAAAGTATGTCTTAAAAACTACCAGAGGGTAGGGCGCCTGGGTGGCTCAGTGGGTTAAGGCCTCTGCCTTTGGCTCAGGTCATGATCTCAGGGTCCTGGGATCGAGCCCTGTGTTGGGCTTTCTGCTCAGTGGGGACCCTGCTTCCCCCTCTCTCTGCCTGTCTCTCTGCCTACTTGTGATCTCTCTTTCTCTGTCAAATAAATAAGTAAAATCTTAAAAAAAAAAAAAAAAAAAAAAACTACCAAAGAGGAGGGGCCCGAGTGGCTCAGTCTGACATTTTTTTTTAAGATTTTATTTCTTTATTTGGCACAGAGAGAGAGAGATCACAAGTAGGCAGAGAGGCAGGCAGAGAGAGGGGGGAAGCAGGGTCCCCACTGAGCAGAAAGCCCAACTCAGGGCTCCATCCCAGGACCCTGAGACCATGACCTGAGCCAAAGGCAGAGGCTTTAACCTGAGCCACCCAGGCGACCCTAAGTGTCCAACTCTTGATCTCAGCTCAGGTCTTGATCTCAGGATTGTGAGTTCAAGCTCCGTGTTGGGTGTTAGCCATGGAGCCTACATAAAAAAACAAAACCAGATAAAAAACCAAAAAAACAAATCAGAGGGAAAAAATACGACCAATCACCTACAGAAGATGACAATTAGACTAACAGCTAATTTTTCAACAGCAACACTGGAAGCCAAAAGACAGTGGGTAAGTATTTTCAATGTGCTGAGAGGAAAAACTAGAATTGTACACTCAGTAAAACTATCTTTGAAAAATATCTTCAGACTAGCTTTTATTTTTTTTTTTCAGATTAGCTTTTAAAATAGAAACATTTTCAGTCAAATTTCAGTTTATCAACCACCTCCACTAAAGGAAGTTATGAAGAATTTATTTCAAGCAGAAGAAAAACAATGCTAGGTAAAAAACCAAAAGAGACAAGAACATATACTGAGCAAAGAAAATGGTAAATAGGTACATAAATACAAGCAATACTGAATGTATAAAATAATTTCTCATTTGTGGGATTAATGAAACAAGGTAGAACAAATCCGGGAGAACACCACCAAATGAGTCAGGAGGGGATAACTGGAATCCTGCTGTGTTGAAGAGTGACTTTAAATTGTGTCAAAATGTATTTTCATGTTCCTCAAACTGACCCTAAAGAACAGAAAGAGGGTGTATCACTTCCAAGTTGTAGAGCTTTCAATAATACGAAACTTCCATTGAGAGAAACCAATAAATATTGCCTAAAACCCAAACAATGACTCAGTAAATAGCAATACAGGCCCATTATTTAGGGGTATGGACAGGATTACTGAAAGAACCTGTTACAGGGGTTTAAAGTGATTGACTCTGGGAAACAGAAAATGATGACGGCAGGAGTGGTTGGGTTTTTATATCAGCCTCATAAAACATATTGGATCTTTAAACTATGTAGGAGTTTGATAATAAAAATTTAAATTTAAAGACGTGGGATAACAAGCCAGGGCAAACGTCTGCAGCGCATGATAAAAGTTCGGCATTCTTGATACACAAAGAAGCTTTTCAAATTCCTAAGATGGACATCTCGAAGACAAAGGACAAGAATATGTGATTCACAAAAGAAAATGTATGACGAGGGGGTAAATACATGACAATGTTGTTGGAAAGAAAGAAAACACAAATCCAAACTGGAAAAGACTTTTTAAGCTTTTTTTTATAAGATCTTATTTATTTATTTGACAGAGAGAGATCACAGGTAGGCAGAGAAGGAGGCAGAGGGGGGCGGGGAGCAGACTCCCCGCTGAGCAAAGAGCCTGATGCGGGGCTCGATTCCAGGACCCTGAGATCATGACCTGGGCCAAAGGCAGAAGCTTTAACCCACTGAGCCACCCAGGCGCCCCTAAGCTTTTTATATACTCATTTTTGCCTCTCAAATTGGCAGAGACTCAAAAAATGGTAAGATGCCGTGTCACTGTGGGCATAGAAGACGGGCGCTCCCACACAGCATGGGGGAGAACAGACCTGGCACATTCTCTCTGGTGAGAAATTTAGTGACCCACTGCAAAAAGTCTTAAAAACAGGCATAAGTTTCCACCCAGGAATTCCATTTCTGGAAATTAATTCCAAGGAAATTATTAAGGATGTGCGCAAAGTTTCGGGCACAGGGAAGTTTACCACGGCACTGTTTATAATAATGAAAACTGGAAACAACCTAAATTTCTGCAATAGGAAGTTGGTTAACTTAATTATGAGACGTCAGAATTTTAAAGAGATGGCCAAAATATATTACTGATGCGGTTACAGATAGGTACTATGCTTGCCCTGTACTGTTACGTGAAGACATAAATTAAAAAATGGCTTGTTCCCATGATCTTACGTTATTAAAAGTATATGTTTAAAAAATGCACCTCCTATATAAAAGAACAACAATAATAACAGAAAGGTTGGTATCTTGGTAAAAGGACTCCAGGTCTGGAAACCACCTTATTGAAAAGCCTTTCTCTGGTCCCTAGACCTGCCCCCAGAGGCAGGTAAAGCCTGCGGACTTTCAACATAAAGATGGCTCATGCAACCTGCTCAGAATCCAGTAATTTCTGAAATATATGCATGTGAGTGGCCTGGGCTACCCAGCTGAAGGACTGATGAGTTGACCTGCGTCTGGACCACCCAGCCTCGGGGTACCCCACCAGTCAGCCCTGCCGTGGCCACAGCTGGTGGCCCCATCAAAGAGAGGTGCCCGCAACCACCTCAGCACAGCGACTAGAGACCAAACACACAATGCTGGTCGGTACTGCCACTGCTGGGCCCTGCTGCCCTTAGAGACTCGTGGGCTTGTGATGCCACCCCCACCCTCTTCCCCGTGGTCGCAGGTGCCACGCCCCCCTGGATTGCTGAGAAACATCTACCTGTATGGTCCCCCTTCGCCTGGGGATCTCTCCCTTTCTTCCCCAAGGAACGCATGAGGCAACACTAAAAAAGTGCTCGCTCTCCCCAGACCTGGTGAATCTGTTCTCTACGGGAGGGTCCTCGTCTAAAAGGAAGAAGGCCTGCCTCCAGCTCCCTACCTGGATCTAGAAATCCAGTGCTTCTCAAGAGAAGCAGTGGGTGGTTAAAGTCAGGTTGTCGGCGTTGGACTTCTAGCTCTACCGCGGACATTCCTCTGCACCTTGGCTTCTTCATCTGTCACAGCGCCTGCCTCCCTGGGGAGAGCTTCCAAGAGTGTGCGGTACGTAGTGAGGGCCGCATCCGTGACAGTGGTTCAGGGGATCTAGGTCCGTCAAGTTTGAACAAACACATTTGGAGAGGACCTTGGCAGGTACCTCCCAGTCTCCCCATCCTTCTCCGGGCAGCTGAGGTGGCCGCGGAAGTGAAAACTCTCCTGGGAGCTCAGAGCGCTCCAGTGGAAGGACTGAGGTGAGCTGAGTGTGGCTGCTGGGGCCGCTGGGGCCTCGCTCTGGCTTTGCTCTGTGACACTCTCCTAGCAAGTGCAGGAGAGGCTGGGGGTGCCCAGGGGGGGAGCCGGGCTCACTTCTGGCATGATAAGCCCCTGATGGCACTGGCCCAGGTTCTAAAAGAACAGTATCCCACTGTCCCCTGTTTAGCTCTGGATGTCCCTCCGCTTCTTATTGCCTATGAACTATTCTTCAGGAAGGGGTTTACCAACCTCGCGGCACACCAGGCACCCCCTGGTCTGCCACATGAGGTCCCCTTTCATCGTGGACATATAAGTGCTGTCCGTGATTCCATGCAGTAACTTGGGGACAACAATGGGCCAAATGTTAAAATATTTCTTGAGGTGCAGGGATGAGTCCTTTCGAAAGCCCTGCGTTGTTGAGGGCTCCTCTGGTTGAATTATGTTTTCGATGTGGCTCCCTATTCAGCACGGGTGTAGACCCCGAGTGGGAGAGACGCTCAGAGTAAAGTGGGCAGGAGTCAGCAGGGACTACCACAGGCAGGGGAAGCTATCCAGGAACCTGCTCTGACGCTTAGTGGAGAAGTGAAATGGCCCTGGAGAAATGGCAAGAAGGTACGGCACGGGCTTCAGAGTCTGGGCCAGACGGAGAGTGAGGAGAAGAGACTGTGTGCTCCCAGGCTCTCGGGGTGGCCTCTGAGGTGGGAGGGGGCGCCCGGAGGCTTGGCGGAGGCTGGCACCTTTCACCTCACTCATCCCTCTCCCCAGATGGCCAGAGGCTCATACCCCACTCACGGGCCCCGGCAACTGAGCCACACCAACCAGCCTCATACTGGGCTTGAGATGTCCCAGTTCCCCGGGTATCTTCTCAGCTGGAGGTACCATCCCTCCCTCTGGGTCAGGCCCTTGCCTTCCCTTGAACTATGAATGACTATTCAGTTAACAAGAGACTTTCACTGCTTTGCCTGTTTTTCCCCCCAAGTTGACAACTTCCACTTCTATAGTGTCTTAATGTTCCAGAACATCTGTTTGTGAACCAACATCAGGGATGCTAGCACAGCCCAGGAGTAGGATTTCCTAATTAGCGGCTGCTACAGAGTCAGCTCCTCACCACCCACCCCGTGATGTGGGGTTTTTCAACTTGCATTGTTTCTGAGCCGTGGAGTGGGTGTGTACAGGGCGTGGGCTGTGTCATCCAAAGAGGCGATTTCCTCCCAGAGGGCCTGCCCGCCCCCGCAAGGCACCATCCCCTGCTCCTGCGGGCGCTATGTCACAGAGTGAAAGCAGCCTGCCTTTATTTTCATTTCCTTCCATTTCGATCCAGATTTCACAAACGTCTATTCGGTGCTTACCACATGCTAAGTGTTTTCACAGGCGTTTATCTCATTTAATGAGAATGACAGCTGGTCAAGTGGGTATCATGGCACCCGGGGACACTGAGGGGCGGAGAGGTTTAGTGGGGGTTCAAGGTCACGTGCTCAAGGGCAGAGAGACACAATCTGAACCCAGGTCTCATTCCGACACATCCCAGCTTATTATTCCGTGACATGGGGCTTTAAGGCGCTGGTCAGGACAATGTCCTCTGGTCTTCAAACTCCTGCGGTAAGCCTATCTCCACTGCCCTGCTCCTCACTAACAGTGACACAGTGTGTGTCCCATGGGCTTTGGAATCGCCGGACTTGGTTTGAAGACAGCTGCACTTACTAGCGGGAAGACTGAGCAAGAAGACTTCTGACTGACATCAGCTTCTCAGAGATAACTTTCATGGGTCATGAAAAGAATGACAATAAAGAAAGAATGGAGGCAGAATGGAGAATGAATTTGAGGGACAAGAAAAGCCTATTTTCAAAATCTGAAGTTAGAGGTGACATTATAACTTCCAAGTGGAAATGTCTGACAGGCGGTTGGTTAAAAACTTGGGACTATCAATTAGGAGGAAAGATAAAGAGATGGGGTATGAAAGGAAAAGTGAGGGTCAAGGACTGAATTAAGAGGAACCTTGGATCAGAGGGAGAAGAAGAGTCAATAAAGGAGACAGAGAGGAACAGGGAAGGCCAGGATGAATTAGAAGTAGGAGCCAGGAAGGGGCTGAGGGCCCGGGGACACAGCAGAGAGGCTCAGCCAGGCCAGTGGAAAGGCAGAAAAGCCAGTGATTTGTCAACCAAAGCCCCCAGGACTTTCCTGAGAGTCGCCTGGCAGGCAGAAGATGAAACTCAAATTGCTAGGGGTTAAGGCTCAGGAGGGAAGGTTCTGGAACAGTAAGACACTGACCGTCCAGCTGCAAATTTCCTGTTTCTGACTCCCCCTTGGAGCTTTCCTGGGATCCCTCAACTTGGGGGACACCCGGGAGAGCTGGGTGCCTCCTCGCCACACGGCTCTAGGTGACAGCATGGGTTCTCACACCGATGACGGTGAATTTCTTTATAATGTGAAAAGATTTTCCTCAGATTCAACTGCTCACACAGGAATTGAATTGAAATTAAAAAACTCCCTTTTTATTTATTTATTTATTTATTTATTTATTTATTTATTTTTAAAGATTTTATTTATTTGACAGAGAGAAACACAGCGAGAGAGGGAACACAAGCAGAGGGAATGGTAGCAGGAGAAGTAGGCTTCCTGCCGAGCAGGGAGCCCGATGCAGGGCTCGATCCCAGGACCCTGGGATCATGACCTGAGCCGAAGGCAGCCGCTTAATGACTAAGCCATCCAGGTGCCCCAAAAGCTCCCTTTTTAATTCCCCTTTTGGCGTGGTAGATGTCTGTAAACCACCAGAGGAGCAGGGCACTGTCCACAAGAACTCTATGGGAGAAGGGAATTTTGCCCCTATTCTCAGAGATCTAAAGAAGAAATCCCACATGTTTACAATCTGCGAAGCACTTTTTTAATAGGATAATTTCAGGGGGGGGCTAAATTATCCTGTTAGGTCCTGACATTTTGAGTGGCAGGCAAGATAGGAATTCTTGCCCCATCTTAGGAAGAGAAGGCTAAGACCCAGTACCGAGGTCCTCTGCCCAGGGTAACCCAGAACAAAGCGGCAGGATGGAGAGCAGAGCCCCATGCTTTCTTTCTGGGGTCTTTGCTAGTTAACCACACCCAAATGAAACCAATGGGGACAGAGAGAAGCTCAGCCAACTCTTCCCGAATTAATCTGTGGCATGCAGCCTGCTTCACTAGCATCCACAGTGCTGTGCATCATTCATTTTGGCCAAAGTGGGGAAATTGCCGGGGTTGACCTTGGTGCCCCATCCCTCTCCGAAAGTGACCCCTGCCCTTAGGGATCACAGCAACCAACTAGTCTGACCTCAGATGACAGGAACAGGGCCCAAGAGGCGCAGGAACAGTTCCAAGTCCACGATACAGCTAGTGAGTGGCATTTATAAATTCAGAAAAAATGTTTACTTTCATACTCATGAGGACAGCTATTACTAAGGGGGGAAAAAAAAGAAAAAGAAAAAGGGAAGTAAATGTTGGTGAGAACTTAGAGAAATTGGAACCGTCATGCATTGCTGGTGGGGACAGAAAATGGTATGGCCACTGCAGAACATGCTTTGGCCATTCCTTAAAAATTTAGACATAGGATTACTGTAGGATCCAGCAATTCCACCACCAGGCACACACACAAAAGAATTGAAAGCAAAGAACCAGACAGACGTTTGCACACCCACGTTCACTGCGGCGCTACTCACAGTAGCCAAAAGGTGAAAGCAACGTAAGTGTCCACTTATGGAGGAATGGATGAGCCAAGTGGGCTCTATGCATACGAAGGGATGTTACTCCGCCTTAAAAAGGAGGGAAATTCTGACACCTGCCACACGAATGAACCTCGAAGGCATCATGCTGGGTGAGCTAAGCCAGTCACAAGGAAACATGACATGATTCCACTTACATGAGGTACCGGTAAGAGGTAAGGTCACAGAAAGCAGAACAGAGCTTTGCATGGGCTGGGGAGAGGGAAGAATGGGGAGTCCTGACCTAAGGAGCTCCTATCTGGGACAATGAAACAGAAACGGGTGGTGGTGGGAGTACAATATTGTGAATGCACTCAAGGCCAAGAACTTGAACACTTGAAAATGATGAAAATGATGACTGCTCTGTTATGTTTACTACAATAAGAAAAAACATATTCCTGGGCATCAACCGCACACAGGACACTGTGGACTCTACCTCAAGGGGTCTATCGCTTCCAAGGGAGCCGCATGATGCCGATGCCGACGGCCCTGGGTGTGAGAAGTGGCCCAGCTGGGCAGAGAAGGCGCCCGTGGGACTTTGGAAAGGGCAGGGCTGGGACCAGAAGCCCATCCTCCCTCCTGCGGCTGCGCTCTCTCTCCAGATCACTGCCTTCACCCCAGGAATCCACCAAATGAGGGGGATTTCCTGCCGGATGGCCGGCAGGTGGGAGATCTGGGGGCAGGCAGGAACCTTGGAGGCACGGAGGGAAGGTGGCTCCGTCTCACCAGAGGGCAGCCGCCTACTCGGCTCAGCTGCTCTGGGTCGTGTTTTGAAACACTGCTGCGGATGTAATGATTCTGGGTGGAGGACGTTTAGGAGCCAAATGAGTTTGTGTGAACAAAAGGCAGCCCTCGATCGGGGACTGTCCAGGGCTCTCGGGGAGTTTCATTTCCTTCCTTGTTCTTGCCCTGAAAGAAGCAGCCCTAAGAAAAACCATACACATTCAGAAGTATACAGACTTGAGACCCTATGATCTGATTTTTAAAAACAGATCGCCCTGGAACAGCCTCTAGTGATGGAAAGTATAAAATTCACAAGGCATCTTATCCTCCCCGCCCTGTGAGAGTCAGCTTTTGTCTAGCTGAGCATCCTCTGGGGAGCGAGGCAGGCTTGGGGGACTGAACCATGACCCGGGGTGGGGCTGGCCTGGAGCCCCTGAGTTTGGGGTCAGGATTCCAGAAACAGAATCGCCTCTGGGGTGGCCTAGGGGTACTAAGGAGGGAAGCAGACCAACCCAGACAAGAGAGGAAGAAGGACTCCAATGGGACCGACCTCGTGCTCCTTGCTTTAAAAATAATTCTATAGGCTTAAAAAAAAGGGGGGTGGCTCAGTGGGTTAAAGCCTCTGCCTTTGGCTCAGGTCATGATCTCAGGGTCCTGGGATCCAACGGCCTCCTGCTCTCTGCTCAGCAGGGAGCCTGCCTCCACACCCCCGCCCCCCACCGCCTCTGTGACTACTTGTGATCTCTCTCTCTCTGTCAAATAAATAAAATCTGAAGGAAAAAAAAAAAAAAAGGTCTTGAGAAAAAGCCCCAGGGTCAAATCAGAAGATTCCATTCAATTAAATAAGTAAAATAAGGCTCTCTGCCTTTCTGCGGGGTGGGGGGCGGGGCTATCTTGTCCCAGGGCACATCAGTCTGGTGCCTCTGTTTTCTTTGCCCCGCTCATCCGTTGAAAATAAACACCCGCAGAGGGGCTGAAGAGGAGGCTCTTCAGCAGAGGCAGTTTTGAGAAGGGGGCCTGCCTGTGGTGCCTGGAGGTGAAGCCGGGGCGGGGTGGGAGGACAGGGACGCGGGCCAGTCTCCCGTGTTGTCACCCTAACATTCGCTCACACCCAGAGAGGAAGCCTGGTGGCAGGGCTCCACCAAAGGAGGGCCGCCAGCTTGGCAAAACAATAAAAAGGCAAAAGGAAAAACATCCTGGTTCCGAGGAGGAAGAGGGAGGCGGGAGAGAGGCCCGGGGGAGCACGAAATGAGATGCGGCCCCAGGCCTTCACGCTGGCTGTGCGGGGGCCACCGGACTTCGGCTAAGTCTCGCCCGTGATTTTGTTCCGCAGCCCTGTGTGACGGGACCCAGGTCTCTAAGGAAATCCGAGCAACGTCACTTGTCTGGAGAGTGTACAGAGTTAGAAGATGTTCATGGCGGGACAAGGCCATGGCACAGAGGGCCTGCTGAGGGAGGGCCAGGGAAGGGAGCAGGACAGAGCTGTCACAGCCTGTCCCAGGGGTGGGGGTGCTCTCACGACCGGCCTCATGGGAGCCTTCGGGGCTGCGTGAATAAACCTATTTAAAGACCAAAATTAAAAGTTTACTAATAGGCTTTTATAATTAAGATTGGGAAACCCGACAATTCAAACATAACCAATATATCTTTTAAATCAGTTGTATGCCCCAGCTAGTTAAGAAAAAGAGATGAGGGGTACCTGGGTGGCTCAGTCGTTAGGCATCCGCCTTTCGGCTCAGGTCATGATCCCAGGGTCCTGGGATCGAGCCCCACTCTGCTCAGCAGGGAGCCTGCTTCTCCCGCTACCATTCCCTGTGCTTCTGTTCCCTCCCTAGCTGTGTTTCTCACTGTCAAATAAAATCTTTAAAAAAAGAAAAAGAGATGAAATCAAGGGAGAAGAAAGGAAGAGGGCAGAAAAGAGAAATAAAACAAAAGGGAAGGGAGCTTACAGAGAGAAGGAAAGAGATTGAGGTTAGACGGACTAATGACCAAAGCAAGGTCATGACAACGATGACGACGACGATGATGACCACAGTAGCCTGCACTAGGCCCCACGCCAGGCATTTCACATGGACTGGCCCAGGCAATCCTCACCACAACCCTGGCAGGGAGGCACCATTATTACCCCCATTCTGTTGATAAGGAAACTGAGGTGTCGAGAGATCAAGTAGATGGTCCGAGATTCCACTGCAAATAATACACTGGGACCCCAGCCCACGTCTGTCTGACTCCAAAAGTCAACCTAGAACTAAAACACCTGGGGCGCCTGGGTGGCTCAGTGGGTTAAGCCTCTGCCTTCGGCTCAGGTCATGATCTCAGGGTCCTGGGATCGAGCCCCACATCAGGCTCTCTGTTCAGCAGGGAGCCTGCTTCCCCCTCTCTTTCTGCCTGCCTCTCTGCCTACTTGTGATCTCTCTCTCTCTGTCATACAAATAAATATTTTTAAAAAATAATAATAAAACTAAAAAACCTAAAAAACAACAATAACAAACAAAACAACCAAAACCCAGAAGTAAAAAAAAAAAAGAATGAAGGCTAAGAAAGGAAAGCGTGAGACGAAGACAAAGAGCTACAGGGAAATGGCAGCATGTTCTGAGAGGGAAAGCCGGGGAGACACAGGCAGGGCTCCCCAGGTGGGCTTCTGGGCCATCTCCCTGAGGACACCTGGATCCAGACTGCGGTTTTAGGACCCAAACATTACATCTTGGCAGCCTATGGGGCCCACTGCCCAACAGAAATTACGTGTATGGACAGGATTCAGAAGAAGAAAGCAAGGGAAGGAGGGAAGAGTCGGTGGCGATCACACGTTGAGTCAGAAAAAGCTGTAGGACAAGGACGGTGGAGGTTCTGAATGGGTGATGGAGAAATTAACAGGACCATAAACAAGCAAAGGGAGGACAGGTTCTCGGGGAGGACGGGGTGACACGTCTGCGTTTATAACTGTTATCTGTCGTGTCGAGAGGGAAGCATGGTAGCGTGCCCATGTTTGGCAGGCAGCTGAAGGAATTGACCTGGATATCTGGAGAGAAGAAAGGTGGTTGTGGGAGTCACCCCCTCAGAGAAAACAGGTGAAGCCATGCTGTCTTCCCTCCATGCCCCTGTTCTGTGGGCCTCCCTACCTGAATGCCCTCCCTTTCCCTCGGGCTTCTAGCAAAATCGGACTCGTTCCTCACAACCAGCTCAGAGAACACCACTTCCAAGAAGCCTTCCCCAAGAGAACTCGCTCCCTCTCGACTACTGTTTTGTCTTGTTATACAACTATAATTTATTTGGTCATATTTCTACATCCCTTAGGAGAGACTGGCTCCTAGGAGGTGATCGATAAATGCTCACTAAACTGAGTTGCAGGTAGAAGGTCAAGGGCAGGCCTGTGAGGAACATCCGACTTGGTAGGAGGCAGAGGAGATGAAAGAGCTAGTCACCCAGACTGGAGGCCGCTGATAGGACAGAGATGGCGGCCTGAAAAGAGGCCAGGGAGATTTTCTAGAATGTTCTCCCTCTCTCTCCCTCCTGTCCTACTTTCTACCCGTCTGCCCGCATGTACCTCCTCGGTGAAGCCCCTCCTCACTTGGAGTAATAGTAAGGCCCGATGCATGCTCACAACGCCTGTCTCTGTGGATGAACTTGGATCTCACCCCTACGGCAGCACGTGAGGTGGACCGAAATGGCAGTGCAGTCTCCACTTTTGCAGATGTGACAAGAGGCTCCGAGATGATAGTCTCGGCCCGACTCATAGTCAGTTCACTGTATTCTGACTCAAATTACTCACCGTGTCTGCATTTAAAGAGCGTTCACAGTCATAATTATATATGCTCCTCCTCCTGGAAAGCCTTGTCAAGGAAGCAGAATAGGTATCATTAACCCCGATTCTAACACAGTTGGAAAGGAAGACCCAGGGACGCGAGGCAGCTGCCCCGGGCCACGTAGCTAGAAAGCGAAGGGGCTAAGACCATCAGAGGTCGTGAGTCACCACTGGTATCTCCCTGCCCTAACTCTGCAGCAGCACGCCGTCACCACCAGGCACGGACGGCTATACCATAAATCATTCCCAATCAGCCACAGGAATTCACCTGCCAATGAACATGGTTCTCTTCAAAGAGACCCCACCAAGACCATACCCCAGTAACACAGTTACTCCTCAAGCTGTTTCTTAAAATCCTCTCTTCAACAGAGCGTAAGGAATAGTCTCAAGGTTCCTGAATGATGATGACACATTTCCAGCCCTTGGTAATGGATTTGGGTTATTCTGGAAACAGACAAAAATCCGAAGCCCATTCTAGTGACTGATGCAGGAGACTGAGATGCGTGACCCCATTTTGGATCCAGGATGAGGTTTAAGTGCAAAGAAAACACCAGTGAGTTGCTGGTGACCCAGGCACTGGCTCCACAGGTCACTCCCGACTCCTTCGAATGCTTTTTGAAGGGTGTGTCAATAACCTCCAAAGATTCTGACCTGAAGGAGATCAACTCTTTGGCCCCAGAGGTCCTGCTATGATTTTAAAGGCCTATTACTCTGAAGTCACACTTCGCATACTGCTTGTACTGAATCCTTACTGCTCCACGTGCATTCAGCTGGTCTCCTCAGCTGACCACGGGTGAGGGCTGCAGTAGCGGCACTTAGCTTTTCTGACGTCAAATCTTGCTCTTTCCTCCCTGCATTGGAAGCTAAGGATGGAAAGAAAGTGCGAGGAATACCAAGAAGTGAGGTTGGCAGAGCCTGGGGTTGGGGCAGGGGGATCAAGTAACAGACGTTCTTTGGAAGGTGGACTTGAGCCCTTTGCATTCGGAACCTGTCCCCCATCCAATGAACCTGGAGGTGAAGGGGGTGTCATCCTCAATACAAAGGTCAGGATCGTAGGCATTGGTTTCAGGAGCAACATCGTGGCCCCTGAATTTACAGAGCTCTCCGGCCCCAGCCACAAGCAATCTGTTTTACAGAGGTAGAGGACACTTACATTTCCTAAGGAGGGCCCACTCAAAGGCCATTTGACAGATGAGAAACCAAAGGCACAGAGAGGTTGAGTAACCCATCGAAGTCCCCCAGCCTGCATGTGGTCCCGCTGGAGTTTGAACTGAGGCTGCCTGCCTCCCGAGCCTAGACCTCCCTAGGTCCGTGACTGCAAAGCCGCAGGACTCTTATCCACACCCTGCCAAGAGATGATTCCAGAACAAGTCTCACTGCACGGCACGACAAACGACCTGGTGGCTACAGGGGTGACATTCATGCCCAGGTTGAGCTGTTTCCATCCCCCTCTACCACTGAGGGAAGGAAAAATGGAGTGGTTTTCAATACCAGCCTAACTCATGATAATCACTTGTCACGACCCTGCACAAAGAGCAACGTCTGTCCAGATTCCAGCCCATTGTCTCTCTCCTGTATTCCCACTATTCCGTCCTCCAAAGGGACTGTTTCAATGCACACGGACCAGAATGGCTCAGGGTGAGCCAGCGACCTTGACTTGGCCTCCCCCTCTTCTCGTCACCTGAGAAGCAGTGTTCCTCCTTGGTCTTCATCTCCCGACTTATCAAAGACTGAGCAGAAATCTGTCACACATGTCAAATCTATCTCCATGCTTCCAGTAGCCCAGTTCCTTCCCAGCAGAGCCATGGGGGCTACTGTTATTCAGGGTCTCCAGTGAGACCCGAGCCTCCCCTCGAGGCCCCTGCAACAGCAGGAACGGGGAGCACAGAGCCTGCTTGCCAAACCACCTGACCTGGTAGCTTTTCTCGAACATTCTTACGTGGTGGAAAAGCCAGGAGAGTACCATGAAGCTCAAGTACCCCAGAACCAAAGTATAAAGCAAAAGGAATGTGTCCATTTTTAATAGCATCTGTAGACTAAGAGATGGGCTTCGCAGCTCCTTAGGAGAGCTTATGACGCGAGCCCTAGGTCACGTGGGAACAGGTGCTGCTGCAGTATCACCTGGGCAGTGGGCAGCCACCAGCTGGACAGACGCTTCCTGGGTGGATATAACCCATGACCCCTCTAAGGAGCTAGAGGTCCAGCAGGCTCACAGGTGTCCCTCACACAGGCTCCACAGCTCCTGGACCCTCGGCTAGGAAGCCAGGTGTTGAGTCTCCTCACATGTCAGGCTGGCATCAGGGAAGTCAGGAGCTATTCACAGAATAAACCTGACATCCTTAGAAATGAAGCTTTTAGTGTGGGATGGACCAACACCTTATTTCATAGGTAAAGAAATGGAAGGCCCAGAGCAGGAAGCAATAAGCCCAAAGTTACCCCATGTCTAAGAGGCAGCGCCAAACCTTGACCCTGAACCTTCTGGTGCCTCTGGCCACTCCATATTGCTGGAGCATCATTTCCACACCCGACCATAGCTCTGTCACTATCATGGTTGTGAAATTGCTTCACTGGTTTCCAGAACCTTTCCGGAAATAACTGTGTCTGTGGAATGCAGCCGGTCACATCACTCTGTTGGAAGCGTCTGGATTTGTCAGACATCTCCCAATCTAAGGTGACCTCTAATCTTGTACCATGTCCTGAACAAAGAGACCAAAAGTTTCTAAGCACAAAGTAAAATTTACTCACTCTGGCTGGAAATCAACCAGGGTAGATGGGCCAAAAGAGTGACAGCCCCTTTCCCTACTTACTTTGGAAATAAGTCTATCATTTAGTGAATAAAGAAAGTTTTGTGTTTTTTGGGGTTTTTTTGTTTTTTTTTTTTTTGGAGAGAGAGAGGGGGAGGGAAGGGGCAGAGGGAGAGGGAAGAAGAGAATCCTAAGCAGACTCCACGCCCAGCACAAAGCACAGGGCTCCATCTCAGGACCCTGAGATCATGACGTGAGCTGAAGTCAAGAGTCAGGGGCTTAACCAACTGAGCCACTCAGGCACCCCAAGAAAGCTTATAAAGGTCCCTTTGAACCCAGAGAGTCTAGGATTCTCTGAAGGTAAAGAGAATTCTCAAAATGTTCTTACAGATCCAAAACTGAAATCTAATTTTGCCCAGTATGCCACAATTTAAAGGTCCGATTATTGCCAATGAAATGACTCTCATTTACAAAGATACAAGGTCCTTGTGGCATTCTCTTGCCCCATGCCAAATTTTGCATTCCAGTTCTTTCTAAAATACAGTGTTTCCCTTCTGCCTGGCCACTTTTGCCCAGAGCATTCGGCATGGCAGCCTTCCTGCTCAGACGTAGCCCCCCTGACACAATATGGTGGAGGGCTTCTGCCAGCTCTGGAGGAACCCACCTCCATCAGCGGTATCCGCCATGTTCCTGCCAGTTGGATGCCCTGCAAAGTCAGTCACCCACCACAACATCCTCTCTTCAACTTGACTCAGACCACAGGATGAGGGGGAACCCCAGAAGCTTCCAGAAATGTGGTTAGTAGAGAGATGCTATGATTGGCCACACCCAACACACACACTCCACTATCAGAAGACATCTGGATGAAAAAGAAAGGCAGGAGAAAGGTACTGTGTTTTAATCAAACAGCCTGCTAATACACAGGGTATGGTGAGATCCACATAATCATACAATGCTGTTGAAGTAATCTGGTACCCTTTGGTAGTAGTGTCAGGAATCCTAACACTTGCCACATCCAGGAATTAACACTAAGCAAATGATCAGTGACAAATATAAAAACCGATGTACAACTATGTTCATCACAATATTATTTACGATGTGTAAAAGTAAAAAATTGGAAAAAGTTACATAGCCAACAAAAACATAGCTAAAAGTTATAATGGAACAGTATCCTTTCTGGATATCATATGGAAACACACATGTATCATATATACGTGGGGGATTAGAGGTACGTATCCTATTTTTTTTTAAATAAGTTCTACACCCAATGTGGGGGTCAAACTCACAACCCCAAGATCAAGAATCATGCTTTACAGCTGAGCTAGTCAGGCACCCCTGTGTATCCTATTTTGAAATATATACTTTTACATTCCTTACAAATGAGAAATATAACAATTGCCAATGTTTCAATATACTTCTAGTAGTTGGAATATAGGTGATACTTCATTTGCTGCTTTCACTTTTCTGTAACTTCTAAATCGTATATGCTACACATATAAAACCTAATCAGAAAAAAAGTAAATGTTATGATTTTTATTTTATTATTATTTTTTTAATGTTATTATTTTTAAAAGGCAAAGATGACACTGCTGCTTGGAAATAGCTCAATGCTCGCACTTTGTCTTGAGCCTAAGTCGAAAATGTCACCTCACGGCCTCCCTGTTGACTGACAGCAAGGCAGGCTTCCAAGGGAAACAAATGTCAGAGAGGAGCGGGCCCCTGCCTCACAGGGAGACGCATCCTTGCCCTCTGACAGCTCCTGGGTCAACAAGGCGGCAGGAATGCAAGCAAAAAAACAAACACACTAGACACATACAGCTCAACCCCAAACTCTAGAGACCCTTCCTACCACGGCAATACCCCAGCCCAGGGACCCCAGACTGCCCCTCGGTAACGAAGCAGCCCCTCTGCCCCTCTGCGCTCTCCCTCGGCTGGACAAGAAGACCGTCCAGTCAGCTGTCCTACTGCCCTGAGAGGCGAAGTATGAGGAACGTATTACCCATCCCGTGTTTGATAATCCGAGCACACAAGGGCTGCTCAGTCAGAGAAATACTACTGCAAGCGTGCATTCTTCTTTCTAGCTCCAATTTTTGTATTTGGACCTATTTTCCCTTTACCATAAATGGTTCCCTTTAGCAACCAATTATTCAACAAATCTCATGAGTGCTTACCACACATCGGGCCCCCAACGAGCCCTGCCTTCCCTCCTTCACATCCTCTCTTGTCTCCCCAGGCTCCTCTCCACATCACTCCTCTGCTAAAACTCCTCATGGGGCCAAACAGAAAATCTGCCCTTCCTACCGTGGTTCTCAGGAGCCTGCGTGATGTAGCCACAGAGGCCTTCCTTCTTTCCAATCCCAAGACATGCAAGCTTGTTCTGGCCTTCGCACTGGCTGTTCCCTCTGCCTGGAGGACAGTTCCACACACCATGCGCCTGGTCTGCAGGATGGGATGGGGTCTGACATGTCATACGCACCTGCCCGGTGTGCTTAGAAGAGGAGGTGGGCACAAAGAGGCCGGGAGTCATCAGGGCAGGTCCTGCAAACCTGGTGTCCCAGCAGGGAGTCTGGAATTTTTTTTTTAATTTTACTTTATTTTATTCTAAGTATAATGCAAAGCCCTTGGAGGGTTTTCAGCCTGAGAGTGGGGTGACCTGAATTACATTTAAGAAGATTGCCCTGGGCCCTGTGAACATGGATCAGAGGGAGAGCACACGTGGAGGCAGAGAGAGCAAAACAGAGCCGTGGGGATTGTGACAGCAGATTTGCGATCTGCAGAGAAGCAGAAGCGACTGGAGTCCCCTCCCCGCTCCCCCGGAACAAAGACGTAGAGGGTGAGGGAAGGAGATGCCTGTTGAGTGCTTTTCAGCTTCTCATTTAAGGCCCTTGTCGCCGTCATCCCCTCGGTCAGGCAGTCACTGGGCTCTCCAGCCGTCCTCCTGTAAATGGTCCCTGCGGTGCTCCCTTTCAATGTCCACTGCCCCCCTTCTAGTCCGTGCCTTCAGTGTTCTCCTCCCAACATGCTGATAAACCGCCTGCTAGCATTCCCAGATTTCTGAATCAAGTCCCAAACTGTAGGAAGGGCAGGCCCACGTGTGGTTCGTCCGTGAGCCCAACTCCAAGCACAAAGGAACACTGACCAAGCAAACAGTACTGCTCCCCCCTCAAGAGCTCTGAGAGCCCCTCAGTGCAGACGGGACAAAAACAAACGCCTCGAGCAGCTCTCTGAAGCCCTCCACGATCAGCCTGAATCCGCCTTTCCAGTCTGGTATTCACTCCACTGACTCTGGACCCTAACAGGTGTCCTCTTCCAGGGACTTCCTGGCTACAGACCACTTCCAATTGAAAAGTCAAGCTTTTAAGGTGCACCTGACTCTTGATTTCAGCTCAGGTCACAATCTCAGGGTTGTGGGATGGAGCCCCTAGCTGGGCTCTTCACTCAGTGGGGAGTCTGCTGGAGATTTTCACCCTCGCCCTCCCTCTGCCCCTGCCCACCCTCACACTCTCTCTCTAAAATAATTTTTTAAAAAATATTTCACTTATTTATCTGACACAGAGAGAGCGAGCACCGGCCATGGGGAGGGGAAGAGGGAGAGGGAGAAGCAGACTCCCTGCTTCATAGAGAGCCTGCTGTGGGGCTTGAGCCCAGGACCCCGGGATGCCGACCTGAGCCAAAGGCAGACACTTAACTGAGCCACCCTGGCACCCCTAAAATAAATAAATTTTTTAGGAAGGGAAGGGAAGGGAAAGGAAAAGAAGGAAAGGGGAGAAGGGGATAGGTGTTAGTCCTGAGCTTTTCAGCATGTGGGATTTTGCTGAAGCCCATCAGCAATCAGACCCCCTCTGTGCTATCAATATCCCAGTCTAACCCCGCTCCTGCCTGCATTACCAGCTCCCAGCAGCCTCTCCACCTCTCTCTGCACCATTCCTGGTGTCAGTGTGATCTCTTTGGGGCCTGTCTTCATCCTGGATCACTAACACGCCCTCACTTTACTGGTTCCAGCGTGGATGCTGGTGCTCCAACAAGACTCCCGTCTGCGGGGGCCTCCACATCACCACACAGAGCTCCCCCCATGGAGAAAGGGCTCCGTCAGTGTTTTCTGGTTTACAGATTAGCCAGACTGACACAGCCTGACACATCGGCCACACTTCAACAAAAGAAGAGGGAAAAGCCAGGATAGAAACATCTTTGTTCTGTATGTGCAAGATGAAGAGGGAATGGGTCGGAGAGGGTGTGACAGCCGTTAGAACGAAAACCATCTCACCGCCTCTGAATCAGGGTACCATCCAACCTCTCCTCCTAGCGAATGGGTGTGCATAACAGCCCAGTGAGAATGTCATCAACTCATTTCAGCAGGGTCGGTAATTAACAGTGTAACCTCTGCCATCAATACCATATGGACTGGCACACAGGGCACAATTCACCATGTCTACATAAAATGACATTTTATATCATGTGACATGACATACCTGACAATATATAAACATTTATACATGATATACAATGTGACATTTTTACGTGACAATGTATAAAATGACATGCAGACAGACTTACGGTCTTGAGAAATTTCCAAAAAACTTTTTTTGTTTGGATCTCTGCAGGACAACCTGTCCCCATCCACCACTGCCAGAGCCTCCTCCTGCCTCTCTGCCCTGATCTCCAGGAAAGGGCAGGAGCAAGGGACCCAGGGAGAGAGCAAGCAGAATGTTGCACTGGTCCTGGAGATCCTACTCAGAAAACTGGGGCTGCACGATATCATGGAGAGAACAAGTGAATCTGGTCAAGTCCACCTGAATTTTGGCTTCTCCGTGTACTGTGTGATTCAAGCTCAGCAGGCTTCCATTCTGAGCACTGTGAAAGAGCAGTGCTATCCCTCCCAGGATTTTCTTGAGGGTTAAATGGGAAAGCGCCAACTAGACCCCGTAGGTGCTCAAAGGCTGCAAGTCCGAGCACAGTCCCAAACGGTTCTCCTTCTCCGGGACTTCCTGCCCATACCAAAGCGGGGTGGGCAGAGGGAAGCCACGAAGAAGGCAGTAAGTGGCTAACAACCACAACTACCATCTGTTCTCTGCTCGCTTTGTGAGAGTCTCTGAGACGGCAACAAGTCAACTCCAAGAACACCGCTCCTAGCCAGCCCGGCAGGGCCGCTGAAGTCACAGGGGACCACCAGGAGGTGGGTCCCCAGGCCCCCAGAACTAGGTATGCAGTCACTGCCCAGCTGGGCACCAAACCTCTTTTGTTCTTCCTCTACCCACACGGTTCAGGTCTTGGGCAGAAAATACCAGTTCAGCATTTGCATGCCCATCGACACACACACATGCCACAGAGAATCCCTTTCCCCACACCCTTCCTTCTATTTGAAGCAGCCTCCATCAAAGCGAGTGGGCTTCTCAGGGATCCCGACCATGACCCCTCCCAGCCTCAGCTAGGACAGAGGTAGGCACCCGCTCTTCCCTCTGGGGCCGCCTCCCGCCCAGCCTGGGGCTTTGCTGGGTGTAAAGCTTCTCCCAGCTCCGCAGCTCTGGCTAGTTGGCCTGAAAAGTTACTAAGGACTTCAGGGGACAGCTGTGTAGCGGCCCAGGAGGGGCTGGGCTCACAGCGCTTCCTTTGCAACAGGGAGCTGCATTTTTCTAAGATTATTATTCCTTGGGCTGACTGCTCAGCTACTCAGCGTCATTTCCCCTTTGGGTGGGAAAAGATCTTTCCTTCTGCATTGATTCTCATTAAGACTTAAGTCTTTTTCTTTCCCTTTCATCTGCAGATCTCACAATTAAAGCATGGTCCATGGAGCACACAAAAACCAAGGCATATAAACTTCAGCACTCAGAATTGCGGCTCAGAAGCCCTAAGTTGTTCAAACACACACACACACACACACACACGCGCGCGCACCAAGTAAATCTCTAGGACTAGCATCTTCTCCATCTCCACCGTCTCAAACACCAGCAATGAACTTCATCTGAGCAGTTGGCAGGGGCACAGGTGAGTACACAAGTGGAGGACTTGCAGAGAAGGCAGGCAAACACCCCACAGATGGAACGCAAGTATGCTTACTCAGCAGCGAGAGTCCTGCCCTCTGCCAGGAGGGAAAGGGCTAGAAATAGCTCCCCAGGGAAGAAAAGGACATCTCTGGCCCCTGTTGTTGACGCCCATGTACCCAGAAGCCCCAGCCATGAGTGCCAGGCACTGACCACCAGTCTGCCCACGGCAGAAGGGGCTGCAGGCGGCTTCCCCAACAACTGAATGAAGCACAGTATTTCTATGACTTAGGGCTCATTACCAGCAGGAGCGAGCATCTCCCCAAACACAAAAACATTACTACAGACTCACAGAAATCACTTACTGCTGGCTCTCTTGTTCATTACTTTTTTCCCTCTAAGTGACATTGTTTGAACCACCACCAGAAACCAAGCACAGGTCATGCCTGGATCCTCAGCCATGTTAGGAGCTTCTGGCAGTTTTCAACAGGGAATCAATTTCCTCTCTTAACCTCACCTTTCTAACATCCCACCTGAGATCCAGCCTTAGGTCAGCTGAAGAGCAGGCACGACTTGGGTGGGCTTTGCGGGGGCGCCAGGGGAGACCCACTTAGGTAGGGGAAGTTTTGGACGACTCTGGCTCCTAATACCTGCTCTCGGAACTCCCACGTGCATTCCTCCAAAGCCTCATGCACCCGAAGCCTCTATTGCTCTCGGCTTCCAAAACGCATCAAACTGGGAAGGTTGCAAAGCCGAGACTAGCAGTGTTACTACCACGCCTACAAAGAAGTATGGGTCACTTAGGGCAGGGGCATGTCCCTGACTAGCAAAGGAGATCCAGGCCCAGTCCTTACCTGCTGTGTCCCCTAAGCCAGTTCCTTCCACTGTCCCTCTGCCTGTAAGCTTTCTGTGATATGTGGGGATACCCAGCTGTGAAAAGGAAAGAGACTCGTGTACAAGCCTTAACCAGCCAGTGTCCCCACAAATCAGCATCCCTTCCTAATAAGATGGGACCCCACAGCTAAGAATGCCCGACCACCAACCAGAGAAACCTGTCTCCAGTTCTTGGGTGTCTCCTCTGAAAGGGCCTCAATCCCCTGCACTCCCTCTCCACTTAGAAAACTCACCAAATGCTACACCGTGTTCCTTCGTTACTTTTCTAGTGTGAGAAAGCCAGGGAATGTTCTCTTTTATGTTGATTCCTTCCCATGAACTTAAAACAAGTATGTAGTAAGTCATCTGAAGCCAGAGTCACAGTGGGTATGTCTCTGGTCAGTCTTTTAAAGATTTTATTTATTTGATAGAGAGAGAGAGAGATTGAAAGTAGGCAGAGAGGCAGGCGGGGGGGAGGGGGGGAGAAGCAGACTCCCTGCTGAGCAGAGAGCCCGATGTGGGGCTCGATCCCAGGACCCTGAGATCATGACCTGAGCCGAAGGCAGAGGCTTCAACCCACTGAGCCACCCAGGCGCCCCTCTGGTCAGTCTTTTAAAGCTTCTTTCTCCCCTCCCTTCCATTATTGTTCCTCAGGTTCTCAGTCTTGGGCCGGTGGCTTAGAAATTCACAAGGACAAGGCATTCTGCAATGACGGGAATACTACTCAGTATGGAGTTGAGTTTTTACTGGGGGTCTGACTTTTTTTAAATATACTTTTAATTTCATTAGTGGAAGCATCCCCAGGTTCCGTGAAACCAGCTAATTCCTATACTAGATAGTGTGTGTTCTATGAGAAACATAGGTGAAGTGCCAATTAGGAAGATGAAATCTTCTCAAACTTCACCTAAACTTCAAATCAATACCGGTGTCGCCAGCAACCTTGCTTTGCCAGACTAAGAGAGAGCATATGCCTTGTGTCACTCACAGGAAGGCAGTGGCTAACACCACCACATTGCTGACTGTTCAAAGCACTTTTCATTTATTTTTACTTTCATTTTGTCATGCCATTACTAGGAGCCTGGGGGGAACAGGGATCATCACTTCCATTTCACAGATGGAGAAACTGAGATCCAAAGCGGTGACATTCCCAAGGTCACAATGGTATTGTGTTTGGAATTCCACTGGGTCCTAACCATTTCTTCCAGACTAAAGAAGAAACTGCATAAAAAGGTCCCGAGGAGAGGGGGCAGGTCCCTTTCTGAGCAGGATAGGCAGTGGCTATGAATGGAGCAGAGGCCCATCGGGAAAGGAAAGGGTTGGGGGGAGGAAAGGCTCCCGGACAGTCCAGTGTCACCATTTGCCCTGCAGGGGTTTGCCCTTTCAACCCCCCACCTCCCCACCCTCGCCCCAGTCCCTCCTCTGCTTTTAGAGTGAACCAGTAGAGTGTTTCCAACTACATTCTTTGTCCTTTCCAATATCCTCAAGGCTAGAAGCCTTAAAAATCAGTTCTTTATATTTGAAAGTTAGGCTCTGTACCTGGAGAGGCCGTTTCTGTGTATCTACAGGAAAAGAATGGAATTGGGTAATTGACGGGAAGATGTTATCATCTCTGAGATGGGAGAAGCGCTTTGGGAAGGTTTGCGTGGGGGCGGGGGGAAGGATGTTCTTTTCTTTTTTTCAAAGGGAGGTGTTGGGGGAGAGGTCCAGGGTGCACCACGGAAGACAAGTTTTCTTCCAAGAGGTGGGGGGAGAACAGGACGGTCACACCCCCAGTCCCGCCACCAGTGAAAGCGTCTAGGAGAGCCACTCTCCCGCTCGCCGCCCTCCCACGAGGCCTACCCCCGGGCCCCCCCACCCCGCGACCCGGGTCAGCCGGGGGCCTCCGGCCCAGACCGAGCTCGCAGAGGGGCCTAGGGCGGGGGATGCGGCCCCGAAGCGCGCCCACGCCCCCCCCCGCTTGCCGCTCCTCGGCGCCCGGCCGTGGCTCTCACTCACCCGCGCTCCCGCCTCGGGGGGCCCGGCGCGAGCGTCCCCGGCGTGTGGCGGCCGCCGGCTCGGGGGCCGCGCGGCTGGGGCCGGAGGGCGCGAGCCCGCGGCGCTCCCGGGGCGGCGTGGGCGGCGTGGGCGGCGTGGGCGGCGGCGCGGGCGGCAGCTCGCGCTCGGGGCCGGGCTCCGGCGGCCGCGCCAGCCCCGCTCCTGCGAGGGGCGCCCCGCTCGGCGCGCGGCGGGCCGGGGAGGGCGGCCGGCCCCGCGTCCCGGGGGCGGCCGGCGGCGGCAGCAGCAGCAGCAGGAGCAGCAGCGGCGGCAGCAGCAGCAGCAGCAGCGGGCGCGGGAGCGGCGGCGAGGCCATGGTGGCGGCGCCCGCCCGCGCTCACATGCCCGGCGCGCGGGGCGGGCGCGGGGCGGCCGCGGGTGCGAGGGAAGCGGGCGGCGGGTGCCGCGCGGGGCCGGGGAAGTGAGCGAAGTGAGGCTGCGAGCGCGGTCCCCGCCTCAAAAGTTGTGGGGAGCCGCGGGCGGGCGGCCGGGGCTGGGCGGGCGCGGCGGAGGCGGAGGCGGCCCCGGCGCCGCTACATGCTAATTAGCCCGGGCGGGCCGCGGGCGGGCGGGCGGCTCCTCCTCGGGTTGACATCACCGGCCGAGCGCGGCCGGGCCCGGGGGCGGGGAGAGGGCAGGAAGGGGGCGGGGGCCGGCCGGGGACCGCGGGGTGAGGTCCGCACAGGCGGCCAACTTGGGACGGGCGCACACACACACACAAACACACACACGCGCGCGCGCGCCCTCCCCACCCCCATTAGGGTTGCTTCACCACTGGGAGAAAAATCAGAAAAACCGAGTCCTCCCAATCGAATTTCCCAACTCCTTAAATGCCCAGTAAATGGATGAAAAGCGGGTACCGGGTCAGCACTAACTACATTGTACAAAGTGCTCTGATGCGTGAGAGAAGTGGAACCTGTTCCCCTCTCCCCACCGCGCGGGGTCACTGCCCCTAGCCAATTGGAACTGCACCTCTCCCCTCCCACCATCACCACTCCTCCTCCAGGCCCAGGGCTGGTGCCAGGTTCCCTGCTGCCAATCCTAACACCTCACCCTGTGGCCAAGTAGGAGTCACCTTATTCTCCAGAGCCTTCTCAAGCATGGACTCCATCCCCATGGGACCACTGCCTTTGGCTCACACCAAGAGTTCTGCAGAAATGTCACCCCCAGGACACCCAAACAGGCCACCTGGAAAAGAGAAATGTGAATTCGGGCATGACTAGGAAAAAACTCATAATCAGAAAAAGGGCTTTTCAGATCGAAAATTAAGCAAAAGGACACACAGAGATCACTGAATTTTAAATGAAAACTTTCAGGGGAGAGATTCAAAGATTTAGTGAAAACAGAATTTCCTGGCAAATAAAGTTCCATTTGTGTCCATATCCCTTTCCTTCCCGGTAAATAAAGGATAAAATGTCCAAATTTTAGGGACTGCAAATCTCTTTATTTCTAGGTTGAAGAAAAAGGGCTCAAAATGGGAAAATAATTTGCCCCAAATTCTGAAGCTAGACCCAAAGATTAAGAGATTTCACCTGTGAAGGACTGTGTGACGTTATTAATTCTGGTCCCCAAATTCAGAATTTGCAATAACCCAGACAATGTCTCAACTGAAATGAATACTGGAGTTCTGGGGGGGTGGGGGGGGTGGGGGGGGTGGGGGTGGGAATCTTCTCAGTTTCATCAGGGACTTCTGTCTGACCACCAGATGCTCAGGAAACTATGAGTATGGACTTCCCTTTCAGGCCTGACTCTCCACCCCATTTCTCCACTCCTCTCTGCTGTCTCCAGAGCTCCATGACCCCCACCTCCAGGGCAATGAGCACATCATGGTTTCCAGAGCAGCTGCAGATAGACCTAGGCCCACTTTCTATTGATTCAGTCCAAGTGAGTCACTTGGCAGAAAACATAAAGGATGCCGCGTCTAAACAACTTCACCTTAAACAGCTGAGTGGGGAGCAACCATCTGGGTTCATTTTATTTTGTCAAGAACCACAAAACAAACCCAACTTGCCAGGGCTCTCACGTGGAATGTCCAGGTCTTTCCAAGGAAGGACCATACAATGATCCCCCTGTGAGTAACTTGGTTTTCTCTTGTGGCGCCAGCTCAACTTTTCAGGATCCTGCTCTCATATTAACAGGCAGAATTGCCCAGATGCCCAGATGCAGCCAGACAAGCCCCAACGGGCCATGACACTGTGCTCAGAGGTTCTGGTGACCACCACCATGCCCTCCCTTCCTCAGAGTACTTTTCACATAGCTCGGGTTGCCCTCCCAGGCAACCAGTGTCATTCAAGGGTTTAAAGGCCCTTACAGGCTTCTCATGTGGATTCAGAGATCCCTAGGGAGTCTGCATTCACTACCAAGGCCCAAGGAGCAAATGTGCACCTGGGACACGTCCCTCCCTTCTAGGCACCCCAGAGAGTCTCTCCCTAATCTTCTCTTTGTCTTCCAAGAGGAATAGCCAAGCTTACATCAGCTGGGAAGTGCTTCGCCTGGTGCATTTGCACCATGCGGATGAGGAGGGAGAGACCCAGGAGAACGGGGGAAAGATCGATCACAGTGAAATGGCCCCGGACACTTTTTCATCACCTTCTAGGATAGAAGAAGAGAAAACAGCAAGAGGGAGTTGGAGGCAGAGAGAACCTTAGAAAGAGTAGTCAGCTGGGCCTTTGAGCCCTGGCTCCTTGTCCTGACTTGACCTCTGTTTAACTGTGTGGTCCCAGCCTCAGTCTCCTCATCTGTGAAAACAAAGATTGTCCAAGATGATCGCTAAGGGCGTGCTCCAGCTCTGGCGCTTTAGGGTTCAGTAAAGACCTTCTGACACCGTAGCAAGGAGGCATGAAACAGGTGTTTAAGGACACTTGTGGTGTTTCCTGCCCAGGGATATAAAAATGGAAATATGATTTTTGGTCACTGTGGATGGCTTGGAAGAGGCTCTGACTGGAGCCAGGGGAGAAATCAGATGACATCTCAGATCCCTCCTGGCCCTGGGCATCTACTGACGTAAAATGAAACAGCTGGGGAGCCAGCTTGGACCAAGTTCCCAGACTGAGAGAGGCAGGGGTCAGGCATTCCTAACCTCTCCAGAGGTGGGAGTGGGGACTCTCCAAAGCGGTTGACACTGAGCTCCGCAGTCAGCCTGGTGTCTCCACCACCCAATACTGCCTGTAGTGGGAGCTTTGCAGGAGCTTCTCGGGCTGCTGTGTGAGCTAGATTGGGTTTAGGCCAGACTGCAGTACTAAATCGCACTCCCCCAAATGCTGCAGCTTCACGTGGTCAATGTTTTATTCTCCTGGTTCTCTTAGCAGCTGTAGGAACTCCTGTCAGCCACAGCATTCCCAGGACCCACACTACGGCCGCTCTGCCTGACTCTAACGTATGGTTTCTGAAGTTGCCCTTGGAATTGACATCTCGATCTGAGATGTGAGCACGGGAGGTTTGAAAGGGCCAGGCCTGAATGTGACATGCTGCCCTTCCTCTCACATCCCACCGGAGAGAACAGTTGTCACGTGGACCCCCAAACTGCAAAGTAGTCTGGGAAATACAGTCTAGCCACAGAGGCAAAGAAGGGGAAAAGGGATCTGGGTAGACAGCTAGCAGTCTCTGGCCTACCACTCACTCTCAGTAGGGCAGGGAAAGGAAAGGGAGGGCAAAGGAGATTCATTGCTCTAGCCTCAGTTTTCTCCTTCCTAAAACAAGGGTGTTGAATCAGATGCTCTCTGAGGGCCCATCTGCGTTAGCATTCGGTGGTTCCAAGAGGTGATGAAATGTTCTTCTGCACCAAAGTAAACAAGCCTGCAGATTCCTGCTGCAGCTCGTCCTCAGCCTGAAGAGTTCTTCTCTGCCAACTGGTGTGGTTGGCGGATCCTGGAGAGAGGGCCTTGAGTTCCCTCCAAGTTCTGTTCCCAAACTGTTCTCACTCCCCAGCCAAGTCCAGTGATCTCCATCGACCTCAGTCTCCCTACCTGTAGAGTGGGGAGAGAAATCATCACCCTTTGCTGCCTCCCTGGGTTGATCTGAGGATACGATGAGGTCACTATCCAGAAGGCACAGAACTCTTCCGACTGAAGCATCCCACGCTGTAGCCAGAACCTTTAACAACACTGCACCCTGAACAGGCCTGAAGTGTGCCCAGCTCCTGAGGACAGTGCCCTGTGGGATTCATGGCAGTGTGGGGTGGCATGGCCATGGCTGGGGTACAGCGGTGGCTGCAGAGCAGTAACTTCCCAGGACTAGGATCCCTGAGGGCTGAGATCAGCCAACGGACACCTGGATAGAGTTTCATCCGGG
Source organism: Procyon lotor (assembly GCA_028646535.1). Taxonomy (NCBI): domain Eukaryota; kingdom Metazoa; phylum Chordata; class Mammalia; order Carnivora; family Procyonidae; genus Procyon; species Procyon lotor. The sequence goes on along the minus strand of CM053603.1, from coordinate 125,511,110 downwards.
GGTGGTGAGCCGGGCCCAGGCAGCACCGTCTCCTCTAGCCTCTGCTATGTGCTCATCCCCCTGTTACACCCTAAATCTGTTTAGTCATCCTCTCATCTGCTTGTATCTCCCACCCCCAATTTGTGAGCTGCTTTCTGGGAAGTTCCATGCCTCATTCATCTTTGTATTCCCAGACTCTCACACAGTACCATCTTTCTTTTATTTAGTCATTCAACAAATATTTACTAAGTGACTACTCTGTACCTAGCATTGTGCTGGTTGTTGGGTGAGTCTCAGACTTCACAGACCTTGAAGGTTTGTAAAAGACAGACAGTGATCAAAAGAACATAAACATAAGCTTGTCACTGTGGAAAGTGCCCTGAAGGAGAACACTTGGGAGGGGTCTTCGATTTCCCTATAAACATGAGATTGAGCCACCATCTGAAAGCTGTGTAGGCCATTATTACATAGGCTGAAAATCAGGCAAGGGAGAGTAGGGACAGTATGTGCAAAGGTCCTGAGGCAGGAAGAATTGGAATACATGTGAAAGACCAAAAGAAAACCCATGTGGCTGGAGTACAAGGAAGGAAGAGTGTGGAGGAGTAAAATTGGAGATCCTGATAGCAACCAGTCATGCAGACCCTCACAGCCCATTTTAAAGATTTTTGCTTTACCTTAAGAATTTAGGAAGCCATTTTAAGGTTTCAAGTTGGGGAGGTGGGGTGAGGTGGGAGTGGAGAAGAGAAAGGGGTGAGGAGTGACATGATTTGCAATTGGAAATCATTATTCTGGCTATGATAAGGGGAATGACTCAGAAAGACATGAGGGCTTATGCCTGAACTCTTGGAGTCCAAGTGAGAAATGATCATTCTTGGACAAGGATGATAGAGATCAGTTCACAGAAGAATATGGACTTGAGATTATAGGAGGCAAAATCCACAAGGTATGTTGAAGGGTGTGGAAGATGAGAGAGAAGAGGTCAAAGATTTCCCGAGTTTCTGGCCTTTATGTTTGGATGGATGGTAGCACCATTCACAAGGAGAGGGAACAGAGGAGAACTCAATCTTTGAGGTTAAGATCATGAACTTTGTTTTGGACTTGGGTCTGGGTGACTCTGAGAGGTCCGAGTGGCAATGTCAAGTGTGCCTTTAGATGTGTAGATGTGGAGCTGAGAGGAGAGGTCCAGATCTGCCGAGAAGGGAATGAGATCGCCGAGAAAAGAGAACATTCTAGTAAGTGAAGAGAGCCTCAAGATGAGCCCTGTGGCTGAAACATGAAACGGCTGGGGTGAGGAGACTGAGCCAGGAGGACCTGGGGCAGGAACCACACAGACGTGGGAGGAAGCCCAGGAAGGTCGCGTCACTGGAGCAAAGGGAAGGAGGTGGTGGTTCACAGTGGGTAACCCTGACAAAAGGTCAAGTAAGGTGATGACCAAAAGTACCCATTGACTTTAGCAACATGGAAGTTCCCTGTGACATAATAAGGAAGGGGTCGGCATAGCAAAATGGCGCAGCAAAATGAACTCTCAGGAGAGTCTGGCTTTGAAGGGGAAGAATGAGTTAAGACAGCAGCATAGGGGCACCTGGGTGGCTCAGTTGGTTAAGCGACTGCCTTCGGCTCAGGTCATGGTCCCGGAGTCCTGGGATCAAGTCCCATATCGGGCTCCCAGCTCTGTGGGGAGCCTGCTTCTCCCTCTGACCTTCTCCCCTCTCATGTTCTCTCTCTCTCTCTCTCTCTCTCTCAAATAATACGCAGGAGAGAAAATCAAAGCTCTAGGAAAGGGAAAGGTAGTTGGCAGGATAAAGGCTTCTGAGACTCGGGAGTGCAGGTGGAGGGACTGGCCTTGGAGGGAGGGCAAGAGGAGAGGTGGCACAGTGAAAGGGTCTGGGTTTCTGGCTGAGGACTTCCATTTTCTTTGTAAAATAGCCAATACAAGGCTATCTGCTAGGGGTGGAGGGACTGGAGTGGGGGCAGGGGAGTCTGGAGCTGAGGGATTGGAAGTCTGGAGGAACAGGAATATGATTTATTTCCCAGGGCTGCTATAACAAAGTGCCACAAACATGGTAGTGTGAGACAACAGAAATGTACCCTCACTCAGACCTGGAGGCCAGAAGTTCAAGGCCAAGGTGTCAGGAGGGCCACACTCCCCAAAAGGCTCTAGGAGAGAATCCTTCCTTGCGTTGTCCTAATTTCTGCTGGTTGCCAGCGAGCCTTGGTGTTCCTCGGTGGGTCTGCACCTTGCTCTGGTCACATGGCCTTCTCCCCTTCCCATGTGTCTGTATCTGTGTCTTCACACGGCCTTCTTCTCAGTGCAACAGTCTTTGGATTTAGGGTCCAGTCTAATTCAGGATAATCTCCTTTGAATTTGATTCCGTCTGCAAAGACCTTTTCAGGTAAGGTCACAGTCACAAGTACCAGGGGTTAGGGACTTGAATATATCTTTTTGGGGACACAGTTCCATCCACTACAATGAAGAAGTTTGGAAATCAGAGAGCGTGTGAGAAATGTGCTAGATTGCCCGGCCCTGTCAAAACCTCACAGAAATTACTGGAGGGCGCCCAGCAGCACAAGTTGTTCCCAGCTTGCCTCTCTTTGCTGACCGGTGTCCAGCATCCCTGGCCTGAGCAGGGGCCCCTCAGTCCTCTCCCACTTTGGGGGTAGGTTCCCTCCCACCAGAACAAAGACTTCTGACCTCACATGACCTCCCCTTCCTGTCTCAGTCTCTGCATCCCACTCAGGACAAGAACCCTTTCAGACAGAAGCTGCTGACCCTGGCAACACTAGGGGTTACAACAGGGGAGAAAGAATTCAAGCCCCTACCCCCCACCCCCAGCACCATTTTGCTCAGAGCTCCGGAAACAGAATGCCTTGGGATTTTGACAAAAGAACTAAAAGAACACACCCGTCTGCCTATTTTTGACCTCTCAGGAGACGCCTTACTGTCCCCATTCTGCCATGTCAGGAATGGTTTCTTTCATGTTTGGGTGAGCCGGGCTGCTCATTGGACCCCAGGCCTAGGGAGCCCTCGCTGTGCCTCCCCGTCCCGGTGCATCTGCCTTGAAGGCCAAGGTGAGCCGTAAACACCACGGTCCAGCTACAGACCACTGGGACCTCCTCCAGGGAGGAAGGCTTGCTCACGGCTTGGCCAGGCTCCCAAGCATCACGTACAGCAACCCCAAGTAACCACTTAGACAGCTTGGGGCGGGTCCTCGAATGACCTTCCGTTTCTTGTCTGCCCATCTGAAAGGACCATTCCATTCCAAACAACATTCCTCCGATAAAATCGGTTACACACTGTAAACGTCAATGAGCCAGGAACATTCTCCGACGCAACAGGATTCTGATAAAGCGGTCTTATTTTGCAAAACCTTCCAGCATGAAAAATCCTCCCCAGAGCAGGAAGGGAAATTCTTAGGATTCCAGGACACTGGGCAAAATGGCCAGGTCCCTAGGGGAAGAGCAGAAAATTCAGAGGTGAACGTTCCACGGAGCGCAGAGGAGTCTGGGTCTTCAGGCATTGTTTCATTAAGTCAAGAAGTCGACACCTACTGGATGAGCACATCCCAAGGACTGGGCACTGATCCGGAGTCACTGCGGAGGCACTGTGATTGCCAAGCTGCCTTGCCTTTTAACAAGTAGCCACAACCCACAGTCTGGCTGGCGACTAAGGGGCAACGTCCACACCTTTACGTCCCTCCCTCAGCTGGACTCCCCCTACCCCTTTCCCCTCGCCGCTCCTCTTTGCATTGCTCTGTGAGGCTAGGGGTTTTCACCCTTCTCTCTAACCCCCAGCATCCTCCCCCCATTTTGGGGGGTCTTTCTCTGTTGATTTCCATTCCCAGGTGTCTCCTCCACGGGGCTGTTTCTGCTTCTTTCCATCTCTTCCTCGTGTCTCACTTGACATCCCTGAGTGTCTCCCGGCCCATCCATTTCTCTCCTTCTCCATCGGGGTTTTGGTTTCGGTTTTTTGGTTTTTTTTCTCCTTGTATGGCTTTCTTCCAATCAACTCATGCCCAGTGTTTCTCTCCTTCTCTTTTCTGTTTCTTCTCTTTAACAAACTGTTACATAGAACTAAAGGCGTTTTAAAAAAATATTTGTGGAATCAACTTTTACATTCCCTGGGTTTTATTTTTAAAATCAGTTGAAGAATCTGCATTTTCTGTGTTGTCTGAATTTCTCCCAAGAGCATGAGCAGCTATTTGAAATTTTTAATTAAAATGAGATCTACATAGAAAAAAGTACATCCATGGCAGGCCATAAATGTGTCCTGCAGAGCTCAATGAATTTCACTCATAGAACGTCTGTGTCCTCAGCACTTAGAGGGAAAGACACCCATATTCCCTTCCACTCTCTGCCCCCGTGGGTCACCACTATCCTGACTTCTCTCTGTGTGGGTTAAACTAAATAACAATTATGTTAGGAGTCTCTTGATTTATCTGTTTTTAAAATTTGAAAAAAAAAAGGAACATTTGAACCTGTGACTTTCATTAGACAAAAAATTTCTCTAATCTCTGACCCATTGTGGACAATAAAAGGTAAGTAAAGGTCTCAAAGATAATAAATAGTAGGTAAATGATAATAAATATCTCAAGATGTCCTGTTTCCACAAGTCTTTGTTTCACGGGAACAAGTGGAAACCTGGTCTGTGACATCATTGGCCCCTTCTAGTATCCCTGACAGTTGAGCATTCCTCGTCTCGGGGAGCAATAAAAACCCCACCAACAGGGCTGTAGGACCTGAGCGATAGGCCCATGGAAGACACACAGAAGGCCAAGAAGGAACTTATCTTCAGACTGCAGCCCAGTGCCCTGTCCCCAATTTGTAAAGAGAGACTACAAAAGAGTGTGGGACAGGAAATAGGGCTGCATGTCTGCTGAAGAGCAGAGCCAATCTAAGGCCCTGTGCTCTTGGCCAATGAGCAGCCATTGTTGATGTAGGGAAGCTGATGTGGTCCCCGGAGTGGGGAGGCAGCCTAGGCACCCGCTGTAAATTCTGCCCAGCCCTTCCTCCTCCCCGCCCCGCCCAGACAGACCCTGTGCTCTGAGGCTCGCACCCTGAGGGAGCACCCCCACACTCCCGGCCCTGCTCCATGCTCTGAGGGTGTACCCCGACGGGATCCCTGCCCCTGTCTGGGTGGGGAAAGGGGGTGGTCTGCGTGAGAGAGAGCGATTTGGGAAGAGGCCGCATGTGTGAGAAGGGTTCTGAGCGGAAGCCCCTGTGCAGACCGAGAAATGGGTGGGAGTCTTGAGAACTAGGCATCAGGCCATGGTTCTCAATCCTGGCTGGGTAGGAGAATTGCCAGGGGAGCTCTTACAGAATGCCGGTGCCTAGAACCCACACACCTAATCAGAATCTCTGTAGGGCCGGGGCGTCAGGAGTCTCCAAGAGCTCCCAGATGATTCTAATTTGCATCCGGGGTAGAGAAGCACTGCCTTAAACTTCGTGCAGCAGGATGCAGAGACCGAGTGGAAACTTTACGCAACAGAGGGATGGGATCAACATGGTAGCTCCACAAAGCATCTTTAAAAATACAGACTTTTGGGCCCCCTGAGTGGCTCAGTCAGTTAAGTGTGTTACTCTTGCTTTCAGCTCAGGTCTTGATATCAGGGTCATGAGTTCAAGCCCTGAGCTGGGCTCCACACTGGGCATGGAGCCTACTTATGAAGGGTGGGGTTTAGTTGGAGGAGGAGACAAACCATGAGAGACTATGGACTCCGGGAAACAAACAGAGGGTTTCAGAAGGGAGGGGGTGGGGGGATGGGTTGGCCCGGTGATGAGTATTAAGGAGGGCACGGATTGCACAGAGCACTGCGTGTTAAACGCAAACAATGACTCATGGAACACTACATCAAAAACTAATGATGTACTGTATGGTCACTAACATAACATAATAAAAATTAAAATAAAAAAATGCACAACAAAATGCGTTGTGTTATGTAAATGCACAAACAAAATACAACAAAAATGTGAACACAAAAATAATAAATAAAAACAAAACAACAACAACAAAAAAAAACAGACTTTTTGTGACATTGAAAAGCTGTAAGAATTCATCACCAGGATACCAGAACTACAAAAATCTTAAAAAGAAGTCCTCTAGCTAAAAAAATTAGATGGAACCCCATAATACACCCAGGAATTAAGAGCACTAGAAATGGTAATTACGGACTACCAGTACTAAACATTTCAACACCAAGACGGTCTGGCTCCGAGGAATAACACTTGGGTCTCACCTTCATTCTCCCCGGTTCCTGGATGCCTGAGAGACACATATACCACACCATGATCCTTAATTAAAAAAAAAAAAAAACCCAGACCCCAAATAAAGACAAAACTCATGCTCTTTTCCAAGTCTCCCATTCATTTCGTCTGTATTGGCTCTTTCTATATCTTCAATAAATTCTGCTCTCACTTCCAAAAACAAACCAACCAACCAACCGGTGGCTTGAGAAGCATTTATTGAGCACCTACTCTGTGCCAGCAAGCACCATGCCAGACTCTGGGTACACAGAGATGAGGACAATAACTATAGTCCCTACACTTGACTAGACAGGAGATTAGGAGAAAATAAGTATAACAAGCCATTTTACAAAAGTATGAAGCAAGTCCTCTAAGAACATTGAGGATATGCTGGAGAAAGCTTTCTTAGAGAGGTGACATCAGAATTCTTTCCTGAGGGGGTCTGCCAAGCAAAGGAAACAGAAGAGAACATTCTAAGTGGAAGGAGTATGACACAGGTGCTGAGTGCCACAGAGACCCCGTGTTTAGTATGACACGGAGTGTGGGAGAGGATTCTGGAAAGAATGGTGAGGGCAAACACCAAGCATCTGATTCTATGTGAGCTCTCGGTATTTGAAAAGGAGCAAGAGAAGGGGGAGGGAGGGACACCAGTCAGGAGCCTCTGTAGTGATCCAGAGAGCGATGAAGGGCTGGACCAAAGAATTAATGGTAGGGATGGAGAAGAGAGCAACCCAAGAAGGTAGCAGCGTTTGGCAATAGAACAGATGTAAGGAGAAAGAGAGAGAGAGAGACAGAGAGAGAGAGAGAGAGAGAGAGAGAAGCAAACTAATTCGAGATAGCAGGATAACAGGATAATATGGCCTTAGCAAAGACGGGATGCCAGGTAAGATTATATGAAGTTCGTGGAACTCCAAGACATCTGCACGGAGATGTGTTCAAAAGGCTAACCCAAGGGCGGAAGCTGGAAGCTAGATGGTGGAAGGAGAAGAGGGAAAGTATAAGGAGAGAAGGTGAGGGGCGCCTGGGTGGCTCAGTGGGTTAATCTGCCTTCACCACAGATCATGATCTCAGGGTCCTGGGATCAAGCCCTGCATCGGGCTCTCTGCTCAGCGGGGAGCCTGCTTCCCCCTCTCTCTGTCTGCCTCTCTGCCTACTTGTGGTCTCTCTCTGTGTCAAATAAATACGTAAAATCTTAAAAAAAAAAGGAGAGAAGGTGAGATATCCAAGTGTAAACCATCTATACTAGTTATTTGGCCCAAAAGAAAAATGGGATGGCACGCCGCAGACCAGGCACGGGTGTGTATTTGTCAGGGCTGGCTGTGGGTGGTGGAAACAGGAGGAATAAGGGGGTAGCCGAGGAGCTAGGTCCGTGAGGTACAGATGGCTTACAACAGAGGAGAGTTTATCTTTAGATACAGATATCTAAGAAAACTCATTCCCAAGGGCTTGGATCCAGGTCAAAACTCTCAAAAGCGAGGATCAGGAAACTTTTTCCAGAAACGGCGGGATGGTCAGTATTTGAGGCTTCATGGGCCACACGGTGTCTGCCACAGGTGTTCAACTTGGCTACTGTAGTTCGAAAGTGGCCGTAGACAATATATGACCCCATGGGCACGGCTGTGTTCCAATAAATCTTTAGTTTTAAAAACACCTGGTGGTTAAAATGGTTAATTTTATTTTATGTGAATTTCACCTGACTTGACCCACAGGGCTATGGTCTGCCACTGCCGCCTGCTCTCGGAGGAAAGGGTGAGAGGCTGGCAGCTTCCAGAGAGAAGATGGGACCGGGACTGTCCTCCACGGGGACTGTGGTCAGTGACCAAGGGATGACCTGAGTTCAGATCCAGATCGGCCACTGCCTCACTGTGGGACCTTGAGTAGATTACTTCACTTTCCTGAGCCTCAGTTTCCTCCTTTGTATAATGGGGGAAATAGTACCTACCTCATTGAGCTGTCCCAAGGATCATACGGGACAATGAATATGGGTGTCTCTATGAATAGACATATAATAATAATGAATAATAAATGAACGCCTGGCTCAAGAAAGATTTTATTTTATTTATTTATTTTTAAAGATTTTATTTATTTGACAGCGAGAAACACAGCGAGAGAGGGAACACAAGCAGAGGGAATGGTAGCGGGAGAAGCAGGCTTCCTGCCGAGCAGAGAGCCCGATGCGGGGCTCGATCCCAGGACCCTGGGATCATGACCTGGGCCGAAGGCAGATGCTTAACGACTGAGCCACCCAGGCACCCCTATTTTTAAGGACTGACCATGAACTACAGGACCTCAGCTGCAGATGAGTGCCCTGACCATGGAGCCCTAGCATTCTGAGAGGTGGGACAGGAAGGGGTGGGGGTGGAGGTGAAAGGTAAGGGGAGAGTTGTATCCACTAACAGCAAAGACAACAAAATGTGAACATCCAAGTCTAGAGATAAATAGACCCACAGCCACAAACACACACACACACACACTCACACCCCTGTGCGCAGACATGTGATGATTTGGGCGATGTAGCCCAAATGCACTGTTCTAAGTGGGACGAGGTTCCGAGGCGCTTTGTCTCTGGCTAATGAGCATGGCCCATGGGGAAGTGGCTCCCTGCAGTGTGGTTTACTGGACCCCAGCACGGACCAGCACGCCTCACCAGCAGACATCGCGTGAAGCTCTGGTCTGGGAGGGCTACTGCTCACCATAGAGCCTGGAGCTTATAAAGACAGCTAGTCCCAGATTCACAGTAGCCCAAAGCCTTTCCACCTGGGCTGCTCAAACTTTCGAGCATCACCTAGGGGGAGACGTTGCTTAAAAATATGTGTTCCTCGGGGCACCTGGGTGGCTCAGTTGTTAAGCGTCTGCCTTCGGCTCAGGTCATGATCCCAGGGTCCTGGGATCGAGCCCCACATCGGGCTCCCTGCTCAGCGGGGAGTCTGCTTCTCCCGCTACCATTCCCTCTGCTTGTTCCCTCTCTCACTGTGTTTCTCTCTGTCAAATAAATCAAATCTTAAAAAAATATATATATATGTTCCTCAGCTGATTTAGGAGGTCTGGGAAGAGCCCAGGAATCTGCATTCAGAAAAAAAAAAAAAACAACCCAGGTGATTTCTTGTATTAGTGAGCTGAGAACCACACTTTCAGAAATAAGGCTTTACCCCTTCACCCCTGAATGCGGCTGCATGATAGAACAATGGGCTCCCGAAATTCATTCCTGGAACTGCAGCCATGGAGCATGGCCCACCCCCATCTCTAATGATTCTTCCACCTGCTCCTGAGGAAAAGGTAAGCTCAGGTCTGGTGTCTCGGGGTCCCATGACTAATTCTAAAACAGTCATGATGATTTTCCAGGGCATGGAGTTTACCCCGAAAAATAAAACATCAGTCCAGAGAAGAGCTAATCTAGTCTCTTCGGTCTATTAATGAACCTTGCAGGTAATTACTCTTCCCGGAGCACTTTGGTTGATGCATCCAGGAGCAATCTGTTCCAAGCCCAGTTCCTCTCTTCCCGGCCGTGCAGGAAGTCTGTGCCCAATCCTGCTTCTTCATCCCAGGACACTCTTCTTCCAGCACCCGTGGACGAGCTGCAGAAGCAACGGCTGTCATCCGGTTTCACAGTTTCTTAATTTTTTAAGGGCTTTGCACACATAGACATTCAATTAATACTTACTAGGCGAGCAACTGAACAAAGCCGTGATAGGTTGCGTGGGTTGTCAGAGCACAGGGAAAACATTTAAAACCACAAATTGGGATGATATGTGAGTGAAGCTACACCTGTACTACTGAAGGGCTTTCAATCTGGTTAGGCAAATAAGACCAACACAGATCATGAATAAAAGACAGTGTATGAAGCATAAGCACCATCACTCGACACGCGCGCGCGCACACACACACACATGCACACCCACGCAGTTTATCTAAATAAATGCTATCAAGTCAGCACTTTGAGAGGTCTTGTCAGTCCTCAAAATGTGTTATGTTGGGATCTCAACTTTGGAAATGACCTTAAGAGTCAGTTGACTTTGTGGTCACACTTCATTTTTGACTGAAAGAAGAAAATGTAGCTTAATTGGTCCCCTTATTCCCAGATTGGGTTCCTAGTGATTTTGGATGCTTCCGGAAATCAAATGAACCCTCAAGGGACATAGACTTGCCATTCATTAGAATATTCAAAGATTCTGAAGAGAACACTGAAAATGGATTTCTACACACGATTTAAGGAATGGCAGAATCATTGGATTAAGTGTGGCGAACAAACACAGAACAGATTAGGATAGCACTCATTTGCCATCAGTAAGAAATCCATCGTTCTCCTCCTGAGCGCAGTGGCAGAGAGCAACCGAGGCCCACCAAATCTGGTTCCACTTTGTCCTGAGCCCATGGCTGCTCTGTATTTCCCAGCCAGTCTTTCATTGAGACCGTCTGTATGTCTAGTGCTGGCCAAAGGAACACAGGAGGAAATGATAGAAGCCCGTTTAGTCCTGGGCCATTAAACTTCTCAGGCCCCCTCCCCATGTCCCTTTCTTCCACCTGCCAGCTGGATGTTGCGAATTCAAAGGGAAGACTGCCTGCCTAGACAATGTTCAGCTACTAAACAGAAGGAGCCTATGTCCCTGAATGATGGGGAAGAGGACTCCCACCCCCTTCTGATTTTCGTCAGACTGGAACATGAGCCAGAAATAAATGTCTGAAGTGTCAAGTCAATGCGATTTGAGGGCTGCTTGTTGCAGCAGCAAATCTAGCCCAAACAATACACACAGAGTTACACGGAATACCTCATCTGACAAGCAGTCCAATTTGAAACTGACACTGCCATTTGGAGCATCTGCTCTTGGGACTTTCAGTTTGGGGTTCAAATTTGAAAGCAGGGCTGTTTTCTCCGTCTTCATTCAGCCTCTTACCGCAGAGGGTGCATGTCACATGCAAAGGTCAGCGTTCATCGAGCCCTCTTACTGCTACTGGGAGGTGACCGCTAATCCTTGAAATCCACTCACCCTCCTGGCTTCCCAAACTGGACCTGATGTGGACCACGTGGCCCCTATTATAAGCCAGGCTTCACATTTGGTGAGTCCAGCTTCTTTAGGGAAAAAACCCCCAGGCTCTCCATTACGGATTCCCCTGTATAGAACTGCTTCTGCCTCTTTTAGAAGGAGGCTGTGGCCACCCTCACCTCGGTAGATGGTAGTGAGGAGTCAACTGCTGTCCGTCCTCCACTCACTCCCAGCCCATCGGACTAGGCAATGGAGCAAGGGCACCAGCCCTAATGGGCTGCCTGCCCAGGAGCACAGCCAACTGGGGACCCCCTGATGCTGGGGGCCCTTTCTTGCCATCTGCTTTGCCTTTTACTTGAATGCGACCTTCTCCCCAAGAAGAGTACCTTGACAAGAGTCCAGGGCTTACGTCTCCACTCACCTCCTCAAACGGGCAAACTGGCATCTGCTCATGAGTTCCATCCAAGGAGCCCAGGCATGTCTTCCAGATGCAGGGATGCCGAGCAACGTGTGGTGAGTACGGACTTCTGTGTTCCCCTCTCTGCGGAGAAGAGCAAACAGTCCAGTATTCCCACCGCCGCCCTCCCACATCCACATGCCCACGTAACCAGCACATCTGATCCTCTCCTCTCGGGCTCTGTGTGGGTGCTGAGGGGATAAGATGCAGCGGGAAGGTGGGTTATTTGCTCTAGAGCAAAGCCCTGGTTCAAAAGAACTGGGTAGTGAGTAGGGTTTTGAGGTTTAAGAGAAATTCCCAGCGCTCTGGGAAGGGAAGGGAGAAGCCTGAGAGAAGTGGTGTAGGGATGTGGCCAAAGAGTCTGGGAAGCTGAGGCGTGTTGGGGAAGAGGCAGAATAGAAATGGCGGGAGGAGCGTGAGCAGAGCTCCGGCTGCTGGCTGGTGAGGGTGTCCCACTATGTCTGTGGCTGACACGATCCAGTGCGGCCCGCTGAAGCAGTGGGACTCCACTCTGCTCTGAAGTTTCGGGCTCGCAGAGGCCAAGAATCACGGCGGCGATTGGTAGGCTTCTTTCTTTCTTTCTGTGTTCCCCACGGCAAGTGACGTGGCATCGGCAGGGGTGGTAGAACATCCTTAGGCCACCTCCTCCACCTTCATTTCCTCCAAAACAAGGCGCATCTCATTTTATCTGGTACCCGCAACACCACTTGGAGGCAGGCAGGAACTAGAATTCCCATTCCAGAAGGAAATCAAGGATCAGAGAGGTTAAGAGGCTGCCTGAGGTCGCAGAGCTGGCCAGGATTCACACCGAGATGTGCTTCCCCGAATCCCACAAATCTGCAACCACACCAGGGGAGTCACTTAAAAGGCAAAGGAAGGAAGAAGCCTCGACAGGCTGGAGGTAAGACCTGCCTTCTCTTGATTTGCTCCTTCTGTCTCATTTGTCTTCGAACCTCATTCCGTTGGCTCACAAGCTTTCCGTATCCTCTGCCCAACCTGCTTCAAAACTCGCTTCCCGGGGCGCCTGGGTGGCTCAGCGGGTTAAAGCCTCTGCCTTCAGCTCAGGTCATGATCTCGGGATCCTGGGATCGAGCCCCGCATCGGGCTCTCTGCTCAGCAGGGAGCCTGCTTTCCCCCCTCTCTCTGCCTACTTGTGATCTCTCTCTCTTTCTGTGTCAAATAAATAAATAAAATCTTAAAAAAAAAAAAAAAAAAACTCGCTTCCCTAATAAGCCCCCTGGATGTCTTCCTCCCTCCATATCTCCTCAGCACGTGTGAGGTGACCTCGCAGTGAGTCGTGTGGCGGGATGCTGCCCTCTCTGTCCCCGGGCTTCGGCTGTCCCCCTGCACACCTCACCCGGCTCCCCGGCTCTGCGACCCCCACGGATGGCCTGGAACCCATGACTGGTTTCCTACGTGGCCAAAGGAGCTTTGCAGATGGAGTTCAGCTAAGGACCCAGACATGGGGAGAACATGTGGGATTATCCGGGGGGCCCAATGACATCCCACAGGTCCTCGGAAGTGGGAGAAGGAGGTGGCGGAGTTGGAGAAGGTGTGGTGACAGCAGCAGAGGCTGCAGTACAGGTGACGGCGGGCTGCCGGCTTGAAGATGGACAGGCCCAGCACCCAGGCCTGCAGGCAGCCTCTAGAAGCTGGAAGAAGCAGGAAATATTCTCCTCTTGATCCTCTGGAAGGAACGCAGCCCTGCTGATGCCCTGAGTCTAGCCCAGGGATAGCCATTGCAGACAGCCAGCCTCCCGAACTTACTCAGGGAGTACATTTGTGCTGCTCTAAGGCACTACATCTGTGGTCATTGTTAGAGCCGCGCTACAAGAGTACTCTGTTGGTTCCCTGCTACGGGTGCAGTGGGGCTCGGCTGCGTGCGCCTCAAGCAGCGGGTCCCTGCCCCTGCAGAGTTCACGGCTGCTTCCGTGGCCCCTCCCTGCACTGGCTCTGGCCTCGGGGGTGGGAGCCCCCCACTGTGCCCCCTCTCCAGTATGGAAGGGCAGGAACAGCAAGATGCGTCGCGCGAGGCGTAGAGTTGCGTGGTTCCTGGATCATGCTCACGATAATAATCATGATCATTCTTACAACGTCTTCTGATAAAAACCCACAAAATATTGAAGATGGATTTTTAGGATCCTTTCTCAGCCTTCCATTCTCACAGCACACAGAGTGGGCTGCAAGCCCCTTCAGGACCTGGTCCTTGCCTCGTAATTCTCTCACCTCCCACTGCCTCACTCCTGTGCTTCTGAAACCTTGAATTACCCCAAATGCCGACCTTCTAACCTCAGCTGCCCTTCCCACCA
>CM053603.1:125485323-125496643 GCA_028646535.1 Procyon lotor | reverse complement strand
GGTGGCTGAGTTCATTTCTGTTGGAACGGCCTATGATCACATTTTGATATTGTAAAGCTCTGAGATTGGTGAGGCGTACCTGGCTCAGGTGAGGTGGTCTTGGCCGGGTATACAGTTGCTCTAGGCGTGGATGGGTAGGTGGTTGGGTAGATCAATGGGTGGGTGGATGGGTGGGTAATTGGCTAGATCAACAGGTGAGGGGGTAGGTGGGTAGGGGGGTGGGGAAGTGATACATCAGTGGATAGATTAATCAATAGACCGTATGGCCTGAAGGGAGACAGTCATGGTTCTAGAAGGTCTGATATGACCCTCAATCAGCACACATTCTTACAACTGTGTACTCCTTAGTAAAATCTTTACGCCAGAATCTTTCCCTCTGTCTAGAAAATGTTCCCAGTCTCACTGCCATACATCCTGACTGTGCTGACAGTTTTTTGTTTTTTTTTTTAAGATTTTATTTATTTGTCAGAGAGAGAGAACACAAGCAGGCAGAGAGGCAGGCAGAGGCAGAGGGAGAAGCAGGCTCCCTGCCGAGCAAGGAGCCCGATGTGGGACTCGATCCCAGGACCCTGGGATCACGACCAGAGCCGAAGGCAGCCAGGCATCCCTGTGCTGACAGTTTTGAACATCCTGTAGATGAGTAAACTCTGTCCGAATGGTCCAGTGACATCTACGTCTCATTTTTCTGACAACTGTGCTGCTACTGACCTTTGTCCTTACACAGTTGTATACAACATCCCTTCTGTGCCCCCTCAGATCTTTCTGTCGCACCTGTCTCTGGGGCCAGGGCCACCTGTTCCCTCTCAGCGACCCCTGCAGGGACCAGTTCTGCTGGGCCCCAGCCAGTTTCGTGCACACAGGTTGCTGCTTGTGGCAGAACTGGGTAGGTACTCACAGAGTGCAAATCACAAGTGTGGGCAGGAGTGGGGCCGAGAGGTGGTTTATGTCTCATGGCTAACCTTTGACTGTGGGAAGCAAAAACCAGTGGATGAATTTTCATCCTTTCCTCCCTCTGCAAGGTCTTGAGATGCAGGTGTCTCCATAGGTTCTCAGAAGGGTCCTTCGAGATGAAGCGTTCAGCAGCCCCCGATTCTAAACGGTTGCTAAGTCAATGCCGAGTCTACCTCCCTGCCTCACTCCCATTTTCTCTCACTCCTGCTTTCCTGGGTGCACCCTCAGGAAAGCAGTAGCACATAAACTTCTGCTTTCTGGGGATCCCAGCCTGAGATCTGATGACCACTGTACTGGTTACTATTACTATTTGTGCAATATGATTGGGTTAAACACAAGATTTTGGGGACATAATTATTCAGGGTGTTTAGCATCCATGTCCTGTGCTAGACTGTGAACCATTCATTTGGGTATCCCCAACACTGGGTGGAATGCTGGAATTCTTCACCCCATTCTCTTCTTACTCTTTTCCGTGACATTAATCATGTTGGCGAAGTTCTTATCCTGGATACCTGAGTCTTCTGCTGTAGACAGTTTTCAAACTCCATACCCTCATTTTCAGAAGGGTTACTTTTTTTTTTTTTTTTAGCTTGTTATGTAAAATTCAAAAGAACAACATGCAGAATCATTAGAGGCTTCTGTGGTAGGCTGAAAAGTGGTACCCCAAATGATAGCCACATCCTGATCCTTAAGGCTCTCAAGATGAGGTTTCCTGGATTGTGTGTGTGGACCCTAAATGCAGTCACACGCATCCTTCTGAGAGAGGCAGAGGCTGACATCACACACACGGAGGAGAGAGGGTGTGACCGTGAGCAGAGAGACTTGAAGGTGTTGGCTATGAAAATGGGAGTGATGTGGCCACAGGGCAAAGACTGCCCACAGCCACCAGAAGCTGGAGAAGGCAAGGATAGAATTCTCTGCAGCAGTCAGAGCCCCTGGACGGAGCACAGCCCTGCTGTGACACCGATTTTGGATGTCTGACCTCCAGAACTGTGAGGATACATTTCAGAAACTTAGAGCAGTTTCTTCTTGAAAAGGGTCCTCAGAGATCACCAACCCTGGCCAGTCACTTTATGTTATTACTATTTCCCACATGCCTATTGAGTTGGTTGAAATTGATTCTTATAATGTTTGGACGTCTGATGTTTGACTCAAATGATGCATAGGCAGTAATTATAAACTTGCCCTCATTTTCCAGGAGAGAACATGATCCAATTGTCCCCTTGTCGTGACCCTCCCCTTGCACTGTTTCATCCAGCAGATCAGCACTCCTCAGCGTGGGGTCCAAGGATAGCCTGTGTGGAATCTCTGGGGCACTCATTAAAAATGTCAAGTCCAGGGGTACCTGCGGTGGGTCAGTCGGGTAAACGTCTGCCTTTGGCTCAGGTCATGATCCTGGGGTCCTGGGATGGAGTCTGTCATCAGGATCCCTGCTCAGTGGGAAGCCTGCTTCTCCCTCTTCCTGCCCCCGGCTCGTGCTCTCTCTCTCTCAAATGAATATATAAAATCTTAAAAAAAAAAAAAAAAAAAGTCAAGTCCAGGACTCTGCCCCAAACCTACTAAAAACAAAAAACAAAACAAAACAAAAAAACAAAAACCCTATGGATGAGGTGCAGAAATCTGCACTTTTAACAAGCCTCCCAGGTGCGTCTCCATATACCGGCTTAAAAACATCTACTACAGAAGAAAAGGGTCACGGTGGACCCAAGGATACTTCCCTGTGGCTCAGGGGGAAACTCCCACCCTTGGCTCAGATGCTGAACTTACCGGGGGAAGCTGCTGCCCTTGCTCCCAGGACAGCGTGCTTGTGATGAATGCCACCATGAACTCATCAAGGAACCAAACAATCTTGTCCCCTCACGCGTTCCTACCGTAAAACAGCTGCGAAGGTGTCCACAGAGCTGGGGCCCACAAGAGCTTCTGAGAACATGAGTCACCATTACGTATTTCATGGTAATTTAACTTTTTAATTAAAAAGGCTTTCCCTAAACAATAATAGCTTTCAAACGCATGTGCCCTTTGATCTCACGATTCCACTTCTGGGAATTTATCCTACGGATAGACTTTATGCTTGTACATATGTACAAGATTATTCGCGGCAGAACCGATTGTAATAGCGAAACACTGGAAACGATCCCAATGCCATCATTGTGGAACTGATGAAATAAATTATACCACTTTGATACAATGAAAAGTAATGAGGAAACTGTATAGGTACTGATGCGGAAATGTCTCCAAGGGGAAAAGCAAGGCGCAGAACACACATATAATACACTACCTTTTGTGTATAAAAAGGGAGTAATGGGAACCCACATTCCTATTTACTTGTATATTCATAAAGAAATGCTAGAAGTATATATAAGAACTGTGGGTACCTCTGGGGCAGGGGATGAACGTAGGCAGAACAAAGATGGGAGGGGGAGCTTTCACAATATATCTGTGATTATCCTTTGGGGGTTTAGAACCATGTGAGTGTATTATTTATTCAAAAAAATAAATAATACAATAAAATTTAAAAGAGCCATTTATTGCGGCCTCCAGAACAAGCAACCTGGTGTGATTCTCCGCACCTGTGAGTCTCAACGTCTGTGGGGAGCTCTTCAAACTGGGCACGAGTTGCGAAGGCCACAGGCATTCCGGTGGTTACCCGGGGGAGCTGGGTGCCCCAGACCACACTGCAGCTTTCCATCGTCCAGACTAGCAGGGGGAGGACAGGCCTCTGAGTTTCTTACTGAGGAGAAGCAGCTTCATGAAGGTTCTGAGGTCTGGGGCCATTGCGCCCTGGCCGGCTCCAAGAGAGGAGGGTCCTCGGGCTGCCTGCTAATGAGTACTCCGTCTCTCAGTACTGAGACATCAGCTGTTCCCGGCTCACAAGGGAGGAGTGGTGGTAGCGATCCCGAGTGGCGAAGTCCGCATTCTCCTGGGTGAGCTGAGTCATCTCCATGTCCACCCGAGCCAGGGACGGCGCCAGAATTATCTGCTCTTGGGGAGATCTCAAGCTCCTTTGGCGAGAGAAACACAGAGGAGGTCAGACCGAAAGACAAAGTGCTAAGCAGTGGAGCTCAGTCTGCTCTGGGATAGAGCAATGCTTTCCACGAGTGTCACTGTGCTTATCATTTTGTACTTCTTGTTTAACATGCATTGAAATAAGATAACTGTGGAACACTATGTGTAATAGTTTATGAACCCAAACTATAAAAAATAAGGATCAAATAAAATAAGGACAGTGCTATTTACCTCTCTTTGGTGGAAACATAAAAAACTACCCACCCAATGGGAGCCAACCCACAAAGATAACCTTCCAAATGGTGTCCTGTCGGGTCTCTATGGCTTTTCTACACTTTCCTGTCAAATGAAATAATGGAATGGAGAGGCTGGAAAACTGAGAAGAGCAGAGAGAGAGTCTTTCTCTTTGGTTCTTTGGAAAGAACCTTGAATGAAGAATGATTTCCGGGGCTGAGGTTTACAGAGGAAACCACTATAAGGGGAACTGCAAAATCTTTTGACACTAAATTGGCCTCAAGACAAAAAGTACGGCCTGATGTGGATTCCAGGTCGCTGAAGTGTCTCCGTACAGTCGGAGTCAGAATAGACCGGTAAAGAAAAATGTCTGTGAGACAAGAGGAAAGTGCTAGAGGCCGAATGCAGGAAGGAAAGAGAGTCCTGCCCCGCCACTAGTCAGCCCCACGGCCCAGGCCAGCTCTTCAGTCACCTCCCCTGCCTTATATTCTCATCTTTCCTGGTCCCTTTCGTTCCCTCAGTTTGTGGTAGGTCCTTAAATCCTATCTCAGGCATGGATTTCCTCCTCAAAATTGTACTCAGAAAGAACCATCCACTTTGTGAGTACTAATGTTTGATTCTTTAAAGAATGGATTTGACAGTTGTCTTTAAAAAGGTAGCAATCTCACGTCCTAAACATGTGGAACCTCAGTAGAAAGCTCTCGTTGCCTCTGGCAAAATGTGTTGTTAAGTTTAGGGGCGCCTGGGTGAATCAGTGAATTAAAGCCTCTGCCTTCGGCTCAGGTCATGGTCTCAGGGTCCTGGGATCAAACCCCACATCGGGCTCTCTGCTCAGCGGGGAGCCTGCTTCCCCCTCTCTCTCTGCCTGCCTCTCTGCCTACTTGTGATCCCTCTCTCTCTGTCAAGTAAATAAATAAAATCTTAAAAAAAAAAAAAAAAGGAAAGGTCATTTATAAAAAAAAAAAGAAGAAGTTTAGATCACAGGACTAAGGCTTGAAGCCACTTCCTGAGAACATCCCTAAATGAGATAGAGGGAGATTTTTCTGAGAAATGAGTAAACTTCTATAAAGGTTGAATCTTCAAGAAGTAAGGCTAAGAGGTAACATTCAGTCAACATACCAGTGTTTTTGCCAATCACTTATTTTTGTTAATGCTTTTTTTTTTTTTTTTTAGGTGAAACCACTGTATTCTTCTGATTTCAGGGAAACACTATGCTTCTCTTTTAGACTAGAATGGCCTGAGAATTCTTACCTGGGAAATCTGGAAAGAAAGCCCTCTCAAGGTCGGGCTTCATTTCACGTAATTCTGGGAATTGTATGTGTAACGGAAGAAACAACATAGCCAAGTTCCTTTGCCCAAACACATTCTACAATATTATTCTTCTTTGGTTTTGAAGAGCATCTGGGACTATAGTTGGGGACGGGGAGAAACAAACCCTTCGAAACTACAAAACAGCCATTTCTACTTTTAAGTGAATCATCCTTTCCTGGTCCTTTCACCCTCCTGGGTAACCACCACTGGACCTCAGCCAGAAGCCACGTGAGGCCAGCAAATGTGGTGTAGACACTGAGTGGAGGCCTTTACCACCCACTTCACGGGCCCACAGAGCTATGGATAGTGTGCACTGGGTCCCCTTCCAACCAACGCACTATCCTTCTCTAAGAATAATCTCCTCCGAAGACATTGTTTTTCTTCTAAATAGTACTACGGTGACCTCAGAGGTGAAATTCCTAGAATTCAAGTGCGACTTAAGGAGTAGTGACCTGTCAGGGTCACTTACAGGCTTTATGCCTAAAAATATTCCTGTGAATCAGATACGGCCAAGTACTCTCAACCACACACCTCTTGCAGCTCCAGATTCTGCAGGAAGCTTCTATACAGAATCTATGTTCAATCAGCCTATACTTTGCTTCAGGACCAGGTGGTAGGGAGAGAGATCAAGGCTGGTATGTTGTGACCTAAGTTACTCAACCTGGTCCCCCAGCCTGAAAGAGAGGCCAGTGGGGGGAGGAGGGGCAACCCGCCTCCTCCTATCACTACGCAAAGGACAACAGTCCAGGCAGAGGACAGGGGTCCTCCCCCCCACACCAGCTCCCCCCAGCCCTCTCCCCGGTGGTTTCCAGAGCCTCTGCTCCTTTTGGTTCATCATCCTAGACTCTAGCACCAACGTTCCCTTTCTTCTGTCGACTTGAACAGACCAGTTGTGCTTACAAAGAGCTGTCTTTAAAAGGATTCTTAGGAGGAAGGAATGGGGAGTTATTGTTTAGTCGGTATAGACTTTCTGTTTTGCAAGATGGAGAGTTCTGGAGATGGATGGTGGTGAAGGTTGCACAATGATGGGAAGGTACTTAATGCCACTGAACCATACACTTAAAAACAGTTCGGATGTGGGGCGCCTGGATGGCTCAGTCAGTTAAGCATCTGACTCTTGATCTCAGCTCAGGTCTTGATCTCAGGGTCGTGAGTTCAAGCCCAGTGTGGAGCCTACCTAAAAAAAACGGTTCAGATGATAAGGTTTATGACATGTCTATGTTACCACAATAAAAGACAAAAAAGGGGATTCTGAGTTTACATCTGGGATCAATGGGAAAGGCACCCATCATCCATTAGCAATGTCAGGGCACAGAAGGTGGAAATATCGGTAAGGACAACCCAGACATCTCTAGTTTCAGAAACAAACCAACAAAATGAATCCAAATAAACACTTGGTTGGGTCCTGCCTGGATTTTCCCAGCCCGCAGCCCTGGCTCCTCGCTGGTATTGAAAGGGGAGGGAAGTGAATTTCCAGAGTCCTGAGGCCTTCAAAGTTGAGGAAACATTGTACCGGAAGGGTGGAGGAGGAACAGGAAAAGAGATGAGGGCACTCCTGAAATCTTACCTTCTCCATGAGGCCTCCTCCTGCTTCTCCCTTTCCCTGCGTATTTGAACATGGAGGGCCCACAGAAATCCTCTAGAATCTCTGCTATGGGGCTGTACTTGACAGTGCTTGTTCCCTAATACAATCACATCAACCACCCCGGGTTGGAGATGGCAGAAGGGGTGGCCTTGAGGCCTTAATCTTGTGTGTGCATTGATGCCGGTGGGTCTCAGGCTGGGAACTCACTGACTCAGCACCCAGCAGTCAGATTCTAGATAAAGCCTCTGTTCATGATTCCTGAGGCAAGACCAGAGCCAGAGGAAGTTTCCTCCGAGCTGGGGTGGGGGCGGGGCGCTGGGTGGTGGAAGGCAGTGAGGAACAGAGTCTGAGTGTCCTCGAGGTTGTCAGATGTCAGGTTCCCACCCACAGTTCACTTAAACCGAGCCAGGGACCGGACACCCTGAGTACCTCCCACGGCCCCAGAATAGCACAGACCTGCAGGAGGGGATCACAAGGGACTTCATCCACCGGAAGAAGCTGAAGCTGGAGGCTGATCCTGCAGGGAAAACATACACATAAATATTAATAAAGGCTCTACGTCCAGAAGCCCAGTTTTAATAGTGCGAACATACACTCCTTGACACACACACACAGAATTAGCACAAAATCTTTCTTTCCTTTTTCAGTTTCACTAAACTTCATTTATTGTAAGACTCAGACAGCAACATACTAAGGACTTTGTTCCCATATAGAGTGTTCAAAAGTTTCTTGCAAAAATTTCTAAAATCCAAAATCCCAAGAAAGAAACTAAATACAGTGCTATGGAGGAAAAAGCTGAGGATTTGCCAACTTCAGTCTTAGGAATCTAAAATTTTTTGATAATTTTTTTTCTGTTAGATTCAAATTAATATTATGTCAAATACACACTATAAAATCCCTACTGGACCATTTACTCTTTAAGCATAGAAAGGACATCTTTGTCATCTTGGAACACTCACAGTGCTAGACCCACAGGATCTGGCTCCGAGGATGTTTCTATAGGTGCTATGTGAATGAATCACTTAGCTCAATAAAGAGCCACGTCAGAGCTGAAGTTTGAAGTGAGATTGTCATGATGCTGGCCAAATAAACTGACATCGGACACACTGATTAGTATAGAACTTAACTTTCTTTAAACCATCCCTCCTTTGGTGTGTGGGTTTTTTTAAAAAAAATTCACATAATAAATTATATATAACTTTAGGAAATCAAATCAAATGTTTCAGAAAATGCTTCTCCAAATTTTGTATCTATCTGTCTATCTATCTATCTATCTGTCTACCTACCTATCTATCTAAATGGCTGGTTGAAAATTGGTTGATAAGACAGTATTCAATATATAATCAGGACGTTAGCATTATGGGACACATAAACCAACCAATCCAGAGCCCTCACCCCCAGTCGCCTTCTTTGTTAAACTCCCACACACCAAACCAATACTCCCCTGCCCTGAAATCACCCCAGGGCCAGGTACTGGAGAGCTAGTGACCGCTCTTAGACCCCAGAGCCCACCAAAATTATTCAAATGATCCAATCCTAAACATGTTCAGCTACCTCCCTGCCTCACCCATCCCTTCCCATTAAAACTCCAGTAATGGCTCTGGGCCAAGTTCTCCTCTCTTCCTCTTCTGCCTCCTGACCAACCCGGGTCCTTCCCTCTTTGGCCCTGAGTGGTTGCCCTGCCTCTTGTTTCGAGGGATCTGTCAGTATAAACTTCTTCCTTCGCGACTATCATTTCTGTGTGTGTGTATCTTACCATTTCTGTGCCTGTGTTTGATCTTACTAATTAAAACAAATGAGTACATTCTAGAACAAACTACATGTATTTAAAGTGTAAAATTTGGAAAGTGTTGGCACATGTTTGTACCCTGAAGTCATGACCACAAACGAGATAATGAATGTATCCATCACCTCCAATAGCTTCCTCAAGCTGCTCTGTAAGACCTCCCTCCCACGCATCCCCCCACCCACAAACCCCATCCAAAGGCAACCACAGATCTGCTGTCATTATAGATTAGTTTGCATTTTCAGTAATTATATATATGTGAAAGAGTATACTGTGCATTCTTTTTGTCTGGTTTATATATAAATTATATACAAAATATATTAATTATACATATATGAAATACTACAACTATGCACTCTTTTTGTCTGGTTTCTTTCACTCAGCATCTTTATCTCGAGATTCATTCATGTTACTGCATGTATCAATAGTCTGTACTTTTTTTTAAGATTTTATTTATTTATTTGTCAGGGAGATAGATCACAAGCAGGGGGAGCGTCAGGCAGGGGGAGAAGCAAGCAGAGGAAGAGAAACAGGGCCCCCAGTTGAGCAAGGAGCCCAACACGGGACTGGATCCCAGGACCCTAGGATCATGACCTGAGCCAAAGGCAGATGTTTAACCGACTGAGCCACCCAGGTGTCCCTCAATAGCCCATTCTTAAAAAAAAAAAAAAAAAAGTTCATTCTTTTTATTGCTGAGTAGTATTCCATTGTATGGCTATACTACAATTCACTTATAGAGTCACTTTTTTTTTTTAAAGATTTTATTTTATTTTTTAAAGATTTTATTTATTTGACAGAGAGAGACACAGCGAGAGAGGGAACACAAGCAGAGGGAGTGGTAGTGGGAGAAGCAGGCTCCCCGCTGAGCAGAGAGCCCGATGCGGGGCTCGATCCCAGGACCCTGGGATCATGACCTGAGCCAAAGGCAGACGCTTAACGACTGAGCCACCCAGGCGCCCCTATAGAGTTACTTCTTGATGGACATTTGAGTTGTTTCCAGTTTGGGGCTACTTACAAACTAAGCTGCTATGAATATTCATGTGCATTTTTTTTTTTTTTTTTGGCCCTATGCTTTCATTTTGCTCGGGTAAATAACAAGGAATCCAGTAGCTGGTTCATATAGCAGGTGTATGTTTAACTTTACTTACTTACTTACTTATTTATTTATCTATCAATTTATTTATTAAGTTTTAATTCTAATACAGCTCACATACAGTGTTATGTTAGTTTCAGGTGTACAATATAGTGATTCAACAATGCCCTACCTCACCGGGTGCTCATCACAAGTGCACTCCTTCATCCACATCACCTGTTTCACCCATCGCCCCACCACCTCCAATGTTTAACTTGTTAATAAACTGCCACACTGTTTTACAAAGTGATCATATCATTTACATTCCCACCAGCAGTATATGATAGTTTTAGCTGCTCCATATCTTTAACAATAGGTGGCATGGTCAGTACTTTTAATTTTAGTCATATTAAAAGGTATAGAGTAGTATGCTGTGATTTTCATTGCATTTCTTTTTTTTTTTTTTAAAGATTTTGTTTATTTATTTGACAGAGAGAGATCACAAGTAGGCAGAGAGGCGGGCAGAGAGAGAGGGGGAAGCAGGCTCCCCGCTGAGCAGAGAGCCCGATGTGGGGCTCGATCCCAGGACCCTGAGATCATGACCTGAGCCGAAGGCAGAGGCTTTAATCCACTGAGCCACCCAGGCGCCCCTCATTGCATTTCTTAATGACCATTTATGTTGTGCATCTTTTCATGTGCTTATTTGCCATCCATTTATGTTCTTTGATGAAATCTATTTAAAATCTTTGCCTGTTTTTGTTGTCATTTCCTTATTACTGAGTTTTGAGAGTTTTTATGTATTCTAGATACAAGTCCTTTCGGATATGTGAATTGCTAATATTTTCCCACAGTCTGTTGGTTGCCTTTGCATTTTTTTTTTTTTTTTTAGATTTTATTTGTTTGACAGCGAGAAACACAGAGAGAGAGGGAACACAAGCAGAGGGAATGGTAGCAGGAGAAGCAGGCTTCCTGCTGAGCAAGGAGCCTGATGCGGGGCTCGATCCCAGGACTCTGGGATCATGACCTGAGCCGAAGGCAGACGCTTAACGACTGAGCCACCCAGGCGTCCCTGTTTTTTTTTTTTTTTTAAAGATTTTATTTATTTATTTGAGAGAGAGAGAAAGCACAAGGAGGGAGAGCGGGAAAGGAAGAAGCAAAAGGGACTCGGCCCCAGGCCCCTGGGACCATGACCTGAGCCAAAAGTAGATGCTTAACCAACTAAGCCACCCAGGCGCCCCAAACTTTGCATTTCTTTACTAGTATGTTTGGAAGATCAGAGTTCTTAATTTTGATGAAGTTCAATTTAACAACTCTTTTCCTGCATTGAGTGTTGTATCTAAGAAATCTGACTTATGCAGTCACAGTTTCCTATATT
>CM053603.1:125474163-125485223 GCA_028646535.1 Procyon lotor | reverse complement strand
AGTACATCCATTTTGTTATAATGTATTACCCTTTTTATACATTTTTATATTCAACTTGTTAAAATTTTGTTAGGATTTTTTGCATCTAAATTCACGAGGGATATTGGTATAGTTTTCCAAAGAGTTTCTATAGAATTAATATTCTTTATTCCTTAAATATTTGGCAGTTTGCTTTAGTGAAGTCATTTGGGCCTAGAGTTTTCTCCGTGGGCAGGTCTTTATGTATTTTTATTATTTGTTTGTTTGTTTAAAGATTTTATTTATTTGACAGAGTGAGAGAACACACAAGCAGGCAGAGAGAGAGGGAAAAGCAGCTCCCCAATGTCAGAGTGCCTGACGCGGGGTTCGATCCCAGAATCCTGGGATCATTACCTGAGCTGAAGGCTTAATTGACTGAGTCACCCGGGCGCCCCTGTTGGCAGGTTTTTAATGACAAGGTATTTAGATTACCTAAATAGCCCTATATTCTAGAGTGAGCTTTGATATTTCCATCTTTCAAGGAATTTGTCCAGTTTATCTCCAGTTTATTTATCCAGTTTATCAATAAATTGTCAAATTTATTGGCATATAGCTGTTTATAATATTTCTTTGTTTTACTTTTAATATCTGCAGATGCTAGTGATATCATCTCTCCCACTCCTGGTACTGATAGCTTTGTGCCTTTTCTCCTTTTATACTAATTAGTCTAGCTGGAAGTTTGTCAATTTTATTGATCTCGCATAACCAGATTTTTGTCTCATTGCATTCTCTCTATAAAATTTTTATTGATTTCTATTTTGATCTTTATCTTTTCCTTTTTTCTTCTTATTTGGGGTTAATCTGCTCTTCTTTCTCTAGTTTCTTAAGTTGGAATTTGGGGTCACTGATTTCAGAAATTTTTTCTTTCCTTTTTCTTTCTTTTTTTTTAAATTTTAGTTAGTTAACATACAGTGCAATATTGGTTTCTAGTCTTCTTTTCTAATATATGCATTTGATGCTATAAATATCCTTCTAACTACTGAATTAGGTGCATCCCATAATTTTGAAATGTTACATTTTCATTTTGTTCAGTTCAAAATATTTTGTAATTTCACTTTTTATGTCTTCTTTGGGCAATCAGTTATTTAGTTTCTTTATTTAGCGTTTTCAGTCATTTAGTGTTATTTAGTGTTCTTTAGTTTCTAAATATTTTGATAACTGGAATATCGTTCTATTACTTATTTCTAAGCTATATGACAATAAGTTAAACAACCTAGAAGAAATGGATGCATTCCTGGAAACCCATAATCTTCCAAGACTGAAACAGGAAGAAACTGACAACCTGAATAGACAATATCTCGTAATGAGATTGAAGCAGTGATCAAAAACCTCCCAAAAAACAAGAGTCTAGGACCTGTCAGATTCCCTGGGGAATTCTACCAAACATTCAAGGAAGAAATAATACCTATTCTCCTGAAACTGTTTCAAAAAATAGAAACAGAAGGAAAACTTCCAGACTCTTTGTATGAAGCCAGCATTACCCTGATCCCCAAACCAGGTAAAGACCCCATCCAAAAGGAGAATTTCAGACCAATATCCCTGATGAATATGGATGCCAAGATTCTCAACAAGATCCTAGCTAATAGGCTCCAAGAGCACATTAAAAAGATTATTCGTCATGACCAGGTGGGATTTATCCCTGGGATGCAAGGGTAGTTCAACATTCGCAAATCAATCAATGTGATAGAACAAATCAATAAGAGAGAAGAACCACATGGTCCTCTCAATTGATGCAGAAAAGGCATTTGACAAAATTCAGCATCCGTTCCTGATTAAAACTCTTCAAAGTATAGGGAGAGAAGGAACATTCCTCAACTTCATAAAATCTATCTATGAGAAGCCCACAGCAAATATCATTCTCAATGGGGAAAAGCTGACAGCCTTCCCTTTGAGATCAGGAACGACTACTTATTTCTAATTTGCTTCCCCCTTAGTCAAAGAACATAATTTGTTCTTGAATTTGCTTGAATGTTTTTAAATTTATTTAATCTTTTTAAAAACTTTTAGGGGCGCCTGGGTGGCTCAGTGGGTTAAAGCCTCTGCCTTCAGCCCAGGTCATGATCTCAGGGTCCTGGGATCGAGCCCCACATCGGGCTCTTTGCTCAGCAGGGAGCCTGCTTCCCCCTCTCTCTCTGCCTCCTTCTCTGACTACCTGTGATCTCTCTCTGTCAAATAAATAAATAAAATCTTATAAAAAAAAAAAAACTTTTAAAAATTGGGGCTCCTGGGTGGCTCGGTTGGTTGGGTGACAGCCTTCAGCTCAGGTCATGATCCCAGAGTCCCATTGATCGAGTCCCACATTGGGCTCTCAGCTCTGTAGGGAGTCTGCTTCTCCCTCTAACCCTCTCCCTTCTCAGGTTCTCTCTCACTCCTACTATCTCATGTTCTCTCTCACTCCTAATATATTTAAAAAAAAATTTTAAAAATTTATTAAACATTTTTTAATCCTAGACTATGGTCTATCCTGGTAAATGTTTCATGTATACTTGAAAGGAATGTATATTCTGTTGTTGTTAGTGGAATGCTCTATAAATGTCAGTTTGGTCCAGTTTGTTGACAATGTTCTTCAAGTCCTCTAAAGCCTTACGGTGTTATTACCTACTTTCAGCAATTACTGAGAGAGAAGTATTGGGATCTCTGACTATAATTATGAACTTGTCTATTTCTTTTTGAAGTTCTGTCAGGTTTTATATCATGTTATTAAAGCTCTGTTTCTAAGTGCATAAGTGTTAGGGTTTGTTTGTCCTCTTGATGAATTTTTCCCTTTACTTTTCTGAAATGACCCTCTTTATCTCTGACAATATTCTGTTCTCTGAAATCTATTTTGTCTGGTGTTAATACAATCATTTCAGTTTTGTTTTGATTCATGTTATCGTGATAGTATCTTTTCCCTCCCCTTTGCTCTTAATATGTTTCTGTCTTTCTATTTAAAGTAGATTTCTTGCAGGCAGCATATAGTTGGATCATGCTTTTTTATTCAATCTGACAATCTCAGAGTTTAACCATTTCACTGGGAATGTGTAGACCATTTATATTTAGTGTGCTTATTCATATGGCAAGGTTTATATAAACTACCTTGCTATTTGTTTTTTGTTTGTCTCATATGTCCTTTATTATCATTTTCTTTTTTCCTGCTTTATTTCAATTTGAGTACTTTTTAAATTCAATTTTATCTTCTTTATTGGCTTATTAGCTACACTTCTTTGTTGTATTATTTTAGTGGTTGCTTTAGGGTTTGTAGTATACCTTTTTAAGTTATCACGGTCTACCTTTAAGTGATATTATAGTATTCCACATTAGTATCAGAAACCTGAAAAAATCTGTTTCCATTTCTTTCCTCCTGGCCCTTGTGTTATTGTTGTTAACAATTTTATTGCCTTGTCTTTTGGCAACCAACAAGTTGTTATAATTTGTTACCATTTGTGTGCATGTTATCTTTTTCCTCCTAGACTATAAGCTACTTGAAAATGGGATTCATAGCAGAGTCAGTGCTGGCATTTAATAGGTGCTCAAAATACATTTTTTCAATGAATGCTAAAAGCGAAGAAGGGAGATGATGGTAAAAAGGCTCTGATGCTTACCGAGGTGAAGCCCTGGACTAGCCCGACCAATGTAGAAATACACAACGGCAGCAACACCCACGTTAATGAGGGTGTAGACCCACTGGATCACAAACATGATAAGAAGAGACCCAAACGCCTGTGGAAACAGAGTAGGAAGGGCAAGTCATCTAACGATTTATCACATGGTAAGCGAGCCACAAGGCCAGGGCCATAAGAAACAACAGTCTCTCTCATCAACCTCTGATCACTATAAATTCTGAATAGTTGAAGTTCACATATAATTAAAAACCTCACTTAAGCAGGTATTTGAGAAGACACCCACCTGAAAGTACCCTGTAATCAAAACTATCAATAAATAGATATTCTGCCCTAGCTCCTTGTCCTACTCCTGCCTAAAAGAAACAAATTAGAGTGAAATTATGCTAATTTCATATACCTAGAAATTTAGAGACCCAGAGGTTATCACGGATGATTAATTATTTTTAAAGTAAACCATTGATTAAAATAAGTGGTTCATTAAGTATAATCTTGCCATTTGTAGTCTCATCTAAATTCTAATGTAACACACTTAAATCACATTGCTCCTAGTTAAGACTCTCCTTTCCCTTCACCCCTGTGCAGCCTCCTAGATCGACATTTCTGCTGGAATTCTTTCTCAATGACAATTGAGAGAAAAGTGAAGTTACTCACCCCTAACAGAGAGACCCAGGGGTTGCACAAGTGGGTGTAGAAAGAAGTTGGTCTCTGGATATCTTGTTCTTGGAACGTAGACTTCAGGAAGGAATCTAAAAAATAAAGGAGCCAAATCTTTGGTTACCAATTTGTTACCAAACCCTTTTCTATTTTTATGAGCAAATACCTATGGATTCCTCTTCTCCAATTTTGTAACTCAGCCTAAAAATAATTTCTATTCACCTCAGCCATTAACTCCCTTGACCACACTTAAGGTTTGCTTTACTAGTAACTTCATTCACACTTGTAAATCAGGATCTCAATCTATCTACCTCTGCTTATCACCTCTTTTTTTTCCCTCTCATTTACTCTGTTATCTCTCATCCCAACTATTCATAGCCTACAAAGGGATCTTCAGTCAATTTGCCCTGGTATGTTTTTGCTTTCTATCACTTATCTCCTCTTTTCACTATCCTCTTACCTACTTAAGATTCTATGGTCCAAGGCTAACAGCATTCTCTTGCTTACCTCACCTGCTTGCACACTTCAGCATTCCTCAGCACTCTTACACCTAGTAAACTCATTCTCCTACTCTCTGATGTAACAAATTTACAGCTTCTCCTCTCAAACGGAGATTTTATATTCTCTCATCAAGTCTACCAATCTACTTGCATCTGTACCCTCTCTTCGGCTTTTTCTCTTTTCACAGCGGATGAACAGTCCCAGCTCTTACCTAAGGCACGTGCCCCCCAATTTGTGCTCTATTTAAAGGCTTTGCCTTTGCATCATTAATTTCTCCATCCTTTACTCAATCATCCCCATCAAATACAAATATACTGTAATTTCTCCCACCTTAACAAATACTTCCCAGTCCACTCCTTAGTTACTGCTCTATTTCTGTATCTTCCTTAAAGCAAAACTCTGCACAAGAATTGCCTAGATGGTCTCTACCTCCCATTATTTCTTCAGCCCACTCTTAAGATTCTATCTAACATTCCACTAAAACTACTCTTCCTAAGGTTGTCAGTGACTTGAAACTTTTCAAATTCAATGGTCAACTCACAGTTCTCATTCTACTGGACCTTTCAGACAGCATCTGACACATGTGACCTCTTTCTTCTTATTGAAAAACTAACTTCCTTCTCTCGGTTTCTAGGATATCTTACTCTCCTGGTTTTCCTCCTGTCTCACTGGCCACTCCTTCTCAGTCTCCCTTGCTGGCTTACCACCCCCTTCCAGCTCCCAAATATTGGAGCATCCTAGCATTTATTTAGTCCCCGGCACTCTTCTTACTTCCAAATATACTCACTCCTAGGAGATTTCATCTAGTCCCAAATGGCTTTAAATACTATCCACATGCTGATGTTCCAAGTTTACAACATCATCAACCTCTCCCTTGACCTGAAGTTTTGAGTACCTAGTTGTCTTCTTAATGTCTCCCCTTACCTGGCTAACAAACACCTCAAACTTTAACCTGCTAAAGCAGAAATCTATTCTCCCCAAGTTTTCTTCATCTGAATACACGATACCACCCTTCACTCAACTATCCAAAATATATCCTTAACCCTCTTTTCCTCACACATAATATCTATTCCCTCAGTACTTCCTGTTGATTCTACCACCAAAATATATCCAAAATATGTGCACTGCTTACCACTCCCATTGCTCCCATCCTAGTCCAAGCCAATTTCATCTTTCGTCTGATTTACTGTAGGGTGTTCCTATAGTAGAGACCACAGTCAGAGTACATTTCCCAGGATCTCTTGCAGTGAGCTGTGGTCACATGACTAAGTTCTCACCAGTGGATTACGAACAAGAGTGGTGAGTATCACTTCAGCACCAAGGTCTTTGAGAGAATAGGTATGCTTCTTCTCTGTGCCTGAAATCTGAACATGGTCTTGACTTTATACAACAAGGTACTAGGGGATAATAAAGAATGGAAGGAGCCTGAGTCCCAGCATCAATACATGGAGGAGAGTGTTCCTAGACTATTAGTATAAGTGAGAAATAAATTTCCATTGTGTTTGAGCCACTATATTTATTATTATTATTATTATTATTATTATTATTGCAGTTTACTCTGCCTTAGTATATCTCCAGCAGGCTTTGGCTCCTTCTCTTACCTCTCTCTATATAATACATTCCTCACAAAGCCAGTGATTTTTTTTTTTTCTTTTAATTGACCTGCTTGAAGCCTGAACCTGATCGTATCACAACCCTGGCCTGCATGGTCCTACAGGGCACTGACCTCCACTCACCTCATGTACTCACCTCCTACCTCTCTCCCCTGGCCCACTTCTCTCAAGTTACTGCTGGACTTCTGTTTTTGGAATTTGCCAATCCTATTGTACCTGTACCTTTATTACATGCCATTTCTTATGCTTGGAACTCTTCCCTCACTTCTTTACATGGCTTACTATTTTATAATTAGATTCTCCATTAAAATATCCTCTTTTCAGAGATATCTTTTCTGGCAAACCTGTCTAAAACAGTACCCTTTCTCCCCACCATCATCTCTTTCTATCCTGTTACCCTGCTTTATCCTTCATCATAGTAGTTATCACTTATTGACATTACGGTATATATTTATTTACTTATTTAATATGTGTCTTCTCCTACTAGAATGCAAGCTCAGGGACAGCAGAGACCTTCTATGTCTATTCAGAATGTTCCCTCACACCTGGAACAGTGTTTGAAATGTAGTAAAAATTCTACATATGTGGTTAAATGAATAAAGAAACCATCCTAACCTCCAAAGTAGTCTCTATCCTTTCAACGTCTGTCTGCCTTCATCACATGCTTCCAGCTATTATACTATCTTTTGTACCTCCATACTTTGAGGACAATGACTGTCTTTTACGTCTCTAAATGCCAAATCTTGGCATTTAGAAGTTGTGTATAGGAAGTGCTCAATAAATGTCTCCTTATCAATTGTGAATTAAAAGAAACTCTCCCAGGACGCCTGGGTGGCTCAGCGGGTTAAAGCCTCCACCTTCGGTTCAGGTCATGATCTCAGGGTCCTGGGATTGAGCCCCGCATCGGGCTCTGTGCTCAGCAGGGAGCCTGCTTCCTCCTCTCTCTCTGCCTGCCTCTCTGCCTACTTGTGATCTCTCTCTGTCAAATAAATAAAATCTTTAAAAAAAAAAAAAAAGAAACTCTCCCAAAGTTTATGAGTGCTTTGAATTAATGGCTTTATTATTTTTTTTTAAGTAGGAATACTATTGATTGCCATTCATTAAACTGTACAATTTTAACATGCCCGAGGCATGATTCACTTTTTCAGTCACAGGCTTAGTAAAATACAGTTGCCCCCTTGGCTATTAAGAAGGAATAGTATTGGTGAAGGACTTAGATTTTTGGCTTTCTGACATTTGTGAAATGTTAAGCTCACCTTTTCATAGTTAATCTAAATCTCACACAACCTCAACTACCCTGTACCTAAGGAAACTGTATGGTTGTGTATGTTTTCTGAGGAACCTGGGGGGAAACAGAAGGAAGGGGTGTGTCCTCCAGGCAATCACAGTGCAGTTTTACACATCGGCAATGTGAGAGAGGACTCATGCAAGGACGCTCAACTACTATGAATAGGCACAACAAAGCAGGCAGACAATTAACCAGAATACTCAACAACTATGGTTTCAAAATCCTTCGAAGGTAACTAAGAGAATTTTTTTCGCTTGTCAAGGATTTTGCTGAAAGAAGTAAGTCTTATAGACTAGTGTGGGAGGGGACAGTTTCTCATGTTATAAATTCTAGAATAATAACCACAAAAGCAACTTTATCATGCCTTATTTGCAAAACAAATGGGTAAACAAAACCATGTATCAGGCATGTTAAAAATATCAAATATAATAAACATAATTGTGTCAAATTTTAAAATAACAAATTATTTTATAGAAGTGACTTAAAATAAATAGTAAACCATCTCTGAAAATGTACTCCATATCTTTATCAGAATAAACACATACTTCACTTTAACATATATAAACTAAGAATGTGCATTGCTATAGTCCACAATGGATCATGTTTCAAGTCCATGTGGTATTTTATTAATTGTGGTATTAATTGATAATATAATTCTTCTAACCACTTTCCAAATATTGCACATTTAAGTTATTTCTAATTTTTTATTAACACAAACAATGTAGCCATGACAATCTTGAGTGGATCTTATGGTTTGTTGTTTGGTTTGCGTTGTTTCCTTGATATACAATTCCCCCAAATAGATTTACAGAGTCAGGGCAGTTAAATAGTTTTATATTTCTTGTTACATCATGAAAGATCATTCCAGAGGGAATGAACCAGAGATGTTATGTCAATTATACAGCAATAATAAAAATCAATAATTAAAAAAAAGAAGAAGAAAAATGAACCAGAGGTACTGTCAATTATGGTAATGTGAAGAGATCAGTGAATCCTCTCCACAAGAAGTAAGTATACAACTAGATAAAATAATAAAAAGCAATCATTCAGGACTCTAGGATTTACCAAATGGAGAAAAATAATTAAGAAGTATTTCTTTTTCAAAAACTGCTGGAACTGAAGGTGAGAACAGTGAGAACCTATGGCCTGGCCTCCCATCCCCATCCCAGTCCTTATCAGTGTGGAGCTAGTCAGAAACTGGCAGTTTTGCTTCCATTGGGGGCAAACCTGTGAGTTGTGCCTTTATAAGCTAAATGTAGTGAATACAGTAGAAAATTGAGAGGGAAAAGTCCTCAGCTTTGCTAGCATGAGGTTGTGGACCCAGCTAGGGCAAGCAGTGGACCAACCAGCAATTTAATGGAAAGATCTTGAAACGAGAGAGCCACAGAAGGACTATATCTCCCCATATTTCCCTGGCTGACTGGAAAACTACGCTCCTGCCTGAGGAGACCAGAGAGACTGGCAAAAAGTAAAAGCTGGGGGAGATTGGAGAAGTAGCTGCAACTTTGACTGTTTCCCAACCTACACACAGATCCACTGGCAGAGGGTAGAGCCTTATGGATAACATAGACTCAAGGGCAACCCCCAGGAAGCCAGGTTAAAATTTAGAACAAGAATAAAAAAACTGAATAAGAACATCAGAATCCACACACCACAGAGGAGAGAGATTCCATAGTTCAAATCCAGGAAATTTACTAAAACAAACAAAAGCTTGGATGTATATATCAGAACCAGGAGTTGCCACACTATATTATCTAAACTATCCATTATTCAACCAAAAATTACGAGACATGCAAAGAAGTAGGAAATTGACCCTGCTCTGGAGAAAAAGCAATCAAAAGAAACTGACTGAGTGGGCCTGCATGTTGGGTTTAGCAGACAAAGACTCCAAAGCAGCTAATATCATAAATATGTTCAAAGAATTAAATAAAAATACATTTCAGGGGCTCCTGGGTGGCTTAGTTGGTTAAGTGTCTGACTTCAGTTCAGGTCAATCTTATGGTCCTGGGATCAAGTGCTGTGTTGGGCTCCCCACTCAGTGGGGAGTCTGCCTGTCCCTCTGCCCCTCTCCCAGTTCATGCTCTCTCTTTCTCTCTCTCTCAAATAAACAAAATCTTAAGGAAAATACGATGGTAATGACTTTCAAAATAGGGGATATCAACAGAGACATATAAACATTTTTTTTTAAATGAGGGGCACCTGAGTGGCTCAGTCAGTTGAGCATTGGACTCTTAATTTTGGCTCAGGTCATGATCTCAGGGTCATGAGATCTAGCCCCAAGTCAGGCTCCATGCTCAGCATGGAGTCCGTTTGTCCCTCTCCCTCCCTTTCTACCCTCTCCTGCTCTCATGTGTGTGTGCACGTGCTCTCTCTCTTTCTCTCTCTCTCTCGTAAATAAATAAATCTAAAAAAAAACAAATGAAAATTCTAGTTAGGACATCCAATAACAGAACAAAACTTTATTATATGGGCACAACAGCAGATTTGAGATGACAGAAGAAAGTATCAGTGAACTTGAAGACAGATCAGTAGAAATTATCCAAACTGAAGAACAGAGAGGAAAAGGTGGACAAAAAAGGAACAGAGCCGCAGAGATCTTGGGGACAATGTAAAGTATACCAATTAATGGGCAATTGGAGTCCATAGAGATGGGAAAGAAAGGGAAGAACAGAAAAAATATTTGCAGAAGTAAGGGCTCCAAATTTGAGGAAAAACTTTAATCGACTGATCCAGAGGGAATGAATCCACTGGGATTGCTTCCAGCAATGTGTACATATACCTGATTAACACAGACCTACTACTGTATTTTATTTAAATTTTTGATAGCTTAATAGATGTGCATATTTTAAAGGTGGTTTGATTTATGTTCTTTGAACTAATATGATGACCTAGTTTATATCAGAACTATCAGCAAGCAGCATACACCTTGTGTAGTGGTTAAGAGCACAGAATCTAAAGTGAAATGGATGTGGTTTTAAATTCTGGCTGTCTCATATCCTAAGCAAAAAACATTTGCTTCTCTAAGCCTCTGTAAAAAGAAAATAATAATGCCTAACACTGAGTTTAGATGAGATAATCTGTTAAGTGCTTAACTCAGTGCCAAGAACATAGGACATGCTCAAAAAAATACTGGCTATTTTTAACTACCAACAATATTTGACACTTAACAATAAGTTTGTTGAATGAACAATAATGAGTCTGAGCATTGATTTTTCAAATGTAAAATGCATATTCATCTGCACACTTCCCCTTACTAGAATCTGGATTTTGACCTTCCTATTTTTAAAAATAACATGCATTGGAAGGTATGCTTTTATCCGCTGTGCTTGTCAGAATAATTGTTTCCTTCTGTGACAGTGTGTTGTACAAATGTTTTTTATTTCT
>CM053603.1:125442760-125473663 GCA_028646535.1 Procyon lotor | reverse complement strand
CTGTGTAGGAATACTGTGATGAATATAAGGTCTAAAGACAAGGCTTGTGACTAGACAAAGGCCATAGTCTAGGGGTAAAGGAATGAAACTAGTATTTCTTTTCCTTAAGACAGACATCCATGTAGGCCTGACAACAAATGCATAAACAAGTTTGATCTAAATGTATAAAACAGTGTGTTAATTCTTTATACCGTTAGCATGGTCAAATGTTATGCTTGCACCGGCGAGGAAATCAGGAAAGGCTTGTCGAGGGGTATAAATGGGTATAAAAAGTCAGATGGATTTTAAACTATAAGTTGGAGTTTTCCAGATATAGAAACAGGAGGTGAAGCAACTGGGAAGACAGAGCAGCATATGCAAAGGCAGGAAGGAATAAAAAACAAGGTGTGTTTAGGGCACTAATCTAAGTGAAACTGGAAATACAGAGTATGGGCTGTCATGAGAAAAATGGCCAAAAAGCTAATATAGGGCACGACTGTAAAGAACCTTGCAGGATCTTGGACTTTAAATGGAAGAGATTAGATTTTACTGAAGGTTTTTAAGTTAAGAGAGACATGATGAGAGTTTTATTTTAGAAAGACCATTCAGTGGACAATGAGAAGGAGAAACAGGATGTGGGAGAATCTGAAGGCAAGAGTTTGGTTTGGGATATAACAAGAGACTCGGTGCTGGATGGGAAGGGTCTGTACCAAGGTACGGGCAGTGAGGATAGAAGAGAGGGAGTGACAACGGCTATGATATCTCTACAACTGGGCAACTGGGCAGCGAGCACTCCATTGACTAAATATTGCAAACTGACCACATGTCTCTCCTGAAAACCCATTGGGAAGACAGAAAAGGAATTAAATAAGCATAAACCCACAAACATGAGGAGAATGAGAGAGAAGACATAAAAATAAGACTTGGAAAATGGAAAGTGACAGAGGAATGGTAACAGAGTGAGCAGAGTAGAAGAGAATGAACTCTAGGACCTACAGAGCATACTGGCAAGGAGCAGGCCAATGCACCCTGGGACACCCCAGCAAAGTTCAAGATCAGGCAGTGCCATATCCCTGGGAAGTGGTAAGGTGCACAGGTTTGGTTGCAAGCCCATATCTGAAACAGCTGGACACCAGGAGCCTTTCTTCTGCTCACACAGCTAGGTAACAACTCCTTCTTTGCCTGACCCTTTCCTCTGAAGAAATCAAACCAGTGAGTGCTGAGTGCCTGGACTTGGGACACCAGGCACAGCAAAGACCGAATGGAGCTAGAAACTAGGGAATTAAATGAAAGTCTGCATCCTAAACAGTAAGATACCCCTACCTCCCCTACTTCCCCCTGCTCCCTGAATACAAGCAGACATCTGGGTAAGGCAAGAGATTAAAGGACTCTCTTCTGGAGGAATTAAAGAGTCCAGGGGGAAAACTCTAGATAGCCACCGTTGGGAGTCTTCCCATGAAAAAGCCAGCTTACTCCCTAATCATTCTACAGTGAGGTGCCCCAATCAGCAAGCCCTGCCTAGTATGTGGGTCTTCTAAACAGCTTTTTAGTACTTCACTTCTAAGTAGGAAAAGAAATCAAAAGATCAGCAGACATTTAGTAAAACCTCCAATATACGAGAGAGAGAGAAAGACCAAGCCAAAGAGAAAAGGATCTAGAAAACATAGGTCAGTAAAAGGAGCTGGAAAAGACTAGAGGGAAAATAAGTAATATTACCAGAGAGATAATATAAGCCATTGTACTCATAAAACGAGAAAGAGATGGTGTTCACATTTTTAAAAAAGTGGGTGATTGGGGCTTCTGGTGGCTCAGTTGTTTAGGCATCTGACTCTTGGTCGCAGCGCAGGTCATGATCTCAGGGTCTTGGGATCAAGCCCCATGTTGGGCTCCACACTCAGTGGGGAGTCTGCTGGAGATTCTCTCTCACTACCCCTTCCCCCCGCTCATGCTCCCTCTCTCAAATAAATAAATAAATCTAAAAAAAAAAAAAGCATAAGGACAAATTAGGTTAAACCATGAAAAAAAAAAAAGAAATTAAAACCATGGTAACTGTAGTATAGACTGACTGTTGCTACCCAATCTCCCTTTCTTCCTTAGAAAAAAACCCACACAATTTCACATGAAGTAGCAAAAGGAGCAGGTAAAAAACATATTTCCTATCTTTCCCTCTGAGAATAGCTGGAAAGGCTAGCAAAGCAAGTTCAGGGCTATGTGGCCAGAACTACACTCAAAATTATAAGTCAGAGCAGTCCGGGGGCTCTAGTGTGGCAGGGACCAAGATCTAGAGACTGAAGTCCGCTGATTCTGAAATCCCTGATTGATTTTGATTAGAAATCAGAAATCAATTCTGATTCTGAAAGCCGTGGACACTGGAGCCAGGAATGTAGTCATCCTACAACTACCATCAGGTTTTTAGAGGGTTCCTTGATGTGCCCATTTATTCAGGTTTTTAGTTCCCAATTCCAGGTATAAGGGAGCTCGTTTGATTAGCAGAGCCTTGGCCTCATGCCTAAACTCTTCACTGTAGGAGAGGCTGGAAAACTGAGTATCTGACATGTTCAGTTTTGAGTCTTGTTTGCCTCTCCTCAAGACTTATAACACTGGAAATCCTTCAAACATAGGGAGGTCATTCAGTGTTGAGTTAAAAAAAAAAAAAGGCAAAAATCTAGTATAATATTGTATCCAAAAAAATCTCTTATTTCCTGGATCTGACATAGAAGTGTGATAAAGAGTGAAATTCCAAGATAATAGTTTTGTTGCAGGCTTAGAGAACAAATAGTCTAGACTGGAACAGGATGAGTGCCACAGGACAAAGAGAAAAAAAGAAATGAATACGTTAAATTTCTGAAGAATTTGAGCACTTGGCAAATAACATTAAAAGGCATTTGATATATCTGCTCAAGCATTTAGATAAAAATGATTTTGCAGGGGTGCCTGGGTGGCTCAATGGGTTAAAGCCTCTGCCTTTGGCTCAAGTCATGATCTCAGGGTCCTGGGATTGAGCCCCACATGGGGCTCTCTGCTCAGCGGGGAGCCTGCTTTCCCCTCTCTCTGCCTGCCTCTCTACCTACTTGTGATCTCTCTCCTTCTCTGTGTCAAATAAATAAATAAAATCTTTAAAAAAATTATTTTGGGGGCACCTGGGTGGCTCTGTCGTTAAGCGTCTGCCTTCGGCTCAGGTCATGATCCCAGGGTCCTGGGATAGAGCCCCACATCAGGCTCTTTGCTTAGCAGGGAGCCTGCTTCTCCTGCTACCATTCCCTCTGCTTGTGTTCTATCTCTAGCTGTGTTTCTCTCTGTCAAATAAATAAAATCTTTAAAAAAAAATGATTTTGCAGAAAACCAAGCAAATAAAGAATAAGGCAATTATTAACTCCAGGAAATAGAAAAAGTTAAGCAAAAAAGGATATAATATAGTATAATATATGGCTCAATACTTAATCATGATAACATGAATACTATCTATGAAGTTAATAAAAAAACTGTGATATAAATATGCTGGGACACTGAATGAGAAGTCAGAGTAGCATAAATAAGTTAAAACTTCATCTACTGTGAGAGGAAGTCAAAAGATGATAATGCAAATATATTGCTTAGTAACCCAAAGGTTAATAGAATATGCAGCTTTTTTTGGTTGAAAGGGGGATAGGGCTCCTGGGTGGCTCAGTTGGTTAAGTGTCTGCTTTCGGCTCAGGTCATGATCCCAGGGTCCTGGGATCCCCTGCACTGTGCTCCCTGCTCAGCGGGGAGCCTATTTCTCCCTCTCTCTGCTGCTCCCCTTGCTTGTGCTCTCTCACTCTCTCCATCAAATAAATAAGTAAAATCTTTAAAAAAGGGGGGGGAGGGGATTTTCTGGGAGTGGGACTAGGGAGCAGAAAAGGGTACAAGGAATGGTATAGAAGAGTGGGGACTACTATTCCTGGTTATGTTACTTTTAAGACTTTTATTTTAAAGACTATTTTAGAGAGAGAGTATACATGCACTTGTGTGTGTGCATGCACGTGCAGGTGCTTGAGCCCGGAGAGGGGCAGAGGGAGAGGGAGAGAGAATCTCAAGAAGACTCCATGCAAGCATAAAGCCCAAAGTGGGGCTTGATCCCACAACCCTGAGATGGTGAGCCGAGTCAAAATCAAGAGTCGGATGCTCAACCGACTGAGCTACCCAGCTACCCCAATGAGGTTACTTTTAATTCCACTTGGCTTATTAAACTATACACTTATTCCTTTGATAAAAATAAAATTAAAATTTTATTAAGGCTCCTTTCATTAAAAACCTCCCACCAATTTGGAGGTAAAGAAGGAAAAGCAGTGTACAGGAGAATGTAAAGCATTCGTTTCTAGACATGTCTTTCTCTGTCCCTCTGTCTCCCCTGTCTCCCCCTCTTTGCTCACACTTGTCAATATAGATCTCACGGGGCAGTGTAACAGAGAGAAAAGTAATGGGCTTCAAATGCAGGTGGACCTGGGTATGACATCCGGCTGTGCAAAGCAGGAGCTCGGAGTCATCTCTGTGACCTCAGTTGGCCTCAGGGTCTCCATTTGTAGAACGGAAAAATGTAATATCTATTATAGTGCATGAAATAACATAGGTAAAGCACATAGAATGTGGAAGACTCAAAATTATGAATTCTTTCTCTCAGAATTTCTCATGCCCTGTAAGCCTCTCTTTGAGGGTCTTTTTGCATGCCTCCATGTTTGCAGATCTGAGAAAGCAAAGCAAAGCTATGTTCCTTTAGCCATCTTTTCTCCATGCCCTCTTGCCTGGTTTGGCAGATTCATCTTCCATAGACAAAAACCCACTAAGGCTTGGGGCACCTGGGTGGCTCAGTGGGTTAAGGCCTCTGCCTTCAGCTCAGGTCATGATCTCAGTCCTGGGATCGAGCCCTGCATAGGGCTCTCTGCTCAGCGGGGAGCCTGCTTCCTTCTCTATCTCTGCCTGCCTCTCTGCCTACCTGTGATCTCTCTCTCTGTCAAATAAATAAAAAAAATCCTTAAAAAAAAAAAACCTACTAAGGCAGACAGTTTGTAACATTTCTCCTTCTCTTGAAAATAAAAATCGTCAAGAAATGAACTAAGGGTGGCCGGGGCGGGGTGGTGGGGTAGGGATAGGGTGGCTGGGTTGTGGACAATGGGGAGGGTATGTGCTATTAAGTGCTGTGAAATGTGTAAGCCCGAAGATTCACAGACATGTACCCTGGGGCAAATAATACATTATATGTTAATAATTTTTTAATTAATTAAAAAAAAAAAAGAAAATAAAAATCGGTCTCATTTGTGTTGATACTATATCTCAGCTGATTTTTTATTAAAATGAAATTAATGTTCCATTATTAGCCATAGCTCCCAGCTGTATGTGTAAGAGTAGACAGAAATTTCTATTTAAAATCAACTGTCACAGAGTAGAATTACAAATTCAGCTGATGTTTGAATATAACATTAAAAAATATGGGGCGCCTGGGTAGCTCAATGGGTTAAAGCCTCTGCCTTTGGCTCAGGTCATGATCTCAGGGTCCCGGGATCAAGCCCCACATCGGGCTCCCTGCTCGGCAAGGAGCCTGCTTCCTCCTTTCTCTCTGCCTGCCTCTCTGCCTACTTGTGATCTCTCTCTGTCAAATAAATAAATAAAATCTTTAACAACAAAAATAAATAAATAAATAAATAAATATCACACAAAACTAACAAGGATTTTAAACTCAGCTATCAAGTGAACTGGCTAAGGGCATGAAAAGGGGCTGTAATGACCATGTAGGTGAGGTCACCCCAAATGAGGAGACACCTAATGGGATTTCAAGGCACTCACCTTCTCCAGCTGAGACAGGCTGGTCGCTCGGCTCAGGGACAAGTTGTTCAGTACGTGCTCCTCCAAGCAGAACCCCCTCCGTGCTGGCATTCTGCTTGTTCCAGGAGGCCTCCTGGCTCTCCCAGGAGGTGGCAGCCAATCTGTCAGAGTCCTCAGCAGGGAAGGAAGCTGGGGACTTGACGTTCAAAAGGAAGCTATCTTGTAGAGTTTGCTTGGTGGCCTTCTTACGTTTTCCCTTCTTCCTTTCTGGGATCCTGTCATGGTCTCCTTGCCTCGGCTGGCTATCCTCAAGCTTCCTGGTTAACTGGAGGAGTTGATCCATGTCTTTGGTAAACTCTAGCAGAGTGCCCTCAGGGAGGCTTTCGGCCGTGCCCTCAGAGCCATAGCTGGGAGCCTTCTCTAAGAGCAGGTGCTCGGAGCAGCGGAGAGCTCCTGGGCCCTCCCTGGGCACTGACTCAGGCACCTGGGGCAGGCTGCAGGCAACCATGGACAGGGAGAAATAGGAGTAGTCCACTGCAATATACGTCAGCATGAAATTGATGGTGACAATGGGGGCTAGCACGTTCACCTGGCCCACGAGGACAAAGGCCATGGTCACTAAGCTGGTCAGGAAGATGGCAGCCACAGGGGTTTTATTAGGCCCTTTCTGCAGAAACAAAAATAACATGCAGAACCATGAAATTCCAGAAGAAAATCACATTACATGATACAAATACAACTCATGATGGCTCAACCACTTCTACTGGGATTCTACTGATCAGTTAATAACTGATTGATTGCCTGCAAACTTGGGATAATAATATTTAACTCATGGAGTTATTGCGAGATCAGAGCTAATGCACATAAAATGCTTGACACGGCACTGAGACACAGCTGGCTCCAACACACCACAGATATTGGCTGTATTCGCAACTATTAACATGGGGCACCACCATATAGAACCTAGACTTCCCAAATAGTTCTCCTTTTGTCTTTCACTGGTTTTTAGCATGTCTTGGAAATCAAAGTGGTGCAAAGCTTCTGGGTTACAATGGAGAAAAGGACCTGAAGGGGAATGGCAGAGCCTAGAAGATGGGACAGAACCTCTGGCAGCTGTGGTGGAGAAATTGTGAAACTAAACACACACACACACACACACACACACACACACACACACACACACGCTCCTACACATGCCCTTACACACATCTGTTATTAATGGAGGTGCGTACGGGAGCCTGTAGGAGAACAGGAGTGGAAAATATGTGCTAACTCCATAGACTCTGTCACTCCACAGAAACTATTCATCACAGTCACTCATGTGGTTCTTCGGCCCGAAACAATGATCGCTTCTGGGTCCTCATCTTCCTCAACCTAAGAATTACATTTGCCCCAGTGGATTGCTCACTGGTCTTTGAAAGATTTTTTGCCTCTCTCCACCTGATTTGCCTCCTTCTTCATTATCCGCTCCTTCTTAGTTTCCAGGCCTGTCTTCTCCACATCTCTGAAATCTACATTGAAAGTAGCCCAGGACAAGGGGTGGGGGGATGGGGTCACAGGGTGATAGGCATCAAGGGGGCACGTAATGTAGTGAGCACTGGGTGTTATATACGAATGAATCACTGAACTCTATCTCCACACTGTATGTTAATACACTACACGTTAATAAATTGAATTTAAAAATAAAT
This sequence comes from Procyon lotor, assembly GCA_028646535.1. Taxonomy (NCBI): domain Eukaryota; kingdom Metazoa; phylum Chordata; class Mammalia; order Carnivora; family Procyonidae; genus Procyon; species Procyon lotor. The sequence goes on along the minus strand of CM053603.1, from coordinate 125,466,218 downwards.
AAATAAATAAACAAACAAACAAACAAACAAACAAACAAACCAGCTCAGAGCAGGGCACCTGGATGGCTCAGTTCATTAAGCAGCTGACTCTTGAGTTCAGCTCAGGTCATGATCTCAGTGCCTCAGCGCATGGAGCCTGCTTAGGATTCTCTTTCCCTCTTCCCAAACTGCCCCCACCCCAGACCCCACCACACCCACCTGTGCTCTCTCTCTCTTAGAAAAGAAAAAAAAAAAGTAGTCCCGGGCTCCATCCTCAGGCCCTTTCTATTGTCTACCTATATTCCCTTCCTAGGTGATCTCAACCAGGCTCCTGACTTTAAATACCAGCTTTATGCTCTTAACTCCTACATTGGAATATCCAGCCTGAATGTTCTCCTTAAATCTAGACTTAAAGATTCAACTGTCTACTCAACATTTCCAGTTGATGTCTAACAGGATCTCGAATGTTCCAAACCAAACTGTTCCCCCAATCTCCCACCCATCGAATCTACTTCTTCTATAATCTCTGTCTTGGAAAATGGCAATTCCATCCTTCCAGCTGCTCAGGCAAGCAAAATTCTCGATGTCTTTTCGCATTCTCTTAATCTCCATCAGCAAATACTGTCAGCTTTACCCTCAGATATACACAGGATCTAACCACTGCTCCCACCTCATTCATAGCCAACAGTCTACAAGGGGAGAAGGGGCAGGCCTGGAAGCCACTTCCAGATCCAACCTGTAAAACCCCAACATGTGTTCCTCCAGGTGCATTCCCCCTTCCTGACCATCAGCCTTCGAAGTCACAGGATGAAGACGTCAGAGTCATCAGCCTGAGTGTCCAAGGGTCAGAGCCCCGGCGGACCTGAAACGCCTGCCCGAGAGATTCAGAGTAAAACTCTGGGCGGAAAAAACAAGAAGTAAAAATACACTTTGACTGACTATGAGGATTACATTTTTTGGGTAGATTTACTATAGATGTTTAATACACTCTAACAATAAAACTACTAAGAATAAAGTACATCCTTGGAAACTGCAGAGAACTTAAAAGGAGGGTGTTAGGTAAGCTGAAGTAACTGCTAATGATCCAGGCCAAGACGCTAACAAGGGCAGGTTGTGAAGGTTAATAATGGTCAAAGCTGAACTTCTGTGACCCAAAGACATCATAAAGAATGAAAGAATAAGAATAAACCACAGAAGGGGAAAAGATATTTGCAACACATATAACCGACAAAGGGAACCCAGAAAATCGAAGAATCCTTACAAAACAATTAGAAGCCAGACAACCCACTAAAAAAAAAAAAAAAAAAGCAGAAGAATGTCTATGAAACATGTGAAAGGTACTAACCTCCTTAAGTAATCAAGGAAATGCAAATTAAAACCATAGGGAGATTCCATTAAACACTCCCCAGATCGGCAAGAATTAAAAAGTATGATAATATCAAGCCCTGGCACAAACACAGAGGGATAGGAACGCTTATCCACTGCCGAAAGCAGTGTGAATTAGTACAAATACTTTGGAAAAAGAGTTTGGTATTATCTAGTAAGTGGAAATATACATATCTTATAGCTTAGCAATTCCAGTAATGGGTATGTGGTCTGGAAGACCTCTACGTGCGAACCTGTCTATTAGTACAAGAATGTTCGCTGTACTGTCTTGTCTCTAGTGGTCCCAAACTGGAAACAACCCAAACGTCCATCAACAGCAGAAGGGATAAATAAATTCTAGCAAATGAGGAAATGCTATATAGGGACGATAATAAACAAGCTGCTGCTACAAGCGAAAATGTGGCAGGATCTCATAATGTTGAGTGAAAGAGGCATGCCGCGTTTATATAAAGTTTAAAAACAGGCCAAATTAAACAATTCTGTTTAGCGATGCATATGTAGGAAGCCAACCAGGGGTCAGCAAACTATGGCTCCGGGGCCATCTGGCCACCATCTGTTTATGCATGCCCACAAGCTAGGAATGGCTTTACATTTTCAAACAGTTGGGAGAAAAAATCAAAAGAAGAGGAATATTTTAAGACACACACAAATTACATGAAACTCTAATTTCAGCGTCCACAAAGAAGTTCGACCAGAATGCAGCTACACCTACCCCAGTAGGTGTGTCTGTGTCTGTGGCGACTTCTGAGATATAATTGCAGGGTAGAATGTTTGTGACAGAGACCACAGAGCCTGCAAAGTCTAAAGGACTTACTGTTTGGCCCTTTTCAGAAAAATGTTGCCCACTCCTGAGTAAAGCCATAAAGAAAGCAAGGCAGGTATGATCACAGAAGTCAGGCAACAGCTACCAGAGGGAGAGGGACAAGGCTCGGACCAGAGAGGGCATGTGGAGGTGGCATCCGGGGGCTGGGAATTTCACTTCACTTATTCTTTAAAGTGTTCATACTGGGTCTATGCTCTTTTCTGTATGCCGAATAACCCTCAAAAAAAAATTGGGCGGTTGGGGGGTGCCTGGGTGGCTCAGTGGATTATTAAGCCTCTGCCTTCGGCTCAGGTCATGATCTCAGGGTCCTGGGATGGAGTCCTCATCAGGCTCCCTGCTTAGCCCGGAGCTTGCTTCTCCCTCTCCCCTACCCTTGCTCCTGTTCTCTCTCTCTCTCATTCTCTTTCAAATAAGTACAAAATTTCCATGTCTAGTGTGGAGCCTAAAGTGGGGTTTGAACTCAGGACCCTGAGCTGAAGACCTAAGCTGAGATCAAGAGTCAAGCGCTTACCTCCCTGAACCACCTAGGTTCCCCTTTCTCAAAAAAATTTTGAAAGTTTATTATCTCTCCCATTAGAAAAGAAAATGTGCTAATAAAATCTAATCATGTGTAAAGAAGCTTTGGAGAGAAAAAAATTTCAAAGTTAAAAGGCAAGTGACAAACTAGAGAAAATATTTGTAGTACATATCACAAAAAGTTACCCTCCCTAACAAAAGAAGAGCTTCTAGCAATTTAGAAGAAAAAGACCAACAATCACAGAAAAAAATTTTTTTAATTAAAAACTTTAAAAATATACAAATATACATGACTCTAAGAAGAAACAATGTCCAACCTTGTTCATATAAGAATAATGCAAATCACAAGGATCCTGAGATGCCATTTCCCACTACACAACTGGCAAAAATTCACATCTGACAATGAACCATGATTGCTAGTCATGTGGGACCCAGGGCAAATAGCTATCTACACACCCTATGTCTAAATATTCACAATTACAAACCACACTAACAAACTATTAAAGCTAAAGTGTTCTTTCCTCCTTCCTTTGCAAACGCAGCTTCTGGACAATGGGGAAGGCCAGGTCCAAGTTTAGAATCCTCTCACTCCTCAGAGTTCCTCAGTGGAGGAAGGCCACTCGCAGCCCTCCCCCCTACCCTTCCCAGACCATACCACGGGGGCCTCACATCCACATGTGGACTGTGGCTCATTCCCCAGTCCTAGAAAGGACGGGCCCAGGGAAGAGGCCCTTGCAGACCCTGGATGTGGGTTGTGGAACATCTGGGCAGAGAATTCCAGGCAAGAGTGCAAATGATCCAGGGCTGCACACCCAGACCATCCAGAAGTGGGGCATGGGATCTAGGGGGGCCTGTCCCCTTGTTCTCATGAACTTCTTATCCCAAGGATGAGACTAGAGTCCTAGAAAGCAGGGTGTTTTGGCCTGTGTCTAAGAGGGATGCTGGCTGTTGGGACGCAGGAATTGTTATCCGTTGCTGGTAGAAGCACAAAATGATACAAATCCTATGAGAGGTGTTTTGGCAATATCTATTAAAATTAAAAATGCGTTTACCCTTTGCCACAGCAAATCCACTTATGAAACTTTATCCTGCAGATATACGTGCACATAAAATAAATAAACATGCACACGTACAAAATTATTCCTTGTAATACTGTTTACCGGAAGCCACACGGGGTCGATCTATAGGAACAGGTTAAACAAACTACGGTAAATCCACATGACAAAAAAAGAATGAAAATGTTCTCACAACATCCATCTGAAAAGATGATTTCCAAGCTCTATTAAATGAAAACAAGCAAGGTATAGAACAATGTGTTAGAATACTATCTTTGTGTAAAAAACAGAAGGATTCATAAAAAAGTAATCAAAAGAGCTATGGATAGGGTATGCATGCAAGTGAAGAGAGAGATAATGAGATAAAAAGACTCATGATAGGAGCCAAAATTCTCAGCACAAACCTTTTATATCATTTTTAGTTTTAAGCCCTGTGTATATACTACCTAATAAAAATACATGAACTTAAGGAAAGGCATATACCACGTAGAAGATACAAACATGACAGTCGGAGCTCCTGGCCAGCCTAGGTTGACTGACGGATAAGAAGGGGAGGGTGGTAAGGGAGGACTGGTGGCCCTAACAGAAGGGCCTGGAGGAAAAAGGGTTGGGAGGGCCTCTGTAGAGCTCCAATAAGATAGAGATGGACTCTATCTCGTAAACTGCTTTATATATGGGGGAAATGGGGTTCTCTCTCTTATTTCTCTTTTGTCATCCCTTGGGTTTTAGGAATGTCTCATTCAATCATCCTGTGACTCAATCAAGCTACACTTGAGAGCGTTCAGGTCAGGAGGACCAACAGGGGGCCCCAAGGCCCAAAGTGTGGGAAATCGGCACACAGCAACCCCAAAGGGAAGGCGAATCTCAGGGGCAGAGTTAGAGCTGCAAGGTCCAACTCCCCTCCTCGCCAAGACATTTTTTTCTTCTATTCTGAACTTAAAGGCTCCTGAATTTGTTTGTATCAAAGGATGTGAGGCACCCATTCCCTGCTGCTCAGGGTCCCAGATGTCACGACAGTTGGCCAACCCAGTGCTGAGGGGTTCCTTGGCTGTGACACTGACAGATGCTTCGTCTACCCGGCCCCGACCCCAGGCGGCCAGGGGAGAGGGCTGAGAGAATGACCTTTGCATTCTCATTTCTCCCACTCTGGAGAACTTGACCACTGGCTCTGATCAGAGAGACTGAAGCGAGGTATTGACTGATAATCAGGTCTCATGTACAGCAAATGTAATATCGTGTACAGCAAAGGACAATCAAATGTACAGCAAAATGTACATTTCTCGAAAAAAGGGTCACTCACCCCTTGCCCCAGACAGGCCAGCGCAGGAATCACTTTCTCCTGAGCAATGCACTGCAGGATCCGGGGAGCTCCGTAGAGGCCTCCCATACAGGAGGCCAGGGATGAGATGTATAAGCCCAAAAGGAACAGGAAGCCCACCAGGGACACCTGTGTGAGGAAGCAGGTTCATTACCCAATGCCAGAACCGCCGTCCCTTTCCGCTCCCCTGGCCCCCACCCGCCACACCCCATCGATCGTTAGTCCTCTAGAGTCAACCTCCCGGACAGGTTTCCAACATTCCCAGCCCCACCCCACTTCATTCATACCACCCCGGTTCCAGTTCAGCCCACTGTCACCTCTTGTGTGGACAACAGAGGGTCTCAAATTGAGCACACACCAGACTCATCTAGAGGGCTCATAAAGTACGGATTTCTGGTCCCCACCTCGGAGTTTCTGATTAAGTAGGTCTAGGGAAGGGCCCAAGAATTTGGATCTCCAACAAGCTCCCAGTTGACGCTGACACAGAAGGTCTGGGGGGCACACTTTGAGGACCACCGGCCAACTGCGGTGGGAGTCGGCCTCCCGCCCCTAGGCCCCGCCCACTCTGAATTAGCCCCAAGCCTCGGCCAGAGCCAGCTCTCCAAACTCAAACCTGATCATCATGCCTCGGCCACCACCCTGGCATCCTCAGTCCTTCCTGGTCTGTGACCTCTGAACCCCCTAATCCCCCACACTCAGACTCTCTGTCAGCACGCTTCCCTGCCTGCGGCCACCCTCTGTCCACCTCTCATCTCCTAGTTATCTGTCTCTCACACCAAGTTATGCTTCAAGACTCAGCCCAGTCCTCTCCTCCTCCGTGAGATCCTCCCCCAACCCCTTACGGCAGGGGCTGCTCCTTAAGGCCCTGCAGCACCTTAGCTGAGGCTGGGTGGCACCCAGCACGCTGTCTCTTCTAGTGGCCTCAGAGGTCTCATTTCTGCAGGGCTCCTGTCTCGTTCATCCTAGTATACTTGGTGCCAACACAGAGCTACAAATGCTGAAGGGATGAAGGAATGAGCTCCATGACCTATGTGGCCCACCAGTCACTAACGGATAGAATAAGAGAGGACGCAGTTGCTCTGCTTGATGTCAACTTGCAAAGATCAGGGCTGCCAGCCACGCAGCTGGGCCACAGGCTGTGGGTCGGAAAACTGCCCCACCCTCCTGAGCCAGCCCTCCTCTGTACCCACCAGGAAGTCTCTCTGCTTTCTGATTATTTGAGTTCCCCTTCTCCATTCTACTTTACATTCTACTAGGCATGGTGGCTAGAACTGTATGTTCTGGGGCGCCTAGGTGGCTCAGTGGGTTGAAGCCTCTGCCCTTGGCTCAGGTCATGATCTCAGGGTCCTGAGATTGAGCCCTGGATTGGACTCTCTGCTCAGCAGAGAGCCTGTTCCTCCCCCTCCCCCCGCCTCTCTGCCTGCCTCTCTGCCTCTTGTGATCTCTCTGTCAAATAAATAAGCAAAATCTAAAAAAAAAAAAAAAAAAAAAAGGAAGAAAGAAAGAAAAGAAATCTGTTTAGCTGGGGGGGAAAAAAAAAGAACTGTATGTTCCAAGGGGTCATTTGTCCAAATATCGTGGATATTTGCATGGTCTGGTCATACCCTTCATGAGGAAGCTTCTCCACCTCACATATGTCCTTGCTTTAGCTGTCACTGGGTCAGTGGCATTGAGCTACATGGAACACCAGCTCCTGGCTAGACCTCCTTCCTGGCTCACAAATTATCATGGAAAAGCTGTACCAGCCAGGATTCCTGCTCGGAAACAATATATTTTTAAAAGAAGATATTTGTAGGACATCACGAGGCTGAAAGATTGGGCGAGGAAAGGGGCAAGACCCAAGCCTCGAGGTGCATCTGGGACTCTGGAAGAGGACCAGTCTGGTCAGGAAGCTACCAGCAGCCTGCCGCCCTGTGGATGAATTCCCACCATCCCTCCCTTGTTGCCTCATTCTTGATCCTTGGAGCATCTGATGGGTCTAACCTAGGTCCCATGCCCTAACAGGGCCACAAAGGGACAGGCAAGAAAGGTGCTTGTCCTTGAGGCTTCTGTAATATTAAAGGGGGCTCCCTGCCCCCAAGATCATAAATAGGTGGAATGACCCCCCCCCCATAGTCAGGAATGCTAGGGGGCCTGATGGACATGACTCAGGTCCACTACTGAGCCTAACTGGTCCTTCATTCTAGTGTGAATTACTTTTCCCTAAGCACATGACCTCATCTCATCCCCAGTGAATGTCCCCTGTTATCTTCTTTGCCACCAGCGTGCTCCCCATCTATGTTGTAGCCCGTACACGCGGGGGTTCTCCTGCAGGGCAGCATAAGCTCCTGCATCTCGTGTGCCCTGCCCCTGCCCCACCACCCCAAATAGTCTGGCAGATGGGCTCCACGTGTGCCCACAGAATTCATGAAGCTTTGAGACTCATGCCCTGGATGCCTCACAAGATGGTTAGAGGGGCCTGGGTGGCTCAGTTAAGCGTCTGCCTTTGGTTCAGGTCATGATCCCAGGGTCCTGGGACTGAGTCCCGAGTCAGGCTCCCTGCTCAGCAGAGAGCCTGCTTTGCCCTCTCCCACTGCCCCTGCTAGTGTTCCCTCTCACTGTCTCGCTCTCTGTCAAATAAATAAATAAAATCTTTTTTAAAAAACCACTGATAAATGCCTCCATTATCAACCTCAATCCATTCTGGAATGTATTCCTTCACCTCTAACCTTTGTTTCTGTCTTCTTGTACAGAACACATCCTGTGTTCACTGGTTTTTAACAAATAGATGGACTCCGGGTGCCTGGCTGGCTCAGTCGGTGGAATATTCAACTCTCGACCTTGGGATCATGAGTTTGAGCCCCACATTGTGGGTAGAGATTCCATTGGGAAAAAAATACATAGACTCTGTGGTGAAATTTTATCAAAAGCGTCTAGCAAATGTAACTAGGAGTTCTCTATTCTGGCTATACCTAAAAATCCCTCCAGAGGCTTGGCTTTATCAGTGTTGGGTGGGGCACAAACATTGCTGATTTTTCAAAGAACGCTCCAAGCCATTCTAACCTGCAGCCAGGGTTGAGAATGAGAACCGTTGCGCGAGGTGCGGTGTGCCCACCACATTGTCCCCTCAGAGAATTCTCCAGGACACGTGGGCATGGTGTCTCCTTGCAGAAATTGTATTGCTTCTTATCCAAAAGGTTATATATATTTGTGTTAAAAATTTTTTTGTTTTCACTGAAAGGCTGTCCATTCACTCAGATTGGAAATGAGACTGCTCAGTCTGATTTCCTCCTCGTGTGGGGCTGGCCCAGGAAACCACTAGAGACCTGGGGTCTCTAGTACCAGGGGCTACGGTGACGCCCAGGGCCAGCCAGCCTTCACACAGTCACTCCCTGGGACTCCTGCGGAACCCTTGGGCTGTGGGCCGGAGAGGGGACCATCCAGGCATAGCAACTTGTTTGTGTCCAGTGTGGCAACTGTGTTTATAATGGTCTCTTCCCTCAATAATCTTTTATATAAAACTATTATTCTGTCAAATTCCTGAAAAATAAATGAAATGTTGGCTGTCGTGTCTGGATCAATGACAAATACTCCATTCTAGCTCTCTCCCACATATAGCCTGTCTCTTCCTTCTGATCTGTCATCCATCCGCCCACGGGATCATTCGCTGAGGACAGGGGACATGCCTGGCCCAGCACTGGGCACAGGGTAAGACGTTACCTTAGGTAAGACAACAGGGAACTACATAGCTTTGTTCCTAGCCCTTGGAGAATTTCCTCACTTTCTCTCTTCACAAGGAATTGTGAGCTTGCGAACAGTGCCCATGGAGATGGAGTGAGCATGAGCAGCCGTGTGTCCACAGTTCTTTGCGGGGGGAGCACCCCCCCATCATACCGCTGTTTGAACCATCACAAAAAAGCTGTATTTCCAAAATTACCTGAGGTGTGAACTACCCTAATTTCTTCCTTCAGTAACCCCTGATGAAAGTTATAATTCCATCTCCTTGCTTTTCGTATTTTCTGCTGGCTACCCTCAGAGATTCAACCCTTGAGAAATCCCACCTGTCCGCGGGCTGTTCCTGTCTCTTGAAGGATCGTGCTCCAAGTCATTTGCACGGTGCTCATCCTGCCTCATCCGGTTCCTCTGGCCCCTTGACATTAGTGAGGGGTACACCCAGAAACTCTTACAATCCCAGATTGTCTCACGCTCCCCTAGTTTTCTCCTGCGTCAGATTTCCACAGACATGAGTTTCCTCACACTGTCCCTACTCCACAAAAGGACCCATATCTCAACTTTCGGTCTGATTTTCTCTCACTTGATAGCCATTTTCCAGAAGAAATAAAGCTGGTTCCGCTTCCTGAGAGACAGCTCTGTGTTGCTGATGGAGAGCAGAGGACAGCCAGCCCGGGCCGGACGGGGGACATGGAGCAGCCGGCTGGCCTCCTTCACCAGCTGTGGGCCCTGCCCCACCCGCCCTCTGCCGTGGGCACTCAAGGTCCCTCTTGAACACATGAAACCATGACTGTCAAATCTAACACTGACTAGGGTTTACTCTGTGGGATACCTCCTTTTTAACAAAGATGCTTTGGAGGTACTTTTCCTACTTAGTTTATTCTTATTTTGCTGATTGGCCAGCTCCAGGCTTCCTAAAGTTCTTGGTCTTTTTGATGTTTAATAAACTTTTTTCCCCCTGGAGTGTATACAAGTTTATTCCCAAACAATTATTTTATTTAATCTATTTAGTTTTACCTCTGTTAATACCTGTTCTTCATACAATTGCTCTCTCCATAACTGAGTAATATTGGGATTGACTTTTTTTTTCCCTATCCAGTTAAATACAGTGGATTTGTAGGAAAAAAATATGTCCCACCTATAAGGTCATCCCCATAAAGCAGTGTTCAGAGAAGTCAATATTTAATAAGCACAATATACCAAGTATTGTGCTTTACATAGATTACCTCAGAGTCACCACAAAGGAGGGGAGAGAGGAGCCCCAGACCAGGGGATAATTTGCCTTGTCCATCCAGACCAGAGCCTCAGATGGTTGAAGGGACCTCTGTGAGGTAATCTACTGGAAGGGAACCCGCTTTGGAGTCAGGCAGAGCTAGCTAGCTAGCCTGCCACTGGCAAGTTGTAGACAGCGGCCGCCGGCAGATCCCCCTGGTCAAAGGATCAGCTGTTCCCTGAGGACTTAAACTCCTCTGACTCAGCCAAGCTTTTCATTCCACGATTAGAGAAAAGGCCCGTGGGAGATGAGACTCAAGATGGAAGCTTGCCTGTAGGTATAAATGAGGGTGGCAGATTCCTTCCCTGAGAGCAAGCGTCTCACTGGGGGTCTAGGACCCTGGTCCCAGAAGGGGGGTGGTGGGAGTGCCCTCACTACCTGAGCTGCTCCCCCTTTTGAAACCTGCTTTCACAGAGCCAAGACCCCGGAAAACATAGATCATCTTTACATTGTCACCTACATCTTAAAAAGAAACCTGTGCTGCAGCACCTGGGTGGCTCAGTGGGTTAAAGCCTCTGTCTTTGGCTCGGGTCATGATCCCAAGGTCCTGGGGTTGAGCCCCGCATCGGGCTCTCTGCTCAGAAGGGAGCCTGCTTCCTTCTCTGTCTGCCTCTCTGCCTACTTGTGATCTCTCTCTCTCTGTAAAATAAATAAATAAAATTAAAAAAAAAAAAAAAGAAAAAAGAAAGAAAGAAAGAAACCTGTGCTAATGTGGAAACCAAGCCCAAATGCAGCTCTAAAAAGAGAGTCCAGAGTTTCCTGCCCCAGGCTGCCCGTGTCAGTGGCCCTCAGTGAACATCAGCAAGGTGGCTTTGCGAAGCCTCATACCAAGAGAAAGTGGTACTTTCTCCCAAAATCTGAGCAGAAACACTCAGGAGTTAACTAAGAAAACTCTCCTAGACTTCTACATTTCTCTGATAAATGACAGAAATCTCAGGGTCCACTTTTCCTCCAAGAACTTAAGGGAAGGTAGGAGTTTCTGGGGAGTTCCAGAAAAGCATCTGGGAATCTTACTCTCCTAGGTTCTAGAGATGCCAAATGAGTGTCCTTGACTGTCACGTGACCTCCAGCCGTGTTTAGGGGCAGCTGCGGAATGTGAGGAATTTGCTAATCTCCTTCTGGCAGGGTCTCCAGTTCTAGAAACAAAGGTGTTACAGCCAGATCAACCCCAGCCCACCCCTGGGGAGAGCCCACAGAGCCAAGGTCTGCAGAGGGCAGGGTGGGCCTCCCTCTGGTGCTGGGCCTCCTCCAGCTCCCTCCACTTTGCTGCCTCCTTCCCGCCCCTCAGCCTCTTCCTGTACTTGCTTCCAGAGAGCAGTCCTTTTGTGTGTGTGGCGAAAATGAAGGGCTGGTAGAGTTAGGGGTTTTCTGCTGATGGCACCTTTGTTTCTGTCCTGATTTTTGACATGAAGAGATGCTTGGGTTCCTCTTCTTTAGTCCCCTGCTCCGTAAGAAAAACCCGTACCTTGTGGGTGTTTTTGCCCCCGCTCCACCAGCCGCCACTTCGGTCCTGGGCCCAGGCCCCTCGGGATCCCCAGGCAGCACTGCGAGGGGGCGGCAGCCATTTGTAGACGGGAGCCAGTGAAAGACCCGGCAGATGGAGCCGGGCAGCAGTGCAGGACTCACCCACCTTTTCCGCTATCAGGAAGTCATAGCGAAGGGCCTCTCGGGTGCAGGCAGCGCCCAGCAGGAAGACGAATACGAGGTACAGAAACCACCTGCAAAAACCCCAAGAGTGGAACAGAGCTTACACCCCCGACTTGAGACAAGCCCATGCCAACCCACCTCACTCAACCCCCGGGGTTCCTGTGGCTGGAAGGAAAGACAAAGGCCGGTCATGAAGCCTCCCTGGCTTGTCTGAGGGGGCTTCCAGCACTATTTCCCCTCTAGCCTATCTCTTGCCAAAGAATGTATCATTGTTTTGTTTCTTTCTTACATTAAAGAAGAAAGACATCCCAAGGGTGCTGGGAGTGGGGAGTGGGAGGCCCCCCTGGCCTCTAGGAGGCTGGGACTCAGGCAGGGATGACCGACAACCCCACAGCCCCCCCTTTACACCCCCGAAGAACACACAGATGATCTTTCAGGCTTCTTAGGCCTGCTGTTCCTTGGATCTCAGACAACAGAGAGCCAGGCCAAGTGTGAAAAGGGCAGAGTGACCCGGTCCTGCTCCTAGATGCCCTGTGACCTTGAATAAGTCACATGATCCCCCACAGCCTCCTTCCCATCTGGGCAGTGAGAGGATGGGCCAAGGGTCTCCCTCCTGGGACCTCCCAGCTCTGACCCCAAAATGAGGCAGGGTTCTTTTTCTTTCTCCTCTATCCTTCCCAACACCCACGTGTTCTCTGCGGCCTTCATCCTCTGACCGGCACGCAGCAGCCGCATTTGCCACACGTGTGGGTCTGGTGCTGTGTATCTGACGCCCTGGGGCCACTCTCATAAGCTAAGAGCAAATTCAACTTTGTGAAACACACATATTCATATTTTTAAAGCCCCACGGTCAAAGTAACACAGGCACGTCATCGTCATGTCTCTGCGTCTTGTGTCCCCTCAGTGAGGGCAGAGAGCTTCTTGCTGTGGTACAGAGAGTACCACAGAAGACTCTGAAAGGTTGAACAGATCCAAGGCCGCTCAGTCTGCCTGTGGGGGTGGCGCAGTGGGATCTGAACCCCCCCCCCCAGAGCCTTGAACAGGGGAGGGGAGCCTGGGGAAGGAGGCGAGCCTGCCACGAGTCTTCACACACAGCAGCCACTCCACGGTCTCTGGGGCACACATACCCTCATTATCTCCATTTCATGAGAACGGAAACAGAGGCTCAGAGAGCTAGGTACATAGTTCAGCATCACCCAGCCCCCCAGCCGCAGAGCTGGGATAGGAATCCCAACCTGATGGCAGAACTCTTCATGGGTCTGTTCCTCCCAACCATCCCGGAAAGTCAATGGTTAAAAAATCCCCAAGTTCAAAATGGAAGTGGGGGAGGAGGAAGGGCAGGAGGCTGGGGAGAAAGGAAAGAAAGGATCCATCCTCCTCCTCCCCGCATTCCCAAGCAGGGGGTCTGAAAGGGCAGGCGTCTGAACCCACCAGACGTGAATTTTCCAGCTGGCTGAGTGTTAAAAGGAGAATTGGAATATGAAATAGATTGGCCACAGTTGGGGCGCTCTCAGAACAAAAGGGGCAAACCCTCTTTTGCCTGGGGTTTTCTCTCCTTCTCTCCAGCTGATGGCCACCAGGGGAACTTACTTACGAGATGCCAACAGCTGCTAGGGAGCCCAGGGGGATGCTGGCAGCAGGCTCCCGGAGGTCACCCCCCATGTTGAAACCGGCCATGACTCCTGAAAGACACCCAGACAGGGGAGAGGGGTGAGCAGTGTGCATCCCACTCCATGAATCGCCTTCCCCTCGTCAGGGCCCTCTCCTGGAAGCTCTCCCGCTGCAAGCCTTCCCATCTGCAGTTCTGGCAACTGAGCTTCTCTATCTCCCCTGGCAACTGGGGAGGCATCCGTGGGGCATGAAAGGGACCTTTGTGGGTTGGATGATGCTTGGGAAGAAAGCCCTGCTTGCTACAAAAGCATCTTATGGCCCAGTGCTAAGTAATAAGGGTGAGTGAGACATCTGGCAGGCTGCACAAAGGTCCTGTGGCCACATACTGAGCTCTGCCACTCCCTCCTCCAACTCCCTGGGGAGGCTCAGCCTTAGCAAAGCACCTGCTGCCCCTCCCTAGCTGAGCTCCTTGCCTCTGCTGCCCACTGACTGCACTGGGGTTCAGGTATCCTGGGAGCAGGTCCCATCCAATGCCAGAACCAGAGACCAAAGGGCTCTAAACAAGTTCCAAAGAACCATCATGATGCTACCAACACTGAGCCCCAAGCTCCTCTTCATCACAACCTCTATTCCCCAAGAACACTTGGGAAAAGTCATAATTAGTCATGACAGGGAGGGAGGACACCATGTGGGATGGTGAGGAGGGTCATCGCCTCTGTCCACATTCACCCACAGAAGAAATCAATAAGATAATGTGTTCTGAAACTCAAAAGCGGGTCCAGCCCACAAGTGCGCTAGAAGCCTTGATCAAGGAGGTCTCACAGAGGGGTGGGTGCATCTCAGATTCAGCCTTGTGGAAGATTTGCATGGGCTTCAGGAGAGAGATGAGTCTAACCCCGTCATTCGGGACTGAACACACCCAGCCTGGCAGTGCCTGGGCTGATGTTGCCCATGCGTTTTTTATCTTGTTCAGTCCTTACAACAACCACATCAGAAACATGGAATTATTTCCCCCATTTTATAGAAAAGGAAACTAGCGCTCAAGGAGGTTAATTAAAGTAGCCTACGGTCACACATTTACGAAGTGGGAAAGCTAGGATTCAGCCCTAGTCTGTCTGACTCTGAAAATTATGTTCTTACCACCCCAGCTATAATGCTTGCAAGATTGCAGGTGAAATGGGGTGAAGTGAAGACGTGGAGGCAGACAGTTAATGGGGGCCTATTTCCAAGGGTGCCCTGAACGGGGGACCCGCACTGGGACCTGCACACACATTGACCAGCAATTCCACTACTGGGACTTCCACCTCAGTAAACCGTCAAGGATATGAGTAAAGATGTAACCCAAAATGCTTACAAATGCTTGTCTATACTAGTGAAAACAAGAAACAACCTAATATCTACAAGTAGGGGATTGGTTAAATAAGTGATGATACATCATTCAACAAATACCGGGGTTCTGTGTTGTCCGAGATGTGTTGGGACATGGAAAGATGTTTAAGAAAACTATTGTTTCATCTTCAGATGTGTATTATGAAACTGAACATATGGTATGATCCCATTGTTGTAAAAAAAAAAAAAAGACGACAGATAAATGTATGCATACGGTGGGAAAAAAAGGAACTGGGACATATTTTAAAATGCTAAACATGGAAAAACAGATCATCTTTCATTTTATTGCTTATATATATTGTCCCAGTTTTCTACAGTGATCGTTTTGAAATGGAGGCTTCTTAAAGGGTTGTTTAAAATTCCACAGGTGACACCTTCTCTTTCCTCTTGTTTCCCTTCTTCCCAAGATCCTGTTCAAGGGTAGGAAGGGAGAAAATGGATCCATGCCTATAAGCAAAGAGGGTTGGGACAGGGAGCCGTAAGTAGATGAAAGGTTGCTCCAGATGTCTGGCACATAGAGAATGGAGAAAATGACCCGGGGTGAAAGGGAAAGAAAGGAAAGCCTTAGAAAACTTCTCCAGAGGATCTGAGTAAATCCAAGGAAAACCAGGGCTGACGATGTGGATGTTTGCACCCCAGTGAAGCCCTCCTCAAGGACTGGCCATACGCACAAACGAGCCACAGTCAAGTCCCTTTCAAGGATGCAGACCTACACACACCACAGCCAGGAATCCACGCCAGCAGCCCAAGATTGCCAGGGGTGTGATGAAAACCAGCAACAGATACGTGCACGATAAAAATAGAACAACCTGGGTTGGAAGGAACATATAAATCAGGACACAGAGGAGAGTTCTGAAGAAAATAAAATTAGTAGCTCCAGACACGTCCGAGAAGAATATTCTCTCTATAAAGCAGGGTGTGAGGAAAATAAAAAATAATCCAAGAGCAAAAAAAGAACTTTTAGAGATTACAAACATGATCGTTAAAATTAAAAATGCAATAGAGGATCTTAAAGATAAAAGTAAAGTAAGCATCCCAGAATTGAGAACAAAAAGATAAAGGGGTACAAAACTTGAGCAGAGGGGCACCTGGGTGGCTCAGTCGTTAAGCGGCTGCCTTCGGCCCAGGTCAGATCCTAGGGTCCTGGGATCGAGCCCCGCATCGGGCTCTCTGCTCTGCAGGAAGCCTGCTTCTCCCGCTACCATTCCCTCTGCTTGTGTTCCCTCTCTCGCTGTGTTTCTCTCTGTCAAATAAATAAAATCTTTAAAAAAAAAAAAAAAAAACAAAAAACAAAAAACTTGAGCAGAGACTAGGAGAAACAGAGGAGCTGTCTTAGAGTTATAATAACTCTAACTCTTATAATAATAAGAGTAACTATTATCTAACTCTTATAATAACTCTTAACTCTTTTGTTATTATAGAGTTATTATAACTCCAACTAACAGGAGATCCAAAAAGAAAGAACAGAGAAAACAAAAGAAATAACCAGGTAAATAAACCAGAAATAAAAGATAACCAGAAATAAATGTCTCCAAACTGAGGAAGACACAAGTCTTTAGGTTGGAATATCCCACAGAACAGACAGCACAAAGAAAAAAGTTAAGAAGTCCATACCTAAATGTACTATTGTGCAATTTCAGGAAAAATCCTAAATATTTCCAAAGGTAAAAAAACTGAGCACTTATAAAGCAACAAAAATTAGACTTGTCTTTGGCAAAAGTGAATGCTAGGAAACAATGGAGTGCTGATTTTAAAATTCTGAGGAAAAATTATTTTGAAACTAGAATTCTAGCCAGATTACCAAGTAAGTGAAAGCAAAGTTACGTAGATAAGGGCTCAAAAAATTTACCTCCCACATACCATTTCTGAGGAAGATACTAAAGCATGCACTCCAGGAAAATGAAGGAGGAAAGCATGAGAGTGAGAAAAGAGTGGTGATGACTCAGGGATGAAGTAAAGTTCCCGAACTACCATTGTTATTGCATAGAAACCAGCAGGGACTAAGGCAGAAGGCTGGAGGCCCCAGGAGGCATGCCTCTGGATAGGAACTGGATTCAACCCAATGAACAGTATGATTAACAAACTGAATGATTTTAAGAACAAACTACATATTTGGGCAACAAGAGAAAAGAGTTTATTGAAACTACAGGAAAAATGAACAAGAAAGTCAGTGTCTAAATATGACTCAAACTGTCATAGCATGATTTTACATAATGGAATTATGTTCCATACTAATGGAATATAAGAAAAAGTAACCCCTTTGGCCATGATTTTAGGAATATTCTCCCCAAAATGGCAAAAGGACTGCATCAGAATCACAGCAAAAGAAACAAAATTCTAGCTACTACTTCGCTCTTCACTGAACGACAGCCACCCGTCATAATCGTGTATATGTTTACTGCCTTTTCTAACTTCTAAAAATTGACCTATAGACAAAGCACAGAGGATGTAACTCTAGTTACAAAGTAGAATATGATCTACCTCAACAATGTGGGGGCAAAGCTATAGCTAACTGATACTAGGAACCAATACTAAAAAAAAAGAAAGAAAGAAAGAGAAGGAACTGGAGAGAACGTAAAAAGCACTAATATCTTCATTGTAGTAGTGCTGAAAAACAAAAATGTTAGTCCCATGATCTTTCACTCAGGTCTGGGTTGGCTGTTATAAGCTACAATTAGTTTAAGAAGAAAACTTGAGGGGCGCCTGGGTGGCTCAGTGGGTTAAAGCCTCTGCCTTCGGCTCAGGTCATGATCTCAGGGTACTGGGATCGAGCCCCACATGCTGAGCAGAGAGCCCGCTTCCCCCCTCTCTCTCTGCCTGCCTCTCTGCCTACTTGTGATCTCTCTCTATCAAATAAAAAAAAAAGGCAACAACAACAACAACAAAAGCAATGTAACTATCAAAAATTAGGAAGTGGATGAAGGAGCATGTAAGTAAACGGAACTCTATTTCCTAACATGGAGTCAATACTTTATGTCCTTCATTAAACAAGTTACAGGTTCAAACTTACTGCTTGGTAATACGCAGCCCACTCCCAAAGGGCTGAAAATGATTAAAAGCGGTTGCCCCGATGGAAGGATATGGGGGTGGTGATGGGTGGGGTAGGAGACGGGAGATGACCGTTTTCTATCAGAAGCACTTCTGTAAGATTTTCTTTTTTGTCATGTGCAGATCTTATTTGAATCACAAAAGGATGCCCAGGACCTGCCTCACTCTGACCAGTGTTCCTGGGACCAGATCCTGTCACTGAGGCTCTGTTCAAAGGCTAGGCCTTCACTGCTTGCTCCCAGAACAATCTGGTGTCAAGGGCATCTCTGCCAAATCTCCATGTTTCCCTGACTCCCAGACCCCCCTAACTTCATCCGCTAACAGCAGCCCTTCCTGGACCTCTTGAATTCTGACCCCCTGCAAAAGGTTCCCACCTGTCACTACACTTACGGGTATCTTCTCACGTGGCTGGCCACATTCCTTCCCAACAACGACAGCAGCTTCCTTCTGGCCACACCTCCCCCACCCCTGCCCCTAGCGATTTTATGCCCATTCATTCAGCATCGTGAGAGTACATACTGCTAATCACTCCTTGCCATTTTAGGACCTCCTATAGTTTGTCACATTATTTGTGTACCGTCCATCAGATCATTTACAAAGACCCACAAGAACTCCCCTGGTATATACATAGGCTCTGTCTAGGAAAGTGATTGATTAATCCTAACTGCTTCCTGCTTCAAAACAGGTTCTGCATTCATAACAAAAGCCCCTTTCTTCTCCCACGAATCACAGTCAACCACCTAACCTTTGATCACAGGGCTTGCATGCTGGCCTGGTGGGAGGTGCACTGGGCTCCTGGTCAGTGGGAGCAGAGACAACACACTGACACACCCACACCGGGGGACAAGGCCACCCTCAAGAATGGGGCAGACCCAGACCGCCAGGAAGTTGGTGTTGTTAGCTCTGTTCTCTGACAAAACAGAGAAGCCAGAAGGTAGACAGTCGGTACCAATGACACAACGCAGCAAGGCCAGGGAAATGCCTGCGAGGCGGGTCATTCCTGCTAGGCTGACGTGGGCCGGCTGACGTGGGCAATCTGGGCACACCTGTTAGACTGGCTCGCACACTGGGGCTGTCGCTTCCAGAATCCCGCCCTTGTGTGATTACACGATTCCTGAGCCGATGATCTCCAGTTTTGGTGAATTAGAAATTTCTTGCTTGTCAGTTAGATCTAGAAAAATTATTTTGATTTAGTAATCTTTTACATATGCTTGTCAAGTATTACAAAGATTCTCTAGTTTGGCCTTCCATCTCCTTCTGGTGCCATTTTAAGATATTATCGTTAATGTTAAAGCTGGATTTAGGGTAGGTGTAGTAGAACAAATACTATTTCCCAGAGCATTAATATCCAGATGTTTCATGGATATTTAAAAAAAAAAAGCTTGGGAAAATCTTGATTAAAAAAGATTAGAGAGGTCTTTATTGCTGGACTTATCAGTGCCTACAATATGCTAATTTCATTGTCCACCTCTAAGAAAAGAAACGTAACACAGCGTTTTCCAGAACTTATTTAACATTACACTCTTTTTTTTTTTAAGGAAAAACTTTATTCATTACTAGTGTTTGAGGGAACACAGTGTGGGAAATGCTGTGTCCATTTTATAATTACTATTTAGTCTTTATGCTTTTCTTGGGAGGCTTCCTAAAATAGCTTAAAATGGCTACTTAGAATGGCAATTCTTAAAGCTGGAAGGTGTCCTAGAGTCATCTACTCCTACCTCTTATTTTACAGATGAGGAAAATGAGGCCCCAAAAGAAGTGATTTTGCCCAAGTTTTGCACCAATGGCAGTACTATCTTCAAGTCTCCTGATCTCAAATCAGTGTTCTTTCCACTCAGTCACAGAGTTGCTTGGTTTCTACCACCCATACTTTTCCTGGATTTCCTTTTTATAACAGAGTAACTGTATGATTCATTTGGGGGTACCTCCCCCCTCACCCCCCGAGAAGGCTGAATTTTTCAGTTTTGATCAGCATCACCCACTGCTTTACCCACAGGTCCTTTCATCACCAGTTTCAAATCACCAGTCTATGCCTGTCCAGGGTATTTCCCCTCCTTGAGGTTCTTAAACTTCCCGTTCCGGGAAGCACTTAATTGCTTTACCCGAAACCACATTTCTCTCTGCATCAGGATGACAATATAGTCTGTGCTTTGTTACAACGTGACTTCGGTAAATAGCCTCCTTCATATGGTTAATGAAGACCTCCTTCTGACTTGGTCATCTAGCCTAGTTCTGCAGCCTTTCAGCATATGCTTACTGTCTCGGCTTTCATAAATTTGTAACATGGTGTTGGCCCTCACCTTGCCAGCTTGGGTTTATGAGGCTAAACTTGCGGTGACACCCACAGGCTCCTGGGCACTGACACTGTGCCTCCGGTTTGGGTGGGGGGCACCAGGTGAAGAGGGGGCTTGGACTCGGTGCCACGTCACCAAGGTCTGACCTAACCACAGTTACAGATGGCCAAGAGAGACACTCATCTCTGCATCTCAACAATACACCCACGGTTAAAAGAACCCACAGAAACGTCAAGTAACTACTTGCTTACAACATTTGCAAGACTGTGGCCATGTCCTCCTGCCCCCAGTGCACCCCAGGGCACACACATTGAAGCCTTCACTTGCTGCCTATCATCACAATCCCACTTCCTACCCTATTTTCTTCTTTGTTGCTGAAAATGAGAATCAGTAAGGGGGTGAAAAAGCCTACTCGTTTTTCTAGGCTTTTCTGGTCTCTGTTAGTCGTTCATTAAAGGACTACTTACTGACTCTTAAGGAGCTCCCAAGCCCCCTCCTGGGAGCTTTTCAATCCACATCTGTGTCCTTAGAAGCCATTAATTTTCTCTTGGGGTGCCTGGGTGGCTCAGTGGGTTAAAGCCTCTGCCTTTGGCTCAGGTCATGATCTCAGGGTCCTGGGATCGAGCCCCGCATCAGGCTCTCTGCTCAGCAGGGAGCCTGCTTCCCCTTCTCTCTGCCTGCCTCTCTGCCTACTTGTGATCTCTCTCTCTGTCAAATAAATAAATAAAATCTTAAAAAAAAAAAAAAAGAGCTGAACTGCTATTTATTAAAAAAAAAAAAAAAACCTTTAATTTTCTCCTCTAGCTCTAGCATAATTGTTTCTCTGCTGCCTATTTTCTTTCTTCTTTGAAGTTCATGAGTTTATGCTTTTTCTTTATCATGAAGGCAGACTATTCCTGCACTGAAGTTCCCCCAAACTGTCCGCTGCCTTTGTGCTGAAGGAAGCAGTCAGCTGCTGTTTGGAGGCAGCAGCAGCCCTGAGCCTCAGGCTCCTCGTCTGCAAATGGGGATCGGACTCTTACCTGGCAGACTGTTGTGAGGTTAGGACGAACAGTACCTGGCACGTACTAGGTGCTAAATAAATGCCCACTCGGGAGAGATGGGCTCCCCTCCTCACTCAGAAATCCCTTTGGTTCCTAAGGACCTTTCTTACCTTCCACCTGATTCCCAAACCTTTCACTCCTTCCACACACTTGACCGATGGGCTGGGGTATTTAGTGGTTCCTGCAGGAATATTTCATCTCCTCTTGGCCCTATTCTTGGAGGCAGAACTTCTCAGCTCCCCCTGCCACCCCCATGCCTTAGAGACTCTGCTGAGACACATGGTGTCAAATAATGGAACTTAAACACCAGGATTCAAGCAAGCCTTGCCAGCATCTGGGTCGAGGGGGCAGCTCCACACATGTGTGCATTCTCCCTTCCAGCATCCTCTCCGAAGGAGGTGGGAAGCATCGGGGTCCACCACTTCCCGTCCAGCTAACCTCTCTGTGCTGTTGGTCCCTCGTCTGTAAAATGGAATAATAACCAAACCCACAGAAGGATCCAGGTTCTCTGGGGTCTGACACTTTAAAAATAACACAGACTTATGAATATGAAATTAAGAACAGGGCCTTAGCAGGAGCTCACGCAAGAGAGGGACCCTGAAGTCTGGGCTTCACTGCTTCATGCTAAATCTGCCCCTAATGGGAGCAGTGGGGCTGAGCGATGAGGTCTCCTTGAAGGACCAAATGCAAAGTTCTCAGCACAGTGCCACGCGTAGAAGGCTGTTGTAAGGCTAATGATTAGTATAGATACTTATAATAATTTTGATAAAATTGTAAGTTAATTCTATAACTAGAACTATAAAAATAAACTCGTATAATAATTATAATGCTTCCTTTTCTCTTGTTCCTGCTCGTGAGAATGCCAAGGGATGAGCCCCAACTTCAGCTTGCCCTTATCTAAGGTTCTCTCTTCCTCAAACCTGGGGATCCCACACTCAGTGAATTTCCATCTCCTAGTTCTTTGCTGTACTGTGGTCCTCGATCCCTGTAATGACTGTATGTGTGTATGTGTGTGTGTGACAGAGACAGAGGGAAACAGAGAGGGAGACAGACAGTCCTATGGACATGGACGTTGCTTTTTCAGTCAAGTTTGGTAGTGTAGCTTGGAGAAGGAAAGCACTTTAAGAAACAAAGCAAACGCAGAATCTATTCCAAGGCCCCAGGGTGTGGTTGACTGGGGGGGAGAAGGATGGAAGGACAGAAGGACAGGATTCATAAATCCAGAGAAGCCACCGAAACCTAGTTTTCGGCTGCTGCTTACAGGAAGTGTCCTACCCTTGAGATAAAATATCTGAAGTAACTGAAGCAATTATGTCTCTGACTAGAGATGGGGCACAGAGGAGGAGGGACTTGTGTTTGTTCTTCCGAACTCCGCTCCCCTCTCCACAGCCTGGACGTGCTCTTGTTCCAGAAGAGGACGGCGTTGGAGGGAGCCCCAGCCATGACTCACTCAGAGCTAATCCCTGGCAAATCCATCACCATGGAAACTGCCAATCACCCATGCTTTTTATCGCTTAACAGCACATCTGCCAGGGGAAAGCCAAGTGATACAAATTGTTCGTCCTGCCTCCCGTGTTTACACTGGGGCCCCTGACAAACAGAGAGAGAGCCAGAGAGGCAATGCTCCCTAGTAGAATGGCGGCCCACCCCCGGCCACTAATTAGCTGGGTGACCTTTAACAGTCCTTCATAATCTCTCTGTGCTCCTCCTTCCCCCATTGGTCACATAAAGGATCAGTGATTCTCAGCCTGTGGGCCAAGGGGCGGTGGGAGGACCAGGAGGCATATCTCCTGAAAGGATGGGGGGAAAAATCTTGTGTAGATAGTTTCTTCAATATTATAATTTTATATTTGGAATTTTACAAAATAAGATTTTCATAATTTAAGCTACAGAATCTAAAACTTGACTAATAGTCTTCAGTAGCAATCTGTCTCCAAGACAAGACAAATACGCCCTGGTGGGGGAGCATATCAGAATTTCTAGTGTAGATGATGTAGGTTTTAGTATCATGATCAAAAATGCTTATGGTTTAAAAAGACAAAAAGTTGAGAGCTGCTGAACAAGCTGATCTCAGATGTTAGTCCTGCCAGGCTCGGGGCTACTGCATGGCACCTCAAACCTCAGGCTGCTCATTCCTTGCTGGAGGGAAAAATACTGAAGCGGGGCCTGCCACTCTCTGCCCCTTCTCAAACCAGGCATCCCCTCTCTCTCTAAGACACCAGGCCTGGAGAGGCTAAGGAGGGGCGCCTGGAGCAGTGTGGAGGGGGCCCAGCAGGGTCACATTACTGACACAACCTCCCGGGAATGCCCCCTGGAGTGTTGCCAGCCAAGAAGGCCCACGGCCCCCTCCTCAGGTGTGACTGCC
>CM053603.1:125408897-125442260 GCA_028646535.1 Procyon lotor | reverse complement strand
CGTTCTTAGCACTCAGCACTCAGTCTCCAATGACACCAGGGACTTCCAGCGGCAGACATAAAATCCCAAACTGGCTTCCAGAGCGTGGCCGCACCCCTCCCCACCCCCGTCCTCACTGCTACCCCTTCCCTCCCCAGTGGCTGCGACACAACACGCGGGACTGGGAGATGAGCTCGCCACCACATTTCTTAACATGCTGATGTGACCAAGCAATAATGAATTACAAGGACTGCCGCTAGGTCTTCTCTTATTACAGTGTCTTGGGTGCCCTCCATTCGAGCCAATAATGAGCCTTCAAGGTTGAAGGCACTGACCATTTCAACAGCTGAGTGACCTGGAGCTCAAAGATGCCAGCCAGGTCCGAAAAGCCTGAGAGTGGAAGGCGGCACAGCAGCCCGAGCTCAGAGTCCTGCCGGGAGCCCACAGTGGACAGATCCAGTCTGCAGGGCTATCCCACTGAACGGGGTCACAACAATCCAGGTCCATTAGAGGGACTCCATGGAATTGTGTTGAACCTGAACTCCGTCAGGCTGTATTGATCCGGACAGTATTGACCACAGACTGGAAGACAGAAGGGAAATGATGATAGGCTTGGAAGAGTCTCCCCAAGCACCCACCCACGGCCCAGTTTTCCTTCCCCACAGGAGCTCTGGGCAGCCAGCTGGTGGCCTGCCCCACACTGCAACCTCCTCTCTGGCTTCAGGCTCTTTGGAGTTTGGTCCCCCGAAGAGAGGGTGGGGAGAGGATGTGAGCAGGGTTTCCAGCTCCTAGGCCCCCACCCAGAGAGAAAATACACAGAGGGAGGGCTGTGCATTCCAGCAGTGGCCAGAAGGGAAGTCTGAAGTGGGGCTGTGCCTGCCCAGAGGGCACAGGGAGGAGCAGCCTGGAGCCTCCAGGCCCCTGGGGAAGGCCTCCACCCTCGGGGACAACAGGCTGCCTGGAAGAGCTGGAAAGCCCCCAGGACTTGGTAACCCGGGTGGATGAAGGGCCTAAGGGGGGGGGGTGGTGGCCAGAGGTGGCCTTCCAAGGGGGTGGCTGAAAGTTTCCCCGCAACCAGAGAGGCTTCTGCCAACCCCTACAATCTAGGACAGACAGTTTAGAGGTTCTTTCTGAGCAAAGGATTCCTCCCTTGAGAAAGTGAAGACAAGCCTTTTCTTGATGAAGAATGATTTCTAATACCCGAGAAACTGTTCCAGGTGCTGACAGGGCTCTATTTTAAATGCTTAATGAACCTTTTCTAATAGTGGCCTTGGGGTCAGCAGGTTGAGATACTTTTGCCTGAAGATATTTACAGAGTAAAGAACTGTCAGATGCCCTGAATGTGAAAGGGCCTGACTCCCGTGGGAGCTCAGGCTCCCCTGCGCCCAGGAAACAAAGAGGTAGCTTGGGACCATAGGAGTGATTGCCACACACACGGAGCGGGGTTTTGTGCTCGTCACTGTACCAAGCCTGTCCGGTATATTAGCTCACAACAACCCTACAAAATAGCTGCATTCTTCAGGTAAAGAAACCAAAGTGCAGAGGAGACAGGACAGGATTCAACCCTTGGCGGGCCCTGCTGGGAGCTCACTCAGGGATGCAGGGAGTCCAGGAGGGGAGCCAGGAGCACAAGCTGCTCCTGCAGGGGCCCTACCCCGGGGTGCTGGAGGGTGGGGGGAACTACAGAGGCCCTAGTGACCCTAACTCACAGAGCCTCTGACAGCCTGCCCAAAGCCGCGGGGCGGTGCAAAGGAACCCTGAGAGGAAAATAGGGCCTTCTTATCTCCTAGGGTAAAAGAATGCGCTCTCGGGCCAGGATAAGTGGCTGTTTTGACAGGAAATCTCCACCCTCGCTGTGGGTTCCACCCAGCCACCACTTACTACCACCACTACCCCTTCTGGCTGTCTTGGCCTCTAGCATCCCAATTCCCAGCCTACTTAAACTCCAGGCCCCCAGGCCCTCAAATAATCCTAACCCAACTAGCAGTCCCCCACGGGGGCTTCCACTATGCACTTCTAGCCCCCTGTGGTGGTCAGGAGATCTGACCAAGGAGTCATTCCCCTTCCCTAGTCTTGGCCTGGACACCATCTCCAGGCAGGCAGCTGAGAAGGGGGTAGGATGTTAAGTGGCCCCCTGCAGGGGGCAGACGGCGAGACAATCACAGTTGCCTAAGCAAGGACCCCCTCCTGCCAGGTACTATGTTAGAAACATTCAAATTCCCAGACGCCCCTTCCTGCCCCCACTTCAACAGCCACGGGCACCTCTGGCCAACCACAAGCCCTACCCAACATGGTCTTTTAGAATTCCACAGAAGGTTCAGCATCATAGTGCCACAGGGGTTTTTAGCCTCAAATCCATTTCACAGACAGGAAGGCTGGGGCCTACAAAAAGGGAACCCCACAGAGTTGGCAGCTGGTCAGGCAAGACAGAACCCAGTGTGGCCAAGCCCCCATCCAGCATGTCCTGTAAGTCCCCCCAGTCCTGTGATGACCCCCATCTCTCTGCTGTCCCTGCCCGGATACCTGCCGAGTGGAGACAAGAACCACGGTCTCTTATTTCCAGGTGTGTCTCCACTGTCTGGACCCAGGGAACATACAAGAACTACAAAATACTAATAATCAACAATGGAGGGGCACCCCTGGAGGCTCAGTTGGTTAGGCATCTGACTTCGGTTCAAGTCATGATCTCAGGGTCCTGAGATCGAGCCCCACATCAGGCTCCCTGCTCGGTGGGGAGTCTGCTTCTCCCTCTCACTCTGCCCCTCCTCCCACTCATGCACATGCGCGCTCTCTCTCTAATAAATAAAATCTTTCTTAAAAAATTAACACTTGAAACGACCCCATGGCCCATCAACAGCTGAATGGATAAACAAAATGTGGTATATCCATACAACAGGATATTATTCAACCATACAAAGAAAGGAGGTGCTGGCCCAGGCTACAACACGGATGAACCTCAAAAAACAGTAAGTGAAACAAAAGACAACAGGACAAATACGGTATGGTTCCGCTTATATGAAATATCGAGAACAGGCAAATTCATAAAGACAGAAATAGAATAGAGGTTACCAGGGGCTGTGGGGGGGTGGGGAGCCACTGCTTAATAGACACAGGTTGTGTCGGGGGTGATGAAACTGTTAGAAGTGTGTAGTCGGCATGGCAGCACCGAGTGAGGAATGTAATAAGTGCCACTAAATTGCACATTTAAAAAAATGGTTAAAATGGCAAATTTTATGTCATGTACGTTTTAACAAAATGAAAAATAAGCAAGTCCTTTGTCTCCACAGCGCCCCCTGCAGGGACCACCACCCCTGCATCCTTGTTTCTGCAGGGGGTGGAGGGAGGACACGACAGGGGTAGCAGGGGGGTCCTCCTCTGGGCTTTGCAAAGGTGGACTAGAGAATAAAGGGAGCTTCCTGGCTGAAGCGGATCAGAAAGTTAGGGGCAAAGCCCCAGAAGTGGACTATTCCTAGGCATGGGCTCCTCTGGCATAAGGAAGGGAGCTCCCCAGTGAACCACACCCCCCCATCACCTCTCCTAAGGGCGGATTTCAGCAGAAAGCACTGCGTTCACAGGTGTTTAGGCAGAAACCAGGGCTCCCTTTGCTGACAACTAGAATCTATGGAGTTTTATTCAGGGATGGGGCGCTGGGGGAGGATTAGAGGCAAATTTGTCAAGAAGCACAGAATGCAGTTTCTTAATATCAACCACGCCCGCCTCCCACCAAAAACTTGAGCGAAGTCCGGGGCACTGTTGTCCTAGCCTTGCTTTTAGCACATGACCAAGAATCTCATGGTCACTAAGACCCGAGGCCCGGGAGCAGCATTAAACACAGGTGTCACTTATTGACAGCTAGCCTTGGATGAATATGCCTTTAACCTGAGCTGCCCCCGGCCAGTGCCGGTGCTGTGCCCACCCCTCCCAGGGGTGCGCTGCTCTTGGCACCTCAGCCTGCTGGCTCTGAGAAGGGCAAGCAGGACAGGGTCCCTGCTACCTCCTGGGCTGCTGGAGCCCCACAGAGGACACGATTTGGTTCCAGTGTGTTCCTTTATGGCAAGTTCCTCATCCTGTGCGTTCCTTTGCAAGCCTTTGCGTGCCTTTCTGCAGGGAGCTCATGGGCAGCAAGGTGTATTTGCGTGCGTCTCCAACAGATTAGGAGCTCCTCAAAGTCAGGGATGAGTTCTCTCCTCTCTCAGGATCCTCTCCTCATCCCCAGATGGATGCAACAACTGTGGGTGCTCAGTGGGAATGGGCACAACCATATGTCCAGCCTGGGCCAGTCCCAGTGGATGCCTGTCGTCCAGGAGTAGTTTTCGATAGAGTCCAGGGAGTCTCCTGGTGACTGGCTGCCCCGAGGGCAGGGGAGGCACCAGAGGGCAGAGAGCAAAGAGAAAGGAGGGAGGAGGACACTCCTCTAGGTAGGACCAGGTCATTGCCGTCAGCATGGGGGCTGGGGCGGGGGCGGGAGGGGGGCTGTTAGAAATGCTGAATCTCAGCTCTCTCCTCTCCCCTCCCCACCCCCATAGCTGCAGAATCAGAATCTTCATTTTAACAAGATTCCCGGATCTTGAAGCTTGATAAGCTTGGAGTCTTGACGTATAGAACCCAGGGGCCCCCAGGGACCTATGCTTCCAGGACAAACGATGATAATGATAGTAATAATGGACTGAGCACCTACTCGGGGCAGCCACGACACTCACGCATGATCGTATTTTACACTCGGACAATCCGGCAAGGGAGCCCTCATTACCTGCTCTTCCGAAATGAGGCACACAGTCAGAAAGTACGAGCCGCAGGTTACGGGCCAGCTAGAATCTGGTTTCAGATCCCAGCTCTGACAACAGGTGCTAAGTGCTTCAAATTGGGCCAGCAGTTACAGCCACTGGTTCACTCTACAGGGCCTAGAAATTCATTGGCAAGTGCTATCCCTGGGGCGGTAAGATAGGGCTGCCCCGTTGCCCAGGACTGGCGGGAACACTTGTGTGCTGGGGCTGGGCTGCCGCGGGGGTGGAGGGCTCACAATTTATTTAGGAACAGTCCCTGTGGACAAAGGGGCCCGGCCCCCGGTGAGCATTAAGTGCCGGAGGGACACATCAGTTAGATGGTAAGCAGGCCTGGGGCCACTTCTGCCACAAGCTCAGAAACTTCTAGCACTGACGTCCCCTGGGCCAGAGTGAGGATAAAAGAGGAGGCTGGCCCAGGTCCCCAGTCTATAACCTCCAAAGGTCTGATGTGGGGCTTCGTCTCCTGCCAGCCCCCAGGAGGCAGCACTCTCCTGCCAACTGTTCCTGAGGCAAACGTATGCTCCCCTTCGAGCAGCATCCAGGGCTCCTCGGGCCACGGAGGCAGGCCCAGGCCAGGGAGCTGGTCTTCTCTGCAGTACCCTCAGCCTGGGGCTGCCCGTCGGGTTCGTGTCTGTAGGTGGTCGCCTCATTCCCCACCCAAATGTGGGTGACTTGAGGGCACGTCGCCCTGACTTCATGTCTCTCACAGACTCACTGCCATGCCTCTCAACCCAGTAGGTCCCCCCAAAATGCTTGGGGCAGGAAGTGCCATTATCAGCCCTCCCACAGAACCGAGGAAGGCGGTCTGCCCACTCCCCACGGCCAGAGGACTCCTTCCACGTGCAGGGAGAGGAGCTGGGCACAGGCAGGAGATCTATCTACCTCTATATACATATCCCATCCCTCAGGGTGTCTCTCTCCACTTCCCTGGAACTCCCAGCTGCTCTAGGCTGAGGCAGGCAGGCCCAGCAGTGAGAAAGGGCCCTCCCAAGCCAGTGATTTCATGCTTCAGGCGTTTATCCCCAGAACGCTGGCCAGGGAGCCCAGCAGCCCGAACGCCGTCCTGCTCCCAGAGCTGGAGCAGACGCCCGGGTGGAGCTGGACAGTGTTAGCTCTCACTTCCTTCTGCGGCCTTGACTGCGTCCCCACGGCCTCCTCAGCCTAAGGGTTGCTTCCCTGCCTTCCACAGCCAAAGCCCGCAAATAAAAATAATCCAAGCTAGCAGGAGGGCCTTGGAGCCGGGGGCTAGGGGAAGGGGGTGCCTAGGATTCTGGCCAGTCACTCTCTCTTCATCAGAGTCAAACTCAGAATGAGAGGAAGGCCTGGGCGTGCCTGCTCCTGCTCTTCCTCCAGCCAAGGATGAGTGAGGACCTCTGCCCACAGAAAACCTTCTACCAAGGGTTAGATCCAGAAAGCCAGGAATTCAGGGTCCCTAAGGTATGGTTTTCTCCCTCTCCCAGAGAAATCTTCAATGTTCAACTCATCTGATTTGAAAAATAGAAACCACCAACATGCAATGTGATTCCATAGGTCGAACAAACCGAAGAATGAGCTCTGCTTCCTGATTAGGGCAGCAAGGGAGAGGAGCGGGGAAGGCCCGCATGGGGGGAGGGATGGCCCCACATCCCAGAGGGGGCAGCGAGTTCAAGGTGGGGAGGAAAACCAGAGAGAGACAAACCTAAAAGGAATGAGGAATGAGGCAGGGAAGAGGAGAGAAGCTAGGTAAGGAATGCTGGAGGTCACGATGGGCTCTTGGCCCTGAGGGCTGGAGTTCAGAAATCCTTCCCAGGACATGAGCCTCTGTTTACAATTCTCCACAGTCCTAATCTTTAAAAATTCCCGTTTGAATCCTTAATCTTCCCCCGACTTCTGGGTTGACTGTGCCTTTGAGAATCTGGCAACAGTTCTGGACCCTCTCCTAGAAAAATACACTCTTTCCCGTCCGATTTTTGCATGCAGCTTCAGGGGCTCGTGGATCCTAAGTTACAACCTGCTTCCTCTGAAAATTCCACTGTGACTGGAAGGCCCACCATGGCCGGAGCGAGCACAGCCCAGCGGCCAGACGGAGCTCCAACCAGGGCAGAATGTCCCGAATCTCACGTGTGTGCGAGCCATCACATCGGGCTGCTATGGACCTCGGCATCCTTCCCTGGTCACTAGCCCAACAGTGGTCCCAGAAGCAGGACTGGCTGCTGAAAGGGGCCAGCTGTGTGTGCTGGCATCTTACTGATGCAGTAAGAAGCCTGCCTTTGAGCCAGGGAACAAGGTCTGTGCTGACCTGGAAATTAACCCTTTGCAGATTACTGGCAGTATACTAACTTGCCCATATGCCACAGGTCCCAAACCTGAATGTTCATTAAAGATTACCATTGTGCTGGTTTAAAATATCGAATACTGGTCTGAAATTTGGTAGTCTGAATCAGACTGTTCTTCTAAGGAGCTTCTAGGTGATTCTGAAGCAGGCAGTCCCTAAACCAAACTCTGCGACACAATGTTCTTGCAGAAGGTTGCAAGCCTGGGAGGCTGAACTTCTGGGCCAGCAGATAAGTAGATTCCCCACTCGCTGAAGGTCCTCCTCAGGCTTCCGGCAGGTCTAGGCATATGTGCAAGGTAACAGACTCTGTGACTAGGTTTGGATCACTGCAGCAGAAAGGATAGAAACCATGCAGGATCACAGGATAAGAAAGGATAGAAACAATGCCGCATATAAAAGGTATTGTGCCGTTTACTCTCCAAGGGCCTTAAGGCAGAGGTTCCTGGATCTGTTGGCACAAAAGAATCAAGGGGAGCACTTCTTACCACTCAGACTCCCAGGCCTCAGGCTACTAGGAAATACACATTTATACCAATAACAAGAATAGTTGCTCTGACACACCAACAGCTGTGGAAACTTGTTTGCTCCTGGTACCCACAGCCCGAGGGGATGTGGATCTAGATACAAGACCCTTACACAAGACAATTATTGTAAAAATGCTTTGAAAAATGAAAATGCCCTTAAAAAAATCCAGCAAAAAAACAAAACAGTGAACATTACCAGCATTTCCTTCTCTCTTTTTCTTTCCCTCCTCCTCCTCTGCCTTCTTTTTCATGGTGGAAACTAACGAGGGAAGGTGAGCCCCGTTGGAATGCCCCGAATGGGTTCCAGATGGTGAAGATTTTGGCTTCTCGGCCTGACTGCCCCTCCCCTTACCCGAGAGTACTAGACAAATATTATCATTTTCTGGCTGTGCAGTGACATGAAAATGGCTGGGAGGCACCGGGTCAGTGTCAGAGAAGCTCATATAGCAGGGGGGAGATGGCTGGCTGGGTCTAGAAGAGAATGCCGAAATATTTTCGGAGTGTCTGCAAGGTGGGACTGCCACATAGGAACGAAGCCACAACGTGCCTGAGCTGATCCCCATGGGGCTTGGCATCTGACGGGGGGGTGGGGAACGGGGGACCCCAGGAGAAATGCTGAAAAGTCACCCGCATTTCAGACTGCTGGCCGGGGGGGGGGGGGGGGCTTCCCCAGGGACACGGCCACTCCTCACCCTGAAGAGCACATCCATAACGGTAAGACCGCCATTCACGTGTCTAGAATCCTCCTGATGGCAAGCAGGATTTCTACTTTATTTCTACTGTATTTTCTTCCGACTGTATATCCTCCATGTGATTGTGATTTTTTTTTCATTTTGATTTCCTGAAACTTGGATGTCTTACAATCTACAGGTAGACTTACTGGGATGGGTTTTGTTTTTTTTTTCCACCTGAAAAGCTGGTGTGTTGGGGCGCCTGGGTGGTTCAGTGGGTTAAAACCTCTGCCTTTGGCTCAGGTCATGATCTCAGGGTCCTGGGATCGAGCCCTGCATCGGGCTCTCTGCTCAAAGCAGAGAGCGAGCTTCACCCTCTCTCTCTGCCTGCCTCTCTGCCTACTTGTGACCTCTCGCTCTCTCTCTCTGGGGCAAATAAATAAAAAAAATCTTAAAAAAAAAAAAAGCTGGTGTGTCTCGAAATGGATGGTGTTTTGAAAGGGAGGAAATAAGGTTTATCATTTATCACCTCATGCAACCCTGAAGCTCGCCTTGAGGTGGGTATCATTATCCGCCCCCCACCCCCCACCCCAAGCACAGACAGCTGACTTGCCCAAGGTCACAGAGCGAGGATGTGACAGGGCCAGGGCTGAAACCCAGGGCTCTGTCCTGACAGGGCCCCCTCCCGACACTTGCTGAGCACCTGTGCCCACACAGTGGGAACTAGGGATTTGGCATCATTGTCAAGGGAGAAGGGTCTGAAAAGTGGCTCCCACCTGAATTGCTGCGGCACAAGAAAGCAAAAAGTGATCTTCCTCTGACTTCAAATAGAAATTTGAGAAAAAAACAGAAAAATAGATAGGGTTTGTTTGTTTGCTATTGTTTGTTAGCCAAAACTAAAGTTCTTTTATGATGTTAGGAACTTAAGACAGTGTCAGGCAGAACTATTCCTATAATGATCACATTTGGCATGTTTAATTTTAAAATGGTCTTCATTTGGATGGCAATGACAGATCTCCTGCTTAAATTTACTATTTTATTGACTTTTTAATCTTTTTAAAAAACATTTATTTGAGAGCTAGAGAGAGAAAGAGAGAGCAGGGGTGGGGGAGGGGTGGGCCAGAGGGAGAGGAAGAGAGAATCTCAAGCAGACCCCATGCTGAGCACAGAGCCCAACACGGGGCTCAATCCCAGGACCCTGAGATCATGATCTGAGCTGAAATCAAGAGTCGGATGATTAGGGGCGCCTGGGTGGCTCAGTGGGTTAAAGCCTCTGCCTTCGACTCTGGTCATGATCTCAGGATCCTGAGATCAAGCCCTGCATCACGCTCTCTGCTCAGCAGGGTGCCTGCTTCCCCCTCTCCCTTCACCTGCCTCTCTGCCTACTTGTGATCTCTTTCTCTCTGTCAAATAAATAAATAAAATCTTTGGGAAAGAGTCGGATGATTAACCGACTGAGCCCCCCAAGCGCCTCTACTTCAGAATGTTTCTAAAGACTTCTTGTGGGGTGCCTGGGTAGCTCAGTGGGTTAAGCCTCTGCCTTCAGCTCAGGTCATGATCTTAGGGTCCTGGGATCGAGCCCCACAACAGGCTCTCTGCTTGGTGGGGAGCCTGCTTCCTCCTCTCTCCCTGCCTGCTTCTCTGCCTACGTGAGAGTGATCTCTCTCTCTGTGTCAGATAAATAAATAAAATCTTCAAAAAATATAAAATAAAATAAAGACTTCTTGCAATCAGGATTTTAAGGTGTTGTACCATCAGAAATTTAGCATTTTCTGCTGGCTTATAAGGAGCAGGAAGAAGTTTAACAGAAGAAATGATCAGCAAATAATAAAACCAAAAGTTGTGCTCCATAATATTCAGGAAGTGCTCATTTCCTTGAAATCAGTAGAGTGGGGGTGGGTTGGGGGGAGAAAACCCCCCCATATACACACAACACACACACACACACACACAAGCTCAAAGGAAAACATAGCCACTACTGATATATAATATCGCGACTCCTTAAAAACGCCCTCCCCGGGAGGCACTTATTTCCATTTTTCAGATGAGCAAACTCAGAGGGTCCCGGTGCTGCCCGCTATCACGCAGCTAGTAAGGAGCCTGGGTTCTGGGAGCACTACTCAGAGGAGCACATGTTACTGCCATCAGCAATGACCTTCCCTGACCATCTCCATGGTTCATGAGGACAGGGAGCACCTCTATTCACTCTCCCCTGGATGCTGGAGCTTGACTTCTGCACCTGGTGGGCTTTAAAAGCTACTGGCTGGTGGGGGGATGGAAAGAAGACAGAGGGAGGCTGGATGGGGTAAGTGTGCTGTGCAGGGCCCCCAGCAGGCGCTCCAAGGGTCTGTTTGATCGGTTTCGTTCTCCCACAATGGCTACCACGCTTCAGCCAGCTGCTCTGATTCGTCCTTTTGAGAACTATGTCCATCTCCGTACTGGAGCCTGATCTATTCTGGCTCCTTTCTCGGACACTCGGCCAAGTGTAATGGGAGCGCCAGCCATGGGACAGGTACTTCCTAAGACGCTAGACAGAAAACGCGGTCAGGTGCCATCCCTGTCCTCGGGGCCCTGACAGCCAGACACAATGACCTCCAGACTCCTGCTGAGCTCCGCGCCCCTCAGAACCCCACACAGGGGACTTTGAAGCTGCCTGCCAAGCTCTCTTGGCCTCCACCCGCACTTCTGCTATTTTCGCAGGCATCAAAGGAAGGTCCAATTGCAATTCTACTCAATACCTTTTGGCGTGGTCTTGTGCTCTTTCACTTAGGGTGTGTTTCACGTGCTGGGGGGCACAGAGAAGGCCGAGGAGTTAGGCGGGCGGCGTCCTAGGAAGCTCTGCTGAGTTGTGGGATGGATGTGACAGGAAGAGCCCGCGTTGGCAGTGGAAGAAGCCCCTTTGTCTTACAGGTGAGGAACGGAAGGTAAAGCCCCTCCCCTCATAGCCAGGGGCACCTGCTGCCCTTGGTCAGTGTCCCTTCCATGACACAGGCTCTGCGTTCCAACAGAGGAGGGCTTAGGTCGGGAAGGGACCAGAGCCCGCTGATTTCCGACAAATGATGAATCTAAAATCGAGTTCTCTTATGAGGCACCTGATGTAGGCAGCGGTTGAGAGGACTCCGGCCTCAGTACCCCGTGTACTGCTTATGTCAGAATTCAGTCAGTAGCAAGGCTAGGAGCAGTGTGAGCTGGATGGTTAAGAAGGACACGGAGCCTGAGGTCTGATGCTAGCTGATGCTAGCTCCGTGACTTACTAGCTGTGTGACCTGGGAGAACAGGATGACTTCCCTGGCCCTCACTTTTCTCATCTTTACGGCAGGGACCATAACGGCACACCGACCCCCCAGGGTACTTCGAGGAGAAAGGGAGCAGTAAGATGCCCAGCACAGTGCCTGGGCCGGAGCGAGCCCTCAGTAAACATCAGCCACCATTTCCTTGCTCCGTCACTATGCTGGCTTCAGATCTTATATTCAAGAAATCTATAGCAATGTAGGTGGACCCACCACTTTTTTTCTCTTCCAAATAAATTATTTCACTTTATTTTTTTTCTACTTACAAGCAGAAATATACTTAGTGTTTCAAAAAGTATTTGTTGTATCTGGGCCATTTGGTAAAGAAAGTTTGGCAAGGGTACAAGATTTCTAATGCCCCAACTGATGTAGACACCCAACCTAAAATTCTGGTGGCTCTAAGAAATAAGTTGGAGAGTAATAAGAGCAGGCAACAGTTTCTGAACCATTTTTCTTTTTCTTTTTTCATTTTTTTTTTTTTTACCATTTTTCTTTATCATTAGGCTTTCTCTTGCTAAACAAAACAAAAATCAAAACAAAAAAACTTTCTAACTTAGTATTTTCACTTTTTCAGAAAAGTGACATAAATTCTTGGAGTTTCACAGGAAGTTTCTCCCGCCACATCTCTAGACCCAGTGTTCAGGGTGAAAGAGACTTGTGAGGCAAATCTTTTCCCAGGGTGCACAATGGCCCCCTCGGGCGCCGGTGCAGGCCTGGGGCAGGCAGAGACCCCAGCCCCACCCTGGTTTCTCTCCTGGTGCCTGACCAGGGAGCACCCCCTCCAGCAGGAGAGGACGTGTACCCGAGAAACTAAAAACCCCACATGCGTGCAACCACGCAAATGAGCCCAGTCCAGAGGGAGGAGGCTTTAGTCACTGAACCCGGGATGGGGCCGGCCAGCGTTTATGGGAGGCAGAGGTGTTTGGGTTCCTGTGGCAGGCATGGTGCTGGGTGCTTTCTAGGGAGCCCCTCCCACTGTGCGCGACCCTGGGTGGGCTGCTGAGCACGCGCATTCACACGGCCCCAGTGTGGGGCCCAACACTTATGGCAGCGTCTTGGGAACTTTGTTTATTATTTGGGATCACAGACTAACAAGAGAAAAAGCCAACCAAGGGCCTCCTGGTTAAAACAACTCTTACTTGCTTGTATTTCAGGAGTGTCTGCTCCTGATGGTGGTGGTGGTGGTGGTGGTGGTGGAGTGTAGACAGAGCAGGAGGTGGAGTGCAGAGGGAGAGGAGGGAAAAAATAAAGTGGTACTTAGAAACAAGAGAGTGGGGGCACCTGGGTGGCTCAGTGGGTTAAAGTGTCTGCCTTCGGCTCGGGTCATGATCTCAGGGTCCTGGGATTGGGCCCCACACTGGGCTCTCTGCTCAGTAGAGAGCCTGATTCCCCCTCTCTCTCTGCCTGCCTCCCTGCCTACTTGTGATCTCTCTCTCTCTGTCAAATAAATAAAATATTTAAAAAAAAAAAGAAAAGAAACAAGAAAGTGATGTCACAAAACTGTTTTCTCAAATTGCATCTGGTCTTGGTCTCTAGCCTCCCCGCCCCTGTCAGTGGCCTGAATAGCAGCCCCCCCTCCACTGGCAGCCCCCACCCTCAGGCTCCCTCCCTTTGTACCCACATCCACCCCAGGCAGGGCTCTCAAAGAGCCACTCCGAGCCTGCCACTTCTCCACTCAAAAGAAAACCCCATTGACCTTGCTCAGTGTTTATGATTTTCTGCCTCTTTAAACCTCCTGTGGGGCTCTAAAGTTATTCCTAGTTATTTTGTTTGTTTATCTGTTTGCTTTTCTACCTAGAAAGACTAAGAAAATCCTCAAGATAAGACATGTTGTCAAGCCTATGTTTATATTACATTCCATCTGGGACTTTTGAATGTTCCTAGGTTAATCTTAACTTTAAAAATACTATATATGGTGTGAGCCCAATTATGTAAGAAAAAGGGGGATAGAAAAAAAAGACTGTGATAATCTTCATACTTCATATTTTAAAATTAAATATGTTATTCTTCATAAAAAATAAATCAGAATTATAATTGAGTATATACTATCTGCTATGGACTGAATGTTTGTACCCCCACCTAGTCCCCCAAATCCATATATTGAAACTCTAACTTCTCATATGGCTATATTTGGAGACTAGACCTCTAAGGAAGTAATTAGGGTTAATGTCATAAGGATGGGGCCCTGATCAGACAGGATTAGTGTCCTTATCAAAAGAGACACCAGAGAGCTAGTGAGTACATACACACTCTTTCCCAAACTCCCTACCCCCTCTCTTCCTCTCTCCTCCTCCAAACTGCACACACACACACACACACACACACACACTGAAAAAGGGCCATGTGATGATACAAAGAGGTCACCTTTACAAGCCAGGAAGACGTTGTTAATCAGGAACCAAATCAGTGCTTGCTTCGGCAGCACATATACTAAAATTGGAACGATACAGAGAAGATTAGCATGGCCCCTGCGCAAGGAACCAAATCAGCTGGAACCTTAATCTTGGACTTCTGGTCTCTAAAATTGTGAGAAAATTAGTTTCTGATAATTAAGCCACAGTTTTCAAATTGGCTAGCTCCTTTTAGCCCATGGATAAAACCCAGCCTCTCTGTACTAGACAATCCAGGACACCCTCCACGCCTGCCATGCTTACATCTCTTGAGAGCATGGGGCATGAGAATGTATTTCTGCACCAACATCTCCTTGGATCCCATGGCCCTGACTCCCTGGACACGATTTCTGTACCAGAGACGGGAGTCTGAGCCCAAGGTGACCACACAGGCTAGTGCTGAAGGAGTCCGCTGTCCAAAAGATTCCCCAGGACACCCTGCCCAACCAGGTGTTTGCCTCGGCAGGAATGAAGGGGGAGACTCCGAGAGAAGGCAGGAGGGGACGGCAGGTGTTGGCGACCACCGTAATCTCAGCAGAGACAAGCCTATGTTCTATTGCTCACCAAGGCCTGTAGTACAAGCTAATCTCGGGAGCACTGGGATTCACCGGGGCGACACAACAGCCCTGAGTTTCCTGAGCTTCCCTCTGTCTCCTCACATTCAACCACAGTCACCTGGGGACAGGGCTCTTCCTTGAACTTGAAGGAGCTTTATTTCCTTCTAGCTGCCCCCGCACCTTGGGGCCCCAGCATGCTAAGTTCCAGCACATCTACCTTCCTGCAATTCCCTTAATTTTCTAGGCATTTCTCATCTCTATGTCTTCATGTAAACTGTTCCCTTTCCTTGGGATCCCATTCCCAGTTTACCACCAGGGGAGCTGCTGTTCAAATGCCTCCTCCTCCTTGAAGACCTGGCTGATGCTCCAAGGTCAAGCTCTTCCTTTACAACATGTAACCACCATATGGTGATTATTTGGTTAAGGGAGAGACTGCACCTTATCCTTGCACAGAAACTAAACTTCTAGCATTGGGTCTGCACACAGGGGTGCTCAGGAAGGGTTTTTGATTAATTATTATAGGGAACTGATTACAGACAGGGAAATAAAGCTGAGGTGGGACAATGAGAAACAGATAAAGAGACAAAAGGCAAAGGAAAGACAAGGTGGCAAATGAAGGCATCTGCAAGACACAACTTTAAAACTCACAGTGGGAAATCTCTTCAGGACTAAATGCATTTTCCCATTTCAAGCTAAGGTTTCATCTCTGGGTAAACTACTTTCCTGTTTATTTTCAGTCCTTGTGAGCCCCAATGCCCATTATAGAACCCTCTTTAGACAATTTAAGCTTTTATCCTTAGATACTATCCCCACATATTTCAAGCACAGACTCACTGTTTTCCTCAGAGCAATACCTAACACGTTTCCCTATAGGCTGCGAACACTCAAAAGTGGGGGAGGAAAGCTCTTACAGTCCCCTGGGAGGGTTTCCACAATGCGAATTCACAGTTTCTGCCTGGGATGATGAAGTATCAACAGAGAAGATCACACCTACTGGAGGTAACAAGTATTCACAACCATTTACTGTGACCCCAGGTCATGAATCACATTGTAGCAATCCACCAAGAGAAAATATCTTCTTCATATCTCTTCTACGATATCAACCCAAGCAACTTCAAAAACGCTCAGAAACATTATGTCTAAAAAGTGTCATTAAGGTTTTCACAAATGGTTCCCCAAATCAGAAGTATAATCTAGCCAGCGATTGCAGCCCGAAAGACATGACTTCAGAGGGTGCCAAACAGGAGAGATAAGGACCTCTCATAAAAAAGAGACACTTCCTTTACAGAAGAAAAAGGCTAATTTTTAGAGAGAAAAAAAGTGAAAAAAATCTCCAATTTAAACAAATGTATAAGTATGGTTAGTTTGTCACTTAAAAATATTTTTTTTAATAATTTTTATTTATTTATTTGACAGAGAGAGAGAGCGCGCACGACAGAGAGATTGTACAAGTAGGCAGAGTAGCAAGGAGAGGGAAAGGGAGAGGGAGAAGCAGGCTCCCCGCTGAGCAGAGAGCCCGATATGGGGCTCGATCCCAGGACCCTGAGATCATAACCTGAGCCGAAGGCAGTCGCTTAACCAACTGAGCCACCCAGGTGCCCTGTCATTTAAAAATATTAACACTAGACCTGGGGCAAGCTAGGAGACTGAATACATGTACCTTATTTTGATCCCTCCTCAAATCCTGCTAATATACAGTGAAGAGGTTTTTAAAAGAATATCAATCCTTAAGTATAGGGGAAACGGCAATGACATTTCGGAAGCTAAAATGTACTGGACGGTCCAGTGGTACTGAGATCAGATGTGATAAAATGGAATCTTAAGTCAGTAAAGGGAAGCTGAAAAAGCAATCTCATTTCTCC
The DNA here is from genome assembly GCA_028646535.1 of Procyon lotor. Classification (NCBI taxonomy): domain Eukaryota; kingdom Metazoa; phylum Chordata; class Mammalia; order Carnivora; family Procyonidae; genus Procyon; species Procyon lotor. The sequence goes on along the minus strand of CM053603.1, from coordinate 125,425,889 downwards.
CACAAAATTCTCGAAGGTCTCCGATGGACAGCCCCAGGTGTCCGGCTGTTGGAGAGAGAAGAGGTAGGTTAAGACCAGGAAGACTGGGGTGGACTCTCTGGGAAGTTACTCATGTTCCCAGGCACCGCGTGCTCCTGGTCAGCACAAGTCTGTAATTTATTCTCCAGAGATGGTAAACCAACGACCTAGACTGGCAGTCCCAGCTGAGGAAAATCAAGCCAATGTCTACAGAATCCTAAATACCTAATCCTTTCCCCCAGCTCAACTCCCATAACAAGGGTGGCCCGACTCATTCTTCATGAAGATCAGAAGACACCTCTGGAGAAAGTAATTCACGAAGCACTTAAAAGGATGATCCTGGAAGAGGGTCCCCAACACCTAGTCCACCCAGACGATCTTACCCAGCTTAAAACTGACCACACTCAGCACTGCACTCAGTACTTCCAATCAGCCCTTTCTAATCAGGAGCAGAGAGTCGAGAAGGACCAGATATCTGATAAGTCCCTCTGATATGGACAATAAAGACCCAAAGGAAAGGAAAAAGGCAGCTCAGGGGAAATAGAAACTATGCAAGGATAGATCTTTGAAAAATGGACCAACAAATCCTGAGTGCTAAGAGAAAGTATTGCATCCATGAAACAACCCCCTCCCAAAAAGGATGCTATTAAAACAATAAAATGAAGTGTAACATTCAAAAAACTAAGAAAAAGGTCTTGATTATTAAAAACAGTTCAGGAGGGGCGCCTGGGTGGCTCAGTGGGTTAAAGCCTCTGGTTTCAGCTCAGGTCATGATCTCATGGTGCTGGGATCGAGCCCCGCATCGGGCTCACTGCTCAGCAGGGAGCCTGCTCCCCCCCACCCCTCGCCTGTCTCTGCCTACTTGTGATTTCTTTCTCTGTCAAATAAATAAATCTTTAAAAAAAAAAACACAAAACAGTTCAGGAAATAAGAAAATTGATTGAAGGAATGGAAGTCTGAGTCTCTCAGAAAGTAAAGATAAAAATAAGGTGATAAAAAGCCAATATCCAAATAGTAAAAGTACCAGAAAGAGAGAACAAAATTGTAGAAAAATATCACCATTGAAATAATTCAAGATGATTTCCCAGAACTGAAAGATACGTTACCAGACCAGAAACGGCCCACCCAGCGCCCAGCATAATGTAAACAGAACCTCATGCGAGCATATCATTTTAAAATTTCAGAAAACAAAAAACTTCCTACTAGTTTATAGATTATGTAAAAGATTATGAATCAGAATGGACTGTTCAATAGTAATACTAGAAGCCAGGAGACAAGCAATCAGAAGTTTAAGAGAAAATAGTTTCCAACCTAGCATTTGATATCCAGCCAAACTATGAGTTGAGTGTGACTACACAAAAAAGAATTTTCAGACACAGAAAGTTTCAAACCATTTATCTCCCATGCGCTCTTTCTCAAGAAGTTACTGGAAGATGGAGCGCCTCTGTGGCTCAGTTGATTAAGCATCTGACTCTTGATTTTGGCTCAGGTCATGATCTCAGGGTCATGAGATTGGCTCTCGCTAGGTGTGGAGCTTGCTTAAGATTCTCTCTTCCTCTGTCCCCCACCCCCACTCATACTTTCTCTTAAAAAAAGAAGAAGCTACTAGATGATGACATCCATCAAAATGAGACAGCAGATCAGATTGACATAGGATTCAGAAACAGGGGATCCAATAGAGAAGAAAGATAATGGAGGGTGAATGGAGATCCCAGGCCGACAGCTCTGCACACAAATGCAGGGTGACCACCTAGATGGAAGCAATATGACTACATGTTGAGGGCCCTTGTCACCAAGCTCCCTGGAACCACCACACCTAATTTTCAACCTGAGGTCAGAACACTGGGATGAACCTATCTCAAGAGTCCTGTGTTTGCCTCATCTTGACCATGAACTTGACCATGAAGTTGCTGCTGTCCCCTCTTCAGCCTACTGTGTCACCCCATGGAACTGTTCTGTTTGACCTGCTGCCAAGGGCTAGGGATGGACATGAGGAGCTCAGACACAGAAACAGAAAGTGGTTCTATTCCCCCAAAGCATCCCTCTGGATATTTAGTACCTGCCACATATCACAACCCTGGGAAAGACAGGGACCTGAAGAACCAAAAGTCAGACAGTGATTTTTCACTTCTGGTGAGGACGGAGGGAGATGCAGTAGGGGAGGAGCAGCAGGGAGGTCTCGTGGGACTAGCAAACTTCCGTGTCCTAACCTGGGCGCTAGTGACATTCCGCTGTTCTCTAATCAGCGTGTGTGTGTTACACACTTTTCTATATGTTTTAGATAAAATCACTTTTTTAAAAAATATTTTATTTATTTATTTGACAGAGAGAGAGAGATCACAAGTAGGCAGAGAGGCAGGCAGAGAGAGAGAGGGGGAAGCAGGCTCCCCACCGAGCAGAGAGCCGGATGCGGGGCTCAATCCCAGGACCCTGAGATCATGACCTGAGCCCAAGGCAGAGGTTTTGACCCACTGAGCCTCCCAGGCGCCCCTAGAATAAAATAACTTTTAAGGAAGTAATTCTAATATAAATATTGGAAGCACTAATGTTCTCTCTCCTGTTTAGAGATCTCCTCTTCCATATTCTTTCTCTGCCAAGTGCTGCACTGTATTTTTCAGAGAAAAATGTAATTATCTTTATGAAGTTAGAGATCTGTGTTGGGAGACGTGGGGACACCTTCCACAAAACCTTTGGAGAATCTCCTTTGCATTTTCACAGTTTCAGGGACAAATTATATCACCTCTTAAAAAGGGATGTGAAGATCAGATGAAGTCAAGAACTGGAGGTCTCTGGGCGCCTGGGTGGCTCAGTTGGTTAAGCAACTGCCCTCGGCTCAGGTCATGATCCCCGAGTCCCACATTGGGCTCCCAGCTCCACGGGGAGTCTGCTTCTCCCTCTGACCTCCTCCTCTCTCTCATTCTCTCTCTCTCTCTCTCAAATAAATAAATAAATTCTTAAAAAATTTTTAAAAAAAAAAAAGAATCGGAAACCCCCCATTCCTGGCTGAAGGCCTGAGTCTGGAGTCCCTCGAGTCCTCGGAGGCACCAAGTGTAGGGATTGAGGGTTTGGGCTCTGGACCTGGACTCCCTGGGTGTGAGTCCCACCTCTACCAACACGGCAACCGTAGGCAGGTGCTCCCCATGCACAGCCTCAGCTTCCCCACTTGTAAAATGGGAATAACCATAGTGCCTACCCCTCGTTCTGAGAACTAAATGCACTAACGTGTGTCTAGTACGTGAAACAACACCTGACCTGTACTGAGTGCTCAATCAATTTTGGTTATCATTATTACGATTATATGGATAAGCAGCTGTTTTACTCTGCGTGGCTGTGATCTGTCTACAAGGGAAGTTATTTCCAGCAAAGGGTCCAGGGGTGCGTCCTTCTCCTCACGGCCACCTGGTGTTCCACAGTGACCACCATCGTCCAGCCAGCCACTGCTCGAAGACGCCAGGTGGGATGAAGCAGGTGGTATTTGGAACAAACTGTCTAAGCCTTTTCACACCCAGGACTGAGACGTGGTCCCCTAAAAATGGCAAGCTTGGCTTGCAGGTGAGCGGTGGAACAGCAGAGCCGCCTCCCTCGCCAACCAGCGTCCTCAGGGGCCTCCCCATGGCTGAGTGAGCACACGAGTGTGAGCCACTGCTCACTCGAAGCACAGGCTGCACGTGGGACTCCCGGCTGCACCGAGCCACGGGCCAAACGGTGCTGGACAGGACACTGGGAGAAACAGCTTCCAGCTGCGGCTCTGTGTGACCCAGCAAAGGCGAACTCTCTGTCCCTCACCCACAGAATCAGGCACATCACCCAGATTCAACATACCCAAGTTCAGAGAATCTAAGCGCATGTCTGTTTGCCCTTAAATACCATCGAATTTGTGGCGGTGGCGGGGGGGCAGGGGTCAGTCACGGGACAGTGAGGCTTCTGAGAACACAGCCCATCATCCAAAACTGACTTCAGCGCTGGTGCTGGCCTGCTTGTGCATCCATCCTCGCGTCTAGGCAGAGCCTGTAACAATGTTATCACTTTCTAAAACAGATGCCTAAACTAGTTCCTATTGCAGAACACTGGCAGGTGCCCAGTTAATAGATTATTCCACCAGACAGTTGAATGCATTGGCCAATGGTCAAAAATGAGGTCACTGCGATCCTATGTGCTTATAACTGGAAAAGCCTCATAAAAAACAATTGTCTCTTTTTTAACAAGTAGGAATCCGTATTCCCATACCGCCTCATTTGAGCGAAGGAAGATCTTGTGCAAGGTCAAGTTGGCTTTGCTCTTTGACTCATTTGCTGTGCATTTGACTGTCCACGCATGTCTCCCATCAGCAAATCCCCAAGCAGATTCCAGCTGACCTACAGGAATTTCTAGCCAACATTGCCAGATCCCTGGTCTTTCTCTCCAACCTGCACGATCGGAAAGAATGGCTCAGGGGACTCCTGTCCCAGCCATCTGGACACATATGCTCTGTGGATATGCGTAATATGAACCACATGTGCTTTCTCGAAAAAAAAAAATATATATATTTTTTTGCCTCTTTCTCAGGGCTACAGACCTGTCACTAGCAGAGCCCGTGGCGTCCTTCCAGTGAGCAAACAAAGCTATCCCTGCTCACCGGCTGCCGGTGACGCCTCCAAGCCACCCACACCAGGGATTCATCTCGCTCTCCGGTCAAGTCCTGAATGCCTCCCCAAGCATCTCCACTCCTTGCAAACAAAAAAAATCTTGAGAGGAAAACTTTCAAAGCCAGTTTCTTCTCAGTAGCAACCCTTCCTTCCTTCCTGCTTTCCAAGACGTCCCACCAAACTTGCAAGCAGACCCCACCCTGGGCCGGCCCTCCTCGTAGGCATTGTCGCGTTCCTCCCGACAGTCCCCCCCTGCGTAGACAGAATACCTGAGAACTGCTGCCAAAACAGGAAGGTCGGCGCCTCTCGGCGCGGGGGGCCTGGGGAGTAGCAGTCTCCTAGGTGACTGCAGATAAGAGATGAAGGGGCCAAGGCTTTCCACATCTCCGCTCACATTCCAGAGCCTTGCCCTGGTACGCTCAATCTATCAGATTCATTCTTCATTTAGTCACTCTACAAACATACTAAGCGCCTGCTAATACAGAGCCCTGTTTTGGAGTTGGGGACAAAAGGGGACTGAGATGCATCCCTGTCTCGAGGGGCACCTGTGCTGTTGCAATAGGGCCACTTGGCGGGGTTGGGGACACTCCCCTGGAGCCCCCAGGGAAACTACCTCCCTGCACTCCCGCACTGGTCCTATCGGCAGAGTCCCTAAGATAACATCATGACAAACAGGGCACAGGAGGGTTTGGGTAAGAGCCTGGGCAGTAGCTCGTGCAGGCCCCTGAGCCTCACTTCTCCCAGAGCGCCAGCAAGGGCTTCTGGATCTGGGTTCACTTTCTGGTGCCGAGAACATGTCTTGTCCCAACTGATGTGGAAGGTTGGCCACGTTAATTGGCATATCAGTTGGGCTCTGATCTGGTGCATTTGTAAACTTGTCAAGCCTAAATCATCAACGCTGCCTGATTCTGCAAAAAGCCTCCAAAAGCTTGCTCATTACATCTACAATGGATCAAGTCTCTAACTGGATAGTAACTCACTTTTATTCATCATGGCAAGATCTGTGCTCTGCAAAGGGGGATTAGGGCAGTAATGAGAACCCCAGGCTGGGCCAGAAACCCCAATAGAGTAGCTCATTCAAAGGATCCAGTCATGAATAGACGTAGAGGGAAAGAGGGAAGATCAAAGGAGGAAATGAGGAAATAAGGGAGGAGGGAAGGCATCAGAAAGGGATGGGGAGGAAAAAAAAAAAAGAAAGGGACGGGGAGAGAGGGACGAGAAGATTAGGAGAAGTCAGCAAGATGGGCTGCTTTCCACCCCTTTTACCATGAATACAAATTCCAGCAGATGGTCTGCTGGCCCCACTAGGGGTCCTATGGTCCTGCTCCTTTCTGAATTAGCATGACTTTCCAAGGAGTCCCCTGAGAAAGTACAAAACCTCTCAGGCCTTCGAGGGTCGGATGGCCTGGGGCCAACAAGGTGGAGGGCTGAGGGCTGAGCAGCCTGGCCCCCAGATTGGCCTCAGCCCTGTGCTCCCAAAGAAGCGGGGTGGGGCCTGGGGACCCAGGAGGGAGCACCAGGTCCTGTCCTGATAGACACCATACATACCCTGCCCTGACTTTGGTCCTGGTCCAGTGGACCTCGTCTACCGCCCCAGCGCCCATGGCATTTGGGAACCATGTTTTAGCCACTTCGGTATACCTAGTTGGAGCTCCTGATCTTGCATCGAGGGCCTCTGGCTCATCTCCTGCTTCCCCTTCAAGCTCCGACCCGCTAAGTAGCTCTGACCAGGCACGGGAGGGCCCAGCTGAGACTGGCAGCTTCTCGGACCCCTGGATCCGTAGGGGGAGGGGGGCAGTGAAGGACTCTTGGGGCGTGCCAGACCAGGAAGTGCCGGGAAGCCCTGAGGCAACGTGCTTTAGAGGCGGGAGCTCCGGGTTCCCGTTCTGGCTAAGCCACTGCCTGTGCCGGCTCAGGAAAGCTGCAGAACCTCTGGGGGCTTCACTGTTCTTGTCTGTAAAACAGGAATAACCTTCTCACCCATATCACCAGGTCGCTTCGAGGCTCGAACAGGCTTCTAGATGTAAAGTGCCCGACGCAGAGCCGTTGATTGTTAAACTTCTGCATCCATCCACTCACACAAATAAGCAGGTTTTGTGATAGGTCGGGCCCTCGGCTGAGTGCTAGTCAGTGACAAAGGCCAAGGGAGAGCCAGTCCCTGCCCCTAGGGGCCACCTGAAGAGGTCCAGCGTGTGCCCTGAGCCTGCTCTCAGGACGATGAGTTCTCTGGTCTTAGTTCCAGGACCCTGCCAGCCTAAGCCATCCGGCCCGCGGCCTCACCACTGTTTGGCTCCTAGTCCCCTGAATCCGTGTTAGACAGAAAACGGTGCTATGTGGACAAGGGTCCTCGACCCTGGGTGCACAGTAGAATCACCTGGAGAGCTAGGAAATACAGACCAGTCGGCCCTGCCCAGGGATGCTGACTGGCTTGGTTGTACAGGTGAGGCTGAGCAGCCCTGGGATAGAGGCTGGGGTCTTATCGGCTATGCCAAGAAGATGCTACTCCTCTCTGCGGGACCATGGAGGGCCGGGTACCGAGGCCTGGGCTCTTGGAAACTACCTCCTCTCTGGGCCGCAGTTCCTGCATCTGTGAGATGGAGAAGGGAGCCCTGCCCAGGCTCCCCGACAGGGTCAGCGGGGAGGGTCATGCAAGGCACCGGGCGTGAGAGCTTTCACCCCCTCAGTAAAATACCAGTGCCAGGACACCACAGGCAATGCTACGCAAAGGAGTCGCGCTTCCTCCTAGCACCTCTGTGGGCAGAGGGGAAACACTGAGCCAGCTGCCCTGGGACGAGGCGGCTCCCTAGCCCTCAGAGGCCAGAAAACAAACAGCCGGAATCACGACTCCACGCAGAGGCCACCCTGGGCACTGCAAGGCCTTCAGGCAGGCCTTGCTCACAGGCCTGGAAAACCCTTCCCGGCAAAGCTCTGCAGAGGGGCCTTCTCACCACAGGGGGAAGGGAGCCCACAAGAAAGCCTCAGGAAGACCCATGGCTGGGAAGATGATTCTATAGGGTTGTGGTGGTAGCTGAGCTGCTGTCTTCTTCTCAGGAGGAGGATAGGGCCCCAGGGGAATGTTCCAGAGCCGGGGGTGTCTGCGGAGGGGCCGTCTCCACCTGCTGGGGCTCAGGAGGTCCCAGTCTCGCATGGCCATCCTCCACCCAGCGTGCGCATACCTGCACAAATATTTACTGACCACACACTATATGCCAGGCCCTGTGCCTCCCAGGGAGACCCCAAGCCTTGTCCTCAGGCCCTGGAGGGCAGGCCGACTACGAGTTCCGGAGGGGCAGCCCAAACATCCCTGTGTTCGTTTTATCCTGAATGGAACAGGAAACAGCAGAAGAGATTCTGGCGTGTGTTCTTGGGTAAAGAATATCAAGTTTAGGTTACCTGCCTTGTATTTTAGGAATTCTGTCAGAGAAGAGGTTTATTGTTGTGGCTGCTGTTTAAACATAGTCCAGTAAAAAAAAGCCTCTTCTGGTTAATTAAATCCCATCTCAGAAGTGTGGTGCCCTTCAGCACGCTGCCCAACGGCCCCAGCCCCTGCCGGCGCCTCACCCACTCCCACTCTGCTCATGACACCCCCTCTGGGCCCCACAGCTTTCCAGGGCCCTGGGCCACCACGCTCCGTGGCCTCCTCCTCACCGGCCCCACTGGGACCTTGCTTGAACTCTGACGCTGACCTCTCCCTCGGCCCCACATCAGTTCCTGCGACCAGATTCCTCCCGGATCCCAGCGCCCACTGCCACCAGGTCAGCCACGTCCCTTCCCTCTGCCCCGTGCGCACGTCCCAGGGCGCCCTTGCCTCTGTCTATAATCCGCCCCCTCTTTCCCATCCCCAGAGCCCTGTAGCATCACGGCTCTCCTGAGTCACCCAAACAGCCCTTCTAATAAGTTTCTACCTTCATGCTTCATCCCTATCTCAAGCCACAGTTTTGTCCATCCTGTGGCCAGAGCAATTTTTCTAAAATCTAAAACTGATGTCATGTTTCCCATGGCCCCCAGGTGAAGCCCAAGCCCTGCCGGGTGGCAGCCCACGCTTTCAGGAGCTGCCGGTACCTGCTTCCCCCTCCCCTCCTCACCCCCGGGTTCGACACTGCAGGCTCTTGGGCTTTTGCATCAGCCATGGGATGGGCTTCCCTCTCTCCTTGCTCTGGCTAGATCCTGGACTCCCTTAGCACTCAGAGCCCGGAGGTTATCTGCTCTGGAAAACCTTTCCTTCCTCAGGATAGACTGGGAGTCCCCTGGGGACCCTTGTCACAGGACGTGTTACTGCTCACAGTGACCGTTTCCTTCCCTGGGTCTCCTATGACCCTGTAAGCAGTTGAAATGAAAGACACGCTGTGGCATAGGCTAACGTGGACAAATCTCAAAAACACGGTGGGTAAAAAAAGCAAACTGCAAAGTCGGTCATTCATCCACTATTTAGTATTTACCAAGTGAAAGGGTCCGTGCAGTGTGACAAAATGTATGTAAAACTTTCCAACCCTAGGGGCACCTGGGTGGCTCAGTGGGTTAAGCGTCTGACTCTGGATTTCAGTTCAGGTCATGGTCTCAGGGTCATGAGCTCGAGTGCCATGTTGGGCTCCGTGCGCGGCACAGAGTCTGCTTAGGAGTCTCTCCCTCTCCCTCCACCCCACTACGCAACACCCCCCAAAGTAAATAAATAAGTGTTTCTAAAAAAAAACCCTTTCGAACACTAAACAATAATAGAGATCAACAATAATAGAGATCATATGGTATCTACATATGTTAGAAAAATCAGAACATGTGGGAAGGCCAGATATCAGCCCAGGATGGTGGTCCCCTGGGGGAGAAAAGAGAGTGGAGAGGAAGCACAGATTAAACTGTATCTGTAACGCTTTATACATTTTTATTATTAAGAGAGTTCTGAAGCAAAACCAGCAAAATACCATCCATTAAATTTGGGGGATGGATGGATGAGAATCTGCTATACTATTTCATATATATTTGAACTATTTCATCAGTGCATTTTTTAAAAACTGTCAATGGGGAAGCAGCGCCTCCAATGCCCTTGTTACCACCCCCGGGGTTCTGAGCAACCGACTGCCGCTGCCCGCCCCACCCAACAACCTACACGGGCCTTGCGGCCACATCACACAAACACAAACTTCTAGCCTCACTTTCACTGAGGAGAAAACTGAGGTTCAGAATACATATCCCTGCTCAAGACCATCCAGAAGCTCCCAGATTTCAGACAAAGCTTCATGTACGATGCCTACTATTTCATCCAAGAGAGAGCACTTAGGCCAAACAGAGTGTGGTAGAGAGAATTCCAGAAGTAGGAGCAGGGCTGCATTCATATGTACTTGTGGCCCTGTGACTGGATACATTTCTGGGAAGAAGAGGGTTCAGGAAGGTACACTTGGGGAGACACAACCAAACGAGTAATTTGAGGCTAGTCTGTGAAACTTAATGAATGCAAACCTACCGGGTTTAGTTAGACTCTTTCCTACAGACAGTAGAAAGCTGCTGCAGAGGGGCACCTGGGTGGCTCAGTCGGTTAAGTGTCTGCCTTCAGCTCGGGTCATGATCCCAGGGTCCTGGGATCGAGTCCCACATCAGGCTCCCTGCTCAGCCATGAGCCTGTTTCTCCCTCTCCCGCTGCCTGCAGCTCCCCCTGCTTGTGCTCTCTTTATCTCTGTCAAATAAATAAATAAAAAAAAATGTTTAAAAGAAAGCTGCTGGAGAGTAACATAAGCAAAGCACTATTTTAGGAAAAGTAATCTGGCTTCGGTGTATAGGAGGGTGGGTTGCCCTCCTAGAGAGGATGGGTAGGGTCAAGCAAAGAGAAGCTCCTGGAAGGATAAATTCAGATTTGAAAATTATCTGTAGATAATTTAAGCTCACATAAGAAATGGCATCTAAGGTGAGAGCTGGGGGTTTGAAAAGGATAAGAGAGCTTAAGCGACACAGAGAAATGAAAGTTCACTCCAAGCTTTCCAGACTTGGAGAAATGTGTGTGGACATTTGGAAGATAAACTAGTTTTTTGCTTATTGAGGTTTTTTTGCTTTTGTTTTTGTTTTTTGTTTGTTTTTGTTTTTGTTTTTGTTTGGCTAGGGCAGGGGGGTGGTGGTAAGGAGGAGAAGGTAAATAAAGGGAGGAGGAAGAAATGCAGGACTCCAGCATCAGTGATGCTCACACATTCAGGGAGAGACCAAATGGCAGCTGGTGACAAGGGAGCTAAGTCCGAGAAAGCTGGAGAGGCAGAGGAGCCACCTGAGCCGCAGACCAGGAAGCCGGCCCTTGCTGGACACTCAATCCGCCCGTGCCTTGATCTCAGGCTTACAGTCTCCGGAACCGTGAGAAATAAATGTCTGTTGCATAGAAGACCGCCCCCCACCCCCCAGGCTCGGGTGTTTTCTTACAGCAGCCTGAATGGACCGAGACAGTGGTCAGTAGCACGAAAGGGGTCAAGAATAAGAAATGTACAGAGGTTCTGGCTCTGAAAGGTCAGGGGGACCTCAGGTCCCGCAATTTCAGCGGATGGCAGAGGCAGGCACGCCGGACCCTTGGTCTTTTTATAGCTCCTGAACCGTGAGCTGGCTTTCCTACAGCCCACCCGCGGCAGAACCAGATCCCCCCCGCTAGCCTCGGCGGAGCAGGATCCAGGTCTGCCCCTGCTGGGCGCGGAGGGCAGAGGGCAGAGGAGCCTCAACCGCAGAGGGCAGAGGACAGAGCGTGCGGGGTGCCGGCCGGAGACCACAGGCCCACAAGCCCGAGTCTTCCTAGAGAACCAAAGAGTGAAGCTTGGAGATACATAATTTCATTTTTAAATGCAGAACATAGAATTAAAATGTGCCACATGTCACTTTATTTTCTAAAATGTATTTTATCTATATTTGCCTGACTTCTATGGCAATAAAATCATTTTGGCATGACACACATCTTACATAAATGAAAATATAATCCAACAAAATGGCATTTTAGGAGCTTTAAGCCAAACAAATGTTTGAGAGGGCCTTGTTTAAATTAAGTTGCTGTGCTATTTAGCTCTTCACAGTAATGTGGCTGGGTCTCCAGGGAGCCCTGTGCGATGATGCTGTTTTGGAAGAGACGGTATGGGAGCAGGGACAGGAAGACGGGCCGGGGACACAAGAGGTCAGGAAGTGGAGGCGAGGGGTGAGAGCCACTCTCGCAGGCAGTCTGGAGATGAAATGAGAGATTCAATATAGTGGCTTGGGATGGAAAGGTGAGGTATGACCTGGGGGTTTGAGTGGAGGGAAGGATACGCCAGCGGAAAGACATCGGACTAAAGGGGAAAGTCTGCACCCTGCCCGTGAGACCAGCACCGCTCCCCCCCAGTCCTTCCCCCCATCCCCTCCCTGTTCTCAGCACTGTTGGCAGCCAGGCATGCCCGTGGCAGGAGACTGGAGAGTTCTCTGGAGGACATCACCTGCCCCAGAGAAAAGACCTCCAGAAAGTACCAGTGCGAGTCTCCGGTGAAAGAGTCCGGGGCACCACGTGATCACCCCACGGAAACCCCTCCCACCACAGCCACGCCCTCCTCTGTGCACAGAACTTCCAGGGCGCTCTGGCATGCGCTATTTAAACATGAATGGACAGCCCCGGACTATAGGACATTGAAGAAAGCTTGCAGCAATTAACGCAGAGAACAAAACAAGGTGACAGAAACAAAGAAGCGCAAAACAATGTAGAGAGCAGAAGAAAATTTTGCAAGAAAATAAATTCCTATCATAGCCTGAAAGAATCCAAAGGAGATATTCTATTCACAAAACAAGAACAGGCTGTGATTCTGAAACTGACAATTGGAGAACAAGAAAGAGCTCCTGGAAACTAAGGCTAGCCAAAACGAAAAATTCAGTACATGGGAAATAAAGTCAAGGAACACTCCCATAAAGTAGGGATGGAAAAAAGGAATAAGCTAGAGAAAAGAGATTAAAATAACAATAATAACAAGAGGTTCGAGCCAGGAGTTCTAACATCCAGGCAATCAGAATTTAGGAAAAAATAGAAACTACAAAAGAGAGAAGAAAAAGGGGAAGAAATTGTCAAAGAAATAATTGAAAATTCCAGATTCAAAGGGCCCCAGGTCACAGCAATTTTCATTATGCAATGTCAGAACCTCAAGGGAAAAGGGAAGATCCTATAGCACTTGAAGAAGAGAAAGAGGCCACTTAGCCAAAGCAGAAATAACAAATAACAAATAACACCAAACTTCTGCATTCTGCTGAATGCCAGAAAGCACAGCAGTGACTTCGAAATTCTAAGGGAAACGATTTTCAGCCTAGATTTTTATATCTCCTACTAATCACACATGGAAGTGGAAAAGGGACATTCTCCCGCAGAGACAGAAGAGGATAATCTGGGACTCAGACAACAGGGACAACACCTGGGGGCAGTGAAGGCAAAGTACTGGTACAACCACCGTGAGCCAGACCTGAGCTCATCCATCCAGAGGGGAGGTCAGGCTAGGGTCTCCAAGAGAAAATGTGACACAAAGGAGAATGGGGGGAAATGCCTGTACATATTTAAAAGCTTTATTTAATGGTGATTTTTATAAACTAGAAAATAAAGCAAATGGGGGAAAAAAAACAGAGTGCAGTGGATTGAATGGTGGGCCCCAAAAACACATGTCCACACGCTAACCCTAGAAAAATGTGAGTGTGGAAAAAAGGTCTGTGCAGATATAATTAAGTGAAGGATCTCACGATGGGATGATCCCAGATTATCCAAATTGGACCTATTTCCAACAAGCTGTCCTCATGAGGCACTCATGGAGGAGAGGCAAGAGGAGGAGAGGCCATGTGCCCACAGAGGCAGAGATGGGAGCAATGTGGCCACAAGCCAGGGAAGGCCTGGAGCCCCAGAAGCTGGAGGAGACGAAGAAGGCTTCTCCCCCAGACCTTGGGAGGGAGTGCGGCCCTGCCGACACCTGGCTCTCCCACTGCTGGCCTCCAGAACTGGGAGCTGACATGTTCCTGTTGCTTCAAGCCACGCAGGTTGTGGTGACGTGTTAAGGCAGCCCTCAGAAACTAATACGCAGAGGAAGCTTAATCTCGGGAAAAGCTAAAGATATACGAAAAAAAAGTAATCAGAGTATGCAATTTAGCTTAAAAATGAGTACTTTTATGTATATGTATTGCTTCAATTATACATAAAAACTAATTTTAAAAGAACAAGTGACATATTAGAAAAAATTTCTCAACATACATAACAAACACTAATAAAAGCTAAACAAGTATGTTTTATTCTGAATTAATTGTTAAAGTGCAAGTGCTATAGATCATTAAAAAGGAAGATAGCACAGGGCGCCTGGGTGGCTCAGTGAGTTAAAGCCTCTGCTTTCGGCTCAGGTCATGATCTCGGGGTCCTGGGATCGAGCCCCGCTTCGGGCTCTCTGCTCGGCGGGGAGCCTGCTTTCCCCTCTCTCTGCCTGCCTCTCTGCCTACTTGTGATCTCTCTCTCTATGTCAAATGAATAAATAAAAATCTTTAAAAAAAAAAAAAAGGAAGATAGCACAAAGGAAAAATAGGAAAGATTATAAATAATTCAAAGAAAAATAAGTATAAGTGGCAAAAAATACAAATAAAATAATTCTTATTAATAATTTAATTTTTTTAAAGGAGCACAATTTTTGCCCATCATTTGGCAGAAATTGAAAAGACTGAACATACCCAATGTTGTACAGGGCACAGGGAATCCATAACTCTTATATACTGTCAGTGGGAATTGAGAATGGAACAACTTTATCAGAAGGCAGTTTGGCAGAACTTAACAAAATTTAAAACGTGCTTGATCTTTGTCTTATTAATTCTATTTATAAGCCTTAATCCTATAAGAATAAACTTTAAATTTTGCACAAGGGTAGTCATGTCAGCAATACTTTAATAGCAACAAACTGGAAAAAAACCTGCATAGCCATCAATAAGTTAAGTAAGTTTAAAGACAAAGTATTTTAGATTTGTAATATGGAATATTATGTAGATATCAAGAAAGAATGAGGGAATCCTTTTTTTTTTTTAAGATTTTATTTATTTATTTATTTATTTGACAGAGAGAGAGAGAGATCACAAGTAAGCAGAGAAGCAGGCAGAGAGAGGGGGGAAGCAGGCGCCCTGCTGAGCAGAGAGCCTGATGCGGGGCTCGATCCCAGGACCCTGAGATCATGACCTGAGCTGAAGGCAGAGGCGAATGAGGGAATCCTAAATGTACTGACATCACAGATTGCCCATGATATGTTATTGTAGGGAGGGCACTTTTGCTTTCTATTTTATATTTCAGCATTTTTTAAAATTTTTTTTTTTAAGATTTTATTTATTTATTTGTCAGAGAGAAAAAAAGAGAACAAGCAGGCGGAACAGCAGGCAGAGGGAGAAACAGGCTCCCTACTGAGCAGGGAGCCTAATGCAGGACTCGATCCCAGGACCCCAGGATCATGACCTGAATGGAAGGTAGATGATTAATCGACTAAGCCACCCACGTGTCCCTTTTTTTTTTTTTTTAATTCTTATAATATAAAACATTTTGTCTCTGAAATAAAGGGGAAATATAATTTTATTTAAGTGTTGTTTTTTTCTTTCTGATTTCAAAATTAACTGTTGTGGCTTAAAAATGTGTCTTCAAATTCTCTGAATGAGGGCCGGACTAAGTGACTCATTTCTAACAAAGAGACCATGATGGAAGCATGGCTACGCGACTTCAGAAGCCAGATCATGTGAAGGACAGAGTGTGTGCTCTCTGACTGCTCTCAGGGAGGCCGGCCACTGCAGGACTTGCGGACACGTAAGCAGCTCTCGGGAAAGAACCACATGGAGAGAGATGGAGGCTTCCTGCCAGCAACCACCCCTGACTCAGCAGCCGGCTCCTCCAGCCGCTGTCCAGCCCTCAGACGGCCGGAGCCCCTACTGATGTCTCACTGAATCTCATGAGACTCCCAGCACCACGACCGCCAGCCAGGCCGTACCTACGTTTCTGGTCCACAGCAAAGGCAAGAAATAATACATGTCCATGTTTGCTTCGGGCCACCACAGTTTGGGGTGATTTGCTCCACAGCCTATACCCAGCTCTCTGGGGAGGGCAGTGTGAAAATGAAGTGAAGGAGGAAACTTTGTTTTCTTACTTTCCACATTTTTACTTTATACATTCCAGGTCTGTTTAGATTTTTTTTTTTTTTAGTCTTTTATATTTAAATAAAGGGATAGAAATAAAGTGAGGCTGAAGTGTATTTTTAAAACATTCTTCCCTGAATTTTAAAAGGAACACTAATGAGAAAGAACAAAGTTGCAGGCCCGACACCACCTGACCTCAGCACCCATCAGAACACGATGATAACCAAGACAAACAGAGCCCTTGAACAGAACAGGGGGGGATCCAGAAATGGACACATCCAAGTGTAGTCCATGGAGCTTTGACAAAGGAGCAAAGGCAATGAATGCACTCTTTTCAACAAATGATGCAACATTAGGACAACCACATGCAAAAATAAATCTAGATGATGACCTTACATCCTTCACAAAAATGGACTCGAAATGGATCATAGACTTCAATGTACAACACAAAACTATAAAACATCTAGAAGATAACGTAGGAGAAAATCTACATGACCCTTGGTTTAATAACGAGTTTTTTATATACAACGCCAAAAGCATGATCCATGAAAGAATAATATTGATGTTAGATTTCATTACAATTAAAAACTTCTGCTCTGCAAAAAGACACTGTTAAAAGAATAAAAGGACAAGCCAAGGGCTGGGAGACAGTATTTGTAAGACCTATATGTGATAAAGGGCTTGTGTCCAAAATACATAAAGAATTCTTAAAACTCAGCAATAAGAAAACAACCAGATTAAAAAATGGTCAACAGACCTAAATAGACACTTCACCAAAGATGACCTACAGATGACCATACAAACATATGAAAAGATGCTTACTATCATATGTGATTATTGAATTGCAAATTAAAACAATGAGATGCTACTCTGAGAGATACATATCAGAGTGGCTACAGCCAGGAAACTGACAACGGCCAACACTGGCGAGGACACGGAGCACCAGGAACTCTCATTAGTTGCCGGTAGGAATGCAACATGGCACGGCTGCTTTGGAAGGCAGTTTGGCTGTTTCTTAGAAAGGTATTTATTCAAATGGGTTAAAAACTCATATCTTCAAAGACCCCATCAAAAAGGACAACTACAGACCAATATCTTTGATGAACACAGATGTAAAAAATCTCACCAAAATACTAGCCAATAGGATCCAACAGTACATTAAAAGGATTATTCATCACGATCAAGTGGGATTTATTCCTGGGATGCAAGGTTGGTTCAACATCCGCAAATCAATCAGTGTGATTCAATACAT
>CM053603.1:125388958-125408397 GCA_028646535.1 Procyon lotor | reverse complement strand
CTTCTTCATGAAGCCTTTCCTCATCCCCCTTTTCTGGATAATTATTATGCTTAACTGCCAGTACTGTGCAATTAATGATCCGGTTCCATAGTCTTCTCTAATTTCATGCATATAAGTCTGTCCCCTACCCCAAGCCACCAAGAATGCAAACATTCTGAAAAACCAAAATTTCTATGCTGATTGCACTTCTTCAAAGCCCCTGCATTTGCTAACCATGTTACAAGCGTTCAATAAATATTTTGTGGTGTGTTGACCGTATGAAAAGTGTTCTGGGAGGCAGGCACCATGAATTTCCAGCTCCTTTAGGTAAAGACCAGAAGGGCAATATAATTTCCATACTGGAGAGAAGCTCAGGAAGAGGACCCATTCTTCAATGAGATCAGCTCATTTTGCAACTAGACAAATCATCACCGTCCATGTTCCCCAAACATACAGGAGGCATTTCTGTCTATATACGGGCGAAGGCGGAAGCCCAATAAGTGTAGGAGAAAAACAGTCATCCCTGAGAGGGAGATGAGAGGGAGACATGGATGTCTTCCTGCCTTCCCTTCACAATTCAAACTTGCCTTTGACTGAATACCAAGAGCGTGCTGGCGATAACGATGCTATCCCATCAGTACATGGCCAGGTCAACTAGACCCCTTGTGATCAGGTATATCAGAGTTGAAAAACCAAATGATAACAGTGCAGTGACGCTCATCCCCTTCGCGGGTGTCCGATGTCTCGAACACACCGAGCTCTGGCCTCACACCCGGCAGGCCAGCCGCCAACACCTCAGAGAGATGAGGGGGAAGATTTGGGAGAATGCAGGGCAATGAAAAGATCCTGCAAGCTTTAAAAATAATGATTTTAAGGATTGGTATCTTCTAAATTCTTTAAAGAGGTTTTATTTTAAGTACTCCCCACACCCCACATGAGGCTTAAACCCACGACCCTGAGATTGACAGCCATGTGCTCTACTGACTGAGCCAGTGATATCTTTTAAATTATTCTGCCTAAAATAAGGGTTATTAGCAAACTTTAACCTGCTGGAAAAATCCTTCTTAGTGCCTGTTTTGGGAATAAAGTTTCATTGCAACACAGCTACGCCCAGTGTTTCCTGTTGTCTGAGGCTGCAAGGACAGCAGCAGACCTGAACAGGTGTGACAGAGCTGTAGGACTCCTAAAAACTAACGTGTCTGCTGTATGGCCCTTTATAGTAGAAGTTTGCAGACTCCTGCTCTGGAGCAAACATGCAGCCTACTCTGGCAATCAATAAAAACACATGAATGTAAAAATAATATAAATAAATAAATAAAAAGAATGTATTCATGGCCTGGAATGACAAGGTTAGAGGTCAGTAAAAACCACAAATAGGGACCCTCAGAGACTCCCCAACCACACCCCAGAAGAAGGAGGATCTCGAATCAATGACCTAATCTTCTAACTTAAGAAAATGGAAAAAGAAAGCAAACTAAACCCAAAGGAAGCAGGAGGAAGGAAATAATAAAGATGGGAGCAGAAATAAATCAGAGACCAGAAAAACAATAAGAAAATCAACAAAACCAAAAATTGCTTCTTTGCAGTCAAGCTTTTAACTAGCTTGACAAACAAAGAGGGAGTGAAGTCTCAAATGATCAAAATTGGGAATGAAAAACACTACTACCAATCTTACAGAAAGTAAAAGGATAATAAGGAATCTATGAACAATCATACATCAATAAATTATACAACTGAAATGAAATGGACAAATTCCTAGAAAGACACAAACTACCAAAACTGACTTAAGAAGACATAGAAATCAGAATATGCCTCTGTGAGTAAGGAGATTGAATTAGTTATCAAAAAATTCCTACAGGGGCGCCTAGGTGGCTCAGTTGTTAAGCCTCTGCCTTTGGCTCAGGTCATGATCCCAGTCCTGAGATCGAGCCCCACATCTGGCTCCCTGCTCCGCGGGGAAACTTGCTTCTCCCTCTCCCACTCCCCCTGCTTATGTTCCCTCTCTCGCTATGTCTCTCTCTGTCAAATAAATAAACAAAATCTTAAAAAAAAAAAAATTAAAAAAAAAAACCCAAACAAAAACAAAAACAAAACTTCCTACAGCAGCGCCTGGGTGGCTCAGATGGTTTGGTGGCCCACTCTTGATTTCAGCTTAGGTCCTGATCTCAGGGTCTCCACCCATCAGGGCATCTGCTTGAGAGTCACTCTCTCCCTCTCCCTCTGCCCTTCCCCTGCTTTCAGGCACACACACACACACACACACACACACACACACTCTCTCTCTCTCTCTCTCTCTCTCTCCAATAAATAAATAACTCTTTTTAAAAAAAAAAAAGAAAAGGAGGGGCCCCTGGGTGGCTCAGTGGGTTAAAGCCTCTGCCTTCGGCTCAGGTCATGATCTCAGGGTCCTGGGACTGAGCCCCCGAATCAGGCTCTCTGCTCAGCAGGGAGGCTGCTTCCCCCTCTCTCTCTGCCTACTTGTGATATCTCTCCTCTATGTCAAATAAATAAAAAAAAATCTTTAAAAATAAATTTTTTTTTTAGGGCGCCTGGGTGGCTCAGTGGGTTAAAGCCTCCGCCTTCAGCTCAGGTCATGATCTCAGGGTCCTGGGATGAAGCCCCGCATCAGGCTCTCTGCTCAGCAGGGAGCCTGCTTCCCCCTCTCTCTCTGCCTGCCTCTCTGCCTACTTGTGATCTCTCTCTCTCTCTCTGTCAAATAAATAAATAAAATCTTAAAAAAAATTTTTTTTTTTAAATTAAAAAAATAAAAAGAAAAAAGAAAACTTCCTACAAGGAAAAGCCTGGGACCAGATGGTTTCACCACTCAATTTTATCAAACATTTAGGATGGATTAACACCAATCCTTTACGAACTGTTCCCAAAAAAATAGAAGAGGAGAGAACACCTCGCAACTCCTTCTATTCGGCCAGCTTTATCATGATAGCAAAACTAGAGAAAGATATCACAAGAAAACTGCAGACCAATATCCTTCATGAACACATGTTCAAAATTCCTCAACAAAAGCCTAGCAAACAGAATGTAATCGCATATAAAAAGGATTCCACAGCACCCACACCCTGATCAGAGAACCCAGCCCAGGTCAGGGGCAGGCAAAGGAGGGGTGTGCTGAGGACTCAGACCAGAGGGGGCCAGTGTTTCTGACCAGTGCGCAAAACCACTTTCTCTGCTTCCTTCTAAACAGCACACACACCGGAGACTCAACACCCCACTTCCTCCTCCCCTCTCCCTCCCCATACGTTCCCGCTGGCCCCTGGCCCTGGAAGCTGCTGCCACAGACAAGCTGGTCTCCCCTCCCCGGACAGGGGGGGTTGCTACCTGCTCGCTTACGAGACAGCACAGATGTAAAAATCCTACAGACAGATCCCCAGGGTCACAGAGTAAATGGAGCACTTCTCACTCGCCTCTCAAACGTGCATGTGCACGTGCATCTTTGTGATGTTGAAGAAGATGTACTTAGGCTAAAATACCCTGTTCCTCCTGCTGAAAAAGAAAAGAAATAAAACCTGTGCTTTCTTTGAGGAGACTCTTGTACTCTTACTTAAACAAATTCTTTCCTTCACACTGATTTTTCAACCACCCATCACCCTTTGCACGATCATAAGAGCCTTTTCTAAGCCAAGACGTGATGACAAAAAGCCACTTCTTAATGCCTGAGTTTTGTGTCCTTACATCAGGTCACTGGCCCTGTGTTTCGGCTACATAAGCCTCCGCACTCCTCCCTGCCCACCGGTGTCCTGAGAGCCCGCGTCCCAGCCGTGCAGCCTCCTGTGAGGATCCCCCTTCTCAGACAGGGCAACAGGGGTTCTCAGCCTCCCTCCGAAAGACCAGCAAACAGTCAGTGATCCCCGAGCTCCAGCTCATCTGAGAAGTGCCCACTTCCTGGAAAGTCCAGGACGGTAAAGTGTCCCTTCTTCAGCACCAAAGTGCCCCAAGGACAGGGCCACCCCACCAGCACTTGGGCTCCGGCCACCGTCCTGCACTGCCCTCCCTAGAATGGGCTGCAAGAGTAGTCCCAGCGCAGGCCCTGGCTTCCAGGACAAATCAGGACTCAACGAGGCACGAGAGGTGGAGAGGAAGGAGCGCCGGACTCTGGGTCAGGGCCCTGGATGGAGAGCGAGGCTCTGAGTCCCTCTCAGAGGCCCTGGCTGCCCATCTATAAAATGGGGGCAAATAGGAACAGACCCCACATACCGAGGGCCTCCGGGCACGGCTCCCCTGCCCCAGCTGCCCAGGCTCACCTGTCCGAACACATACAGCAGCCCAATCGTGCCTCCGGTCTGCCCGCCGAGGACCGAGGAGATCATCGAGTAGACACCCCCACTGCCGACCCCACAATGCTCCCCGACACCGATGCCAGACAGCACAGTGACAAGGGCCACGAGGACGACGAAGGACACCAGAAACATGCCCATGAGCACTCCTGTGTTTCCCTGCAATAGAACAGCAGGGAGCAAGGTCAGAGGTTAGGACGGGGAGGCCCTCCCAGGAGCACTGACAACCTCCCCCCCCCATGCCCCCCATGGCTGCCACAGGGGTGCGGGAGGAAGAGCTGGGCTGAGGTGAGGCACTGGGAAGAGTACAGCCCACAAGAGTAAGGCCTAGAAGGAATTGCAGATGAAGGGCAAGGTCCTTGCTTTAAGCTCTTCAACGACTCCAAGAGGGCGCTTATGAGGCCCTTCCTAATCTGCCCCTCTCTACCCGCCAGTCCTCATCCCCATGCCCGGCGGGAAGGCCCAGGCTCGTCCCCCCACTGTCCTGCATAGCACCCCTTTCCTGCTCACTCCACCTCCTGGACAGCCTCACTAATGAATGACTCAGTGGCTGGAGGCACCTGGGTGGCTTAGTCGTTAAGTGTCTGCCTTCAGCTCAGGAGCCCGCATCAGGCTCCCTGCTCAGCCCAAAGACTGCTTCTCTCTCTCCCACTCCTCCTGCTTGTGTTCCCTCTCTCGCTGTCTCTCTCCATCAAATAAATATATAAAATCTTTAAAAGAAAAAAAAAGACTCAGTGGTTGGGGTCTTCCTCCTGCGGGACGCTGTCCCTGGAACCTTCCTCCGGCTCTCAAAGTACTCTTATAAGTACCCAGGTACTTAGAAGTACCACATTACTTATCACCCTGGGTCTGCTTCCAAGCCCATCTCTACCTCTGGGCTGGGAGCCCCAAGAGAGCGGGATGATGTTTTATTTAGTTAGGCTTTATTCAGACAGTTTCTTACTTTGTTGATTTTATATTTTTAAGGAAATTATAGAACTACTGTTTTCTTCCTTTGCTCATGTTTTCAGATTGTTGGCATTTAATAAGATATCCTGTGGAGGCGCCTGGGTGGCTCAGTGGGTTAAGCATCTGCTTTCTGCTCAGGTCATGATCTCACGGTCCTGGGATCGAGATCCCATCGGGCTCCCTGCTTGCGGGGAGGCTGCTTCCCCCTCTGCCCCTCCCCTAGCACATGCATGCTCTCTCTCTCTCTCTCTCTCTCTCCCCTCTCTCTCTCTCTTGCTCTCACTCTCGAATAAATAAAATCTTAAAGGAAAAAGATCCTGCACCGATCTTTGAGTTTTCATGCCAAAACTGCCACTTTAACATCTTCCAAATCATTAGCACGCTGCCAAATTAATTATTCTTTAGCATTCGTACTGTCGATCTGAAAATCATCTGACACGCCTTCTCCTGACTCGAGTTTTATGCCACCTCCTCGAAGATCTAGCTTACTTTTGCCATCTCACATTTGCCCTTTTTCCACGGTCAAACACGATTTTTCAGATAAAACGAATCTCAGAGCTGACACACAGGGGTCATTGGTGTGGTCGGCAGGTTTCCCCAGCCACCAGCACACGTGCCCGGTGTCCTCTCCTCCCCTCGAGCTGGGGTTGGACACTTTTAATGAACAGAACACTGCAGAAGTAAAGCGATATGGCTTCTAAGATGAGGCTATAAAATGAGTGAGGCTCTCCTCTTGGGTTCTCTCTCTCTCTCTCTGAGATGGCTCATCCCGGGGAAGTCAGCGGCACGTGGAGAGGCAGCCCGAGGAACAGGCCCCCGTGACAAGGCTGGTGACCACCACGCCGGCGATCTTCGGCTGGTAGAGTCTCTAGGTGGGATGGCGGCCCTGACCGACAGCCTGAGGGTATCCGTAGCCGGGACCCCGAGCCAGAGGCACTCGGCTAAGCGGCAGCTGGGTCCCTGGACCCCAGCAACTCTAAGATAATACAGGTTTCTGCCTTAGACTGCTAGGTGTTGGGGTCATGCACTCTGCAGCAATGGAAAATATAATATGAGGTGTACTTTGGGGGAGGAACGGACACTTCTGCCTCAGCATTTCTCAAAAAAAAAAAAAGAGCCCAGTGGGAGAGTTAGGAAGAGGCCCTTAAAGACTTAAGAGTCAAACTAGAGAGAGAGCTTAGGGGCGTCTGGCAAGCTCAGTTGGTAGAGCGTACAACTCTTGATCTCGGGGTTGTGAGTCTGAGCCTCAAGTGGGGTGTAGAGCCTACTTAAAAAAAAATCGAGAGCTTACCTTTTTCTCCTTCTACCATTCCATAGCTACCCCTGCATGAAGCCGAGCCCAGGGGCCCAGCAGTCACTGGCTGGGCCTTCCTCTGCCGCAGCAGTCAGACTGATGGGCCTCCCTCCGACACAGGCTGGACAGGTGCTGGACAGTGAGGTGGCCTTTAGGAAGGGGCAAAAACAGGTGGATCTCAGATGCCTAAATCTGGGGGCAGGGTAAGGAGTCTGAGCTGGAGGCTTTGGGTGTTTGTAAGCAGAAGTCCCTGTAAGTTTGGGAGGGATGTAAGAGGCATGAATTCTTAGCATCCACGCTAGGGAGGTTGCTGACCCTACGTTAAGCTCTCCATGTATTAATGAAAAAAAAAAAAAATTCAGACCCACCCAGGCCATGACTAAGGCTGAACCCTGAGCTAAGGACTTATGTATGGAGTGGAGTAAAAGCTCAGGAAGGTCTGGCCTCACCAGGCCTCCTGAGGGGCTAAGAGCCCCAAACACCCCACCACAACGCACCCTTACTCCCCCAGAATTTGCCCATGGGATGGTTAATTTTCTGTGTCAACTTGGACTGGCCATAGTGACCACTGGTTTGGTCAAACAGCAGTCTAGTGTTACTGTAAATATTTGGGGGTTTTGGTTTTTTTTTTTTAGCTGTGATTAACATTTACAGTCAGTAGGCTTTAGATAAAAGAGATTACCCTCCCTAATGCGGGTAGGCCTCATCGGGACCTTTGAAGGTCTGAACAGCAAAGACGGAGGTTTCCCAGAGAAGAAAGAATTCTGTAGCCAGATTGCAACACAGAAATTCTGTCTGTGTTCCCAGCCTTCAGCCTCAAGCCTGCAACTTCAGTTCTTACCTGAGTCTCACTGGGACCCGCCAGACCCCACAGTCACACATATAGGATGTCCTATATATATCTCTTATAGATAGATATCTCCTATTGGTACAGGCTCTGTTTCTCTGAAGAACCCTGACTAGTACAGTCCACACCTTGAATGGCCTGCTCTCTCTTTCACCCCTGCAATACCGCTCACCTCTCAGAGCCTGGTGGAACCACGCCTCCTCCAGGAAACTTTCCCGGACCCCTTAGCAACCAGACATTCACGGCCTGTTCCAATCCAGAGGGAGTTCACACTGCCTTGAGACCTCACCTGGGTTCCAGATGTGAAACTGACCCAGCAGGGAGGGCTGCTGGCTCACCAGGGCCTTCTACTCTGGTCCCACTGGCACACAGTAGAGCCTGGAACCCAGGAGGGGCTTGTCCACAATTCCTGACTGGCTACCCTTGTGTTTCAAGCAGCCTGGTTAGTTTACAGAAGTCTCAGGGAGAAGGCCCCATGTGAGGAGCCCAGACCCCTGCTCAGGACACACATCTGCTTGGAAGGTCCCAAGACACCTTCACGGAAGGCATAAAGAAGGGCCCTTTGTTCTCTGTACAAAGGATCAAACTGTCCCCCACCATCTCACACACCTCTGACCCAACACGGCTGGGTGCAGCCTTACCCAAGGGGTCCGCGGGTCGTGGGGGAGGCAACCATGTGGGCAAAGGAGCTGGGGCCACCAGGAGGGCACGAGTCAAGCGGAAGAATGCCAGGAAAGCTGGAGAGGGTCACCAACTGGAGGCCAAGTTGCCACCAGTCTGCTCTCTCTGATCCACCCACACTCCCATGACCTCTGTGCTCTTACTCCTCGTATCTCTGAGTTCGTATAACTTAAATCTGTGGTGGGGCTTCCCTTGGAGCCTCCGTCAGAGGCCTAGGTTCTTAGGATTCTCGCTGGAACAGCAGCGCTAACGAGGGGGTGGGCTTGCTTCTTGTTTCGTGCTCTGGGCCACCCGTGCTTCAGGAGCCTGTCACCGGAGCCGCGGAATGCCCAAGAGCGCAGAGCCGGCCACGTCTCGGGCCCCCGAGAAACTGCGGGGCCACAGCTCGTCCACTCACCACCAGCCAGCCAGTCCTCAGGAAGAGGACAACCCCGAAAATGTTGATCATGCAGGACGTGAACACACCGTCCCAGGTCCCGAACAGCACCGGCTCCCGCACAAACAGCTGGCTCTTCCACCAGGGCTGGGGCTGGGCCAGCGCCCCCTGAAAACAGAGCACCCAGAATTCAGCTAGGCACACCGCAGAGAGGCTGGCGAGGGAAGGGAAGGGGACTGGAAGGGGACGGGGCTCGCCGAGCTCAGCTTGCCGGGCCGCCCTCCTTCTGGTGCAGGACAGGTGTGAGCCTGCACTGGGGGGTCTTGGAGGCTGTTTCCGCGGAAGGGTCACTGCTGTCTCCTGACAGTGACTCTCGTATCTACATGGGCAGAGACGAGCTGGCCAGCGGGTCGGCTCCCTTTCCTTCCTGCAGCTCAGGAGACTTCACTTCCCAGCCTCTTGGCAGGTGGGTGCGGCCAGGTGACTGAGTTCTGGCCTCTGGAAGGCAGGTGGGGGTCCTTCTAGTGAGCGTGGGATCCTGGGCCCCAGCTCAGGCAGCGGTCATGAGCTCTGGGTGAGGCCTCTTTCTTCCTTTCCTTCTTTCTTTCCCTCTCTCGCTTCCCTTCCCTTCCTTCCTTCCTTCTTTCCTTTCTTCCTTCCTTCATTTTTAATTCGATTAGCCAACAGAGAGTACATCATTCGATTTTGATATAATGTTCAATGATTCATTAGCAGCATGTGACACGTCCCCTGCAGGTCCCCCTGTCCCAGGAGTGGCTTCCAGAAGTCACTAATCTTCAGGTAGACTGACTTTATACATTCTGCTCCTCCATCCCTAACACCCCGAGATGAGTTCTGCTGTCGAATTCCCGCTGTTTACAACAGCCAGTGGCTGCTCTCCAGACTGGCCTGCTGTCCCAGCGACCTCCGGGCCCCCTCCAGCCCACCCCCTAGGATGGCATCATCCTAAGGCATCATCTGGCAGTTGTTTAGAATCAGAGGTTTGTAAGTGGTTAAACACACGCCTTCCTTATTTTTCCAGTTCAAAAATAACAAAGGCGCTGTAACAAAACACTCGAGTGGAAGCTCTCTGCTGAAGGAACTTTAAGCCCCTGGAGTATTACGGAAATACTCCAGGGGCTTAAAGCCCCCCAGTGGCAGCCGGTGCTGTGCACCCTCTTGTGCAGGGCTGGTCGGTCGGTCACCCTCTGGTACCTCCAGCCATGGCAGTGACGAGACTCTCACCTCACAGGGGTGGGGCGGGGGGGCAGCTATGAAGCTGTGTGCACAGGGACTCCAACCGAGCCTGTGGGTGATCTATAAACACAGTGAGGGGGCAGAAAGATCAAGAGTATGGGAACGAACGTCTACAGTCGGAGTCACAGGGGCCTGGCTCCTCAATGGCGAGAGCAATGGCCGCGCCCATGACCTAGTACCAAAGCCTGAGGCCCACTGGCCCAGGTCCCAACAAAAGGAGAGGAGCCCGTCCTCTCCTCTTTCCTTGTATCATGCACTCTCAGATCAAGAAAGGGCCTCAAAAAATCATCAGGGCCGTCAACGAAGACCTCAGACCCCTTGGCATCCCTGCCAGTGCCCAACGCCAGCCAGAGCGCCTTTCGTCTGTGTGTATTCCCATCCCTCTGTCTTTCACAAGCCACAGTGGCAGGATCTCCCGGAAGTCAGTAAATGTGAGAACGGTGACTGGGGCTCAGAGCAAAGACCCTGCTGACCTATGCTTGTCCTTGAACAAGTGCAACCACGGGACCTGTTTGGTGAATCCCAATGTCCGAATTCAGGACTTGGCCCAACCTCCCATCTGTATTCGCGTTCACTTTCCTACCAAGGCCTGTTTTCGGTCTGTTCTTAGAAACCGCAGTGACAATGCGGTGACAAACCGAGTGCCGCGGCTCTCGGCAACAAGGAGTAATACTTTGGAGAGTGCTTTCATGTTCCACAGCCATGTTCTCCTTTATCCTCACATCCCACCCAGGAGGCAGGCAGGGAGAGGGGTCCCTGTGTGCAGTGGAGGAAGGAGGCCAAGAGGTGAGGTGGGACGGCCGGGGAGTCCACGGCTGGGTTTGAATCCCCCACGCCAGACTAGAAAATCTGTACTTGGCCCTGACCTCTGGTGATGTGCCCTTTTCTTTCCTAAAAGTCAATTCTTTAGGTTCCCATTTCTAACACCCTGAACTTTGCTTCATGCCACAGGCGTCTGCCCTCCCCACGGGTCTCTCCCCATGCGGGTAGAAATCGCACTCCTCTTCTGTCCCAGCTTCTCCTGTCCCCCCTGAAGACTGCTTCATGTCCGTGTTTGTTTACCCATCGGCATCCAAGAAGCTTTCACTCCCGGGATCCCACTGGACTAACTCCTCAGCCTTAAAGGGGGTTCCCAAATGAGGCAGAAACCTCAGGAGGCTCGACACCCTGAGAATGAGAATGAAAGTAGCAATGGTTTAGAATGAGTTTGGTGGCCGGGCCATGACAGCTATCTCAGGACGCAGGAGGCTTGTTTACCAAGTGACAAAAGAATGCAACACAACATGACAAAAGATGCAAGACAATCTCAGTCTTCCCCAAAGCCCATGTGCTCCTCAGGGATCAGTAGAAAGGGCTTGCATTTGACCTCAAGGTTGCAACCCTGATATTCTTTGAGAGAGACCAGCAAAAGCCCAGAGAGAGAGAGAAGGAAGAAGAAAGAAAAGCACAGAGAAAGGGAAAGCGGATGAGACAGGGAACCCTAGAAGGAACTGTGAAGTAGGTAACATAGAGACGCCACGGGGCTCTTTCCCAGCCCCCCGCCTCCCCTGCCCTGACGCGCTGTCCCCGGACATCAACATAGGAGCAGCGCCAGTGCCCGCCCCTCAGGCCTCTCCCTTCCCCGCATCCTGCGGCGGCTCCACTGAAGTGCCCCCCCACCCCAGCCTGTGCCATGGCGCCACGGCCAACTTTTCCGGACACTACTGGCCACACAACTCAAACCAGCCACCTTGCAGAGTGACTGCTGGGCCCTCAGCTGGTACGATCGTGAAACCAGTCCTGATGTGTGGCTTTCCCCGCACACCCGGCTCTTCTCTGGCACCAGCTGTTGTCCTCTAATCCAACTCGGTCCAGATATGATCTGTCTGGAAACTGTCCGATCCCCCAACGCGGCTCAACCCCAGCACCACCCCCCCCTTCAGATGGCAGGCACCAGGCCAGGTTGTTCAGCCATGGTTCTGAGCAACTGGCTATAGGTCGGAGGCTCCCGTGACACCCTCCTTGGCTTCCATTAATTGGCTAGAACGTCTCTCAGAATTCAGAGAAACACTGACTTCCTAGATTACTACCTAGATTCTCCCCCGGAAGTTCTAGCCCTCTAAGCACGGTTGGTTCCCTGGCAAGGGAACCAAGACCCCATCCTTAGATGCTTTCCAGAAGTCACGCTGTTGACACAAACCCAGCTGTGGTTGAGAGGAGATGCTTATGAATAACCAGATACCCTTATCACTCTTCTCTCTCGGGAAATTCCGAGGGTGCTAGGAGCTCCATGCCAGGAATGGGGATAAAGGCCAAATAGATATTTCTTCTTATAAATCACAGTATCACAGCTGGCTCCTCCACACCCCTGCTGTCTCTGTGCCCCGCCAGCTTTTCCCAACCCCCTTTGCTCCTGCTCAGACAGGCTGAGGGCGCAGCCCTGGGTCTGCAGCCCGAGCAGACATCTCACGAGAGCACAGGACGTCAGCTTCTCCCCGACACTCCGGAGCCTCACACCCAGCTCCCCCCTTTACGGGAGGGTAAGGAATCCCCTCCCATCTCAGACATGCCCTACCACGAAGGCCACGACTCACAGACTTTCCCCCTGCCTCTCTACCCAGTCATTTCTATCCCTGAGGGAAGGAGGGAGTAGAACACCTGGGCTTATGGAGGGTGACAATCGGACCGGTTCTGAGCTATCTTTTTCTTTTTTAATCCAAAAAAAGCAGCCTCATTATTCAGCCTCCATTACACAGGTGCCAACGGGATGCAACACCGACAGTGGGGCCTCTGGGGCTGCCCCAGACTAAGTGCCATGCTCAGGCTGGACACAAGGCTGTCTCCCAGACCAGAGAAATCTGTCATTTTCTCTGGAACCATTTGCAGGGAGGTCCTGCTCCATGGCAGGGACCAAGTCTTGTCTTTCATCTCCAATTTGCCTGAGATGCTGTGGGGATCCACATGGGTGGCCCCAATAGCTCAGGGCCAGAAAAAAAAAGCTGAGTTCCCAGATGTCACTTTGGAGTCAGATGGCTAAGGGGAAGGTTCCACTGTTTGTAGAAGCCAGCTGGGCCCCTGAGGAAGGCTGCAAGGTGTTGCCAAAGTCCCGATGAACATCTGTGGGGTGTCAGACGCCAGAGTTGTCATCTTCAGAGTGACGCAGACAGAAACTCATGCAGCCTAGAAACGCTCTGGACACAGAACTTACTCGAGGCCCAGCTTAGGATGGGGCAGTTTGCTAACTAACTTCCACTAAGTTAGTTCTTAGATATCTCAGCGATTGCATTCGGAATCACTTTTTTTTTTTTTTTTTTTTTAAGAACTGAAGCATCAAAATTTCCAAGTGATGGGGGTGCCTGGGTGGCGCAGAAGATTAAGTGTCTGCCTTCAGCTCAGGTCATGATCTCCGGGTCCTGGGATCAAGCCCCGCATCTGGCTCCCTGCTTGGCAGGGAGCTTGCTTCTCCCTCTGCCTCTCCGCCCTGCTCCTGCTCGCTGGCTCTCTCTCTCCCTCACTCACTCTCTCTCTCCCAAATGAATGAATAAAATCTTGTAAAAAAAAAAATTTTTTTTTTTCCCCAAGTGACAGTGTTTCATTTGCAAGGGCCTTTTGAGACTTTCTGCTTCCTTCCAGATTTTGAAGATGCTAGGAATGCCCAGCCTCAACCCTTTCTCCATGGGTCTTGCCCACGCTTTCATTTTGTTCTTGGTAGAGCTAGAAGTGAAGTCGACCACAGTCTGGGTAAGGCTAGGAAGCTTCAGGCTCTTCCTGGTGTCTCCACCCAGTTGGCAAAATGACACAACCCCACAGGATGCCATGTGGTTAGTCTTGGTTTAAAAGACTCTGCGGGCAGAGGGTAAGAGGGCTGTGATTTCTGAGTGGAGGACAGCGGGTGCCAGAAGGGTGAAATGAACAGGCAGGTGGGCCTCTGGGGTCCCCAGCCCTGAACTGCAGTTTTAACCATTTCAAATGCTGGAGATTCACTCAGCTTGGGAAGCTCCGCCATGGGACACAGGGGCCATGGAAGGGAACTGCACAATTTTCAGAAGAGAAATTTGTTTCTGACACAGTCTTCTTTGACGGCAAAAAGAGAAAAAGGCGGTGCCGTCTCTACACCATCTAGATTCACGGTAGACAACCAGGAGCAGGTTTAGGGGAAAAAAAAAGAATTCTCTTCTTGAAACTGAAGTTCGGTGAGAGAACAGATTTCTTCTCTGTGGGGACTGGCTTCTCTGACTTGCAAGATGGGCACTGGCGGGCGCACGGTCTGGGATGGGGAGGCGGGAGATGATTTCCTTGCGGCTGGCGGAGTGGTGGGGAGGGGTGCAGACTGAAGACGAGCCGCATGCTTCCAGTGATCCGGGCAGAGCTGCAGTCCTCCCACACTGCAGATTCCTGAGGCTGGGCCAGGGAATCTGTCCTCCTGGAGGAGACTTTCCCGAGAGCCTGGGACCTCACGCCCGGTGGGGCAGGTGCGAGCGTAGCCAGGCTCTGGGAAGCTGGGCCCCGCTAGGGAGGGCAATGCCACGGCTCACCAGCCGGACCGGAGGGGCTCCCCGCCCGGGACACTGGGCACTGATCCAGAGGCACTGGACCAGGCCTGCTGAAGCTGCAGCAGGTGGTATACACGGAAGATGCTCTGTCCGTGGCTTTGTCCACTGAGAAAAGAAATGGCCACTGATCTGGAGGCGTGTGACTATTATTCCTCAGAATCCTGTCTTCACTCTGTCTCAAAGGGCTCAATCCCCGGGGGCTCCTGACGTGGCTCAGAGCCATGGAAGCGTCCATCCTCCACGCTGCCCACATCCCCTTGGAAATAGAGGAAAAGAACACCTGGGAATTCCACTCAGTCTTTACAGGTCTCTGTCTTCCTTATGGCTTCCACGGTAAGTGGGGACAGCCTGGTCCCTGCCCATCACCTGAGACAGCCAGCTGCCCCAGCCGGACCGGGCCAAGGTGCGTCGTGTTGGCCAGGGCTGCCTGGCCCACCAGCGAGCCACTCCCGCTCTGGGTGCTCTCGTCAAGCCCCAGGGGCGCATTCTGGTCCTGGCAGCTGAAAACTCTCTTAGACTCTCCCTGTCCTCGGATCTGGGCCCCAGCCATCAATTCCAGAATAACAACATTCTCTGACATGGATGTAAGAGGCTGAGGGGAAGGGAGGGGGCCTGCTATGGAGTCGACTAGGAAGCAGAGGTGGAGACTAAGAAGACAAAGAAGAATAAGAAACAGAACCCCTCAGAATGGGGGTCAGTGCCCAGCTTTCCTGAGGCCCCCCAGCCTAGCGGGGACAAGCCTGGCAGGGCCCCAGGCACACCCACCTTAGCGCCGCTCAGGGCAAAGGTTTTCCCTTCCGAGGCTCCTGGGACTGGGAAGAAGCCAGGCCTTGCCCTCGGAGCCCAGGGCCCCTCACCCCACACGGGCCACACCACGGCTGCCTGCTGGGGGTCTCACTGCAGAGAGACGTCTTTCTCCTCTGACTAGAGAATCTCCATACTTGAGCGGAGCATCTAGAAAGGCAGGGAAACTGTCCCTGAGATGTGCCCGGAGGAGGAAACACTCAGCTTCCAGCACCCAGGGTACCGAGCAGGGGGGAGAGAGGAAAAGGTCTGCCCTAGGCAGGGAGCGGAGCCCCTGCCCAGGAGCCTCTTGCAATGGCCTCCAGCAGGCCACCCACCAGGCCTTCACGAACACATGTGACACATGAGATGACGCCTTTGCTCTCTTCTGGCAGCAGGAGGAAAAGAGACCAGGTGAGAAACTCTGCTTCCACCCACGCAGGTCAGGGGAGGGTCAGAGCAAGACAAGGCCTGTCCCTTCCCTGCAGACAAAGCACATCCGCAGAGACTGCTTCTGCCTGAAATAGACACACATGAGCCAGCAGTTTGCTTTCTGATAGCCGATTATTTATTAACTACACATCAGAGAGGACGCCATCAGAGAGGACGCCACAGAACGGTGATGCAGTGGGCCGGGTGGGGGCCGTCTCCCTCCCCTCTGGCTCTGGACAGGCAGGGGTGGGGGGCGGGAGCTGGGGCGGGGGACTGCGTGGGCCAGAGCCCTCCTGCGGGCAGTCAGGTGCCGACAGCAACACACCTGCATCGTGAGTTTCTGCACAGTTCAGATGAGATGAGAATTGTGAAGGCTTTTTGGAAGCAGGAAGCACAACAGGCAAGTTTAAATGTGGGTGAAGGTCCCCACAGGGAAGTGGGGAGGAAGAGTGGGAAAAGAGGGCTTCTGGACAGTGCATTTCCTCTCTTCACCACCTAACTCGTCGGCCCCATTTCAGGGAAATCCTTGCTCTGTAGCTCAGCCCTGAAGGCCGCCCTCCCAAGCCCTGGCCTGTGCCGGTGAGGGTTCTGTCACCCAGACCCACACAGGGAATGGAAATGGCCCCGCCGCGGAGGAGGGAAGGACCCGTGCGGAGTGGTCAAAGTCTGATTTCCCCGGATTCAAATCTGGACAGCACCTTCGCTCAGTATCGATTTAAGCATTGCTAGAAACGTGAGACCTTTGTGGCAATGTGGGTCTCCTCTGCCACATGGTTCGAAAGCCACGGTCTCCATCCAGTAGTTTCTCCACGCCTGCACACCCCAATCCTGGCCCAAGGCCGAGAATCTCCCAAGGCACGACTGGTCACCCCACCGCAGAGCCCCGGGAGGGGTAAGCCCCTCAGACACCGTGCCTACCGGCGGTTCTGCCTCCCGGGACCCCACAGCGGAGCCTTCCCAGTGCAGCCACTTCTGCCCGTGGGACTCAGAGCCCAGAGACACAGTGTTCTAGATGCCTGCTACGGTCCCACAGGTGGCGGGCGCCCACGGCAGCAGTGCCACGGCCGCCTAAACGGGAGCATCCCCTGCCCTTCCCAGCCTCCTTGGCAAACGGGCAGAGCCTTCCTTGCAGGACTCAGGCTGACCCTGGAAAGTCCACCTGGCTTTAACGTCAGGAGGAGCAACATGGACCCTAACGCGATCCCTCAGGAACAGGGACACCAGCTAAAAATCAACTGCAATGGGTGCCTGGGTGGCTCAGAATCAAATCAAATCAACAAGGATGAGAGAAAAATTAGACTGACAGAAACAAGTTGGCCTAACTGTACTTCAAACGAGTAACACACCCCCACTGAAGGTGGGAAAAGAACTGAGCCAGGATAACTTTTGAATACGGTTCTTTGTCCATGTGCTCTCAGTCTAAAGACCAAAACAACTACAAATGTTCAATTCTAGATAGAGAGGTTTTGGGGTTTTTTGGGGGGGTTTTGTTTTTTGTTCTGCAGGGGTAGGAGTTATCAATTCTAAATCTACCTTCTGTGAATTGTAGGATTGAGCAAATGGGTAAATGTAGATGAGAGTTCAGTTTCTCACTGTTGGGGAAGGGAGTTACAACTGAAGACAGAGGGATGAGGAGAAGAATGACCCCTGGGTGATGGATTGAAATGAGAAGTATCAGTTTCAATTTGTGGTTTTTAATATAGATAGAAAAATACAGAACTAGGGGCGCCTGGGTGGCTCAGTGGGTTAAAGCCTCTGCCTTCAGCTTGTGTTATGATCTCGGGGTCCTGGGATCGAGCCCCACATCGGGCTGCTTCCCCCCCCCTCTGCCTGCCTCTCTGCCTACTTGTGATCTCTCTCTGTCAAATAAATAAAAATAAAATCTTAAAAAAAAATACAGAACTAGATATGTGTGTGTGTTTACATTCCTTCTCTGTGTCCACCTGAAGGCTCTAAAGCAAAGACACCCCCATAGCCATCAACATCCCGAGCACCGAGATCTTGATCTTTAAATACAATTCCTCACTTTAAGGAACCAAGACCCTTTGGAGAAATGGCTGATTCAGGGCTGGGGAAGAGAAAGTACAAAATGAGCCTGGCATATTTTGTGCCAAAAAGTAAGAAAGTGCTAGAAAGAAAGAAAGAAAGAAAGAGAGAGAGAGAGAGAGAGAGAGAGAGAGAGAGAAAGAAGGAAGGAAGGAAGGAAGGAAGGAAGGAAGGAAGGAAAGAAAGAAAGAAAGAAAGAAAGAAAGAAAGAAAGAAAGAAAGAAAGAAACAAACAAACAAAGAAAGAAAGAAAGAAAGAAAGAAAGAAAGAAACAAACAAACAAACAAAGAAAGAAAGAAAGAAAGAAGAATGTGACAAAAGGACATAACAGCCAGCTTGCAGGGGTTCCGAATGGCCAACTCTGGGCTAATTTAAGCATCAAAATAATAATAGCAATAGAATTTTTAAGTAACAAAATAAGAATCTGAGTCCATACAGATGTAAATAAATGAATATATTAAAATGAGGAAGAAGAGAGTCTTTATTTTTTTAAAAGATTTTATTTATTTATTTAACAGAGAGAGAGAGATCGCAAGTAGGCAGAGAGGCAGGCAGAGAGAGAGGGGGAAGCAGGCTTCCCGCTGAGCAGAGAGCCCGATGCAGGGCTCGATCCCAGGACCCTGAGATCACGACCCGAGCCGAAGGCAGAGGCCCCAACCCCTTGAGCCACCCAGGCGCTCCAGGGAAAGTCTTTCTTTACAGAAGAACACCAACTAACATCTGCAGAAGGACTGCTGTTGTCAGAAGAATCACCATTTTGCAACTATCAGAGTCCTAAGTGATTCTGTCCAGAACCACCATCCACGGGCACTCCTGCCAGTAGGTGAAAGACTGATGAGGAACAGGGTATTTCCACAGTCTCAAAGTATCCTCAACAAACTGTTTATTAATTACAAAGGCAAAGTCAGTAACTTTAGGCTGGATTAACTTAACGGACACTTTAAATAAGTAAGCAGAGTTAGCATAGCCAACAAGGGGACAAACGGAAATCCTATACCTTCTAGAGGAGAACACAACTATCACTTCTAGGGTATTCCTGCCAAAAACATAAAGGCTAAATCTAACTGTGAGAGGTCATGTCCCAAACTGAGGGATGTTCAGCAAAATAACTGGCCGGTGTTTTTCAAAAAATGTCATGACAGACCAGGAAAGGCTAAGTGACAGTTGCAGATTAAAGAAGAGTAGAGACAGGACAACTAGGTGCAATGTGTGACCCTGGATGGGACCTGGGCCCCGGGGGAAGAATGCTATAGGATGTGGGGGGAATAAGTGGCAGAAGTGGAATGTGGGACCGAGGACCAGATAATAGGATGCCCCAAGGTCACATTTCCTGATCTCAATAAATATACTGTGGTTCGGTAAAAGAAAATTCTTGTTCTTAGGCAACACACACTGAAGAATAGGGCTTCATGATGTGTACAAAGATAGGGCTACATGATGTGTACAAATTACCTTCAGATGGCTTAGGGGAAAAATACAGAATATGATATATATTAGAATATATACACAAATATACACACAAATGGAATAGAAACAGAGAGAGCATACTACTGATGAAGCCAAAGAACAAAATGTTAACAAGTGGTAAATCTGAATCAAGAATATATGGGCATTCTTGGGGCGCCTAGGTGGCTCAGTCGGGTAAGCATCTGACTTTAGCTCAGGTCACGATCTCAGGGTCCCGGGATCGAGCCCCACCACACACAGGCTGTGCTTCTGGCCCTGCCCCCACACCCTTGTGCACTTGCTTTCATTCTCTCTCCCTCAAATAAATAAATAAAACCTTAAAAAAAAAAAAAAAGAATATATGGGCATTCTTTGTGCTACTGCAACTTTTCATGATTGTGAAATTCTACCAACATGTTAAAAGTTTAAAAATAAATAAATAATGAGTTCGATAAAAGCTATATTTTATGCAAGGAGCCCACTTATTTTAAAAAATTGCTTGTACACTCTTGTGCCCAATATGAC
>CM053603.1:125370051-125388858 GCA_028646535.1 Procyon lotor | reverse complement strand
GGGAGAAGCAGGCTCCCTGCCGCGCAGAGAGCCCGATGTGGGGCTCGATCCCAGGACCCTGGGATCATGACCTGAGCCGAAGGCAGACGCTTAACGACTGAGCCACCCAGGCACCCCAAGATGTGTTTTTTTAAAATATGAAACTATACTTATAACTGGAAGGGAAAAAAGAACAGGTGCTACCAGCAGATCAGACATTTGAGGAAATTCCTACAGATGGGCTTGGAAAGGGGAAGAAAAAGCAAAGGAGGGAGAAACAGGGCAGCCAAAAGAAGAGCTAGCTGTCTTTCAAGGAGCCTGAGCACCTCCAAGGTCAGAGCCAGCTAGCTCAGCCAAGGCGTGGACATGGGCAGGGCATCCACTGGGCATAACACGATCTTGAAGGCAAAACCGTGGTTTTATTAAAGCACGGGGACAGGACCCATCGACAGAAAGAGCTGCACTGCGGTTGTGAGGGGTGGCAGTTATATACGTTCAAGGTGGGAGGGGGCTAGGGGTAGTGTTAAGTCTCTAAGAAACTGGGAAGTAAGGTTTCCAGGACCTTGAGGGGGTTAGCTATTGTTAGGAAAAGTCATTTATTGGGGCGCCCAGGTGGCTCAGTCGGTTAAGTGTCTGCCTTCAGCTCAGGTCACGATCTCAGGGTCCTGGTATCAGGCTCCTTGCTCAGTGGAGAGTCTGCTTCTCTCT
The DNA here is from genome assembly GCA_028646535.1 of Procyon lotor. Taxonomy (NCBI): domain Eukaryota; kingdom Metazoa; phylum Chordata; class Mammalia; order Carnivora; family Procyonidae; genus Procyon; species Procyon lotor. Next base: position 125,388,171 of record CM053603.1, on the reverse strand, counting down.
GTCCCTCTCCCCCTCTCCTGGCTTTTGTGGGCTCTCTTTCTCTCTCTCTAACAAATAAATAAATAAAATCTTAAAAAAAAACAAAAAAAGGGAAAGTCATTTACTACTATCTAGTAAAACATTAGTCATGAAACCCTTCAGATGTGTATCAGTGGGCCATGTGCTTGGAGGATGATTGTTAACATATACCTTGAGGGGTAGAGATAAAGTTAGTTTCCAAAGGAATTTTTATATGTTGAATTAGACTTACAGGATCCTGGAGGTCAGGATAATGTTAAGCTTAGATTGCCTTCTGCCCTTAGCAAACTATTAACATCAAGGCAGTTGAGTTCCTAGAGGAAGGTCATTCTGTCTGTTCCAAGGACTTCTCAGTGGGCTGTAGGCAGTGAGGAAATTTAATTTTTTCTTTTGCCTTTGTTTCCCGCATCATTGAGGACCCCAAAGAGCTTTTGTTTATGTGTGTTATATCTATCAATATTTACAATATCAGAAATTTAAAGGGAGGTCTTTTTAATTATTTATTAATCACTTAACTATCATAGTAATAACCTCATTATCTGTTCAAATTAATGCCCAGTTCTCATGAAAAATAACTACTGTCCAAAACAAAACCACTTAATAAAAAGAGGCCTTGTGATACATTTTGCAGATCATTCTAACGTCTGGTCTGACAGAAGACAGCTGGACCTGGCTATCTACTTCAGCATTCAATCTGTTGTGAAGCATTGTTTTTGAAATATGTGACAAAAATTTGACCTCCCCCGTTCCACAGTTAGACGGCAAGGGTAGTTACTACCACCAGTCCATATGTGAAAAAAATTACTGTCGCCCAAAAGATGAGGATCACAAAACAGGGTGACATGCGGCATAAGAAACAGCTACAGCTGGGGCGCCTGGGTGGCTCAGTCAGCTAAGCAATTGCCTCTGGCTCAGGTCATGAGCTCAGGGTCCTGGGATCGAGCCCCACGTTGGGCTCCCTGCTCAGCGGGGAGTCTGCTTCCCCCTCTCCTTCTGCACCCCCTCACGCACTCTCTCCTCTCTCTCTAATAAATAAATAAAATCTAAAAAAAAAAAAGAAGAAGAAAGAAAGAGAGGGAGGGAGGGACAAAGAAACAAAGAAATGGCTGTGGTCACACAGGAGCCAGAAAAAAAGGAAAGGAACCATGAAAGAAATTGAGACGCTGTAGCTCAGAGCAGCAGAGCTTTAATAACTTCCTATGACGTTTTCTGCTCCACAAGTCCAATAACATCACTTGGGGATTCAGCTGAGCACACATACCTCACCATTATAAATGCTATTTCTAGGTTTTAAGTTTGTTTTTTTTTTTTTTTTTTTTTAGGTTTTAAGTTTTTATAACCAGCCATTACAAATGTGGAAATGTTCATTATAATTATAGAAAAAGATATAAATTTTATAAACCTTGACAATGTAAAAATTATAATCCAACCAACAAAAAATGAGAAATGAAATGAGGTCAAATGGATGGAAGAGTAAATGTGCCAATGTCTTCTTTTTTTCAGCTCAGGAAGCAACATGTAAATGATTAATACATGGATAACTTGGTCAAGAAACTAAGGTACAAATAGACAACTTAAAGGAAATGAAAACCAGAAATCAGAAGCAGTGAGTATCTCTGGGAAGTATGAGTGAAGGCTTTTAATTTTATACCATTCTCAGTTGTTTGAATTGTTTTTTACTGCATGCATGGAGTACTTCATGATAAAAATACTTTTTTTTTAATGTAAACAAATAATTAACAAATTATTAGAAATATTGTTAAAATAGAATGGGGTTTTGGGTGCCTGGGTGGCTCAGTGGGTTAAAGCCTTTGCCTTCGGCTCAGGTCATGATCTCAGGGTCCTGGGATCGAGCCCCACGTCCGGCTCTCTGCTCAGCAGGGAGCCTGCTTCCCCCTCTCTCTCTCTCTGCCTGCTTGTGATCTCTCTCTCTCTCTCTCTGTCAAATAAATAAATTAAAAATCTTTAATTAAAAAAAAAATAGAATGGGGTTTTGTGCTGACCTATAGTTAGTTGTCCTGTTTTTAACTCAACTTTATTTTTTGCAGCGCCAGGAGAAGCCCGTGGTTTCAATCACAGTTTACATGTGTTGGGTAGACGGGATACTTAAAGAGAGTAAAGCCTTCCGTAAAGTTAATGTTTGTTCTTACAATCTGTGTATCTTTTTTTTTAAGATTTTATTTTTTTATTTGACAGAGAGAGACACAGCAAGAGAGGGAACACAAGCAGGGGGAGTGAGAGAGGGAGAAGCAGGCTCCCCGCTGAGCAGGGAGCCCGATGCGGGGCTCGATCCCAGGACCCTGAGATCATGACCTGAGCCGAAGGCAGAGGCTTTAACCCACTGAGCCACCCAGGTGCCCCACAATCTGCGCATCTTTTAAGAGAAATTATAATTTGGTTTTGCTTTTTGTTGCTCTTGACTGATCACTGCCTAAAACAAACACGGAAAGTGACTGAGTCGTGGCTTCCTGCTTTAAGTGAAATTTTCTAAGCACTGGGATTCGCGTTAGAGCACATGTCTCATCTGTGTCAGACGTGACTGGTGAGGGCTACCAGGCCACCACCACCGTCCAGCTCATCGGAAAGCATTCAAGTCCTCTAACTGTTTCCAGGGACTGTTTAGGAAAAGAACACAGGAGATTTTTTTACACAGACCAGAGATTTTTACACCACTCTCTTTTCCCTCTGTCTTTATGCCTGGGAAGCAGAAAACATTCACACACCAAAATAAAAACAAAGGAAATGTAAACAGGATGCTTTCTCCTGAGAGATGGAAACACTATCTTCTTGGAAGGACATCAAAACCTGCACAGGCAGGTTTTTGCCAAACTATTCTAAAGCGACCACCATCACTATACTCACCATAGTCCTTTGATTAGGTATCAAAACTCAGAAAGACAAAAATATACATTTTAAGGATCAGATTCAGTTATACTTGATAATGATTGAAGAGCAAAAAGAGATCATGAATTATATTCGGGGATATATATTTCTTTAAATCTCACTATGATTATTTAATATTGTTCTATGAATATAAAACCATCTAGTGTTTAAATGTGATCCTGAGGAGATACCTTTTGGCCAGAGAAAGGAAAGAATGAATGGAAAAACATCCACCCCTTTGGAAGTCAGAGGGTTCAATCAGGCCAGACCAAGGTGTAAGCACCACCTAAAGGCACCTTCCTCAAATTACAAGAATAGTGCTTCAGCCAGTGGGATTCTCCTCGCAAGCCCTGATCTATTAAAAGATGGCAAGGACGGTGTCTTTTCTCTATCTGTACTCTCTACCCTAAGGAAGTAAGAAGTTTTAAAGTCTCCCAGTTAATCCATCCACGGTTAGGCGGAATGTATTAATGTTTTCTCTTTTCTATATCTTACAATATGATAACATCTTCAAAATCTTGCGTGTTGCCTGGGTGGCTCAGAGGGTTAAAGCCTCTGCCTCTGCCGAGCCTCGGCTCGGGTCTTGATCTCAGGGTCCTGGGATCGAGCCCTGCATTGGGCTCTCTGCTCACAGGGGAGCCTGCTTCCCCCTCTCTCTCTCTGCCTGCCTCTCTGCCTACTTGTGCTCGCTCTCTGTCAAATAAATAAAGTCTTTAAAAAAAAAAAAAAATCTTGCGTGCTGAAGAAAGATTGACACGCCCCCTAGAGTTAACCAATTCTTAGAGATAGCAGAGGGCTGGCCAGGAGTATGCCTTTCATATGCAGACCAACTAATTTTCTGAGTCTGTCCCCCAAATCATCCCTTTTTATCTAACCCTCACACACCAAGCTAATGTTTCCCCTGTCTAAACCATCGCAGGGCCACGCACTAGGCAACTAGAAAACACCCCTAAAGCCTGAAGCCCACCAGAACTCTTGCAGTGAGCGAGGCAATCCTAAACTCCCTTGCCCTGTTTTCCCCACGGAAAACCCAATAAAGGCTGAGGCTCAGGCCGTCCCCTTACTCCTGTTTCCGCCTTCTGACCAGAACCTGAGGCTTCCCCTGTGGCCGCGTGTGGCATGGGATCCCCACCCCCCTTCTTTTGGGAAATGAAAGTATACTGTAAATTCCTTCAAAGTCATTGGCCTCTTCGTGTCATCACTCAGTCCCCTCCATAAATGAAGATCCTCTGGGTACACATGAGACAAGACCCCGCTTAAGTCCTTTCAGTGAAGAATCACTTCTGGTCCAGTTTCTAGGGCACCTTCGTTCATAAAACGTCTCCCTTCCCCTTTTTACAAATAGGCAGCATTTTTGGCTCAACTGTAATCTGGGGAGTTGCAAGCGGGGCTCTACAACGGAAAGGGAGAATGACAATAACACTAATGATAATAATAATAAAGGGAGAGAAGTCTCTTCGGCCATCTCCAAAAGTTGCTTCTGGCACTGAAGCCACCAGCTAAAGCTTCAAGAACCTTCACTTGCATGGAGTCCCTTCCAAAGATGATACCTCATTCTGTATTTGTCATTTGTATCTTTTAACTAAAGACAATCTCTAAAATCAGACAAGTTTCACACGCTACAAAAACTGGGAGGGCGAGAGGGGTCCTGGCCCAGGGACCCCTGATGTGAGCCCCTCTCTCCATCCAACCATTCCAGGCCTCTGTTTCCTTATCTGTAAAAGGAAGGACCAACAGGGAGGTTTTGTATTTTTTCTTTTCTTTTTTTATGAATCAAGCGATAGAGGTGTTTGTTCGTTTTTTAAGATTTTATTTATTTGACAGAGAGAGGGGTCACAAGTAGGCAGAGAGGCAGGCAGAGGGAGGGGGAAGCAGACTCCCTGATGAGCAGAGAGCCCGATGCGGGGCTCGATCCCAGGACCCTGAGATCATGACCTGAGCCAAAGGCAGAGGCTTTAACCCACTGAGTCACCCAGGTGCCCCTCGACAGAAGTTTATTAAGTGAAGATGCAGAAAAAGCTCTCAAGAGTGAGAGGGGTTGCCAATGAGGGCCTCTAGGGTTGGCCTTTTATAGAAGGCTAACCAGGAAACTTAAATCCTTTTAACATCTCTATTGATAACACCTTCAATGGCTTACTTCCTTTTTAGTGGCTAGTTATTCTTGTTGGTCACAGGTGATTATCATAAAGATACCCACCCCCCCCAAGCCTAGGGCAAGGTGACCCTTCACCCCACATGCCTAACCTGGGGTAGGGTGGACTTTTTTTTTTTTTTTTTTCAGAGAGAAAGCACACAAATGTGGGGGCCGGGGCAGCAGGGGAGAGGGACAAGGAGACTACCCACTGAGCAGGGAGCCCCATGACCTAGGGCTCCATTCCAGGACCCCAGAATCATGACCTGCCCAAAGACAGACACTTAACCAACTGAATGACCCAGGCACTCCAGGCTGCTTTTGTCTGAAGTTTCCTTTTCCTTTCTCCTCAGCTCTATTTCTCTACATACTAATAAAGCAATACGCTATTACCTCCCTTGTGGCCACCAAGGCTCATTTTGCATACTGGCTCTTTTTTTTTTAAGATTCTATTTATTTATTTGACAGAGAGAGAGACACAGTGAGAGAGTGAACACAGTGAGAGACGGAAAACAAGAGAGGGGAGTGAGAGAGGGAGAAGCAGGCTTCCCTCGGAGCAGGGAGCGCCATGTGGGGCTGGATCCCAGGACCCTGGGATCATGACCTGAGCTGAAGACAGACATTTACCCAGGCACCCCTGCATATTGGCTTTTGAAGATTCCAAACCAAGCCTGGCAAACGCATGGCAGTCGGTTCTTAACTGTACACTGGCTAATGCGGGCACAGAAAACAAGGGCAAATTTTTTGCAATGAAGCCTGACACCAGCGCTCAAAATAATATCGTAACCTAGAGACAGGATGCGTTAAGCTCAATCCAGAGCTATGTCACCGGTCAGCACTTGCGGTTGCGGCCCACCCCGGCCCTTCTGCGCATGTGTCCTGGGACGGGTCACCAGACACCTCTAGCTCTGTTTCTAGACATGCCGAGAAAGGGGGCTGGGCCAGAGGTTTCTCAGAGCCCCTCTGCCTCTCCTGCTGGTGCTACCTCCCTGCTCACCAGCATCCCACACTCGACCAGACTCTCTTCTTTACTCTGACCATCCTCAGCTAACCCAGGGAAGCCACTGACCTGAGGAGGAGAGCAAGGAGGATGAGAGGGCAGAGAAGGGAGAGGGAGAGCAAGGAAGACGGGCAACGCTGGGGGCTCATTCAGGTCGGCTGCGCTCACCCTCTGGAAACCAGCCTGGAAACACCTCCCCGCCACCTCAAGCCAGCAGCCAGGGCACCGACTTCCGGGGTCTGCATGGGGCTCTTTTCTAGCGGCCTGACTAGTCAGATGTTAGCACCCAGATTTCCTAGAAAAGGGTCCTCATGGACTACTCCTGCGGGAGCCAAGTTTTTGGAGAAAGGCTGGACGGGGAAGAAAGAATCCAAGTCACTCATACGAGCTAATCTGCAGCTTCGGGGGACTTGGGGACTTCCTGTTGCATAACCCAGCTTCCCTTTAGGTTTCTCTAGAGACCATCCAACCCTGGGAGAAGAAGACAACCTCAGATTAGTTGGAGGCATTCTTTATTCCATAGTAATTAGGATATTTCAGGTTTGTCTGGGCTTTTCTTTTTTAGTAGACTTAATTTTCTTATTTTTTTTTTAAATAATTTTTAGTTACTCAAGTTTATGGTTTTTTTAAAGATTTATTTATTAGAGAGAGAGAGAGAGATCACAAGTAGGCAGAGAGGCAGGCAGAGAGAGAGGGGGAAACAGGATCCCTGCTGAGCAGAGAGCCCGATGTGGGGCTCAATCCCAGGACCCTGAGATCATGACCTGAGCCGAAGGCAAAGGCCTTAACCCACTGAGCCAGCCAGAAGCCCCTAATTTTCTTATTTTTAAAGATTTTATTTATTTTATTTGACACAGAGAGAGAGCACAAGTATGGGGAGCAGCAGGCAGAGGCAGAGGGAGAAGCAGGCTTCCCGCTGAGCAGGCAGCCTGATGCAGGGCTCGATCCCAAGACCTGAGCTGAAGGCAGACGCTTAACTGACTGAGCCACCCAGGTGCCCCGCGATCTCAGTTTTAAGATCTCCAGCAATAGCTATTATCAGAGATCCTGGTAATCATATGCACTCAGTAAATACCTGGTGAGCTAAGCGGAATTTCCTCACTCGTCCGAATGCTAAAAGCACCTGCTCTTGCTAGACATCACACCTCCCCAGCATGTGGACTTGCCATCTCTCCCTGCAGCCTACCTGCTTTCTCCTGCCAGCTTAATCTTGCCGACTCACCATATCCACCATCACAGTCCTCTCTGGCCAGGGACTAGAGGCTCCAGGCCGGGTCCTTGCTCATATGGCATAAGAGGCTGAAAATCAGGTACTCCCGCCCCATCTCACTGAATAACCTGAATAACTTGCCGGAGGGCCCAGGACATCCAGGGGCACAGTCAGACTTTGGAACTCAGCCTCTCAGGTTCAAGTCCACCACCACACCACACCTTGCCATAGTGAAGTGTGCGAAGACAGAGCATCCCAGAGCAAGACTGGTTCCTGCAGAGGCTCAGCCAGTTCTCAACACACACACACACACACACACACACACACACACACACACGTGCACGCACACACACGCACATGCTCACACACACGTGCACACGCTCACAAACACATTCTCAAGCCACTCTGCACTCATCTAGGTCTAGAAAGTGTCCCATCCTCCTCAGCGGACACCCACCCAGCTGGTTGTCCTGGACAAGGTCCCACATTCTGGCTTCAGCCGCCAGAATAATCCTGGATTTGGGACTTAGGTCTCTGCTGTGCTGAGCCCTGCAACGGCTCCCCCTGGACCTTCTGACTACTTAGATCACTACACTATGGAACAAACACATACTGCTCACCCTCGTGTTAGTATTGGCCAACATTTACTGGCTTCTTACTATGAACCAAGCAGTATACTGAATATTTACAGGAATTATCTCTTTCTTTAAGACTTTATGTTTAGTTACTTATTTGAGAGAAAGAGCATGAATTATCTCTTTTAATCTTTGTAACTCCCTAAGGCAGGTTTTATTACTGCACCCATCTTATAGGTGAGGAAACAGAGGCTTACCTAAGTTAAATAAGTTGTCCAAGGTCACAACGTATTAGAGTCAGTACCCTTGACACCACACTATTAACACCACACTATCAAGCCTCTTCTCAGGTGGCCCAGTTAGTACTGATACACACACACACACACACACACACACACACACACACACACACAACTACTCCCTCTGGTCTCAAGACAGTTAAAGTGGAACCAAGAACCCATCCATTCATCTTTCCACCTTCCTCACAAGCATCCCCACTCTGCCCAAATTTCTTGAGAACTACTTTCTGGTCACAGTGACCAAGAGAAGAGCAGATCTGCACTGAGGGATCTGGCATGGGGCTGCTTTCTTATTCTCTTGTTCTCCAAGCTCCAAAGCTCTTAGCAGAATTCCTGACTCCCAAGGCTAAAGATAGAAGAAGGTTCATAGGAAACTTCTGGAGGGCCAGCCCCTCCCAGAGGTCAGTTGCACACATGTTAGCTACCCAATCTGCTATCCGCTCTCCACACAGGCCTCTGATTTATCATCTGGGTGGCTCTGCTCTACCACCAGGGCGGGAGGCCAAGAGCAAAAAGGATTAAAGTAGGGCCTGGCGACAAGTACGCCTGGGTTCCAAATGGCTCTGTTGTTTCAGCTGTCCAACCCAAATCATCCTATTTCCTCCAGTATGTGGCTGGGAGGGTTAAGTGAGGTGAGGCAACATCAAATGCTCATTCTGCTCGGCCTGGGCTGTGTTTCCTAGTTTCACTACGTATATGCTCTCTTTCCGCGGTACTTCAGCACCTGACGCAAATGGCAGCCCGGGGAGCTCGGTTAAGTAGAACCAGTACTAACTGAGCACGTTCTACATGCTGAGCACTAACGGCAGGTACTGAGGACGCGACAACAGAGAAGGAGTTCACAGTGCTCAGGGAGATCGGAAAGAAACAACTTGTTTCCACGCCACACGGTCAGTGCTGGGGGGAGAGCTTGCAGCTCAAGTAGGGGGAGCTGAGTCATGGGAGGCCTTGGGGACCAAGATAAGGAGTTTGAGCTGAGTCCTGAAGGCAGTGAGACACCACAGAAAAGCTTTCAGCAAAGGAGTCGAATGCACAAATTTATGCCTTAGTAAAGGATCATTTAAGTAGCAATGTGGAGAAAGAAGTTGAGGCTATGAATCCCCCAATCCAAAAATGGTGCCCTGGACAGGACAGTGCAGGGAGACAGAGGAAAGGGGTGGGTTCCTAAATGTGTAGATGGTGAACACCAAGGGCCTTGACCCCGAGCACGGTCCAGCCCCTCAGTGTTTGGAGAGACGAGGATACAGAGGCCTTGCAGCCACCACAGTTTTAAAAGCAAGCCTCTCTTAGGGCACCTGAACTCGCCTTTTGCTACCTGCTGCTTGTTGATTGGGTTACTCAACTAACAGTCATCATCCACTTAGATGCCAGGCACTGCCTTCCATACTCGGAAGGTTCCAGTGCCCAATCCATTGAGTGAGAAGTCTCAGCAAGGACGGAAGGGGAAAGACACAAGCACAAAGCCTGGAGAATGGTGACCTGTGGCTGGAGTGTGGGGCACAAACAAGATGCAGGCTCAAAACTCCGGCAGGATCAGCCGGGGCAGGGCCTCAGCTAAGGAGCTGAACTCCAGCTGGTGGACACGGGGAGCCACTGAAGGCTTTTAACAGGGGCGAGAGGGTGGCAGCTGAGCCTTCACAGATCCCTATCACAGAGGGAACCAAGAATGTCTAACTTGTCTCTTGTTTTGGACTTCCTGGGGACAAGAGCCTCATGTTTTCCATCTGGGTATCTTTTTCATGCCTATCACCGCAGCCGTTATTTTGGAAGCGGTCCACAAATAACATGGTAAGTGTGTAAACACTCGTGTACAGTCTTACATATCCAAAGAAAACACATGGGCAGTATGGGGAGAAGCTGGTCAAGCGCAATAAAATGTAAGACCCCTGACTAACCAAGGTCTCCCTGCAGGTCCTTGGCCGCACCAAGAACGCACAGTGCTGGGCAGGCGTTCTCAAACATCTGTGAGGAGCTAGGCCAAGTCTCCAGTCCCCCCCCTCTCGGCAGCATGGAAACGGCCAGGGCTGGGTGTGAGGAGCTGAGTGCAAGGGGGCAGAGCTACAGCCCGGGCCTGCCTAGGAGAACGGGGGCAGTACCTGTGCCGGCTACTGGCCTCTGCCAGCCACCAGGCTGCATTCCCTCCCGTGTACCTGTAAACTGGAAGAGTTTGGATTCCCAGCCAGTTTGGAGTCCCCCAGCAACTTGGAACCCCATCTGCCTCACCAGCCTACCAGCTTCTACCCTTTGGCTCAGGACACTCAGGTTCTGGAGCCCGCTCTCTGGCAATTGTGTGAGGCCTCGAGTTGATTCTCTCCCCTCTCAGCAGGCTCATTCCTCCCTTTATGCCAGAAACTCTCCTGCTCTTCTCTACAAAGTAGGAGAGAAATCCAAGGGACAGCGAAAACTTCAAGGTTGGGTGATCCTTCAACGGCGAAGACCGGTGCAGGTAGTTTCCTGATAAACACCAAAGCACGGCTTTTTACTCTTTAAGGGATTCACTGTATTTCTGCAGAGACCCACGTCAATTCCATAGCTAGGTTGACTATTCCCTATGACTAATCATCAACAGGGGAAGGAGAAAAGAAAAAAAAGAACCTGCAGCCATCAGGAAATTGAGAAATCCATTTTGATGTGGAAAACCAAGGCAGAAGAAAAATTATTAAATTTCCTTACCACTTGCAGCCCATTGACAAACCCCTGAAATAGAGTGACATTCCTCTAGGGACTCAACTGCCCCAATGTTAATACTTTGCTAAGGGCAAAAGGCAATCCTAGCCTGACCCCCTCCCCCCAGGATCCTGTAAGTCTACTTTAACATGTAAAAATTCCTTTAAAAATTTCCTTTATTTCTAACCCCTCTAAGATACATGTTGGCAATCAACACCCTCCAAGCATATGGCCCACAGGTGGATATACATTTAAAGAGTTTCGTGACTAAGGTTTTATTAGATGGTAATAAATGACCTTATCCCAACAATAGCTAGCTCCCTGAAGGACCTGGAAACCTTGCTTCCAAACTCCTTAGAGACTTAACACTTTCCCTAACCCCCTCCCAACTTGAAAGTATATAAGGAGCCACTCCTCATGACCCCGGTGCAACTCTTTCTGTTGGCGGGTCCTGACCCTGTGCTTTAATATGTCTCAAGAATTCTTTCTTGGCCGTCAGCTTCAAACCCTAACATCTCTCCTACATCACATTTGGCTTCAGCATATATGAATTATTTAAAAATAAAATTTACCTTCTTACACTGGTTTGATTCAATTCTAAAAGGAGTATATATTATGTGAGTCCTCACTCTGTTCATGGACACCTCCATGGGGCAGGGAGGGATGCCCAGAATTCAAAATCCACTACAAAGAATACCAAAGATCCTTAGATGGTTAACATTTGGCCATAGTATTTTCTTGATTAAGTCAGAACACCAAAATAAACTTCTGAGATAATTACTTTTAAAATAGGGTACTGTAATGTTTCCATTCAGCTTCCTGTCTGGTGACCCCTAGTTCCCTCTCAGTCCCCCACACCACGCAAGCCTACCTGCTGGGCTGCCTCATGGAAGAGCTCCCGCACTTGAGACATCTGGGCCATTCTCCTGGAAATGGGGTCCTGGCAGTCTGCGTTGGGGAGACCCCTCTGGAAGGTAAACACCATCCTTGGTCAGGTTGGCTCCTCTTCCCTCCATCCTTATGCTCTATCCTTCCTGTAAACACCAGACACAACCCTAACTGAGGAAGGGACCTTGTTCTACCCCATCTGGAAATAGCCCCTTCCTCTTTGGTATTCAAATATATCCCTCACATCCTTCAGAAGCTCCCTGTGCTCAAACCTTGCTGTCCTAGAGCCACAGCTATGGAGGTCAGAGCCAGCACCCACGCTGCCGGGTCCTTGAGGACACAGTTGGACCTCCTCTCCCACCCTCCTGAACCCCTCTGTCCCCAGAAAGGGCATCACTGGTTGCAGGTGATGAGTGAAGGTAGACTGGACCATGAGCAGAGTGGGAGAGGGGAGTTTTGGAGGTTCTTTTGGGGGCCCCTCTGGAGCAGGGCCAGAAACGGTAGGCGAGTGGAGGGCACGTAATGAAAAAGAGGACCGAGCATCATTATCAGGGCTCGGTTCTCCTCAGAGGAGCAGTCTTCCCTTGGCATCAAAGCCAGCTTTCCTTGGGGCAGGGACCTTGTGCGCCCGCTTGTGTGCCCCCTTTCGCCAGCATAGGGACGAAACAGAGACAAGGCTCTTGATATATTGGAAGGAGGAGGAAAGGGAGAACGAGGGGAGGGTTATGGGGGCAGAGTTGTCATGTGAGAAGAACACGACCAATGACAGCAGCCAGCGAAGGCGAGGGAGGGAAAGCGCCCGACGAGTATTCTAAGGAAAAGGGTTGGGGGCTGAGAGCAGGGAGACGGCCGGGATTTGGCGGGCTGCGGAGACGAGCAGGGTGCGAGGGGGACCCAGAAGGGTTCCTGCGCCTCTCGGCCTCCTGCCCCCGGGCAGACAGCGGGTCCTGACCGAGCCGCGCTGGGCAGGGCACGACCCCCGCAGCTCCGGCTCTTGGTCAGCCGAAAAGGGCCCCCAGGTTCCGGAGCCGGGGCCCCGACCCCCTCACGTCTCGGTCTGCTCCCCCACGTCGGCGCACCCCGGATGGAGCGGCCCACACCCGGCTCTCGGGACCCCGGGGAGAACCCAGCCGCCCTCTTCCGGGCGGGCCGGGAGGCGCGCGCGTGTCCGTGGCCCCGACGACAGACGCGCAGGTGCACACGCGCCCCAGGTGACGCTGGCCCGGGAGAGGCGGGGGTTACCTGAGCAGGTGGCGACGCCTGGCCCCCGCACTACAGGACAGTGCTCCTCCAGAGAGAGGAGCCCTCCGCAGGACCACTTCGCGCGCTCCCTGCCCACCAGCCCCATCCACCCTCACCTGCTCCACCGCCCGAGAGCTCCTAGCGCCGGGCCCGCCCTGTCCCCGCCCCGCCGCCACGTGGCTGACCAGGTGTGCGCTGCGCCGGTCCCAGCTGTGCGGCGGGGGAGGCGGGTCCTGCCCGGGCTCTAGCACCCCTGCCACGCCCGCACGCGCGCACCAGCCTCGGGCCCAGGTGGAGAGGGAGGGGCTGCGGAGTCTTCCCTCCCGGAGGGTCGGGCCCACGCACCTAGCGCCGCCCTGGAGGGCTCCGAGCTCCCCGGCAGATCTGCCAGGCCTCGGAGGAGGGGACGGGAACCTGGACCCCCGACCGGGTCACCGGGGTGGGGGCGGGGGGAGCGGGGGCTCCAGTAGCCGCCAGACTTCACTCGACCAGCCACTGCCTCTGCAGCCCTCGGCCCATTCAGCGTCACCAGCTGAGGTGCCCAGCCCCGGGAAATGGGACAGGACGCGAGCCTACTCACTGCAGTTCTGTCTAAGGAGTAGTAGTCCAACCCTGCGCACAAGAGTGAGAATGATCGGGGAGCCAGAGAGCCCGCAACTCCCGCGCTGGCCCCGTGGCCCCTGGGCAGGGACAGAAGCCTCTGGGCCGGAGAGGAGAGTGCGCTCCGGGGATCCCCAAGTGCGGCTGTCTACCCCACCTGGTGATCCCCCCTCCCCCGACTCAAAGAAAGTGGAATTCTTTTGCCCTCACCGCCTTCAGCACGACTCAGCTTTCAGCTTTCCCTAGGGAGCGAAGTCACATTTCTAGGGCCCCGGACTGCAGAAAAAAACGGAATTAACATACACAGAGATTAAATTATCTCCATTTTCAATCTGGCATATATCCTAATCCTTAAATAACTTGCGAGGCTTCCATGTGGGCTTCTGAAAACAGGAGGGCAGCTGGGAGTACTTCCCACGCCCACATGAGCCTTTGTGTGAAAATCCCTAAAAATAGAGGTTGTTCTTTTAAAAACAAAAGGGAAGGCAAAGCCATGGGAACACTGACAGAGCCCTAAAACCTCCTGCTCCAGTAAAGGTTTTTTTTGTTTTTTTGTGTGTGTGTGTTTTGTTTTTGTTTTTGTTTTTGTTTTTGGTGTAGAAAGATATATAACATAAAATGTGCCATTTTAGCCACTTTTAAATGTACTATTCAGTGATATTAATTACCTTCACTTTGTTGTGCCACCATCAGGGCTATCTTTTCCGTCACCCCAAACAGAATCACCGCACCCATTAAACAATAACTCCTCACTGCCCTTGTCCCCAGCCCATGATAGCCTTTAATCTGCCTTCTGTCTCAATGCATTGCTTTTTCAAGATATTTCATAGAAGCGGAATCACACATTTCTCCCTCTGAATCTGGTTTATTGCACTAAGTATAATCCTTAAGGTTCATTCATGTTGTGGAATGTGTCAGATCTTCATTCCTAGCAAAGATGTTTTTTAATTAATAACATGCAAAGACATTTCTCTGCAAGAGGAAAGATTCCAGAATAAATGACACATTAGCCGGCTGCAAACAAAGGATGGATGGGTGGGCAGGATGACGCTGTCAGATGATGGCAATCGAGGAGACAGCCATGCCTTACGTCTATACGGCCAGCAGACTCATCTGTATTATTCACTTTCGGCTCACACAGGACACTTTTTTCTTTTGGCACCAAGTTAGTTTCCTGTTGGCCATTATCTTCTGATGAAACGCCCTCTAAGTGTGTGTGTGAACTTTGAAGAATCCACATTCAATTCCATATCCGCCTGAGTTAGACTTTAGAAAAAGAAATCCACACCACTGTTCATAACCACCTACACTCTGTCACTCATTCTTTCTAAATAAATGAGAAGCTCCCTTCTAAGCTTAAAAGCATTTTCAGACCTAAGAACAGATGTTTGTTTCCTTTTCTCGTGTTCAAGCAAGAGAAACTCATCCATTTGCAAAGAAAAAAAAAGAGTGTATCTTACTTAATGTAGATTGATCTCATAACAATCGTACTTTAAAGGAAAACCCACTTTTGTTGTCTTGAAATACAGTATCCTGCGTATCCCTTAAACAAATCAATTCTGTTTTTAAGATACTACCCTATCTGACCTAGTATAAGGATGTTCACTGCATCATTAACCTGTAATAGTTAACAAAATTAGAATCCAAATGTCTATTAATAGAAGATTGATTAAATAAGTTATGGTACAGGAGCAGCAGGGTGGCTCAGTGGGTTAAAGCCTTTGCCTTCGGCTCAGGTCATGATCTCAGGGTCCTGGGATCGAGCCCCACATCGGGCTCTCTGCTTAGCAGGGAGTCTGCTTCCTCCCTCTCTCTGCCTGCCTCTCTGCCTACTTGTGATTTCTCTCTCTCTCTGTCAAATAAATAAATACAATCTTTAAAAAAAAAAAAAAGTTATGGTACAGCCATGCTGTGACAGCCAGCATTAGAAAGAATTAGGGTCTTTACATGTGCTAATATGAAACTCAGTTCATCACATAATAAGGAAAAACAGCAAGTTGCAGAAATAATGTGTATAGTTATTTTTTTTAAAGCAGTGTATGTATGTATGTAGTTAGTATGGAAAAATACGCACCAATCTGTCACTAGTGGCTACTTCTAGGGAGTGGGATTGAGACAGTGGGTAAAGTGGGAGAGAAATCTACTTTGTGTACAAATATAGGATTTTTTTAAAAGATTGTTTATTTGAAAGAAAGAGAGCACAAGGAGAGGTAGGGGCTAAGAGAGAGGGGAGCTGGCACAGGGCTCAATCCCAGGACCCTGAGATCAGGACCTGAGCCGAAGTCAAAGCTTAACCAACTGAATCACCCAGGCACTCTGACAAATTCTGAATTTTTAGTGAGATTGTTTTTTTCTTACAATAAGCACATTACTTTTGGAATCTGAAAAATAGACGAGTAAGAAAAGCAAAAAACAAACAATGTGGGGTAGACAGAATTTTCCAAAGATAGTTGCACTAACATAATCCCATCTCATAGGCTCTTGCAATATGATATTAACTTTCCATCCAAAAGAGATGGGGTCTGTGTTCCCTACCCTTGAGCCTGAATGACCTCTCTGAGTGCCTCAACCCATAGTAGGAATGGAAGAAATGACACCGCTTGACTTCCTAGATTAGAATATGAAAGCAGTAGGCAGTCCATCTGGCTTCTTTGCTCTCAGAGCACTTACGCTTGGAATTCAGCCACCATGCTGTGAGGAAGCCTGGACCACATGGGGAGGCCACAAGTGGGTGTTCTCCCCAGTAGCCAGCAATCAAGTGCCAGCCATGTGAGACCAGCCTTCAGATATTCCAATCCCCAGCTTTAGGTTCTTCCAACTGAGGTCCCAGACATTCTAGAGCAAAGACAAGCTGTCCTTGCTGTGCTCTGTCTGAATTCCTGCCCACAGAAACCATGAGACATAATAAATTATTGTTTTAAGCCACAAGGTTTTGGGGGTACTTCGTTATTCAGCAATAGATAGTGAACACATAATGCATCCAACCTAGGTAAAAAAAGGGGGGGTTATTTTTATTAATTTCATTGTTATATTAAAAATCATAATATTGTTTTTAAACTCACTTCTTTTCCATTCAGTAGCAACTCCAACTCAAGCTGAAGTTCACAGTAGCGAAGTTGTTGCTCTGTGGGCCTTACCCCGGTTAGCCGCTGACAGAAACTCCTTCATCTCTCCCCTTCCAGTGGTTGGTGCTGAGAACTGCCCTCTGTGTGGATGCTGGAGAAGAAAGCATGTCTTGGAAAATGACCTCATTTGTCATGAAGTCTGAACCGTGAGGAAGGATCAGAGCTTGGACAAAGTCAGCCAAAATAGAAATGTAAAAACGGGTCGAAAACGTTACATTGTCATGAAAATATGTATATATGCAAAGGTGGGTCAGCTAGTCTGGTGGCCCCTCTCCAGCTGGGCGCGGTTTTGGAAAACAGCAGTACCCAGGTCTGGGGTGCAGCCGGGGCTTCAGTATTTTCTCCATTCCTCAGGTAATTCTAAGATGCAGCCAAGGTTGAAAACCATGGAATTTCTAGCTCAGTAGTTGGGGGGAGGGGTCAGTTTTTGCCCCTCTCTTAAAATACTTAAGGGGTAGCATATGTCCTGTCCACAGTGGTGTCTTAATCCAGTTAAAATTTTCAGTGACAAAGTTGTGAAATCTGTTACTCAAAGAGCACAAGTAATTTATTTATCTATTTTTTAAAGGGAATTTTTTTTTTTTTGAGATTTTATTTATTTATTTGACAGAGAGAAAGAGATCACAAGCAGGCAGAGAGAGAGCTCTCTGCTGAGCAGAGAGCCCGATGCGGGGTTCGATCCCAGGACCCTGAGATCATGACCTGAGCTGAAGGCAGAGGCTTTAACCCACTGAGCCACCCAGGCACCCCGAGCACAAGTAATTCATTATCTATCTGTATTTCTTTTTAGTTGGTCATTGTGATGCACCTCCCTGGGACATGTCTATTTAAAAAAAAAATTTCAGGAATTGTGCACACACTCAGGAAAGTTTGCTGGCTCTGAGGGCGGAGTCAGGTTTTGAACAGAGGTCTGGTTCCCGTTCCAGGCTCCCTCCCCTACACAACACAGCCTCTCTAACCCAAGTGAAAAGATTAGACAGAAAAAGATTGAGGTGTGTTTCCAGGAGCCCCCGATGCAAGAAGCACGTCTGTCTGAACCGATAGCAAGCATTAACTGGGAGTTGGAAGGGGCAATTCCAGGAAATTCAAACCAGGCTGAGATCTCCTGGCTCCCAGTGAGGGCAGGACCCCGGGAAGAAGAGTTTTGCCCTGACTTTCTGGGGCAGGGCTGAGTGGAGAGGGAGGGGCCGCCACTTTCCTGCTGTCAGGTGTCCCCAGCTCCTGCTGAGATCCTGTTCCTCCTCCAGGATCAATGCTGTTTGTTGATTCTGGGAGTTTGCCCTCTGACCGGAGAAAGGCACTCTCCCTCTAGCAGCCACGTGGCATCTGGGTTGAGCTAGGATCCAGGGGGAACAGAGAACACAGGAGGTGCAGAGAGAAGCTTAATGAGCCGGGTCCAGTCTCTTTTATGAATGACAGTGGAAAACAGTGCCATTAGCTTCCAGCACTTGCTTGAATACCCTACATGGAAAACCTACTGAC
>CM053603.1:125256724-125369951 GCA_028646535.1 Procyon lotor | reverse complement strand
TTATTTATTTGTTTGACAGAGAGAGAGATCACAGGCAGGCAGAGAGAGAGGAGGAAGCAGGCTCCCCGCCGAGCAGAGAGCCCCATGCGGGGGGGGGGGGCTCGATCCCAGGACCCTGAGATCATGACCCGAGCCAAAGGCAGAGGCTTCAACCCACTGAGCCACCCAGGCGCCCCTCTGCCATGGCCTTTAATGTGTCTAAACCTTGGCTTCCTCATTTGCAACATGGAGTTAATGATAAGGCCTGCCAAGCCTACCTGACAGAGTTGTTAGGAACATTCTAGAATCTGATGAGGATTGAAATCCAGCTATCCCTTGTTTTCAAAATCCACCATCTATCCTCCCATTCTGAAACATGACCAGTTTTCTGGTCCCTTGGCTTCTATCTAGAGGGCCTCAAAGTCCCCGGCAGTGCTTCCTCGGCAGCACCTGTGAGCTCTTTACACCCTAGGGTGTGACTCTCATGAGACCTGGATGCTCTTTCCACCACGGTCACCGGGTATCTGCTCACCACCAGACACGAGCCCAACACTGACGTACAATGGGGAGCCAGATGGCACTGGACAGGCAGGAAGTCAGAACCAATTCTCACATTAATAAGCAGGTCATGACAAACACCCATCTATGCTGGAAGGAACTGTACGGAGGGGAAGGGGTCTGAGATGGGTGGGTAGAGGGAGGCACAGGGCTATGACCCAAGCAGGCAGATCAGGAGAAGTTTTTCTGGGGAAATGATGCTGGGACTGAAATCACGGTTGGGGGTTAATAGGTAAAGAGTATAAAGGCAGAAGAGGGCATGACCAAATGGGTGACGCTGAGAACTCACTGTGGGGGCGGAGCAACCTCCAGGGCCAAGGCAAGTAGCTTAGTATTATCCAAAGAGTCAATGAGAAGCTTCTGAAGGGTTTTGGCCTGGTTATTATCTGCAGAAAGGACTGGAGGCCGTAAGTCAATGTGCAGAAACTTGGAGGAGCCCAGGCAAGACTTGAGGGTGACTGTGGTCGTGGTAAAGGGAGGGCTGTGGTAAAGGGTCATGGTAAGGGTCGTGGATTTGAGAAACAGTCACAAGTCCAGCCCACCATGAGTTGTCCATCCGACTGACCTCATCATAGAACATTTACGGAGCCTCCCCAGTAGTGAGCAAGGCCACTTTCCAGTAGGGCACACATGTGGATATACCCCCTAACCCCCTTTTTCCTTTCTTTATTCCTATGCTACTGGGCTGGGGAAAATGCTGGGAACTTTTGTCCATTTATGCAATTCTAGCCTCCTGTTCCTCACTTGTTCTTCTCATATATGAAGATGCTCTCATTTCTCTGCTGCCAGAGGGTAGTAAGGAGCTACAGGGAAGCCAATGGCTCTAGAAGTCCTATAGTTCTGGCCACATCCTTTGGCGCATTTCTACATTAGGGCTTGGGAAAGAGATGCAGCACATAAGATGCCATGTTTCCCACTAGTCATTGATCCTTGCGTATGTCTCCTCTGGGAATCTTCAGAAGCTTGTGACCAAGCACAGAAATCCAGTATTCCCAGGCTCCCTGGTCATAGTATCATCTTAATATCATCAACTCACCACCATCATTTCGAACACCTCCACTGTTAGTACCTCTTCTACTGCATAACACTGCTCATTCATTCATTCATTCATTTCTGCTTATGGGTGAGGCACTGTTCTACATTCTGTGAACAAAATGCCCTAGAGAGGCATACAAAACTAATCCAGGGGTCCCACAGTCTTTTCTTGATGAACAATTTTTAATTTTCCTGGAATATTAATACTAAAAACACTTAAATAACCCTAACTTGCATGAAAGGCCAGGTATTACATACCATCAGTCAGCTCTCTCCGTTTGGTGCACACACACTGCAGCACATACCAGCATCTTTCAGGAGGAAGAAAACAAAGGAGACAGCAAAGAATGGAGAGAAAGGGTGAAAGAAAAAAAAATGGTGAAAGAAAAAGGTGAACAAGCAGGTCCAGCACATACACACAGACCTACATGCCCTCCTCCTGCTTGGTGAAGTGAGCCGCAGCCTCTCAACCTTACCGTCCACGGTGCTTTTTGCCCGCCTCATGGGCAGTCAGGTTCCTGTACCTGATTTAACCAAGAGCTTGGGATTGAGTGGTTCGATACATTCTTACTTTTGTATGGCAGGATTTCTGCGCTTTCCCCCACCCTGCAAGTCTACTGACTTTTTAACACTCACTACAATATATGCTTTCTCCAAAACGTTGCACCCCTTGTAGGGTCTCTGAAAATGGAATCTCTTCCACCGCATTAACTAGTTTTCCCTTGCTGGTCAAATAGATCCAGACAAACCCACTCCTACCTTCTTTAATTTTTTGAGAAGATGATATTGTCAGCAAGTCAGGAATGTATTACATGCTCCTCTGCTTTACATGAAATGAGGCTTCCAAACACGTGTCCAATTCTGCTCTATCTTGCCTTCGAGCCACTTGTGTAAAATACGAACTAGGAAATATTTGGTGCTTTACAGCTTACAAATTCATTTCAAATGCTTTGATACCGACAGCAATTCTGCAAGGAACTTTTAATCCCCATCTTACGGACAAAACACTGAGGCTCTTTAAGGGTGAGTGACTTCACAACCTTACACAGACAAAGGGAGAGACACTACTTGAGTCTCTTGATTCTAAGTCTCGCTCCTTTTGCTGCTTCTTAACCTGCCAGTGTGGCCAGTGGAGTCTCCCTACCCTCCAGCCCTGCTGGCTCACAATCATCCTCCACAAGATCACACTAAGTTCAGTTAAACATGTCCTTTGCAGCACTGGTTACACTGCCTTTGAGTACCATCTGCCCTCAAATCACGAGGGCCAACTCAGCAAACTGCGTGGGACAACTGCCCTCAGCAAATGTCCCCTGTGAGTGAACCCAAGGGTGGTTCTGAATGTGTCTACTCAGTTGTATCCTCTTTCTGCCATTTAATTTAGTGCTCTAGCAATCAGTCTTAACTCCCGTGTTGCCAACGACAAAAGTTGCAGGACAGTGCTGGAATTTCCATAAAGAACCAAAGGAAAATTGTCATACTGGAAGTTTAAGGGTAAATTTTACAGTGGACCAAACACCGTGAAGGAAATAGTCAAGGAAAAGACTATCGATAATGAGGGGCTAGTTGAAGTTAGTTGACATAGAGAGTATCATAATCATAGCTGGGAGTACTGACTAGTAGTATATGCTTGAATGGACTTCGATTAGTCCTAACACCATTCCACGATGATTGTGCTCAAAATGACTAATTAGCGCTGGTTTGGTTGGCTCCCCTATTTCCAGGAAGGCACCCTCTAGCATCCATTTCCAACTCTCTGCTGTGATGTAGGTACCCCTTAGGTCTGTAAATCCCTAGAGAGGGCTAATTTCCCACTCCAGTAATAAGTCCCTTCCTTCCGAGCAAAGGCTACTGTCTCATTTCCACAGTCCAGGTTTGAATTTTATCCGTAAGTTTGGCATTTTAGTTAGGGGCTATTTTTAACAATG
Source organism: Procyon lotor (assembly GCA_028646535.1). Taxonomy (NCBI): domain Eukaryota; kingdom Metazoa; phylum Chordata; class Mammalia; order Carnivora; family Procyonidae; genus Procyon; species Procyon lotor. The sequence continues at coordinate 125,366,454 of CM053603.1, read as the reverse complement.
CTCTTTATTTCCACTGTATTGGCCTGTATATATTTTCTATCTTCTGTAATTGAAATTGTTTTCTAGAAATCTATCCTACAGTAATCTACTTACCCATTTGACGAGGAAGGAGCTGTAAGTTACTCAGCACAACACCCAACAAACACATCTTAACGCTCAGTATCTGCTTTCATAATCTAAAGTACAACACGGCACCCTACAACTGATACCACTATAAATATCTTTCAGATGCTCAAATAAAGACGTTAGTATCCTCGAACATCTTTTTTTGCATCCAGGACAAGGCTTGTTACTTAGCAGGTGATCGATGATCAGTGAATACTGGACCCCAGCAAGTAAGAATTCAAATCATTAGAAACATAATTACTATCACAGGTAATACATTTCTTTGGCTCCCTTTACCACCTTTACACAAGCATCAGTTTCAGAATCTCATTAAGAATGGGAGAAGGTAGGGGAAATTAAGTTATGACTTTTAAAGTTCAACTGAATAAATGGGTAACAATGCAAAAACTCAAAATGTTCCCTATTCTGCCATTTAAATCCATTTCTAAACTTGAGTTTTCCCAGTAGTTGTTTCTACCTTGAGTTTTCAAAGTAGAAAATCACTTTGAAAATGGTCATTCTCACTTAGAGGATCACATTTTACATCCTGTTACACATACGCATATACATCTGCATGGGTGTGTGCATAAGGTGTCCTTTTAAGGACATTACAAAATGACACCACGGGGTGGGGGTTGGGGGTGAGGGTGAGGGACAGGACAACCAGCAGTCTGAAAAAAAAAAAAAGAAATTTGTATCCAAACATATAGTCATAAAAATCTTCACACTCCTTTTGCGCATAATAAATTGTCTTAAGTAAGACTCAGTGACAACGCATTAATTCAAGTGACTTCAATTTCATTTTTTCTTGTCATCTTGAGAAGACAGGAGAAGCATCACGTAGACTTATCTCCCCAGCCCTCTCTCCCTACCATTTCTAATCCTTCAAGAAGAACGGAGATCTAGGAAATGGATTAGTAAACCATCAGTGGTATTATGTATCATTACTTGAAGCACCATGCTAATGAAGCCAGCTTCCCGGGACTAATCTCTGCAAAGACCAATTCGTTTACATTTGTCCCAAGGACCTGGACTGTACCCTACCAATTGCAGACAACTTTCTTACAGTGTGTGTCCCACTGGTCATAAGACAGGGGGACAGGGGACTGGCAAGGCGGGAAATGGCTAAAAACAAAACTACCTTCACTATTGGAGGAAAATAACCCAAGCCCCACATATAATGGGTTAAAAGAATCTTACCTATAAAGAAAAAAACACGTAATTTTTAACCCTATGTTAAATATATTTCAAGTCTCAAATATCGGTTGACAGTAACGTTTGACTCCTGAATTTCAGAACTGCCTAATACATTCGACATAAAACTACATACAGTCAAGGTCCTGCTAATTGTACCCAGTCTGTGCAAAAACTGTTAATTCCATACATCCTTTTACCTTTTAAATATAAATCTACGCACCAGTTTTTAAATATTTGCCATTAGTTATTTGGTTCAGAATATTGTGAAAAATTCAGCTAGGAAATTATTCATAAAACTGTATTCTGTATTTTTTTTTTATTTTTCAAACAGCAAGTGTCCACATTTAAAATGCAGAATTTGCAAATATAAATTAGTCTAATAATCCAATTAAAAATAAAACAAAACAGCTTCAGTTAGTATCACAATACATAAAATGGTATTCTAAACCCCAAGTGGCAAGGTTAACTACATGACGACAATGCCAGAAGCTGTGAAACTCATTAAACCACTTAATGAATAGGTCAGTTTAAAGAACAGATCTATGTTCCATGACTATGCATGAAACGAGCTTCCATTGTATTATAAAGGCTCAGCAATTCATTCATGTCATAATATGGGGTCAAGCAAGATTTTATTTTTACAATGACAATAAAAAAATGCATTTAAACAAACAGAAGTCCTCCCGATTGTTTAAAAACAATTCTATTTGGAGGGTAAAATATATTTTAAAACACAGACTTACCAGATTTCAATTGTCAGGCTGCTGACTACTGATGTCAAAGTTTGTATTTAAAAATATCACAAATATCTTTAACAGTGAAAATTTCAATGTGATAAATTCCATTGCAAAGCAATTTTCACCTGAGTAGATTTTGAAATTTAGTGCTCATATATTTGGGGGGAGGTGGGGAAGGAAAGACCCACTTGTATAAAAGATACTGAGTCTAGAGTTGATTCTTTCACACAGATAACCCAGGGGGTTGAAGAAACATCTGCTGTGACCTTCCCAGGACACATGATGCCTCTCTTTCTCCTGGAAATTTGTTCTGACATTAAGAATTCTCAGTATCCATAATATTTCCATTTAGTTACCCATTCAAGCATAGCAACCCAATTCATTGTTTTATACAACAGTGTCTATATTATATACATGTTTAATTATCAATAGGAAATAGAAAATAAAAATTTACAGTGACTAAGGGTCAGAAAATGGGATAGGAAAAGTAATACTGTATAATCAGAATATCCTATTATCCTACCAGTTTTAATGACAGGGTTTTTCCTTTATTAGTTGAAATACAAAGAAGGCATAGGGGGTCCCAGGAAAATAACACTATATATTAGAAAATTCAACGTGCTCCACCATCAGGATTTCCATCACACATTTAATTTCTTCTGTACAATTTTTAGAAATGTGTTTTTCTTTTCAAAATCATCAGATTTCCAGATTAAATTCAGCACTACACAGTATGCCCTTGAAGTAAAATGAGGTTACCTGCTTTATTTGGATACCAAGTTCCCTTCCAGACAGCATTAAAATAAAGACAAGACTACACAGATAAAATCCAGTATAATTCAAATCCAACAATGAAAAATTTCCCCCATATTGTTGCAAAATTCGTTCTACTGAAATGCTTTGCTACAATAATAAAAAGCATACATTACATATAAAAGATACCAGTGTACTAAAAAGTGACAGAAGTGGACTAGCAAATCCTTCAAAGCACATTATTATATAAATGACTAGCATTTAAAAACATTTCTCCTATAAAATGTAGGTCATATACATTTATAAATTGGCGGTTTTATTTCTAAAGCAGTGATGTGTGTGTTCAAATAGTTAGCTGTTCTGTACAGTATAATATCTACTCAATTCAAACTACAATAGGTTTGTCTTTCTTTGTATTGAAGTTGAATAAATTCATCTGATCAGCTGAGAAATCAAACTTGAAAAATAAGTATCTAAAAATCAACATAGAAAGTTTAGAATTATTGAAATGTAGCTATGAAATATGAAGAGAACTATTTCACAATGGAGCTGAAGTCACCTCAAAATTTATGGGCTTGAATCTAAAACAGAAACAAATATTAAAATCCAAAGCAAACCACAAAGTTAGGTAGCAGTACAGAAGCAGGAAAAAAACAAAACAAAACAAAACAACACAACACACCCCCTTCCTTCAGTGTGATGGGCACTAAGTTTTGCGGTCTTCCTCCATCTTGCAGAAGAGTGGTAAGGCCATTCAATGCTTAGTGAAAGTGAGTACAGATGAAGTCAGATTTAGCCTGTCTCCCCTGCAACTTCAATTATGCTGTGTAAACAGTGTTATGTTCCAATAGGAGGAACAATGGAATTTGCTTATAAAAACTGATTAAAGAGAATCATTATTAAATGAAATAAGGATAATTAATAACTCTGAAATGTTTTTAGAACTTTCCTGATGCTACTTGTAAAGTTAGCACTGCTATGTATTATTGCTTACATACAGTACGACATCATATGCCTTCTAACATAAAGCAGTACTGTGATTTGTTTGTACATATTTACAGATTCTTAAAAACAAGCTGTAAAAACATTACATACTTTCAGACAATACAAATTAGCACATTGGTACTCACTTCAAAACAAATGGAATGCATAACATTAATAAACATCATAAAGGAAGACTCACATAAAAGTCCTTGATTGTCAAGACACGTTTATATATAAACTCTAACTGTGCAGAATTAAAGATTCAATCATAGGTACATCCTTATTTGATGAACCGTATTTACAGCATGGTATTGCATAAAAAAATAAAATAATGTTTACAGGGTTTTACTTTTTCATCCATTGGATTAAAGAAAGCAACAAACACAACAAGAAATGTTTGTCTGCTTTAGTTTTGTTTCCTACCAAAGTTTAAGTGAAAAAAAGGAAACATACGGTTTTATTTGCAGAATATAGCAAAAACAACTGGAAAATTATTTCCCTGAAATAAAGCAATTTGAAACGGAAAAAGTTTAAATTAAATTGCAGTGTCAAAAAGTTTCTCATTGATTATAATAGTGCTTCTTCAAGTAATTATACTGTGAAAAAAAAAACAAGTTCTACTTTAAGATGTTCTATGTCTAAGAAACGTAGTACTACAGTAATGCCTACTTTTTAAGTTTCCCGGCTTTTTTTTTTTTTTTTTTAAACAGCCCTTTGAAAACTCAAATTGGTAAAATGAAAGAAGTGGCAAAAGATCTAATGTAGCTGGCACTTTGCAAGTTTCTCTCCCCTGTGGAAATGAAAGCCTACCCTGAGCACAAGACCTCTTTTGCCTCTCAGCAAGGGAAAATTACCCGACCACTGACAGTCCTCAGCCAGAGCTAAGAGGATGGGTTTCTATGGTATCGAGTAGAAAATCTGCAAGTAGATCCAAAAGATTTAAGAGCCACTCAAATATTCTGAACCAAATGAAACATGGGTACAATAAGATGTTAAAAAAATTTCTTTAGAAGATGTTGAGCAGATATTACCTCATCTAACACAATCTGTTTCCAATCTTCAAACATGAGAGTAGGTCCTAAGTGAAAAAGCATACCTCACTCGCAACGACCAAAAGTTTAATGGTATAAGAGCATATTTTAATAGAACAATTTGCTCACTGAGAGAAATGAGAAACACAATTTGCAAAAGGGTATCTCATACCCTCAATATTCCGAACTACAGCAGCACAAAAGGCTACTTACTTTTACTATTAATGCCCAGATAGAAATGAAGTAACTTTCTACGCCCAAGTGGGGAAACCCAAATTGCTGAGATGTTTATCATATGATGATAATACAAGGTAACTCTGGTAGGCATTTAGAATCTCACAGTAAGAGAGCGATGACTACTATACTTAAATGGTGAGTCAGTAAGTTATGCCAAAGTATCACTTTTCTCAAAACTGCTTACAATGTGGTAGAAAAGTCTGCCATTATGTAGATTTAAAGAAATGTATTGAGGACAGGAATGCAACACTTGCACTTCTGCTTGCATAACTACCATTTGCAAAGGCCTTCCTTCCTTAGCTTACCCTAACTGCTCAGCAGTAGAGTCACATTCTAAAAACTGTGCTGGTGATGTTAAAACAAACAAAAAACTGTATCCTGTACCAAGAACTACATCAAAGTTGTTAATAGAACAAAATTTTTGATCAGGCTCAAAATAAAAAAATCAACTCAGGAAATAAAGGCCTATTATCAAATAGCAGTAGGAGAAAAAATACGAATGCCTATATAGGATGAGCACAGTTCCAGCTTTAACATCCCACCTGAACAAAGCCTTCTTGCAATTGTGTGACGTGCACACCGTACACATACAACACACACCGTTCTTAAAAGTCAATAATGGCAGAACTGAAATACCTACTTCAAAGAAGTCTAAAATTCTTGAAAAATTTGGCAGCAAGAAAGCTGTCAAATAGGAAAATTAATATTTCAAGCAAAGCTTAATAACCAAAGTATAGACGAAACCACATTAAACATAATTTATAGTCATTATCATAAAACACCAAAATATTCAAAATAAATGTAAAAGATGTTAAGGGTGAATATTTTCTTTGTTCCCTTTCTTTATGAGAACACTCTTGGGATAACATTAAATAAAAGAAAAAATAATTTAAATGTATAACATTCTATACTGAAATAAAGACTGCAGATCTATAGGGCCAATATAAAAGTTAAAGTGGAAGTTAGCAACAATAAAGTCTCACCTTCCAAGGATATTAATTTTAGATTATCACTGGTGCTACATCAGTATGTGCATTGTGACAAAGTTGTTGGAAATAAACAAAAAGTTGGAACAAATTAAAGAGGATAATAATATCAATAGAACTAATGTTATTTTCCAAAAATTAAAACTGTCCAATGTGTAACTCAAACCGTCATTCTTTAGAAAAGTATATATACGTGTTTATATAAAAGCACTATTTATTGTACCATGCTGTATTATTTTAAGACAAAGTATTAAAAAAAAAAAAAAACATTCGTGGTATAAGGATAAAGTCTGTAGTTTATTTAGATTTTGAAATGCAACAAAAAGTTTCCGATCACTCATCTAGCTGAAAAAGAAATTGTAGTTACTAGAATTAGTAAACACTTTTGGTTTGTAAAATTGTAATGAGCAGTGTTCATTAAAAAGTAATTCAAGATAAAATAAGCAATTAAAATGCCCATTTCTTTAGTTTCTCTGGATACTGTTTAATTATCCAATCTATCAAGATTCTAGAAAGAGAAGGATTAAACCAGGTTTTACAGTTCCAAAGATACCCAATTTCCTTTTATTGCCAAAAATTAAAATAGTCAATTATGAGATGATTATGACACAATCATATCAAACCTAAAAATCTAATTTTTTTTTTTACTTTGAGAAATCAAAAATACCAAATAGATTCTAAGTGCTCTATGTTAACTGAAGTGTATATGTAAAGTAAAATACAATTAAGCTTTAAAACGTGGAATATACATTTTGTGTAAGCATTATGTTCTTGGGAATGTAATCTACAGAATATCTTTTTACTAAAACTTCAAAACCTTGATACCTGCACATGAAAAATCATAAAAAATATCTAAGTACAACTGTACAAAGAAACTGACACCAATATGCATACTTCCATAGAGAAGTGAATGCTTCAACAGTTATGTATTTTGGTAAAAGTTTTGAAAGTATGCATATTTTAAAAGTAATTAGGCTTTTAAATAGTGGAGTCTTAGACTATCAGATTTTTATTACTTTTTTCTCAAAAAGAAAAAAACATGTCAATATAATGCAAAATGAAAATCAAGGGTATATGGCATATCATTCTTTTTAAAAGGTGTTTTCTTGGTTTCTTTTTTCCCCTATAGGACACGCTAATTTATTTAAGCCATAATCTCTTGACATTTAAACTTTTAAGTTCACTCTGTCTGTAAAGTATACTCAGATTCCCTGCTGAAGTGCAATGACTATGCTGAAAAACTTAGAAACAGTATGAGTAAATTTCACACAATTACTAATCTCCTAAGAATGTACAATGTTATCAGTTAGGAAACAATTGTGCGGAAGTCTTTTTTTCCTTTTCAACTTGGTGTAGGTGGAATAGCAAGTTTCTGTTCTAAAACAAGTAACGCATTGCTTCTATAAAGGTGACAACATGTAAGGCAGTTCAAAGAATGCTGACTAACCAAACAAAATGCAGTTATTGGATTATCTTGCTATTCGTATCAGCTTAACTTGTTATAACGCATTGCTCTTAAATCTGTACAGCACTCCATTTTACACAGAGTAACCCCACTCTTGATTAATCTGTTCTAAAGTGCCAGTATTATTTACACATTTTTTTAGCCAAAAGTCTGGCCAGTTGTGGCATCAGGTGAAGATGTCATCCCAGCTCTATTATCATTTACATTCACCAAGGGGAATTCTGGAAATTCAGCACTTGTCCCTGGTCCCCGTAGGTTCACTTGTCCATTGGCAGTGCTAAATTGAGTAGCTATTCCAGCTCTTGATCCATGATATGGAGCACGGAAGGGCTGTTCAAAGGAGCTCATTTGGTAAGCTTGGTGGACAGGCTGAGCCTCAGCTTTTTTCTGAGAAGTCACTTGATCCAAAAAGTCCTGTGTTGATGTGGCAGAAGCATGGTTTGTCTCATCACCTGAAAAGGGAAACGAGTGCTGTGAATCACCAACTATTAGTCCAAAGTGGGACTTATCTGGAGTTGTTCTTAGTGGAGAATTCATTCCTGATCGAAAGCTGTTGATGGGCATGGCTGCATAGACTTGCTTGTCTATGGAAGAGAATGCTGGCTGATTTGGAAGGGTCTGGTTATCAGTCACAAAGTTAAGGCTCGGGCTATTCAAATAGGCATCATTTTGGCTAGTTCTGTCCAAAGCCTGCTGCAGAAACTTTGAGTATTCCTGCAACATGTTGGCTTTATCTGATGAGGATGCTTGTGAGCTTGATCCAACATTCTCTGCCTGGGTGACCTCAGGTACTTCTGAAGAATTTATTGATATGCTAGAAGTCACCTCAGTGTCCGCAACACTGAAGGATATCTCATGCTGTCCATTAGCTTTATGGGAGTAATGATCCAAGAGAGTCTGCAGTACCTCATCCGGAATAACATTTTTGTCGTGGTTACTCTTAATTTCCACATTCAATGCCTGTGAATCTAGTATGGATGCCGTAGTACTTTCATCAATGACACTTGCCACAGCCGCTTGTGTTACAGAAGGCTGAGAAGCTATAGTACCCACATTCAGGGCATATTCCCTACTATTGTTACTTGCCGCTTGAAGATATCGCTTCTTCTTCAAAAACTGCATGGCATCATCATAATTAGTGCTACTGTGCACAGGTTTACTGGGCCCCTCTTGCAAATTATCAACCTGATCAATGTCAGCATTGCCTTCTGAGTCCAGTAAAGCTTGTTTATCCACGAGTTCAAAAGCATACTTTGAAACTTTGCTCTCTTCATATGTGGATAAAGGTGAAATTGTTTGATTTTGCTCCAGTGGCTGTTTCAGACTTCTCTTACTATTAATTTTTTTGAGAACCAACTTAGGTGGATGTATTTCTCCTGATGCGTCTTCTAAATGCGATCCCCCGACTGAAGAATGTGGCATTTCAACAGCATACTCCGCTACCATATACTCGTCTTTTACTTTAGTACTTGAAGAATAAAGCGGCAAGTAATCATTTTTGTCTTTCTTCAGGTCAGATTTATCCAAAGCACTCTCTTTGTCCATCCCAGATGATTTTTTCTCAGTTTTCTGCCTTTTCTTTTTTGGCAGTGAGTTATCTTTTGGTGATGTAGAAAAGCCAGAATCTTCCTCAGATGTCAGAAGGCCACCTTTGATGGCACATCTGTTTAGTTTTTTGTCATGATTTTCATGGCACATACGTTTATGTTTCAATACACGATCTGTTCTGGAAAAATACTGTCAAATTCAGATTTTGGCAGTCAGTTTTTTTGTTTTAGTTTGTGTTTTTCGTCAAGCAAGAAAAGAAAAGAAAAAAGTAATTAATATAAAGATAGATAAAAGTATAATAAAATAAGAAATTCCAAGCTAATTTGTTGAGCCAGTTGTCTATTACAAATCTAATCAGCAACAGCTGGGAAGTTCTTCAAACAGTTCTAGTAGTAACATTTCTAATTTAGTTTAATAGAATTATTTTATAATTTTAACTAGGATAGGAGAATTTCAATGTCTATCATACTTCGACAAAGTGATTTAAAAAAAACCCAAAAACAAAACCAAACATTTCAAACCACCCCTTACCTGTAAACAGTATTCACACTGGTAAGGTTTTTCTCCACTATGAGTTCTCTTATGCCTTTCCATGTGATATTTTTGTATGAATCTCATACCACATTCATCACAGCGAAATGGTTTTTCACCTAGTACATGATATAGAAAGTTTAAAACAAAAACAAATATTGTAAAATAATGAATTACTTTACCACAAGAATCTCTAAATAAATGGCTCTTAAAAACTATCATGCTTTGCTCTTTTTAAATGACAAAAACTCTGCTCCTATATTAAATATATCTTCTAATTTAATTGGTAAAAAATATTCTGCTTTACAAAAATAAAAGATTGGCATGTATCATTGGAAAGAAAAGGCTGAAGGCAGGCATACTTAATTTCCCTACCTTTCTATTATGTATGTACATAACATATTCTTTCCATGGAGACCAGCAGTACCAAGAACTTACAGCAATGTGAACACTGTTTCAGTAGAGTAGCTGATGCTTTTCATCTTTTTTATCCAATCACACAAAATAATATTTTAGAAACTTTTTTGAAAAAAGAAAATGTTACCCATATAGTCCAACACAATTCTTGGGTACACCTTCTCAAACTTCATTTCCTTTCAACAATTATTTGTGGTTAAATGAAATCTGAATCCTAGGAAATATTCTTAAAAATCCAATTTATTGGGATGCCTGGGTGGCTCAGTCGGTTAAGCCACTGCCTTCAGCTCAGGTCATGATCCCAGGGTCTTGGGATCAAGTCCCGCATCGGGCTCCTTGCTCAGCATGGAGCCTGCTTCTCCCTTTGCCAGCTCTGCCTGCCACTCTTTCTCTCTCTCACTTTCTGACAAATAAAGAACTTAAAATTAGAGACTAAGTTTCAAAAGGCTCGTTTATACTGATCCTTTTTCTCAACCCAAACCAACATTTCTCATGTCCTTTTGGGGAATGAATCAAACTGAGTACTGCTAATCAGACACACAACTCCTGTCTCCACCCCCTCCATTTCACTTTTTAAAGTTTCATAAGGACTGAAGGAAGCTGTAAGGAACCATTACTATTGAGATCTAAAATAGGTTTTACTGATAAAACCACAATAAACAAAAGGGGGTGACAGAAAGTTATCTTGAATAATACTTTTTTGGGAAGCTATTGTTTCATACATTCAATAAAATCTTACTGAATACTTGCCCTCTCTACCCACAGCCCTCCTGCAGGAGACTAAAAGAATAAGATTCATTACTTGGCCTCAAAGAGCTTAAAATGTTATTGGGAAAACAAGATACACACATTATAAAGAGATAACTAATAAACTATGTCCAGCTCTGGTTTACCTTTACAACATTATATCTCACTACCTCTCTTCTTAGAAAATTCTTCCTCCAGCCATCAAAATACCTACCATCTTGTGCTTTTCTACCGCAGATTCACACGCTCCTTCAGTCAAGAATGCCCAGCTAGGGGCACCTGGGTGGCTTAGTCGGTTGAGCATCCGACTCTTGATTTCGACTCAGGTCATGATCTCAGGGTTGTGGATCGAGCCCCATGATGGGCTCGCACTCAATGTGGAGTCTTCTTGAAAGTCTCTCTCTCCTCTCCCTCTGCGCCCCCAACCCCGACCCCCCCGGCAAACTCTCTAAAATAAATTTTAAAAAAAGAATGCCCACCTATGTGTATTCAAGGTACCACATTTCCTTCAAGTTCCAACCCATATCCTCTGGGGATTCTTTGCCCTACTCTTGCAGGGGAAAAGTATCTTTATCTTTTCTAAATTTCCACAGAACTTCATCTGAGCCTCTCCTATTGCACTCATTACTATTACTGTCATCTCAATAATTATTTTGTACAATTCTATTCTACTAGATCACATTTCTTTTGGTCCGAATCGGAGTCTAAATAATCTTCATGTAGCTCAAAATACTTTGTGCAACTTTTAAATGCCAAATGAATAACATAAATGATTATTACAGTGGATTATTATTGGGAAAAAACGTTACTAAGCTGGTATGATTTGGAAAAGCTTCTTGCAAATGTCAGAATTTAAAGTGAATAGCACTTCTAAAGAGAATGTGTATGTGATTAAAGCCGAAAGAAAATGTAGTAGAAAATAACAAAGAAACTAAGAATTTAGTTACTATAAAATGTCCAGGAGAAATGGTGTCTAAGAAGAGAATTTAATTTGGTGACAATTACTTGAAACTTTAAAGAATGCAACTTCTGTAAAAAAAAAAAGAAAAGAAAGAAAGAAAAGAAAAAAAAGAATGTGATTCCTGTAATTGCTATGAAGTTAGTAAATTTTAGGGCTGAAAGAACCACAGAGACCCCAAAGGCTGATGCTGGTGTGGCAAATGGCTCTAAGTGTGCCACCTAGACTTTAGTAGGACGGGATAGTTCCACTTCTGTACACTGGAGTTTTCAGTAAGGACTCCAAGGGTTTAGAGGCTAGAATGAGAGCTTAACACAACTAATCTAAACCAATTCACTTATTTCACAAAAAAAGAAATATTGAAGTTCAGAAAAGTTAAGGCACTTGGCCAAAGGGTTAGTCAAGTGAATAACTAATGGAACAATGGAATCTGGGAAAGAAGACCACTGTTTTTCTCTGTTTAGAATGCAATTATTTTTTCTTTTCTTTTTTAAGAAGACCACTTATTAACAAGTTTGGGGGGGGGTGCCTGGGTGGCTCAGTGGGTTAAAACCTCTGCCTTTGGCTCAGGTCATGATCTCAGGGTCCTGGGATAGACCGCATCGGGCTCTCTGCTCAGCAGGAAGCCTGCTTCCCCTCCCCCTCCCCGCCTTTCGGCCTACTTGTGATCTCTCCGTCTAATAAATAAATAAAATCTTCTTTAAAAAAAAAAAAGAAAAGAAAAGAAAAAGGTTGGGAAGTGAAAGAAATGAAGGAGATGAGAAGTAATAAATTAGGAGGCAGGCAATCCATTCAAGAAATCAAGTACTGATAAGGATGGGGAAACTGATTTATCTGAAGCCAGAAAGGAAGGAGCCAATGAAGAAGAGAAATGAAATACTAAACTGAAACTGAAATATTATGGTTAATAATCAAAAGAACAAGATCTCAGAGGACCTAGGATGAAAAGGGAGGGTATAGGTTATATTTTAGAAAAAAATAAATAATACTTCCATAGTTAGAAATATAGAATGTAGATGATAGAGCTTATCAAGGTCAGACGTTAAAGTCATTTCTCAAAAGTGAGAAAGGATAGAGGAGAAAATTAGTGAACCGATTAGAATTCAATTAATTCTGCATAGTATTCAAGGACTAGCAGACTTCTTATTAAGATGGTTCATACTCTCCAAGTAGATCTATAAATTTCTATAATCTCAGAAATTCAGAACCTAATCCTAAAATTCATGTGGAAAAGCAAGGGGCAGAGAAGAGCCAAAATAATCTTGAAAAAGAAAAGCCAAGCAAGACACGCACTTCCTAATTTCAAAACCTAGTACAAAGCTACAGTAATAAGATAGCGTGGTAATGGCATAATGATAGACATATATATCAAAGAACAGAAATGAGAGTGCAGAAATAAACCTTTACATTTATGGTCAACTGATTTTCAACATAGGTGCCAATAGACTTCAATGAGAGAAAAATACTCTTTTAACAATGATGGTGGGGCAAATTTGATATCCACATGTAAAAGAACAGAGCTAAACCCCTACCTCAACCATATACAAAACTTAACTCAAAACAGATCAGAGGCCTAAATATGAGAAAGCTAAAGAACATTTAGAAGAAAACATAGAAATATCCTGACCCTGGATTAGGCAGGGTCTAAACATGACACCGAAAGTCTAATCAACCAAACATGATTTCTTAAACATGACACCAAAAGTCCAATCAACCAAACAAAAAATACAATGTAGTTCATAAAAATTAAAAACGTTTGTTCTTCAAAAAACACTATCAAGAAAGTAAAAAGGAAGAAATGTAGCTGCTGTGGGAAACAGTCTGGCAGCCCCTCAAAATGTTAAACATAGGATTACTACATGTCCCAACAACTACCTCTACATACATACCCAAAAGAAGACAGGGACTCACTCAAACAGATACTTGTACCCCAATGCTCACGGAAGCAGTATTCACAACAGTCAAAAGATGGAAACAATCCAGTGTCCATCAGCAGATGAATACATAAGTAAAATGTGATAGATACATACAATGATATATTATTTAGTCATAAAAAGAAATGAGATTCTGACACATGCTACAACATGGATGAATCTTGAAGAAATTATGCTAAATGAAAGAAGGCAGACATGAAAAGCACAAATATTGAAAGATTCCACTTAGATGAGGTATCTAGAGCAGATAACTCACATAGACAAAAGTAGAATAGAGGTTACCAGAGAATGGGAGAGGGAGGAAAGGAGAGTTATACTGTTTAACGGTTAAAGGTTTTGTTTGGTCACAGAGTATTATAAAAAAAAAAAAACTCATGCGACTAAATTCTATGCTTAAACATTATTAAAATGATAAACTTCCATGTTATTTTTTTTTTTTAAGTGAAAAGATAGCCCAGGGAAGGGGTGAAATTATTTGCAAATTAAATATCAGACAAGGGCTGTACATCCAGTATATGAAATGAACACTTACAACTCAACAGTTAAAAAGACAAATAATCTAAGAATAGGAAATGGGTCTGAAAAGACATTTCTCTGAAGATATGCAAACAGCCAATAAGTACATGAAAATATGCTCAAACATTATTACTCATTAGGGTAATGCAAATCAAGACCAAAATGAGATACCACTTCATACCCAATAAGACAGTTAAAATAAAAAAAGACAATTACAAATGTTAGCATGGATGTAGAGAATCTGCTCATATTTTCAAGACCCATTTGCAATTTCATCTTTTATATTAAATCTGATACATTTTGGGTTCATCCTGAGGTACAGATGACTATCAGTTTTCTCAACACCACTGACTAAGAAGTTCTACTTTCTGCGATCATTTCTTTATCAAAATCATATACTAATAATTTCCATGGGTCTATTTCTAGACCCTCAATTCTATTCTGTTCCATTGGTCTGACTATACATAAGCCAGAATGAAATCGTTTTCGGACTTTATTATGCATTTTATCATCTGGTAGAGCTAATCCCCCTCATTATTCTTCTAGTTTGTTTATCTACTTTCCATATTATTTCAGAATTATCTTGTCTAGTACTTGGGGCGGGGGAAAGGACAGCTGCCTGAAATGTTTACATTAACTTGTAAAAAACTGATATCCTTTATGATGTTGACTTTCTCTCACCAAAAAAAAGCGGGGTGGGGAATATGGCCTCCTCCCATTTAACCAAATTTGGTTTCATATCCTCAACAATGTTTTAATGATTTCTTCATATAGGATTTTCTACATTTCTTGTTGTTGATACTGTATATGTGCTGCCGAAGCGAGCACCCTTGTTGTTGATACTGTAAATAAGGTATTTTCTTCTGTTGTATCTTCTACTGTGGGTGTATACAAAGTATATGGCTTTCTACTTTACTAAATTTATAAGTTTGCAATAATTTTTCAGTTGACTCTCAGATTTTTCAAGTATAAAATAATGCTGGTTGCAAAAATAGTTTTTTCTGCCCGGAATATTTTTCTTTTGTGTACCTTTGCTGGCCACTATTCTCAAATATCCTATTAAAAAGTAATAGTGATAATGTGCTCTATATCTTATTCCTGACTTTGGTATTTGGTATGTTTTTTCAATGAAAACAAAAACTAAAATGACTGATACATATTTCACTAAGAAAAATAAACACTTAAATGAAATTTCTTTAGAAGAAAATCCCTTTATTGTTTTTCCCCTTGAGGGCCAGGGCCCCTCCACTAAAAAGAAAGACAACCTATACAGCATTTGAGTGATTTTAAGCATAATTGAAAAATAACAAGAAGCTTGTAAATACTACTTACAATTCATGAAAGCAGTAACATGGGGAGGAAAAAACAAGGTGTTCCACTAATGGTAATTTCCAATACCCAAGAGGCCTGGGGTTTCTCTTCTAATTGTTACCCACTGAGACCACAATTTCTTCCCACTGTGGTATTTCTCCCTAGTAATTTTAACACTGCACACATTGAGTCTTTCTCTCATGTCTGATGTTTCTTCACAATTCCTTTACTTTCTGAGCTCCGATCAAAGTGGCTTCCTTGCAATTCCTAGAACTATCATGTTTTTTCTCTCCTTTAGGATCATTTTTTCCTAAAATTCCTCCCCAAACCACTTCTCTATTATGATAGCAAATTGCAAAGTGCTATATACTCAAGAAAGGTATCTATTGTTCTGATTAATCAGATGAATGTGGCAATTATTTTAATGAAGTCTTCATAAAATCTAACCTATGACAAAGTTCACATGGTCTATGTAGTAATACATACTAGACAACAGAAGGAATCATCCGTTTTTAGTAAGTCATAAAAAAGGGTAGGTATAATAAAATTTACAACAATAAATATTACACTAACCAAAAAAGATCATGCACTACTGTGACAAGTACTATACGTACTTAAAAAGACAGGTTCTAGGGGAGCCTGGGTGGCTCAATGGGTTAAAGCCTCTGCCTTCGGCTCAGGTCATGATCTCAGGGTCCTCTGATCGAGCCCCACATCGGGCTCTCTGCTCAGCGGGGAGCCTGCTTCCCTCTCTGCCTGCCTCTCTCTGTCTGTCAAATAAATAAATAAAATCTTAAAAAAAAAAAAAAAAAGAATACAGGTTTTACAGCCAGACCAGCTGGGTTTTAATGCTGGTCCTCAGCATTTCTCAACTGTGAGAAATTGAGCATGTTATTTAAACTCTTAAGACTTGATATTCTTATCTGCAAAGTAAAAATATTAATAAAACATACCTCAGAACCAAATGTTAAATGAGATAACCTGTGGGTACTAATAGAAAAATGAAACCCGGTACACTTTAATAGCTCAATAATTGTTAGGTATTAAAAATAGAAATGAAGAGGTTAATAAATAATCATCATATTTACATATTGATTATAGTTACAACCCATTGGCTGGGCTATATATCTCAAATGTTTAAAACATTCTTAACTTACACAAAAATTTTGGAGTATTATTGAAATAAATACATGGGCTAGTAATCAAATACTCAGCTTAAAACTTTAGGGAATTCAGAAAATATATCTTTGGCATATAGTCCTTCCAGGAGGTTACAGAGATCATTTATCTAAGAAGAATACATATATAAGCATACCTTGGAGACACTGAAGGATTCAGTTCCAGACTACCACAATAAAGCAAATATCGCAATGACATGAGTCAAATGAATTTTTAAATTTCCCAGTGCGTATAAAAGCTATATTTACACTCTATTATGGTCTATTAATTGTGCAATAACACTGCCTAAAAAGAACACATCTCTTAATTTAAAAATATATTATGCTAAAAAAACATTGCCTAAGCTTTCAGTAAGCTGTAATCACTGATCACCAGAACTATTAATGAGAAAATCTGAAATACTGCAAGAATTACCAAAATGTGACAGACACGAAGTAAGCAAATGCTATTTGAAAAATGGCGCTAATAGACATGCATGATGCAGAGTTGCTACAAATCTTCTTTAAAAAAAAAATGCAGTATCTGTGAAGCACAGTAAAGCAAAGCACAATAAAGCAAGATATGCCTGTACTGTGAAGGAAACTATATTCTATAGGAAATAACTTGAGACTTAACTATAGCCAATGAGTATAAAATAGGTGGATTACACAAAAACTGTGAACCTGCCACAGTAACATGAAGACATGTCAGTTAAATCAAACTGAGAAAAAACAAAACAAAACAAAAAAACCAGAAGTCTTAATTTAATGAAAAAAAGTAGTTTTTCTGGGTAGCAAAGTTTTAAAAACGTTTCCGGTAGAACAGAATGGCTTTCTTTCCCTAGAATGGAGGTCATAGAGAAATTTCAATTCTTGCCATTTTCTTTTTTCTTTTTTTTAGAGAAACTTTGTATTTAATGGTAAAACTTAGCACACTCCAGCACCAGCCATGGCCTGCAGTCAAAGCAACAGGGACGGGTAGGTGACCCTCATAGAACCTCACATGGCGAAGAGGATGAGGAAGGTGACCAAAACAGAAGAGCCCCATGGCCTCAGACAGGGCAAAGCCCAGAAGGGCACAGGAGAAGAGCTGCTGCTTGAGAGACGGGTTCCTGGCATAGCCAATGATCAAGCTGCCAAATACTGTTCTGATGCCAGCCCCTGAACCAGCCACACCAACCGTGGCAGCCCCAGCGCCAATAAACTTGGCCACCGTGTCAGTGTCCCGGGAGACAACACTGGTCTGGAACTCCCTTTGGGCCACCTGGAGCGGGCAGCTGCTATAGGATGGCTGTTTAGCTGGGATCTCTGGCCTACTCAGGAGGGAGGCAGGCACAGGCCTGATTAGATCCCTGGTACGAGAGCAAATCAGAGCCAGAGAAATGAGTAGTGCCCCAGTGGTCTGCATCTTCTCAGTCTCCCGGCTTTAGCTCTAGGTCTCAGCGCTCAGCTTCCCCACCCACCAATTCTTGCCATTTTCAACTTTAGAAACTGGCAGGGGCGCCTGGGTGGCTCAGTTGGTTAAGCTTAAACATTCAACTATTGTTGATTTCAGCTCAGGTCAGGAGCCTGCTTAAAATTCTCTCCCTCCCTCAGCCCGCCCCCCCAACCCTGCATACATGCTCGGTATATTCTAAATATATGTTCCCGCATATTCGAAAGAAGAGAAGAGAAGAGAGAAGAGAGAAGAGAGAAGAGAGAAGAGAGAAGAGAGAAGAGAGAAGAGAGAAGAGAGAAGAAGAAGAAGAGAGAAAAGAAAAGAAAAGAAAAGAAAAGAAAAGAAAAGAAAAGAAAAGAAAAGAAACATTAGCAATGTTTGCCCACTTAAAAAAATAACAAGTTGGGGTCATCACCTTCCCCTACAAAATAAAATGAAGAAAAAGTTCTTTTATTTCCTCTATACTTCTTTTGTTTTATGGAGCTATGAAATTATACATTTGTGCTGTAATTTTTAAAAGTAAGTTTGTTTGTTCATTCATTCATTCATTTATTTAATTGACAAAGAGATCACAAGGCAGGCAGAAAGAGAGAGGGCAGGCTCCCCACTGCTAATGATCCAGGACCCTGAGATCATGACCTGAGCCGAAGGCAGAGGCTTTAACCCACTGAACCACCCAGGCGCCCCATTGTGCTGTAATTTTTTAAATGGTCTAGTTTCTGTAAGACTAAAGAGCAAATGACAGCTGGGGAACTGTTTTTTGACTGAGGTTTTAGACTTCTGTTTTATTAAGTAGACAACACTGAAAAATAATCAATCACCTCCAGTAAGGGCAACATCCCAGGTAGACCCAATTCACAATTTTAAAGATTTAAGGACAAGGTGGTCTAGGAATCATATGAGAAAAACAAACACTGTCTGAATTCTTAAAAATAAACAACAACACACAATTATGGCAATTTCCACACCCTATTTTTCTATCAGTTGTATATTATGCATCCAATGCATAGTTTGTAATAACATCTAAGCATATTAGCACTAAGTAATTGATGTCCCAATGATCACATGTAAGCAGTACAAAATCAAAATTAAATACCACAAGGAAATTTAAATTATAATCTCAAAATGTGGGGCGCCTGGGTGGCACAGCTGGTTAAGTATCTGACTCTTGGTTTCAGCTCAGGCCATGATCTCAGGGTCCTGGAAATGAGCCCCATGTTAGCCTCCATACTCAGCGCAGAGTCTGCTTGAGATTCTCTCTCCATCTTCCCCTCCTGTTCATGCTCTCTCTAAGAACTAAATCTTAAAAAAAAAATCTAAAAACGTAAAATAGATTTTATTTATTTATTTATTTATTTTTTAAAAGATTTTATTTATTTGACAGAGAGAAACACAGCGAGAGAGGGAACACAAGCAGAGGGAATGGTAGCGGGAGAAGCAGGCTTCCTGCCGAGCAGGGAGCCCGATGTGGGGCTCGATCCCAGGACTCCGGGATCATGACCTGAGCTGAAGGCAGACGCTTAAGGACTGAGCCACCCAGGTACCCCTATTTTTTAATTTTTTTAAAGATTTTATTTATTCATTTGACAGAGAGAGAGAGATCACAAGTAGGCAGAGAGGCAGGCAGAGAGAGGGGGAAGCAGGCTCCTTGCTGAGCAGAGAGCCGGATGCGGGGCTTGATTCCAGGACCCTGAGAACATGACCCGAGCCAACGGCAGAGGCCCAACCCACTGAGCCACCCAGGCACCCCCGTAAAATAGATTTTAAACAGTGAGCTAAGTAAATACCACCTTGACTTAGTAAACATGTTAGTGTGATTTTTGAACTTAATATTAACCCCCATTTTCCAGCTACCTCTTGAAAACAAGTGCTCTAGAATAAAAGATCAAAATGAAGATCACATTAAGCATATAAAGAAGCTACCATATCAACTGACTCTATATTGAATCCCATACTCTGCATTCCATAAAAAGAAAGAAACCCATCATTCTCTCTTATTTTCTTTCTTATTTTCTTTCTTATTTATGGCATTATCTTCATACAAGACTAGCTTATTTTCTTTCTTATTTATGGCATTATCTTCATACAAGACTAGAAAAATGCTCATCATCTTTCTTCTCTTTTTTTAAAAAAAAATTACGGTATCAAAGGATGAAGAACTATTCTCTCAAAAATATACTTTTTTCAGGACACCTGGCTGGCTAAGTCAGTTAAGCATCTGCCTTCGGCCCAGGTCATTATCCCAGGGTCCTGGGATCAAGTCCCAAATGAGGCTCCTTGCTCAGCAGGGAGCCTGCTTCTCCCTTTGCCTGCTGCTCTCCCTGCTTGTGTTCTCTCTTTCTCGCTCTCTGAAATAAAAATCTTTAAAAATCTTTTTCCTAATTTGAGCCCTAATCAGGATCTTTTGACTTTTTGCCCACCCTTACAATTGTCTCTTATTCTGTTACAGTAAAATGATTTGCCTTTTTACATTAACTGCAACCTACACTTTGATTTCATATACACTGTACACGAGAAATGTGGTATCGGTGCTCTGACGTGGGAAAAGAGCATAACAGAACTTTTAGGCAAAAAACCCAAATATAGTGTGACTGAGAATTAGTGAAGTTCCAAGCAGCATCTCTTTTCTGACTTCACCTGTCAATTAAATAAAGACAACAAACAAGCACCACAGTTCTAGGAACATAGCATAAAGTAGTCTACCTCAAGTACTCATTTTTTAAAGAGTCATCTTAAAAATTCAGGTGAAAAATGCATTCCAACCTAGAACATCTTTTTTTTTTTTTTCCTAAGATTTTATTTATTTATTTGACAGAGAGGAGAGAGATTACAAGAGAGAAAGAGGGGGAAGCAGGCTCCCTGGTGAGCAGAGAGCCCAATGTGGAGCTCAATCCCAGGACCCTGAGATCATGACCTGAGCTGAAGGCAGAGGGTTTAACCCACTGAGCCACCCAGGTGCCCCCAACCTAGAACACCTGTCTTATTTATGTCTTCAAGCTTAACATTTTATTGAGCACCTACTATGTGCCAAGCACTTGCTGGGCACTCTTACAGGTAAATCAACTCTATTCTTGTCAATTAAGTACATTACCACATTTGCCAGACTAGGAAACTTTTGCCCAAAGTCACGGTACAAATAAATCAGGCCCAGGAACAAACCCTGGTGGCATTCTTTCATGTCCAGAAAATCTGTATCAGCAACAAATATATCTATCTCATGGGTTATCTCAGAGCAATCCCAAACTGTGGACCAATAACATAGCAAGTTGTACCCTAGGCTTTCATCAATTCATTTAACAAGTACTAAGTGTCTGTCACTGTCTGGAAATGATAGTAGAAGAGCACGAGTGGTTGGAACCTAGGTCTTCTTGGTTTCTCTTTCCCCCACACTATCTGGCTATCCGGTTAAGTTTTTACAAAGGAATACACCTTTGATACAAAGGAATACACCACAATCAAGACAATGAATTCATCTAAAACCACAAAGTTTCCTGTTACTCTGTATAATCCTTCCCTCTCACCCTTCTGTCATTCCATTCTTCCTTCTCAGGCAACAATGTATCTGCTGCTATCGATCCCTATAGTTTACATTCATTATTATTATGAATATTTTCAAACATATACAAAAAGTAGAGAATATAAAGAGTACGCATGTGCCCATCCCTCAGCTTTAATAATTACCAACACTCAGAAAATTTATTTTATCTAACTCTTCCCATTATTTTTTTCTTCCTTCATTTTTAGGAAGCAAACTTTTTACTGGAGTATAAAAGTTACAGAGAAAGTCATCATAATCATACCTCACTGAATTTTCACAAAGTCTACTGACTCATTTAACCAGTACCCATAATCAAGAAACAGAACATTACTAGCATTTTCTAAGCACCTCATGCAGCCTCCCCTGGTCACTAATCTCTCAAAGATAACCACTATCTAGACTCCTAACACCAAAGATTAGTCTTGCCTTTTAATACACTATAATGGAAATCTTAGAGGATATAAAAAAGTACTCAGAAGATACCCTTATCATATTCTAAAAACAGATTTAATGAGAATATACCTACATAAAAGTATGCAAATATATAAATGCAGTTTAATGAGTTTTCTCAAGATGAACACATCTGTGTAAATACCAACCCACCCAAGAAACAGAATGAGTACAGAAACATTTCTACCCCCTCTCCATCAGTAATCACTATCTTGATTCCTAGTGCATAATTCATTTTGCCTTGTTTATGAACTTGAAATGAATGGAGTCACAGAGTACGTATTCTTTTTTATCTGGCCTTGTATGCTCAATGTTATGCTTTTAAGATTTATCTACAATATAATGTTTAGTATTCCATCACATAAGTGTATTTGGGATTTACTGATTCAATCCTCGATGGAATTTTGGATAATTAATAGCAATGTTGCTTTAACAGTCTTGTACTTGCCTCTTGGTGAATATACGTACACTACATAACCATTAAAAAAAACTAGGAGTGAAAACGGCAAATCCTAGCGTTTGTGTATTTGCAGCCTTGGCAGATACAGTTTACTAGAGATTGAATGTCCCAATTTACATGCCTGCCAGCAGTATATGCTACTTCCACATCCTTATAAGTACTCTGTACAGTGTATATTTTTCATTTTAGCCATTCTGAGGTGTGTTCAAATGGTATCAGGTTGTAATCTTAAGTAATTTTCCTTATGGCTAATGAAACCGAGTACCCTCCCCTATGTTTTCTAATTATCTGGATATCCTTTTTGTGTGTTAAGTGACTGCTCAAGAGTTCTGCCTACCCTTGTATTAGTTTGTCTTAACCATAATAGATTAGTAGGAATTCTGTACATGTCAGGCTTAGTTTTCACTTTTTTAAAAAACTGTGTTATGTCAGTCACCATACAGTACATCATTAATTTATGATGTAGTGTTCGATGATTCATTGTTTGCGGTAACACCCAGTGTAATCCATGTCCTCCTTAATACCCATCACGGGGCTAACCCATCCCCCCTTCTGCTCCCTTCTCAAACTCCCCAGAGTCCATAGTCTCTTTTTCTTTTTTTTAAGATTTATTTGACAGAGAAACACAGTGAGAGAAGGAACAGAAGCCGGGGGGAGAGGGAGAAGCAAGCTCCCAGCTGAGCAGGGAGCCTGACATGGGACTTGATCCCAGGACCCAGGGACCATGACCTGAGCTAAAGGCAGACGCTTAACCAACTGTGCCACTCAGGTGTCCCCAGTTTTCACTTTCTTAAGGGAGTCTTTTTTTTTTTTTTTTTTTAGATTTTATTTATTTATTTGACAGAGAGAGAGAGAGAGAGAGAGAGAGAGAGAGAGCACAAGCAGGCTCCCCGCCGAGCAGAGAGCCCGATGCGGGGCTCGATCCCAGGACCCTGAGATCACGACCTGAGCCGAAGGCAGAGGCGTTAACCCGCTGAGCCACCCAGGCGCTCCTCTTAAGGGAGTCTTTAATGAACAGAAAGTCTCAAAATTAATGTAACTCAATTTGTCCATTTTATCTATCACGACTAAAGCTTTTTATATCCTACCTGAAAAAGGTTATACAGCCCATGTATTTTTTCCCTCTCTGTGGTATTTTCTAGTGATATCTTCTATTTCACTAACCTTCTCTTTCGTTACCTCTATTCTTCCATTAAGTCTATGTTACATATGGCCTGTACATCAATTATTTTTTCAGTTCTAGAATTTCTTTTTTCTTTTTTTATGGATTGCAATTCTCTGGTAAAATTCTCCACCTTTTTTGCCTATTTTCTATACCTTTTCTATGATTTTCTTAAAACATATTAGTTCCAGTTTAAAATGTAAAGTCCTGGGGTACTTGGGTGGTTCAGTCGGTTAAGCATCTGCTTTCAGCTCAGGTCATGATCCTAGGGTCCTGGGATCGAGTCCCACATCAGGCTCCCTGCTCAGCGGGGAGCCTGCATTCCCTCTCCCTCTGCCTGCTGCTCCCCTTGTTTGTGCTCTCTCTCTCTCTTTCTCTGTGTCAAATTAATAAATAAAATCTTTAAAAAAAAATTTAAAGTCCTTTTCAAATAACTCTTATTATCTCAGCCACCCAAGAGACTGTTTTTATTGTCTCTATTTTCCTCTTACCTTTCTGTGATTCTGTCTTATCATTTGGTAAGCAATGAATGCAAAACATTATGTATGAAAAATCATAGAGGGGCGCCTGGGTGGCTCAGTGGGTTAAAGCCTCTGCCTTCAGCTCAGGTCATGATCTCAGGGTCCTGGGATCGAGCCCCACTTCGGACTCTCTGCTCAGTGGGGAACCTGCTTCCTCCTCTTTCTTTGCCCACCTCTCTGCCTACCTGTGATCTGTCAAATAAATAAATAAAATCTTAAAAAAAAAAAAAAAAGAAAGAAAAATTGTAGAGGCTCTGGATGATGTTAATGTCTTTTAAAGAGGGTTCACCCTTTCTTCGGTGTGCTTAGTGTAGGGGCTGAGAACTTAAATCCTCAAATGTATCAAGCCAATCTGAGATGGGGTTATTTTATAGGAAGCCCAAGATTCTGGCTTTTCAAAATAAATGCTTCTTCTCTTCCTAATTTCCTGTCAACATTCAAAAAATGGCCAGTGACAAGCAAACTGCCTGACTGCTTTTAAACTCAGTAGTAACTACAATACTTCTACAATAGTACTTCTAAAATTTTATATAATCTGTTCTAATAGTATCAACTCCCTATGAATCTCATTATGGACTTTTAGATTATTCAGTGTGAATGAGGATCTTTGCTTACTGAGATTGTGCCATTTATTTAATACATAATGTGGTAACAGCATTTTAATTGCCACAAAGCATGAATCTGACAAATTACATTCTATATAATTAGAATACAAATAAGTTACATGTTAAAAATATTTTCCAAAGGTAATTTATTTTCCCTATGATGTCAATTAAATTCTTTTAGTGCTTCAGTCTGGTATTAAACACTGATGTAAACCAGCTGTATGTAAATTTTTCTAGCAAATGTTTACAGAGGCTTCATTCATATGCACCAAAAACTAGAAACAACCAAAATATACCCCAATTGGAGAATGAGTGAACCAACTGTGGTATATCCATACAACAAAATAATGCTCAGAAATAAAAAAGAATGAAATACTGATACATTAACAACATGGAGGACTTTCAAATGCACTATGATAAGTGGAAGAAGCCAGACTCAAAGGTTACCGCCCATATAATTTATAGGATATTCTGAAAGAGGCAAAGAATGGGATTTGGGGAGGGGTTAACCTCAAAAAGATATGGAGGAATTTTGGGGAGTAATGGAACTGTTCTGTATCTTTTTTTCTTTTTAGAGAGTGAGAGCACAAGATGAAGGAGGGGCAGAGGGGAGAAGGAGGCAGAGAATCTTAAGCAACTTCCACACCTAGCACACAGAGCCCAACATGGGGCTTGATCACAAGACCCTGAGGTGAAAATAACAGTTGGATGCTTTAACCTGACTGAGCTACCCAAGCACCCCACCCTTTTTAAGTAGACTCCATGCCCAGTGTGGAGCCTAATGTGGAGCTTGAACTCATGACCCTGAGATCAAGACCTGAAATGAGACCAAGAGTCTGACATTTAACCAACTGAGCCAGCCAGCCACTCCCTGTTCTGTAGCTTGATTGTGGTGGTGCTCACACAAATGTATACGTTTATACATTTGTATACATAGTGGATACACTAAAAATAGTAAAGCTTATAGTATGAAATTGTACCTTAGTTTAAAACAATGAAAAAAAGTCCGAAGTCAAGAAAACATTTCTCTTAAGATGAAAAATGTAATGAAAATTTAAATATCTAAATGTGTATTTATACAAAACATTAAAAAAATTCCCAGCTATTCTTCAAAATAAAAATAAAATCACGATTATTAGCCCACCTTCCAACAAAAGATCAAAACTTTCCAACTTATTGATGAAAACATAGGTACTAGGAACTAACTCTGAAGTTCTCCTTTAAGTATTTTGATTTTCTCAGTGAAATAGTAATCAGGCAATCAGCTGAAAGTGAGAGAGAGTTAAGAGGAAATGTTGGAAGTTTATGAAAAGGGGAGGGTATGAACTATTTGTTTGAGAGAAAGGTAGTCAAGCTTTTTCTGTAAAAGATCAGATAGTGAATATTTTAGGCTTTGAGAGTCCTACAATTTCTTTTTTTTTTTTAATTTTTAAAATATTTTATTTATTTATTTGATAGACAGAGAGAGGGATCACAAGTAGGCAGAGAGGCAGGCAGAGGGAGAGGGGGAAGCAGACTCCCCGCTGAGCAGAGAGCCCGATGTGGGGCTCGATCCCACGACCCTGAGATCATGACCTGAACTGAAGGCAGAGGCTTAACCCACTGAGCCACCCAGGCACCCCGAGAGTCCTACAATTTCTGGTACAACTACTCAACTCTGCTACTTGTAGGGAGAAAACAGCCACTCATACTCCATTAAGGAATGGATATGGCTATGTTTCAATACAATTTTAATTACAATATTACAATTAACAGGAAGCAGGTGAAACTGCCCCATGGTCTGAAATATGGACCCTAGCTAGATGACTGAATGGACTAAGGAACTACATGCTTTCCAGCAGGCATTAAGGGTCCTGCTTAACATTTAGGGTGACCCTAATTCTGCTTAGCTTTGTTTTATTCCAGAGATGAAAAGAGTTAAAGTGCTCCGAAGTTGTGATTTAACCGAGTATTATGTATGAGAGAGAGAGCAAAAAGCATGTGTGTAAGCAAGAGAGTGATTATGATAAATGAGGATAGAATTTAAACAGAAAAGGAAAGAGATGATGAGGAAAAGGAATGCTAGTGCAAGGAAGGTAGAATAGCTGGATTTTAAGTCCTAGTAGAGACAAAAGGCTGTTAAAAACTAAGTACAAGAAGGCATCAGCAGGAATGATTAGGAGGCAGTGCTTGGAAAATGAGAAACAAATCATGAAGAGATTAAAGTTTGGTAGCCACCAGCCTAAGGTATGACCAAGAGTGAAGTAGAATGAATGGCAAGATCACCAACAAAGAACTGAGGGAGTAGGACATTCAAAGAATAAATTTGACAGCAGTAAGCAAACTTGTCTATAAAGAGCCAGATAGGGGCGCCTGGGTGGCTCAGTGGGTTAGAGCCTCTGCCTTCGGCTCAGGTCATGATCTCAGGGTCCTGGGATGGAGCCCCACATAAGGCTCTCTGCTCTGCAGGGAGTCTGCTTCCCTCTCTCTCTGTCTGCCTCTCTGCCTACTTGTAATCTCTCTCTCTCTGTCAAATAAATAAATAAAATCTTAAAAATATATACATATAAAGAGCCAGACAGTAAATATATTAATTAAACTTTGTGGGCAAAGAAGTAAAATCGAGGATATTGCACATACTTATATAATGCACAAACTTATATAACAAAACAAAAAACTTCCACATATTTTTACTGATGAGATGCAACAAATAATGATGATAATAACAAGAGAATAATAATAGACTATAACTTTGACCACACAGATGCACTAATGATAAGACTGGAATTATTCTTTACTGGAGGACGTAGCGTATCATTGAATTGGGGTTCAAAGTTAGTGTCCCCTATCATCAAAGTTGATTACAAATGTTTATCTGCTAATGCTGATCTGTAATGAGATTTTACATATTCTTTAAAACTGTTTTGTCACAAAAATACTGACATTAATCCAGCAAAGAATAATTTTAATTAAAGAGTCACTCATCACTCAGAAGGCATTTATATAATTCTATTAGATTCTTTTCTTGATATTTGCCTTTTGCATGCCATTACATTGCAAATTAATTGCTTCCAACTGAAGAGGAGGTAGAATTACGGTTTAATGGTGGCAAAATACGGAAATTTCTTTTGCACAGACATCAAGGTCTAAAATCCGATGAAAATATAGTTTGAGGTTGGAAAACGTATCTACCCCATATGTGTGTGGGAATGGAGATTTTGCTTCTTGTTGTAACTTGTAACAACATGAGAAGTATATAAAGCAGCATTTTGTGATCCAACACTAGCAGCTGTCAAAACAACTTTACAATAGAAGTTTCACTATAAGCACTGCTTTCCCCTTGTATTAGGTTTAATTAACTAAGAAACATTTTCAAGTCTTCAAAAAAAGCGTATTTCCAAAGCCATTTTCCAGTGTTCTATAAAATAGTAGTTGAGAGTAGTTCTTCTCATTCAGAAAAATTTAACCTTAGATCTACACCCAAAAACTCCCAATGAAACTTGACCAATTCTAACATATTGAACTGCTGTGCGGTAGGGTAAGTCAGGATATTATTCACTTCTGTATCAGATGAAAATTCATGGGAGCAATAATGGTTAAATCCATTAGAGCAAAGATTGCTGCTGACACTATTGGTTCAATGACGCATAATAAATTCAAATGTTTTCCACAAAGTACTGCTTATATAATACAATGAATAGCCCAAGAACTTTAAATTCTTTACATTTTCCCAAGCTTTGTAAATTAGTCCAACTGAACATTTTCAGCTCTACACATAATTCTGCCATAATCAGCTGTTAACACATCTTAGTGGAGCCCACTTTGGATTACATACTGAAATAATGTTTTCTCATGCATTCTTTTTAAGGAAATAAAACTATCTTTATTGAGATTTAATTCATATACCATGCAATTCAACCATTTAAAGTGTATTATTCCATTTTGAAAATATTCTTGCCTATAGTTGTTCTACAAAGGCTAATTCTTCAGTCACTTCAAACTTGGCATTATCTCCTTGAATAAATAACAACTGGGTAGTATTGGTAACATCTGTCAACTCATCAAGAGCCAAGGAAACCATCTGAAATTACTTGCCTTGTTTTTTAATTGACTACTGACATTGCTCCATGTAGGATTTCATTTGAAAACCATTATCATTAATACCATAATAAAAGTTTAAAAACCATTAGCCTTTACTACTTTCACTCTATTAGTTGCTTCCGTTGAAACTGCTATCCTTATTCTTCCTTTAAAATATCCTTCATAGCCAT
This sequence comes from Procyon lotor, assembly GCA_028646535.1. Lineage (NCBI taxonomy): Eukaryota > Metazoa > Chordata > Mammalia > Carnivora > Procyonidae > Procyon > Procyon lotor. Next base: position 125,337,416 of record CM053603.1, on the reverse strand, counting down.
TTCATTCAATTTCTAGTCTTAATGTCTTGTTCATAAGTTCAGGCCCTCATTACTTTGCCAGAGTATGATAGTGGTATTCCTACGAAATCTCATTATAAAAAAGCAATTGTTGCAATGAGAGAGAAAAAAAGAAAGACTGGGACTAGTTTCAGAAGTTACTTTCCTGCAGGGGAAAAAAAACTTGAATAGCTAATTAATTAATCTAAAACCCAAACATTGCTGAGCAAATAAATCCAGACTGTTAAAAGAAGCAATAGCTTCAATTTTCAATTCAACATTGTAATGATTTAATATAAACTTTGTTTATACAGTATTCAGGAACACATTTACCATTCAAGAACTGTCATCCAAAATGTAAAGGCAAAGTACATGTAACAGCTTAGAAATACAAAATATCACATGAAATAGAAGGGGAGAAATGACCAAAAATCCTATTATTCTGCTAAAAAGGTCTGTTACTATTGTCTATTTCTTGGCTACAATCTTATTCTTTTTAATATCATAAAAAAACCTATGTAACATGAGTTAGCTGCTGAGCAAATTCTACTAAATAATAATCTAGAAGTCTCAATGATTAATCCGAACATCAAGAAATGTTTTCAGTAGGTAACCTCTACCCCCTTTTGTAACAATCATTCTCTTCTCCATCCCTGCTTAACATCTCATCTCCTTAATAAAAGCCCCTCAAATGTCTCTTGTCCAATCCCTAATTTTTCATGCCCATGGCTTCCGCATAAGGAAAACCTTTGTATTTTTCACTGAATCCTAACATTTTAAATTAATACCTTTCAGTTCTAGGTTCCCATGAGTCCATCCTCCATTTCCTCCCAAATCTGACATTAGAAAAATAAAATGTCTTAACAGGCATATTTTTCTGCAGGGATAAAGTTAGATTTCAAAACTCTAGAGTCACCACTGATGAGACTCCATTTCCCTTCCCTCTATCCAATGATACAGAACTAAAAGGTGATGTAGACAAGAACATACCTAATTGAATTTTAAGGATGAAGACAGTTCTTCCATTATATAAGCATAACAAGCCTATACATAGAATACTACACAGCTTCAAACAGCAGCAATATGCATTGCTCTTTTTGTGCTGGTATTCATTTTATTTCTTCACAATTGTATTCGTCTTCTTAAATTTTAAATAATTAATTTGGGGCACCTGGGTGGCTCAGTTGGTTCAGTGTCTGCCTTCGGCTCAGGTCATGATCCCAGAGTCTTGGCATCAAGCCCCACATCACGTACCCTGCTCATCTCAGAGTCTGCTTCTCCCTCTCCTTCTGCCCCTCCCCCCACCTGCTCACTCACATCCTCTTTCTCAAATATTTTTTTAAAAAAACTATAATCTAGGGGCGCCTGGGTGGCTCAGTGGGTTGGGCCTCTGCCTTCGGCTCGGGTCATGATCTCAGGGTCCTGGGATTGAGCCCCGCATCGGGCTCTCTGCTCGGCAGGGAGCCTGCTTCCCCCTCTCTCTCTGCCTGCCTCTCTGCCTACTTGTGATCTCTCTCTCTCTGTCAACTAAATAAATAAAATCTTAAAAAAAAAAGTACTTCCATCAATAACCAGTAACACAAACAGCATAAAAGCAGCACAAGAGATGAAGCTGGAGAGAAATAACTACCTACTACTACGTTAGGATGTCAATCCTATGACAGTTGCTTCTTAACAGTATCATGAAGTTAGACTTTCTCCAAAAGATTACAGAAGAGGAAAGTTATAAAGTATGTAGAAGCAGTTACTATTATTGTGGCTGCTTTCAAAGAATGTCAAAATCCTTCCATAAAATTCAAATCAGAGTTGAAAATGATAACATTTAAGAATTTTTGAAAAACAAACTCTTCAGAGATAACATCTAAGGATCTTAAAAGTATTCAGAAAAATAATGAATGACCTTGATAAGTAAATTTAGATTGTCTTAATATTCTAAATCCTATTTCTTCATCCTGTGTCCCAGACAGTACATTTCTGCCCCTCTTCCACCAAAAGCTCAAATAAATATATGAATTCTGAAATTACATGTCATTAGAAGTCTGTCAAAACTTATTGACAAAAAAATTTTGTTAGCCAATCCAGACATCTGAAAACTTAATGCCTTTAAGATGTGAAAAGCATAAATGTTGGTCATCCACTCAACTGGGTTCTGGGATAATAAACAATAGTTGTCAAAAAGACAGCTTCAAATATTGGAGCATCTTTAAGGTCTCCATGTGTCTGAATTCAAGGAAGTAATTGGGTATTTTTTTCCCAAAAGCACTTGTAAAAAAAAACAAAGCATCAGATCTAGATTCAACTGTCTTAATGCTTTGTCTTCTGTAGAGTGAAATAATTGGGGGTTTGAGCGGTTAGGGAAAAACCCACATTAAAGGAAGGCAAACTAACAAGTGAAAAAGTAACTTGACTTGTTCTAGACTAATCACATTTTCTAAAGCAACTGAAAATGATTTAAAAAAAATCAAAATGGAAAAACTACAAGTAACTTTTTAATTTTTTTAAAAATTCAGGAAATTCTATGTGTTAACTGAAATGTGGGGAGTCCTTTTTCAGTTCTTTTCCTGAAAATTAGTGCATCCTACACTGTTCAAAAATGAAGAGGATCTAAAGTCCAAAAAACATAATTTTGTTTTACTGTAATACTCAGTGGTTTCCAAGTTTTGCCTGCTTCTCACAAACTGGTCAAAACTGCAGCAATGTTACATACATTTCTTGAAGCTTAACAGAGCTGCTTTATCTGTTTAAAAAACTTTTATTAATACCTGAAAGTAAACTTGATTAATAAACTTGCAATTTTCTGAATTATTCTTCATATTAATTACAGTTAACAAAAAGGAAACACATTTACCAAACTTCCAGTTTTCTTCACAAACCAGTAATATTCTTCCAATATGGCATTTAAATGCCCTGATATTTTATAATGCCTCCTGGATTATAAATAAATGGCACTCTTTAACTTGGCATTAAAATCAAGCTTTCTAGTCTTATCTCCTAATCTCCACTCGACCCCCCACCCCCACCTTTTCTGCTCTACTCAAAATGGTCATTTACACATTGTCCATCTTGCCTCTGTTTACTCCTCCTCAGGTGGAATCTGCTCCTACTCCTACATCCATAGACTTTATTTCAGGCAGACAAACCCAATCACCTGCATGCTCTAAGGCTACGTCCAGGAGAGGTTCTGCTCTTCCCTGAACAAAATAAAAACCTCCATGTTTGAAACCAAAAGTTTTGGGGTGCCTGGGTAGCTCAATCACCTGACTCTTGACTTGGACTCAGGTTATGATCTTAGGGTCCTGAGATCAAGCCTTGCACTGGGACCCAGGCTGGGCATGAAGCCTGCTTAAGATTCTCTCTCTGCCGGGGCCCCTGGGTGGCTCAGTGGGTTAAAGCCTCTGCCTTCAGCTCGGGTCATAATCTCAGGGTCCTGGGATCGAGCCCCACATCGGGCTCTCTGCTTGGCGGGGAGCCTGCTTCTCCCTCTCTCTCTGCCTGCTTGTGATCTCTCTCTGTCAAATAAAAATAAATAAATTAAAAAAAAAAAAAAAAGATTCTCTCTCTGCCTCTTGCCCCTCTCCTCCACCCTCTCTCTCCCTCTTGAAAAAAACAAACAAAAACCAAAGTTTTGTCAACTCTAAATTTTCTTGGTGCTTGATCTACCCTTTTAATAGCATATCGGTTAAGGGCATGATCTTTGAAGACATGAACTGTGATGTTAACCAGCTGTACACTTTGGGGTACCAAGTGCTTAATCATTTTGACCTTTAGTTTCCTTATCCGTAACCAAAAAAAAAAAAAAAAGGAATAATAGTACCCTCTCCACACAGGACTACTGTATGGATAAAGCGAGATAACTTATGTACTATGTTTAATTCAGTGCTCGGTACAGAACAGGTACTCAAATTTATTTGACAGTATTAGTATGCTGACGACACTGAATTCTAGCTTTTTAACTAACTTCAAAGTATCTGCCTCCTTCTGGTTCTTTTACCCTAGCATATGTGACACACTGCTTGCTACCCTGTTATCCAACATCTGCAACGGTCCTCATATCTGTCAGATTTTTAACTAGCCACTCTGTGTTGTTGAATTTATCATCTGCACGTCTGCTTACCTATCCTTGCCCAAACAGTCCCAACTTTAGTACAGTACACTCCCATTTCTCTCCTGGTCCCGGCTTCATCGTGCTTCTGCTCTACCGCCTATACTTCCCACGATGACACTTAACTGCCATGTAACACGTGGACGACAAAGTCTAAATTGAATCTCACAGGACCATTTAAGCTCTACGTCTTCCATGAGGCCACCAATCTGAACCCTTGCTGGTCTATTTCATCCGGACACCTAGAGCACAGGTTGTCTGTACTATTGTATAGGATATGTTCAATTGTAAGTCATGTCACTCACATGTTCATTCATTCAATAATGATACATATATAAGAATGAACCCACTTCAAGAAATTCCCAATTTGTTAAACTAGACACTTGTCAAAACAAATAATAGGGGCGCCTGGGTGGCTCAGTCAGTTAAGCGGCTGCCTTTGGCTCAGGTCACTATCCCAGGGTCCTGGGATGGAGGTCCATGTCAGGCTCTCTACTCAGTGGGGAGTCTGCTTCTCGCTCTCCCACTCCCCCTGCTTGTGCTCACTCCATCAAATAAATAAATCTTAAAAAAAAAAATGATAAACATTTTTATTTAACTACAGACACTAAGAACTACCAAGAATTTTCACATGGATTTGAGGAGGAGGGGTACTCATGTACACAAAATATATACACTTAACTGAAAATCAGGCAACTTTCCTTATAGAGCCTCTGGTTCTCCGTATTTCAGTACTAATGCATAATGTCAAAATGGAATTCATTTTCAGAAGGACTTCTCCAGTCCCCCAAAACATAAAAAGTATAGCACAGTTTTCTGTGTGTGTGTGTTTACATGTATAGGTTGAGTGTGTATAATCTCTTTATATCTTTACTAAGATACTTTGTTAAACAATGTTAGGCTTTTATATGTATTTTATATGTAATCAAATCATTTAGTGTGAATTATCAACAGATTTGCAGAGGAAAATAAAATGTGGTTCCTGAATGCTTTGTTAACCAGAGAATGTCAGTCACAGCAATCTGTAGTTCCTGGCCTAATCTTTCTTGGCAAGCTCTGGCCATGCCACTATCGAGCCTCAGCAATCAGAATGCCAGCAGCTCCCAGTGCAGGCAACATCCTCAGCAGCAGGAACAGTATTCAGTCCATCTCCACAAATAAGATACACTCTAACTAGGTCTAGAACATTTTCTTTCAGTAAGACCTCTCTATTAAAGCTCATAAACTATAGACTCAAAAAATGAGAGGAAAACTTATATTTTATTAATAACTGAACTATAATGAAGGAAATACAGTATCGAGCTTAGTCAAGGGTGAATCAACATTCTTACTCCACCCCACTAGCCCAACTAGTTTAAAAAAAAAATGTTATTGTTCAGCTTTTTAACTTGGTTGTAAATAAAAGTCACAGTCAAGAGGAAAAGCAGATCAACATTTTCAAGGGTAAAGAGTGCTAACATAGGTGACAGGTTTTCCAGTGTATCTTCCTCTATTTGTATATATATAGAATTTATGCATTAAGAACTAAAGCCTTGAAAAAAAAAGAGGGAGGGAGGAAGAAACTAATGAATATGCATTAACTCTGAACGATTTGGTTTATTTTCAAAATACTTTTCATTTTGGGGAGCAAGATCATTCTGTAAAATCTTCCCTATATAGAAAAATGGTTAACATTTTTCCTACTGTAATAAAAAATTGCGAAAATTGCCACACTATAAAATACAACCATAATTTGCTAAAACAGAGTATCAAGAGAGGTATTCTGTGGCTTACTATTTACAGGAATTTAAAGACCTAATATAATATTAAAATAAAATACTGAAAATTGTATTAAGTTCTTTACTTCTCAAACCCATACCTCCTCTCCTATGGCAATAAGACTGGTACTTTCTTAGGGTAAAATGGTGACAAAGGGACTAGAAAAGAACACAACTGGATATGTCATTCTAACATGTAGTCCATATATGCATTTGAAGATGCAAAGGAAGAGGCACCTTAGATAAAATAAAAACACCTGATCACATCATAAATCTGTCACTGACAATGTTTGTTTAACGTTGGTATGTACCTGACCCTAAACAAAATGATCGATTAGATTTTTATCTTCAACCTTGGCTTCACGTCTTCACCTTCTCTCCCATATCCCCAAACATACCATAAATAAAGGATCTATAATACATTCACAAAAAGATATAAATTTCCCATAATTGCCAAAAAGAGCAGTCCCAAGAACATTTGCTCTTTTCAGTGCCTTAGGCTAAAGGAATAAAGCTTTAACCAGAATTTTAGGGATCAGACTCTGGATGAAAAAGTACTCTCCCTTAAAATGATATTTCATAGGCGAAGCCAAATTTTGGAAACATAATTAAGTGATAACCTGTACAGGCTGAGTTTTAAAATTTTCTATTTGAAAACCAAATCAGACTAGGTTCTTGGTGTTTAAGTCACAGATTTCTTGATTGGTGGCAGAAGTAGCCAAGCAGGTAATGATTTTTAATCATGCTGCAAATGGAGCGGAGTACAGGCCTGGGGGCTGGGGAGACTGGAGAAGACAGTATGATGAGACCTAAAAGAATGAAGGAGGCTATAAGGAAAACGGAGCCTGTAAGAACTAGCAGTTCTTCTCAGGACAGGACCTTTGAGGATCGGTTTATAAGTGAATCATTATCTTCTTGACTATTTAAAAATGGATAAACATATGCAAAATCTCTTTTACAGCCCTAACTACTGTGATGCATTCTTCTAAACTAAGAATCTACAGAGAGAAAGCCTTGACAGGGGCAAACTTTAGAACACTACCCCCCCCTCCCATGAAAGCCATTTAAAATGTGAAAAGAACAGTAAGGGACAGAATAATAAATGTTGGGGGACGCCTGGGTGGCTCAGTCGTTGGGCGTCTGCCTTCGGCTCGGGTCATGATCCCAGGGTCCTGGGATCAAGCCCCGCGTCGGGCTCCTTGCTCGGCAGGAAGCCTGCTTCTCCCGCTACCATCCCCTCTGCTTGTGTTCCCTCTCTCACTGTATTTCTCTCTATCAAATAAATAAAATCTTTAAAAAAAAAAAAAAAGAATAATAAATGTTGGGAGAACATATATGTGGTTCTTAATACATTACCCTCTTTGTTATAAGACAAAAATACATTACTGTCTTCAGAAAGAGTCCATAAAAGGAACCAAGAAAATGAAGAAGGAAAATCAATTTCCTCTACATCAGTTCCACCTGGGGCACTGAGGTGGCACGAGCAGTGTAGCAAAACTCAGCCTCTCTTTGAGAAAGAACTTTTCTCTGCTAAGGAGCCATAGTGACCGCTTTGCTCTAGTTCCTCTCAATTTCTTCTCTTTTTCTAACTGTACTCTCAATATCATGAGAGCATCAGCTTCTGCTTCCATTCCTTTTACGTATTACTAAACCCGAGGATGCCTTAGTGGCACAGCAAGAAAAATCCAAAAAGGCCAAAAGGTAACTCTTTTGCTTCTAGTCCCATTCTGCAGTTAATGATTTCACATGTGTATCTGGACTCACAGACTTAGGCTGGAATCTTAGCTCCATCATATATGTACTAGATTACATATAAATTTAGAAAGGTTTCTCAACTTTTTGTGTGCTTATTATTTTTTCATCTAAAAAATGGGAATAATAATGGCTCCTCTCTTTCAAGATTAAGGTGAGAACTAAATGAGATATTTAACAAAATATCTAGCACAATATCTAGTCTTAGTAAATTCTAAATATTAACTCCCAATTATAACCCATTTAAATCCAAGATACTCCCGGCCTAGGACAGTTGTTTTCCAGTAAGATTACAGAATTGTGACCAGCACATTAAAAAAGAATTTACTAGAATAGAACAGAAAATAACAGGGTGCAATTAAGGGGAAGTACTGTTTCAAAAATCTTTTTTGTCAGATACACACACACTACTCTTTCTCTCGCTCACACTCACATGCTGTCTTTCCCTCAACTAAGTTTCCTGTGTCTTCCTGTGTTGCCTTCCCTATGTAACCTTCAACAGCTAACACAGCTGGCTCTTGCTCAAGGGCACAGGAGCGTGTTGTATAAAACTCTACAACACTTATCACACTGTGCTTGTTTATATGTACGTCTCTCCCATTAGAACATAAATTCCAAGGAAACTCCTTTTTTATCTCTGTATTTCTGAGACCTGAAAAATACTGAAGGCTCAGTAATTTTTTTAATGAATAGGGAAATTATCAAAATCTAAGAGGTATTAAAAACATACAAAAATTTTTAACCACTTAATCATTATCTGATCAGGTTTTATTTCTGTCCAGATATAAAATTAGCTGTAAGTCTCATAAAATCAATAAAGTTGTTTTCTCTCCCGAAGTGCCTATTACACTCCCATCCATCTGGAAGTGATGAATGCATGTTTACTTAAGAAACTGAAATATCTGTTGTGCATAATGATCTTTGAAAAGTAGAACTGAAAGAAAGAAAGAAAGAAAGAAAGAAAGAAAGAAAGAAAGAAAGAAAGAAAGAAAGAAAGAAAGAAAGAGAAAGAAAGAGAAAGAAAGAAAGAAAGAAAGAAAGAAAGAAAGAAAGAAAGAAAGAAAGAAAGAAAGAAAGAAAGGAAGGAAAGTAGAACTTTAGAAAAAAAGTAGAACTTTAGAGCACATAGACGTGCTGCACAGTTGAAGCTGTATTTAAGAAGACCAGCTACAGTCATGCTTCTTTGTTAGGTGCAAAGGAAGGAAAATTACTAGGCAGAAGCTGCTTCTTTTATATGACAAACTGTCTGGGATCCCCTTTCACATGTACTGCAAGGTACTATGAGAACACATCTAAATAACACTGGGCAGGTTCCTGCTTAAGTACGTAACATAGAAAACTATGAAGAACTTTAATATTTTCAGTATCACCAACATTTTCAATTCTACTTAAATGTAAGAATCAAAATAATACAAATACACCAACTCTGTTTTTATTTCATCACCAAAAGGCAAAAGACTAGAAATAAGTTCTAAAGAAACACTTTTCACCATGCTTACGGACATCAAAGTCAAAAGCTGACAGTCTACTAAATCAAGGTTACATCTGACACTTGGTTTTACATTTGTCAAAAAATAAAAGACTTAACTTTTTAAGGTATGGGTTCCTTTAGAGTGATCTTCCGAAATACTTGTTTCTAAATCATTAACAACTTAACTGAAAAACTGGAAGTCTCCAATTTATGAGGATTACAACTCTCTTAATATAGTAAGCTATATACATGAAACAGGAAGGGAACAAAGAATGGTATCTAAATCTTAGGGCTCAGGCACTTTGCTTCTTCCCCAGACTAATGAATAAGAATTATCATTTTACCTAACCCTGAACTTGTTAAACATCTTAGGAAACAGCTATTTCACAAAAATCTCTTTTTGTCATTTCAAATACATTTTAAGTTATTATGAAACTCTATTTCAAAGTAATTTATTGGACTTGGACATTAAAGCCAAGCCTTAACAGTTAAGACTGATTTATTAAAAAAAAAATGAGCTATGATACTCTTAAGAAACAAAACTGATTAACAGTGGCAACAAGTTCCTGCTACTTATTAAAAATTCTTCCCTATATTTGGAATGGTAATTTTAATGACCCTAGGAAGGGGGGGCAACACTCACCAGTATGAATCTTCTCATGTCTCTGTAGCAGGTACTTCTGTATGAAACGCATGTCACATTGACTACATTGAAATGGTTTTTCACCTTAAAATAATTTCACATCCACAAATTAGTTACTGAATAAAACACAGTTTATAATTACTATTTCTGAGGAAAGATAAATCTTAGAAGCCCAAATTCTGGAAAATTCTAAATTATCCACACAATATTTTTATACTGTTCATTAGTTTAAAAGAATTTTATTTCCTCACTTTTTTCCCCACGATTATAAAATTCATTCTCACAGTCACACAAAGATGAGGTCAAATCTACTCTATATCCGAAAGAAAGAAATAAAGAAAAAGAGAAAGAAAGAATCTACAACAGCTTAAAAATCAGAAGGCTAGGACTCTGGGTTATCTACTGTGTCTTGAACAGCTCCTCTCTCTTTTTATCTAAAACAAGATCCACCCACCTTGTTCTCCCTGGCTAACTATCCCTTTATGCCCTTCCAATTATTTTCTCCAGAACTTTCAGAACTTTCGAACATCTTCCCCCTGGCTTTTTTTTTTTTTTTTTTAAATCTGACCTCTTCAATCATCCCTTTTCTGCTGGAACCTTTCCTTCTAAGTATTCCTGAGGTCTGCTCTATGCAAACAAACTTTCCAGAAATCCTGAAACACTCCCACCTTCCTTATTACTTTCTCTCCTTCCTTTTCAACCATACCTTAAGAGTAGTTTACACCTCATGTCTCAAATTCTCCATGACCCACTTGTGCTTTAACTCATACTCTGCTTTCTTAGAAGCTACTTTTGATCTCTTTGCTATTTATTCCAATGGTTTCTTCTCAGTTCTCTATCCCTCTCTATCCTCTCTGAAGGTTGTACCATTGCTGATCATACCTCACCTGGAACTCTTTTTTTTTTTTTTTTTTAGCTTCTGCGACACTATTTCCTACTTCATTAAACCTACCATACCTTTCTATCTTCCTCACCCCACACCTTTTAATTTAACCTATGTGTCTAGTCTGTTTCCCCAAGGATCTGTGATTAGTCTTTAGGTCTGCTCTCTGCAATGTCATGTTCTTAATTATCATTTTTTAATATTTGAAACTCAATATTTCATAAATTCATATTTCAAACTCCATCTGGATGTCTTGCAGAGGAAAATAAATGTTGATAGGCTTTTAATAATACATTCTTTAACTGTTTCTCTAGCTGAAAAGAACACATTAAGCCAGATAAGTGTCCAATTAAGACTAATTAATTTTACACATCCCTATTCATTTTAGTTTTTCCCTGGTTTCCTTCTAACATTCTGGCCTGTGGAAATCTCCGATTTAAAATGCCAGGTTAGCTACAGTATTAGAAATGAATGACATTTACGTGAGGTGAAAATAGCAACAACAATAATCTTACTGGCCACAAGTCCATTTTAATTCAAGAAATACCTGTATGAATGAAGACATGTCTCTGTAAGTGATAGTTCGTTCTAAAGGCAGCATTGCAGTGCTCACAAACGTGAGACTTAGGGGTTTTCAAACCAAGTGATCCGTCCTCATTTATTGTAAGGATCTAGTTTAAAAAAAAAAAGGCAAAAACAAAAGAAGTTTTAAAAACATAATACTAACTTATAAAAAAGGTAATGCCTTTTAATGCAAACAATGGTCACCAGAAATTATGAAAATTTTTTTCCTAATCTTGAGAAGGCTGTTAGAATAAGGTAGGTTATCATTAACTGTAGGAAAGTACAATGTGACTCGGAATGGTAAAAATCACTAATAAAACCTTGGAAGCTGGTTAAGTAAGATCTCTGCACTCTGTCCCCTCTTCTCCAAAGGTGATGTCTAACAGAGTCCCTAAGTGCTCTCTGCTAGGGTGAGTATAACTTTAATTTTCAATTTCAAATTCTCACAAATGCAGGACAAAAATTTTATGTTTTAGACAGACATGGCATAAGTATCAATCAGTATAGGACTGGTTAAATCATGGTAAATGAATGCAACTTAATATTATGTAATTGTAAAATAAAATGAGAAAGCTCTCTATAGACCTATATGGAAAAAGCCCCAGGATTTATTAAGTAAAAAATGCAAGGTTTAAATCCAGTACATAATTTTGCAAATTTTTGTATATAATAAAGTACACACAAGGATACATATTTATTTGTATATGCATAAAAACTATTTAAGAAGGATACACACGAAACACATATAGCCTTGGTTGTGATGGCTGGGGAACTGGGCAGAAGGGAGATAAAGAAGGAGGGGGACTCTTCATTGTTTATACTTACTTTTTTAAAAAATATATTATTTATTTGAGAGAGAGAGCGGGAGAGGGAAAACAAGCAGGTGGAGCAGGAGCCTGATGTGGGGCTCGATCCCAGGACGCTGAGATCATGACCTGAGCCAAAGGCAGCACTTAACGACTGAGCCACCCAGGCGTCCTTAAATACTTTTCTGAATCACATAAATGCTTACCTATTACATTTTCTTTCTTTCTTTTGCTGAAGAAGAGAAAAAGCAATCTAAGTTTTTAAGTCATTTTACCATAGAATTTGGAGTCTGGTTCACTCTAAGATCTCTAAGGCTACTTATTCTGGGATTACTAAACCACCATTGAGCATATTCCCCAAAACATTTATTGGATAAATAAATCAAGAGTGGGTATGGGGAAGGAAGACAGGTGACAAAGAAATCATATCATCCTGGGCTTCCTGAGGTTGAGACTATTATGGGCCTGCCTAGGTTGGACAGTGTCAGAGAGAAGTTCATCTTTGGGCTTCATGTATTTCAATTTATCAACCATTTCTTCCACATGCAACATTAAACTGTCTCTCTCATTAGACACATGGCAGACTAAAAATAATAAATGATCTTTTTTTCATTATTGAAAATAATTCTCTCCTTTCATTGAGGAGATTAGAAATGACATGGCAGAATATGACGTGAAGATAAGAAGCAAAGAAAACAAGTAGGAAATCAGATCACTAGAGCATGGCAAGTAAGAGGGAAACAATACTGGAGGTAGGGACATACAGTGTAGGAGCTACAAAACCATATCCCACACAGGGCAGAAAAATCTAGGAAACATCTTAGGAAATACAAAGGCCTGTGGAAACTGATTAGGGCCTGTAAACACACAGCTAAGACCCCCTTCTCAAACCTAAAAAAAACCAGAGAGGTAAGGGGGAAAAGGCTTTCATTTTTAAAACATTCTTTTACTTTAAATTCTGGAAGACAACTCAGCCTGTACTGTATGTAAATCAATGGTAATTATTATGCAAATTATACAGGATATTTGGGTTCTGGGCAAACTGCCAATGCGGTCAACAATGCTTCAAAGTCTATGCACCAGAGTCATAAAGAGAAACATTTGGCACAAGAATGGAAGTGGGTGTCACAGCTTCCTGATGAGAGTCAGTGAGAATAGAAAGTTTCATCTCTGGCCAGTCCCTTTAAATTTTTTGACCCCTCCAAGTTACAAAATAATATGCAACTTAACATGATGCAAAACAAAAGCCACAAAATCTTTTCAAAGAATATTCAAAATATTTCTAACATAAAGCAAGTTAACAAAAAAATGTTAAAAATTTTATATAAAAGAGAACTAACAACAAGCTAGCCCCAGGTATTTTTTTCACACATATGCTGATAACAAATAAGAAGATCCAGTGCCAAACACATGGCAGCTCAACAGCTTCCCGTGGCATAGCAACTGCAAGGGGGGTCTCTGCGAGGAACGAATCCTGCCCGAGTTACTGGCTGGGAAACGGATGTGATCCCTGACTGTACAAAGCCCTTTTATGAAGAGTTAAGGAGTTCTAGGTCATTGTTTTCTGGCACTGAAGGTAGTGCTGCCTTTCACTGTGGATTCAAGCCTCAATGCAAGGTGGATTTTATGGCTGAAACAGCGTAACACTGGCTTGTGAATGAGAAGACTGAAAAATCTAGCACATTTGTAAGTTCAAAGACAGAAAAATAAAATTCTTACACATTTTAATATTTTTTTCTCCTTTTTGGGGGGCAGAATAGCAAACATATTTGTATAAAGGACACTGAGTAAAATCCATCTTGCCACAGAACAGCAAGCAGCTCTTCCAATCTTGTAATCTCTTTTAGATATAACCACTTGATTTTCCCTGTTTTATTCACCACTATAACCTCAGTGCCCAAAATGGTGTCTGGAACACGGTGAGACTCTATAAATGTCTAACATGGCTGACTGCTACCCATACCAAACATCCTCGTGGCTCACACTTTATTCTTTTTAAAATTTTTTGCCAAAAGTGATACTTTTCAATTTTTCAAAGTTACAAAGTAGTGCCACAGAGACATGGCTGTGCAAAGAACAAAGGCCCTTAGTGGAAAAGAAATGGCGCATTAATATAAGCAAAATTTTCTTCCTTGGTATAGATGTGCTTCTGTTCTTGTTCACACCCTTTCAAGATCTACCAATTAAATGTGTCTGCCTTAGAGATTAGCAGTCTCACTTGCTACTGTAACCTGTAAACCTGTACCATAAAATGGTTTTGCTTTTCTTTTTCCCTCAATTTATGAACACTATGACAACTGAAGATTTTAAATTTCAAGGTTTAAATCTTAAGATGCCTGCTATAATATCTCCACATGATTTATCTTGCTTCCTGTCACTCCTACTCATGGAGAAATATGGTAATATTATAAGGACCAAGCAATCGGGCTTTATCAAGAGTGGAGAAGTTAGTAGTAGTCTAAACAATACTTAACGTACTTGATTTTCTTAACTGTTTATAAATTTAAAACAGAATTTTTCAGTAAAAAAATTTCAAAACCAAATGGAACTCCTCAATTAATCTGCTTTCTTAAGCTCATGGTCCATTAGATATATTTTTTGTTCTGAGCCCAGTCTGTTCCCAGCTAGCTACTATATATAATGGTTATCTTAAATAATATATCAATTTTCATCAGGCAAAGCACTAACAAAACTCTATTAAATTTAGAGATTTTTCACTCCTCAAAGGTCACTGCAACTGAACAACCCAATACCCTTCAGTGAGTAAGTTTTGCTGTCTTAAAATGCAGAAATTGGGGGCGCCTGGGTGGCTCAGTCGTTGGGTGTCTGCCTCCGGCTCAGGTTGTGATCCCAGAGTCCTGGGATCGAGCCCCGCATCGGGCTCCTCGCTCGGCAGGAAGCCTGCTTCTCCCACTACCATTCCCTCTGCTTGTGTTCCCTCTCTCGCTGTGTTTCTCTCTGTCAAATAAATAAAATCTTTAAAAAAAAAAAAAAGGGCAGAAATTGTTTTCTCCATTCTCTGTTATGTACTACTACTATACTACATAACTACTGTTATGTTATGTACTATATTTTAAGGTCATGATTATAGGTTTTATCATATTCCTAAATCAACCTAAATCATTTTCTAAACCACCAAAACCCAAAAGACAATGTAGAGGAGAGAGTTTAAATTTCTCCTGTATTGTGAGTCAGTTCACTGCAACTGGGGGATGGAGAATGAGATCTTCTAAATTTCTCTTTATTCTTCAAATCCAATTAGAAACAGAAGAATAGTGCCATCCCAAAGACATCCAACAAAATAACACAGCTATAACCATCCATAGCAACAATCAGCACAACACCTTGACCCTCCTAGTCACCTCTAATATCCCACCCTCACACTGTCACTCTCATTCTTCAGAATTTTCACGATCTCTCCATACTAGATTTTATACATTACAAATTTCATTTTAAAATGACAAGCTTTTGACAGTGTCAGAACACAAAAGTCACTGTATTGTAAGCATGGTACAATAACTAATGCTCAGCATAACACTGAGTTTTAGACAAGGTCATTTCTCTTAGGTTTCCCAAATATTAGGAAAAAAGTATGTGATATTTAAAGAAATGTTTACATCAAAATATTTTTTAAAGTTAGGGTTCAGTTTTGTGAGACAATTGTTTACCCAAAATATACAGCTCCCTGAGAAAATTAGAGAAATAAAATATTAGGGACACCTGGATGGTTCAGTTGCTTAAGTTCAGGTCATGATCTCAGGGTCATTGCTCAGCAAGGAGCCTGTTTCTCCCTCTCCCTCTGCCTGCTGCTCCCCCTGGTTGGTGAGTTCTCTCTCTGACAAATAAATAAAATTCTTAAAAGAGAAAAATAAAATACTAACACATTCTTTTACTAATGTTCTTTTTCATTTTTCTCGTATTATTCTGTATTTCCATCTCCCACCTTTAATCAGTTCTTCAGCTTCAAAGCCACTTCCTCCATAATCAAGTCAACACATAAGAGAAAGTATGACACATGCCTGGTGTATCTATTTCTTGTTCCCTTTAATTAAATTTTCCTCATTTAAAAATTCAATTTAAGATATTGATATCAATACCTTATATCAAATACCAATATCAAATTGGTACCAATACCATATCAAATTTGATATCAAAATCACAAATCTTTTCTGGGAACTAATGGTGTATAATAAATTGCTAAGAAAGGATTCCCTATATAATTTACAATTTATTTGATCTGTGGAATACTCGTATCCTTCCTGAGTTCAGCACAACTTTGAATAATTGATTTCTACTCAGACCACCTAAACTGCTAAAACAAACAAACACAGCTCCTTTCTTCAGCACCTGATAAGAGATTCTGGCATATCATAGGCACCCAAATTGTTTGGTAAGGGAATGAAAAGGAGATACATTTCAGAATAAGAAGTAAGGAATTAAAAGTGCTCTGCTCTCCTTCAGTCACTAAGACATTTGAAAAGACCTATACAATGTATACAATACTGGATTAATATTGTTAAACTTTTCTTAAAAAGATTCTTAGAGTTCATTGATGTTGATTCAATAATCCTCATAGAAACCTTCCGTGTTACTTCCTACTCATCTAATTAGTCAGTATCTAAGTCAAGTGGTAATAGCTCATTCCTTACTTTTTATTCCAGAAGTTTCTAGTATTAAGACTTGAGATTCTCAAGCGTAAACATAAATCACAATCGCCTCGAACTCTTTTGAAGTATAAATGGAAATCCCCTCAATAAGAATCCCCAGGGATGGGGCCTGGATATTTATAACTGGAAAAGCCCTTTAGGTGACTCTAATGAGAGCCAGGAGGAGACCCACAGACATGAATGCACAGAGAATGAATTAAGTTTACTAAAACTTTTCACACATTTCTGATAACTTTAGCTCTCCACAGTGCTAATTCACAATAAAACAAGATTCAAAGGGGCAATGGAACTAATTATAGCAATGTAAAAAAGAACAACATGTTATTAAAGAATGAGACAAGGAAGCAATTGTAAGCATTAAAAAAAAAACACAAGTTTACCAGTCAGGCGTTTTCAAGGTTAAGAGGTGGGGAAAGCCCTAGTATCTCAGTCCTTCCAAAGGGCTTCGTTATAATACATACGATTTTTTTAAAAATGTTTACATCATCAACACAGACATTAGACTACACATTATAGTTCAAATGCACTATATTTAAAAAGAACACAACACATTAAAGATTCCCAACAAAGTTGTTAAAATTAAATTTGACTTTTAAAAGGGTCAAGATTTTATTATATAGAAAAATTTACTTTCATAAAACAGCTTAATCCATGATAGTACCAAATGCCTTGACCTAGCTAACATTCCGTAGCTTGACTATCCTCTTCTTCAGACATGTTGCCAAATGTATTTTGGCAATTTTCAAGTTTCAAATCTATTTCTGCCATATGATAGAGGTTTAAAAAGCAATTATTGCTTAAAATCCATGGCAGCTAAAGATGACATAACAATATAGTACTTCTCACTATAGAGCTGCTCTTGAAAGGAGTCACATTTATTTATATGGATGTGTAAGCTCTAATATTTTAACTACAAGTCTATCATGTTAGTTATATTTTCTGTACAGATCCCCAATCTAATATGACACAATGGTGACACACACCCAAAATATTCATAATGGAAAAATTCAAGATCTAGGAAAGATTTTGGGAGAGAGTAGAGTCCGCTAAACATAATAAATTATAATTCTTTATGAAACTTCAAACTGTTTTTAAGGAATTTAAAACAAGCAACACATTGATTTATAAATGTGAGATAAACTTTTTTCTCTTTTTACAAAAAGGCAGAAATAGTTACTTTAGTGAAAAATATGAAGTGTAAATTTTTTAAGACATGCTTGAGAAAATGTAAAATAACTCGCTGGTTCTCTGCCTCAAATTCTAAGACGCCAGAAACAAAAATCATTCATCTGGAGACTGTGGACCAGTGTTAAAAAACAGTCGACGACCATTCTCTGTTACATTTAATGTGTCAGCACAGGTTAAAAATAATTGTTTTTGTTATTCTCACCCCCTCATCTTCCATGTATTATTTCTAGTTATTTCACTCTCCTAGGAATTCCCTAAAAAGACCTCCCCAAAACACTCTTACAGAATATACTTAAAACACACCAAATCTTTCATTTAGCAATTACATAGATATAAATTTACATAATACCCTTAAAAATATACTAATACATTATGAGTTTATCTACAAATCAGACAAGCAAAATAGCTTAAAACCTCTAAAAGTCTGATCTGTATTTAGAAACCCCTAGAACATAGCACCAAGTAACACCCTATTAGAAGATAATAATCTGAGTTTTAGTCAGAATTTTAGGATACATTATACTCAAGAATAGTACCAGAAAAAAAAAAGGCAATAAAATATCAAGGAAAATGTAGAACATACATTTTTTTTTAAAGGACTTTATTCCCCAAGATTAGCAGTGAACCCAAAGTAACAATCACTATCGCAATATTAATTTTTTCCTCAAAACCGTGTATTGCTCTATATGGGAAAAACTTGACTTATTCATTAATGTAAAAAAACAACAACAAAAAGTATCATATTAAGTCACTGAGAAAAAAATTAACCCCAAGAAAACCAAGGGAAAGGAGAAAGGCAGGAAGGGATTTCACAAAACATGAAATATAAAATGCCAATAATTATGGGAGAAAAAAGTTTAGTATGGCCAGTAACTAAAGAAATTAAAAAGAAATGTCCGTCTTAAGCTACAAAAAAACGAAGTCTCACACTTGAAAGTACAGACAGGACACACCTCAGGTCCACTACTGGTAACAATGTAACTCGTACAACATTTCTGGAAGGAGCCACTTCATCAAGAACACTTTTGAAAAATTCATGCCCTCTGACTGATGATTAATTCAGTAACACATGAAGATCTATACACAAATATTAAGTGCAGCATGATTTAAAATGAAGGCCAAGATAACACAACTTCCAACAACACAGCAATCACCGAATATGATGTGATACATCAAAAATAATATATTATGTAGCTGATAAAATCTTCATAAAAACCATTAATAATTTTAAATGTAAAAATTGCTTACACAGTTAAAATATCAGGACATTCAATTTGTGTACACAAATTTGAATACAGAAAGGGAATATGGCAGAAAATTATGTTAGTTATTTCTGGCAATATGACTATGGGTTATTCTAGTCTCTATATTTTTCAAAATTTTCTATAGTAGGTATACATATATATCCCAAAAGCTGTGGTATGTTGTTAATGTTTACCAACAGAGTAAGGAGTCAGGGGGTGGGAAGTGTTTGTTGATATCCAAGGTGTAAATATTCTCACTATGGCTAATTTTAAGTTACTAATGATTTTAGCACTGGCTTGCAAAATTCCTGTAAACTTAGCGATCAGCTCTGGCAAGCCAATACAAGCTGGCTCCAGCCCATTACTGAGTCCAAAAATAGACTAATTACATAAATAATGATGATGATCTAAATCACAAATGTAAAAATAAGGAGCCATCAAAATTAAAAGGTCATATTATGACTTAAAAAAAAATCCTTTTTCATTATATGAGGGAAAACAAAAGATGAAAAATAATTACAAAGGTGCAAACATGCCGCTCAGAATTCAGAGACTTCATTGAAATACCAAAATGCTACCTACAGTCAACTATTACTGTATCGAAAAGGAAAAAAGCAGGCAATTACTACTAGTATTTACTAGCTTACTTATTTACCAATCTATTTATTCACCCATCAAGTATTTACTAAGAGTCAATAACGCCTACTATTCCAGGCTCTTGGGATATAACTGTGAATAATATAAAGTCCCTGCCCTCATGGAGCTTACATTCTAGTATAGGTATCCAACAACCTTTCCCCAATGAATAACTGGTGTTGAATTTTCTTGAAATCATAATATTAAAATAAGTAAAACTAATATGAATGAGAAGCAAGGGCAGAAAAGAGACATGTGGAAAAAGAAAAGTTTGTTTTTAGAAAAAAGACGTGGTAAAAAAAGTGGAAAAATTAAAACTAATGGCCCACCACCTCCATGCAGACATGCATCCTGTCCTCCTGGTGATTCTGATACAACATTCCAACTTTACTGTGCCACATGAGATTTTTACGTTTGCCTTATGGTCCAGCCACGTTCCTGCCCATAAGGCAGTTTAACCAACAGTTTGGGATTAGGAGGTAGGGACCACCGCCTTAATATATTCTCTTACTTTTGCAGGAGAACGTTGTTTCCGTTTCTTCTTTTTCTGTAAGTCTACTGGCTCTCTGATTTGTTTTTTGTCTCTCATCAGTTGCTCAGATACATCAGTAAAAGTAATTTCCTGCTTTACACTTATCTGTTAAAAAAAAAAAGCCAATTTTAGAAATAAACAAAAAGTCCATTATGACAAAGCCATTGCATGTTTAATCCTTTGCTAAATCTACATATAGATGCTTCCAAAATGACTGTGTGTGTCCGCGCGCACACGCAATAGTGTGTTGGAAGAGTTCATTAATAGGCAATAGAGCAATAAGACTCAAGAGATATAAACTAAGGAATAGACTAAGATTTTACAAAAATCTATCTGGAAAAGAAGATTAAAGATATCACGGGAAAGGATTATAAGACCAAAGAATAAAGTAGAAGTCAGGACAAAGTAAGATCAATTTCACTCCCACATTTAAGGATACTGATGCTGAAGTTAAAGGCACAAAAAGAGGTTTAAATTCGAAAAATCAGTAAACTATTGGGGGAATTAAGGGTATTCAGACTTCACAGTAGGCTTTGCCTCGATTTATAAAACATCATGAAGCAACACAAAATTCTAAAAGGTAATCACATCAGAAGAAAGGTAAGACAAATAATGAAAATTTAATTATCTTTAAACTCAACACTCTGACAATATTTTAGCTTAGCCTGTACTTTCCTGGCCTATACATCAAACTATCATCAAATAAAGATGTTTATAGAACTGTATATGGTTTTAGGCCACTGTTATATACAATGCAGGATACTAATTACACAACACATAAAAACTACAAAATGTCATCCCATCTTCAGATCTCTGTTTTCACAGATAAGAGATGCTTGTCCTAAAAAAAGAACAGAAACAAAAAACAGAAATGCACGAAGATTCTTACATCGGTAATGGTAGTGCCAATTCTCATCACAATTGATGACACTCAGTCATCTACTCTTTAACACTACATTTTCCATCTATCCTTGAAATGAAAACACAAGAATCTTAAAACTAAAAAACCTTCCCACTCAACAGGCTCTAAACCACATTACACCTCTTTGACCTTTCCACCACGTAAGGACACAACAAGAAGTCGGCAACCTGGAAGAGGGCCCACACCCTACCATGCTGGCACCCTGATGTGCCAGGGTAAAATCACCTGATGTAAAATGGTAAAATCACCTGATATAAAATGGTAAAATCACCAAAAAGCTCTGGAATACAGATGTGTTACCACCTTTGAAGTGATGTGTACTGAAATACAAAACTTGGGTTGGGTGTGAGACAGAAGAGTTGTTCTTGACACAACAAGAAGTTGGCAACCTGGAAGAGGGCCCGCACCCTACCATGCTGGGCCTAGACTTCCAGCCTCCAGAACTGTGAGAAATAAATCTCTGTTCTTTAGAAGCTAAAATAAATAAATAACTCCTTTAAGCAACCCAGGAAGTACCATGTACGAGTGGCTACATTTTTCAAAATACACACTAAAAAAATGGTGCAAAACATTATAAACATCTTACAGATTCACAATGTAAAGCTGGAAGACAGCTGTGTAGAAGGGGTTCATGAGGAAAATGCAACGTAAGGCAGGGATTTGAGGCTGACAAAATAAGGAACTGGAAGTTCTCATAACTTCCTGAGGTGTAGGCAGTATAAGAATCACAAATCAAGAAGAACCCTGGCACAAAAACAGGATGTAAATGATTATTAGGTTAATAATTCTATCAGGTCACAGAGTAGTACTAGCAAACCTTCCTATGGCTTCTTTTGGTATCATTATTTGGGACATAAAATAAAATGGTAAAATCACCAAAGAAGCTTTGGAATACAGACGTGTTACCACCTCTAAGTGATATGTACTGAAATACAAAACTTGGGTTGGGTGTGAGACAGAAGAGATGATTACAGACTATGTAAGCAGCTGGTGACTTGCTCTGTCCCATTTTTCAGGGGCACCAAAAAGTAGTTCCAATATTTCCATCAGCTTCTAAATTGCAAAGAAACCATGAAAATGTAGCATGCAGCAGTAAGAACAGAGAAATTATTTTTAATTCAAAAGTGTCAAGTAGAGTATAAGACAAATTCACAAATTCTGCAATTAGCAGATATTCAGAAACCAAAGAAGAGCCTTTATGTGTAAACACTGAAAAAGATCAATAAATGTATCTAAACCTTTCAGTTATTTCCACATATATGGAAAGTGGGTTTTTTTTTTTTTTAAAGATTTTATTTATTTGTCAGAAAAAGAGCACAGAAGCAGGGGGAGCAGCAGGTAGAGGAAGAAGCAGGCTCCCCTCCAAGCATGGAGCCCAAAGAGTGACTCGATCCCAGGACCCTGGCATCATAACCCAAGGGGAAGGCAGATACTTGACGACTAAGCCACCAGGCATCCCTGGAAAGAAGTATTTGTACTAGAATTCTCAAATATAAGACACACTTTAAACATATGAAAGCCCGGCCTCAAACCTAGAAGTATCAATGAATCAAAACACTGTGAATGTCAGGCACACAGGAAGTTACATTTTTAGAATGCACGAACAGGCTTATTACCCATAAATGGAATAAATTAAACTCCTCTATATATAACATAACCACACACTAAAGTACACAGATCCAGCCTACAGTGCTTAGAAAAGATGAAGGTAACTCTAAACCATGAAGAGATGGACGGGTATGATAATAAGTCAGCTAGAAAGAATGAACTGCAAAAAAGTCTGAGAAAACGTAAGTCTTCTTTGGCTTTAAGAAGGCAACTGTACTCTATAAAAAAATAGAAACTTTTTTTTTTAAAGAAGGCTCCATGCAGCATGGAGCCCAATGTGGGGCTTGAACTCATCACCCTGAGATTGAGGCTGGAGCTGAGAACATGAATCAGATGCTTAAACCAACTGAGCCACCCAGACACCCCAAAACATGAAAACCTCTTAAGCGTAACAAAGAAACAATAATTCATCCGTTGTTGTCTATTCATTCCTTGAAAACTGTCTTTACAAAAAAATCAAGTTCTCAGTGTTATTTTTCACTAAAATAAACCAAAGTATAATTATTCAAAGCAGATGCTGCTTTGATATTTGAAAAGACTGGTTTTTTGAAACACATTTTGAAACACATTCATTAGGGCATCAAGAAAACCAAGAGAGGGATGCCTGGTGGCTCAGTCGGTTAAGCGTCTGCCTTTGGCTCAGTTCATGATCCCAGGGTCCTAGGACTGAGTCCTGCATGAGGCTCGTTGCTCAGCAGGGAGCCTGCTTCTCCCCCTCTGACAAATAAATAAATAAAATCTTTTAAAGAAAGAAAACTAAGAGACTAGGAAATACGTCAGATTAAAAAAAACAAACTCAGGTTTCTTCCTTGTCACTTAAGCTTTACCATTCTACCTCGTCCCATGTACAACTTCGTGTCTACATTTGAGACCTGAATTTCAATGCTGTTCTCCCTACCAACCCAGAAATACCATCAAACTGTCAATCAGCCTAACTATCCTTGTTTCATAAGATGTGACTAAACCGAGGCTCTTCTCCACCTAAAACCTGAAGCCCCCTCTAAATCTCTCACTCTGAGATTAGGGAAACTGTCAAACATGACTCCCATGTCATATCTACCTTCCATACTACTCTAACTTCTTCCCCAACAGCTTTAGAAGAGGTAGAATCCTATAATATTATACCTCCTCAGCCCTTGCCACAGCCCAAGCTGGTTCTTTCTTGCTACTTCTAAAACGCATCTCTTAATTATTCTGATGTTTTCTTCATTTTTGATCTCTTTCACTTCATTCTTCTGACCTTAAATATAAAGAGGCCCCTCCACCTTGGAAAAAAAACCCTCTCTCGATTCCCATGATCACTAGTAACTTGAGCCCAGAATCCAGAATGACTCTTTCAAGACTTCTTTCAGTTCTGGCCCAAAAATAAACAAACTATCCTACTTTTACATTTAACTATTTCGTGCACTTGTGTCTGATCTTGGTATCTACAAGTAAGATATTCTTCTTTGGTATTTCCAAAAAATAGCTTTATTCATTTATTTGGACAACAGCTACTAAGTGCCTGCAATGTGCTAAACTCAGTCTAAAATAATTTAACAAAAGCTTTAAATTCACTAAAATTCTAATATGTCCAGAGCATAATTCTAGATACCAAGAATACATTCTAAATATAAGGTCTCCTTTTCAAAGGCCTTAAAAATGTACATGGGGAGTTCTGACACATAACAACAACAAAAAGACATCTAGCAATTCAAAATAGTACATGTTAGGCTCAACCTAAATGAATGGTACAGGGAATAAGGACAGGAATCAAAGGGAAAATTAATGAAAGTGGAAGTAACTGCAAAAGGCTTCATGAATCAAATAAGAAACTTAATCAGAGCTGCAGGTTTTATCATATATATCTCCCTTTTATTTTTTCCTTCCAGCCCTGCTACCCTTCCCAATTTCTTTCTTCCAGACTCAATAATCTTAATAAGTGATATAAAAATGTGAAATGTACTAAAATAAATTTGCCATAGTGTGCAATGAATAAATATTTCATTTGGGTTGTGCATTCTAGGCTACTCTCTACCCATAACTCCCAGGTAAGAAGGTTTATTTTAGACTTCCTTTTTTTCATTCTCAGTACTCTATATCCATATCCAGCAACATCCATTTCACTCTAATTATCTTTATCAACCTCGCTGCCTTACAGCATTATCATCTCCCTCATATATTCTCCCATAAAAAATTTAATATTAAACTGTTTTGGGGGGGCGCCTGGGTAGCTCAGTCGGTTAAGAGTGTGCCTTCAACTCAGGTCATGATCTCAGGATCCTGGGATCCAGTCCTCCATTGGGATTCCTGCTCAGTGGGGAGTCTACTTCTGCCTCTCCCTCTTCCCTTCCCCATCGCTTGGGTACACGCATGCATGTGCCTCTCTCTCTCTCCCTCTCTCAAATAAAATCTTAAAAAAATGAAACAAAACTGTTTTCCTGTCATCTCCCCAGTGAGGAATCTACAATAGCTCCTTGTTGTCCATGGTATCAATTATACTCTCCCCAGCTCAGCTTTCAAGAGTCTCTATGATTGACTTTACAGAAAAGACCCAGGTCACTGGCAGGAGTAGCTCTCCTTACCACCTCTTTTCTTTATGTCTGGAGCCATATGTTCCTTTCAATTTTCAATTTCCTCTCTACTCTGTGCTACTGACTCAATTCCTATCTCCAAGGCTCTGCTGTTTCACTGCCTTTCTAAAATAATCTTTCTTATTCTACCAGCTACATCTTCTCTGCCTAAAAGCACACTTACATTTCCTCTATAAAATCATTTCTCATGAACCACAATTTTTCTAACAATTTCCTTGTTCTTATGGCCAAACTTTTACAAAGAATAATCTGTGATAAGAATACCGACAAAACAACTGCCCCCAAATTTAGAGAAATGGTTATTCCTGAGAGTAATAGTAGTACACAGCCATTTAAGAAAGATGTGTTTAGAAGGGAATTGTTTCAAAGTATTGCATCCAGGAAACAACATGAAGGTGACTGTAAATATAACAAGTGTTTGAATATAAAAATAAAGACATAACAAATTAACTGTACTATAAACATACTGCCTAAAGAAAGAATGTTAGCTATATT
This sequence comes from Procyon lotor, assembly GCA_028646535.1. Classification (NCBI taxonomy): domain Eukaryota; kingdom Metazoa; phylum Chordata; class Mammalia; order Carnivora; family Procyonidae; genus Procyon; species Procyon lotor. The sequence goes on along the minus strand of CM053603.1, from coordinate 125,311,576 downwards.
GAGGAATACTCCTAGAGTCTGGAAAAGAGAAAGTTAAGACCAAGAGCGTGCACGTGTCTGTGTGTGTGTGTGTATGTGTGAGAATGTGAGAGAGAGAGAGAGAATGTGTGTGTGTGTGTATTCCTAGGATAGTTTTGGCACGAACAGTTAAATGGAACTGGTCAACAGGGATAGTTCTAATTCCAAGCTGACCAAGGCACAGAATAGGGGAAGGAGAGGAAGCAGCACACTGACGGAACAGGCCTTTGTGTGATTCATGAACTATAACCTTCCCTTCTGCCTGACCCATGATTGCATTCAAAATTTTGAACGGAGCTACATTTGTCAGAGTTTGACAAGGTCCACAGTGATCTTTTCATTTTGAAGGGTTCAGGGATCCAAAGTTTACAGCAAATATTCTAGTCTGTTCCTCTATATTTCTTACGATAAATGTGCATTTTGGCTGCGATGCTAGCAACTTAATAAATTAGATAACTATAAGGTGAAGCACATGAAGTGCTCAAATCAAATTATCTTACCTGAGACAGTGCTGACTCACCGCATCCTACCTGGACATTCCATTCTTTCAACTTCCGTAAAATCATGAATTAAGTTCTCTCCTAGTCCTCATGGAAGTTCTTCTGAATCTACCCTTCTAGTGTGTGTGTGTGCGTGTGTGTGTGTGTATTGTAAGAACTTCAGTAAATATTTATCAATGGTTCTCAAAGTGTGGTCCAGGGACTCCTGAAGGTCCCTGACACCCTTTTGGGTTGTCCACGAGATCAGAAATACTTCCATAATCGTAATGGTTTTTTTCCACTCTCCTCTCATGAACACATGGTGGCATTTTTCAGAAGCTACATGTGATGTCACCACAGGGTGAATGTCTTAGCAAATATAAGAATCCAGTTATGTTATAATAAGCCAGGTAATATACATATTAACAAAACTGTAAAATCTCTCTAAATTTTTTGTTTTAGAAAACAAGGTTATATTTCATTAGAAATGTTATATGTTATTTTTCACAGAACTAGAACATAAAATACCGAGATGTATATGGAACCAAAAAGACCCCATATATCAAAAGCAATCCTGAGAAAGCAGAACAAACCCAGAGGTATCACAATCCCAAATTTCAAGATATACTACTAAGCTCTAGTAATTAAAACAGTATGATTCTGGCACAAAAACAGACACATAGATCAGTGGAACAGAAAAGAGACTCCAGAAATAAAACCACAATTGTATAGTTAATTGGTCCATGACAAAGGAGGCAACAACATGCAATGTGGAAAAGACAGTCTCTTATAAACAGTGCTGGGGAAACTAGCCAGCTACATGCGAAAGAATGAAACTGGACCACTTTCTCTCTTACACCATACACAAAAATAAATTCAGAATTTAAGACCTTAAGAATTTAAGACCTTAAGAAATTAAGATCAGATTAAAGACCTGTGAAAGCTAGTACTATAAAACCCCCCCAAAAAAACATAGGCAATAACTTCTTTGCCATCAGCTGGCCGAAGAAACATTTTTCTAGATACATCTCCTTAGGCAAGGACAAAAGCAAAAGTAAACTATTAGAATTACATCAAAATAAAAAGCCTTTGCACAGCAAAAAGAAATCAACAAAACAAAAAGGCAACCTAGTGAAGAGATAAGACATTTGCACAAGATATAGCTGATAAAAGATTAACACCCCAAGTATATAAACAACTTACACAACTCAATGCCAAAAACAAAACAAACCAAAAACCACCACAAATAATCCAATTAAAAAGTGGGGGAAGGATGTGAATAAATGTTTTTCCAATGAAGACATACAGAGGGTCAAAAGACACAAAAAGGTGCTCCCTAATCATCAGGGAAATGCAAACCAAAACTACACAACAACAAAAAGAAATATCACCTCATAGCTAACAAACTGGCTAGAACCAAAAACACAAGAAATAACAAGTGTTGGTCAGGATGTGGAGAAAAAGAAACTCTCACGCACTGTCAGTGGAATACAAATTGGTGCAGCCACTGTGGAAGAGTATGGAGGTTCTTTAAAAAATTAAAAACTGATGGGGTGCCTGGGTGGCTCAGTCGTTAAGCGTCTGCCTTCGGCTCAGGTCATGATCCCAGAGTCCTGGGATGGAGCCCCACATCAGGCTCCCTGCTCGGCGGGAAGCCTGCTTCTCCCGCTACCATTCCCTCTGCTTGTGTTCCCTCTCTCGCTGTGTTTCTCTCTGTCAAATAAATAAAATCTTTAAAAAAAAAAAATTAAGAACTGAAATATCTCACAATCCAGTAATTCTACTTTTCGTTATTTACCCAAAGAAAGCAAAAACACTATTTTGAAAAGATATATGCACCCCTGTATTTATCACAGCATTATTTATAATAGCCAACATATGGAAGCAACAAGTGTCCAATGCCGGATAAATGGATAAAGATGTGCTACATGCACACATAATGGAGTATTATTCAGCCATAAAAAAAGAATGAGATCATGCCATTTGCAACATAGACAGACCTATGGGATATTATACTAAGTGAAATAAATCAAAGAAAAATACCATTTGATTTCATTTCTTTGTGGAATCTAAGAAACAAATGTACAAACAAAAGGAGCAGAAACAGATCCATAAATACAGAGACAAACTGGTGACTGCCAGCAGAAATGGGGGAGGGGCAAAACAGGAAAAGGAGAGTGGGAGGTACAGGCTTTCAGTTATGGAATGAATTAGTAACAGGAATAGAAGATACAGCATAATGATCATAGTCAGTAGTATTATAATAGCGTTACATGGTGACATATGGTAGCTACACTTGTGATAAGCATAGCATAACACACAGAACTGTCAAAAATCACTATGCTGTACACCTGAAACAATAGTACACAATGTGAGATTTGTGTGCCAACTACACTTCAACAAAAAAATAAATTAAAAAAGAAAGCCTCTATTTAGAAGGCAGAAAAATACTGCAATTGGTGGGCACCAATTCGTTGACAATTTGCCAATACTATTTTTTAAAAGTATGGTCTCTGTTGGGGCGCCTGGGTGGCTCAGTGGGTTAGGGCTCTGCCTTCGGCTCAGGTCATGATCTCAGGGTCCTGGGATTGAGCCTCGTATTGGGCTCTCTGCTCAGCAGGGAGCCTGCTTCCCCCCTCCCTCTGCCTGCCTCTCTTCCTACTTGTGATCTCTGTCAAATAAATAAAATTAAAAAAAAAAAAGTAATGTTCTATGTTAACTTGCAATGGGATTTGTTATTTACAAAGTAATAAAAATTTCAATTTCAAAAATGGTAAATAATGATATATATAACCAACAAAAGCAAGAGTTATTAGGAGCATTCAAAATTTTTTAAGAGCAAGAGGGTTGCAAGACCAGAAATTTTGAGAGCTGCTGACCTAGACACATCTTAACTATACTTACTTTGTGTTCCCTTCCTCTTCTCCATTCAATCTCTTTTAACAGATACCTGGACTCCACCAACATAAAGAAATGAGTACAGATGTGTGTGCATGTATGAGTTAGCAGACATACATGTATTTCCTAGCTCTATCTACTGACATTACCAAGGAGCAATGACATCTAATACACTTAGCACCCAGAACTTAGGTTCTAAATACCATTATCGAAATAAGAGGAACTGGGGCTCCTTGGAGAAACTGATTCCAGAGCTGGGCCAGAGAAAAATGTAAGATGACCTCGCAACATCCTGTGGTACCAGAAACTAAAGAGCCTAAAAAAGGATGAGCACGTGTCCAAAGGACACAAGAACCATTCTGGAGGAGCTCTTAACCAGCACAGCTGGCACAACTTGAGCAACAAACTAAGTAATGACAGTACTAGATTGGAACTCATAGGATAAAATGAATACCCATGCTGAGAAAAACTGAAGTAATTGAAAAAAATAATAAAGGAGAAGAGATAGCTACAATTAACATAAGTACAGCAAGGAGGAGGAAAATACAAAATCACAATTAGGCAAATACCACATTAATAACTACAACTGGCAGGGTCCACTAATGGATGCTAAAATCAGTAGGCATCTGTTAACGACAAAGGGAAATAGTGACCTTATACTGGAGAAAACTGGCTGATACTACCTAAACAAAGAATCAAGGTTAGTATCACCAGTAATAAGACATATCAACATTTTGTACCAACATCACTTCTTTGGAGTTGTCAAAAATGCAGAGCTTCAACCAAATTATTAGAAAACATCAAACTCAAACTGAGAGACATTCTACAAAATAACTGACCAATACTCATCAAGTATCAAATGTCAAGGTCACAGAAGACAAGGAAAGACTGAACTGCCTCACAATGGAGGAGACTTAAGAAGATGCAAAAACTAAATGCAGTGTACGATCTTACACTGAATCCTCAAACAAGAAAAGGGCATTAGGGGCAAATGAATGAAATTCAAATAAGGCCTTAGTGTTACCAACATTAAGTTCCCGGTTTTGATAACTGTATTATGGTTGAATAAGCTCTCATATGAGAGGAAGCTGTGTGATGGGTTTACATGCACTCAAAACTACTTCTACAATCTTTTTACGAATCTAAAATTATTACAAAATAAAAGTTAAGAAAATTTTGATTTTTCTAACTACAGAAATACTTAGCACCCCAAACTTACCATATAGTATACATTAAATATGTGCAGATCTTCTGTATATCAATTATACCTCAGTAATGCTGGTCTTCTATAAATTTGTGGTTTCTCCTCCTCAGCATGATAAACAAAGATTCATCTACCATTTACTGTGTGCTAGGCACTGTCTACTGTTCTAGGTTCCTAGGTGCTAAGGCTATGGGACTGGGCGAGGGGGGAGGCAGGTGGCACACACTATCTCTAGCCCATATAGTCTATAACCAGTCATCTCAGTTTCAAAGTAACATTATTTTCATCCAATCTTAAAGGGAAAACAAAATTTAAATCCAAGTCTTCCAAATCTAGCAACTGGTATCTTAACTGCCGTGATCTGTGAATTATTACCTTCACGTTACCAATAAGGAAACTAAAACTTCAGTGAAGTGTCTTACCCAAACTATTGTATTTCAACATTAGGACTTAAACCAAAATCTTCCATCTTTTTAGTCCAGTGTTATCTGCATTACTATAACAGCTTCTTAATAAATCTGAATTAAAACTTATTTCCAAATAATTTTTATGTGAAAATTTTATTTTTCCAAATAGGAACTACAGTTTGCTTGTTGCCAGAATGTAGAAAAATTTCTAGTGGTTCTAGAATGGCTACTATGAAAGGGAGAGAAAATAATTTAAAAAATAACAAAGTGAGGGAAACCTGGGTGGCTCAGTCCTGAGCCCTCAGCTCAGGTCATGATCCCAGGGTCCTGGGATTGAGTCCCACAACAGGCTCCTTGCTCTGCCTGCTCTGCCTGCCACTCCCACTACTTGTGCTCGCTCTCCCTCTCTGACAAATACCTGAATAAATAAATACCTAAATAAATAGATAGATAAAGCAATAGACAGACAAAGCAGACAAAATATCATCAATATATAGGTGAACCATAAGACGTGAGTTTCAATCCTACCTCTTCCAATTACTATCTAGTTGAACTTGGCTTCTAGTTGGAAAAGTATGGAAAAACATGACAAGCAAAGCTGGGGAGTTAAAATAAATACAACCTAGGGGCACCTGGGTGACTCAGTGGGTTAAAGCCTCTGCCTTCAGCTCGGGTCATAATCTCAGGGTCCTAGGATCGAGCCCCACATCAGGCTCTCTGCTCATCAGGGAGCCTGATTCCTCCTCTCTCTCTGTCTGACCCTGCCTACTTGTGATCTCTCTCTGTCAAATAAATAAAGTCTTAAAAAAATTAAAAAAAAAAAAAAAAGAAATACAACCTAATTCTAAAAAAATATTAATAGTAGTGTGAGGGTAAACTAAAATTTAGTCATTTGGAACTTTCTTCACCTATACAATGGAGGAAATAATCCTCACAGAATTTCTGCAGAGTTAAAAGATATTATATATGTAAAGCATCAACTACAATACACAGCAGTTGATAGTAGACAGATTCTTGATGCCACTAAAGATCATAATCATTTCTTCAACTCTTAATCACGGTAGGAATAATATCCAGTATATACACAACAAAAAAAATCAAACGAGATTACATCAAGAACACCTTGAAAACTTTCAAGTTCTAAACAAATATTTATGGTTATTAATTATCATACAATTACAGATGGGTTACCAATTTCTACAGAACATCTCCACTTAGACATCCTATCATCTAAATCAGTGTTTCACATCAGAACCTCCTTCCAAATTTCCTGCCTTTCAATACACTATATTACCTCACTCTCCTATTTAAAAGCATCTTTTTTCTTTTCCACGCTGCCAACCCAAGCCCAAGTCCAGTTGTTTTTATTTCCCTCAATATCATTTACAAATTTAGAAATTCTATATCCTAGTTCCTACTCTAGATCATTTATAAAGCTATTAAGTTGGAAATCTCATACACTACTAGAGGAAGAAAAACTGGTCAACTTTTATGATCTAGGATATATTGATAGGATATATCAAAAGTCTAAGAAATCTATACTGAAGAAATAATCTTTCATGGCAACAATGTCTACATATAACATAACAACATTCTTTATGGTAGTAAAAACAAGAGTGCAAACAGTCTGAGTACCTAGTAATAAAGACTGAGATAAATTACAACACAGCTATTTGATGTTATACAGTTATAAAAAAATCTTAGTTTTGGATAATATTAATGACATAATGAAATGCTCATGGTTTGAGTGGTAAATATATAATTATGTAGATAAGTATATTTTACAATTTTATACAAACACACAAATACATATGCAGCAAATTTTATACAAACACAAATACATACACAGAAAAACAAACAAAAAGGAAACACTAAAATGCTAACAACCAAATGTTAGTAGTGATCATCCTATAGCGACATAAGCAATTTTTTGTTATCTTTTTTATAGTTTTGTAATTTTTACATTTCCTCAACAAGTATTTGTTACTTTGTATTCTTAAAAAGATATTAAGTCCAGTGTTAGTATAAATCCCTAGTGTTAATCAAAGAAAAACCTGCTTATCATTATCTTAACATACTAAGTTGTTCTAAGAACTAAAACATTAAGCCAGCAGAGTGACACTGAAAAAAAATTTCTATTGTGAGTGAAAAAAAAAAGTCATCAAACAAACCTTGATCTCTATCACACATCATCAGCAAAAATCAATTCCAAATGGATTATTAAATCTAAATGGGATAGAAAAACCATACAGCTTCCAGAAGTTAACAAAGTATCTCTGTGACTTTGGGGTAGGCAAAGAATTCTTAAATAGGATACATAAAACACTAACCAAAAGGAAAGACTTATAAATTGAATGTTATTAACATTAACTTCTATTTATCAAAAGAGTAAAAAGGCCAATCAGAGTAGAAGAGATGAGAAATATACACAAGGATAGATAGATACCCAACAAACAGATAAAGAACTACTACAAATCTGTAAGACAAAGAAACCTAATAGAAAAATGGACAAAAAATAAACATGTGCCTTACAAAAAAATATTATCCAAATTGCCAGTAAGTGTGAAACAGTACTGAATTTTGTTAGTTTTCAGTGAAACATAACCTAAGAATCACATTGCAAGACTACTACCAAATCACAATGGCTAAAATTAAAAGGACTGACAATACCAAATACCAAGGATATGGACAATTAATATAAACTGGCAAAACCACTTTAAAAAGCTTTGCCAGTAGCTACTAAAGCTGAACATATGCAAATCTAGCAAATTCAATCCTAAGTACATAACCAACAAAATGAGTATGTACATGCACCAAAAGACAAATCCAAGAATATTCACATAAGCACTTTTCATAATATCCCACATCTTGAAATAATTATACTACAATGGATAAATTTTGATATATTCACACAATTGATGCTTTTATAGAAATAATAAACCATTACATGCAACAATGTGGATACATCTCACAATCTGAACCAAAGAAATCAAATACTACAGAGTGCACGAGTCTATTTATAATCAGTACAAAATCAGGTAAAACCACTAGGCCACGCTAGAACTGTTATGGTAGTGGTTCTCTTCAGGAATTAGAAAAGGGTTGTGACTAACAAGATGGGGAGGCCCTCTGAGCTGCCAGGAATGTTCTACACCTTTATCTGGGCAGTGGTTACTCAACTATGTTCACTTTTGAGAAAATTCCTCACAATTTCTGTACTTTTATGTATAAATGTTATACTTCAGTAAAAGACATATATCTAGAGTATTACAAATGTGTAGGTACACACAGATATAAATCCAAGGAACATGCTCATATTTATAGGCGTCTATGTCTATGTCTATATATAAGTATGATCCTTTCACCATTACTTCATTCAAACAAATCTAGTAGTAAATAAATATCAATCAATATTGCCTTATATAAGGCACACCATTTAATCAGCTATTAAAGTAAGTTTTATATGCAATTATAAAATTTCTATAGGATGTGTTTTAAATAAATGCAGCTAATTTCAAAAGCATATATATAGCATCATCTAATCTATGTAAAACAAAATATATGCATGTTTTTGTAATAGACTTTAAAGCCATATTATATAGAAATAAATACACATACACACTCTGCATGTTTATTAATAAATTAAAAATTTCCAGGAGGCTATCAATATTAGTAGGTATCTTTTGGGAATTAAAGTAGGTAAGTGGTAGAAACAATTTTTACCTTTTACTTTGTTCTAAACTATTTTAATCTTTACAATGACTATGTAATCGTTTATAATAACCTACATCAGACCATTATGAAAAAATCAAAGTAGATCTCTCTGAGACTGATCTAGCTAGGCTGACTCTACAGCCTTGTCCATAATGATTTTCAATTTGTGTACTACTGTCCTAAGAAAGTATAATACTCATTCAGTACCACTGTCTCACAATTCCAGATTAAACATCAAAGATCAGACAGAACTGTATTAAATGTGTTAGGAGACTAAGTTATTAAAGTCATCTAGAAAGAAATCTTGTATTAATAATTTATGTCTACATAAAAGGAAAACAATAAATTAAACAACTCTAAAAGCATGGAAAAAATAGATCTTTGTGGGTTAGCTCCCTAAAACAATCTCTTTTTTTTTTTTTTAAGATTTTATTTATTTATTTATTTAAGAGCGAGAGGAGAGAGAGAGAGAGCGCGTGCGCACTCGCGCACACGCAGGGAGTGGGGGCGGGGGCAGTAAAGGGAGAGGGAGATGCAGACTCCCGGCTGAGCAGGGAGACCAATGAGGGACTCAATCCCAGGACCCTGGGATCATGACTTGAGCAGACACATAACCAACTGAACCACCCAGATGCCCTAAAATAATCTCTTAAAAGAGATACCTTGACTCATTTGCTTATCAAGTAAATTGAAATAATAAATAAGCAATAGTATATTCACACCAGGAGAAACTATGAAGTACAATTACTTATGCCAGGTTTTCTGCTCATATATTGATTCCTATCAAATATGGCACTTTCTAAGATCTATATAACATGTGAATAAAATCTTGTTTAAAAAAAAAAACTTGAGTGGCACCTGGGTGGCTCAGTCGTTAAATGTCTGCCTTTGGCTCTGGTCATAATCCCAGGGTTCTGGGATTGAGCCCCATGTCAGGCTCCCTGCTCAGCAGGAAGACTACTTCCCCCTCTCCCACTCTCCCTGCTTGTGTTCCCTCTCTTGCTGTGTCTCCCTCTGTCAAATAAATAAGTAAAATCTTTAAAAACAACACAAAAAAATTGAGTTGATATAAATCACCATCTCCTCTCCTTAAAGTAAGCTCAATTAATGAATCTATTTCTGAAAAAACATATCCAGAGAGTATGCTGAAGTAAAAAGTATTTGAATGGAAAGAATAAAAACACTTCTTAAAACACAGAGCCCCAATAACAGCTAGTGCTATCACCTCAAAAGACAAGGATCCCAACAGCCACTGAACATAACAAAACTACTTCTAAATCCCTCAGATGAAATCTAAAAGAAATGTAATGGTAATAAGAATTGGCTACAAGTAATAAATGATTCTGTTAAAAAAAAATATATAATGTAATGAGGATAATAAATTGGGGAGTTAGCCAAAAAGAGAAGAAACATATCCTACTAAATACTATTTAAGTAAATAAATACAATGGCAAACAGATTTGTCACCTTCTAGGAAGCTTGTGAAAGAGCATTTGTCACCAATAAATGCAATCCAATTCTGGAATCACACCGGAGTACAAATTATGTGGCAAAAATAAAAAATATCTTAAAACCACTGAAATGGGTTGGGACTGATTTTTTTCCTTTCTCTTTTTTTAATAAGAGGGAAAAAGTTGCCCATTATAAGATATATACTCAAATTGCTGGCATCAGCATGTTAGGTTTTTATGGACTAAAGCAAGAGGCATATGGGAAATTATCTATCTATCCCTCCTTAAATTAATAATAGGATTTAAGAAAATTTAAAGTCTAAAAAACCAAACAAAAGTCTTATGCCAATAGCCAAATACATTTTGAGTTTCCCAGGCCACTGAACAAAATAATTATAAATAGGAAATACATGAAAGTATTCCTATAATTTTGTTCATGTTGTTTTATAGCACAGATATTCATGACTAAAATAAAATGCTACACAAATGCTGAAGTATATTTTTTCAGGAGCTATAAATACCTGAAATACTTTACATTTTATTATATCATTATATGAATAGAACATGACTTTTTATAGTTCCTAATTTACAAAATCCTTTCGCTTAAGTGATACAATCCAACAAATTTCTAAAAAAACAAATGTAGCACATATCATTATGAGTTACAATTTGCTCTAATTTGTCAACATAAACATGTCTTTACTCTTCAACATATTTGCCATCAAAGTGGAAAAATAAAGACCATAGAGAGTTATGATTTCTCAATTCCTACTGAATGAATAGAAGAATTAAAAGAATAAACCAGGGGCGCCTGGGTGGCTCAGTGTGTTAAAGCCTCTGCCTTCAGCTCAGGTCATGATCTCAGGGTCCTGGGATCAAGGCCCCACATGGGGCTCTCTGCTCAGCAGGGAGCCTGCTTCCCCACCCCCTCTGCCTGCCTCTCTGCCTACTTGTGATATCTCTCTCTCTGTCAAATAAATAAATAAAATCTTTAAAAAAAAAATAAAAGAATAAACCAAATACTTTTTCACAGTTCTAAAATAAATTTAGTTTCTGAGTTAAGAAGCTTTCTAGTAGTGTTTCCAATAAAACTTTCTGCAATGTTAGAAATATTCTTTAACTTTGCTGTCTGAAACAGAAGCCACTAACCACATGTGGCTATTGAGCACCAAAAATGTGGCTAATGAGACTGAAAAATTAACTTTATTTCATTTTAATTCAAGTTTCTAACACATCAGAAAACAAAGTTCTAAGAGTAAACTGTAGACATTTCAAAAGGTGGCCTGCAGATTGCTGCTGAAAATGGAGGGCCACTGAGTTTAGGTGACTGATTTAGAATAAGGTTAAGATAAACTCTGGAAATTAGCAGTTAACACAAATGAAGAACTTTTACTTCAACTGTCACAAAACACTGGAGAATTTACATAGGCTATAGAACCTAAACTGTTATTAACAATCTAAGAAAACTCAATTTTAGTTTTTAGTTAACAAAAGAAGTTAATATGAAATAAAGTTCTTTGTGGCTTCCAAATGAATGAGCAAATAAAAGAAGAAAATCATTAATATGCTCAAAATCTATTGTTAAAAGTCGTTAGCACAGGGGCACCTGGGTGGCTCAGTGGGTTAAAGCCTCTGCCTTTAGCTCAAACCATGATCTCAGGGTCCTGGGATCTCAGGGTCCTGGGACTGAGCCCTGCACTGGGCTCTCTGCTAAGCAGGGAGCCTGCTTCTCTCTTTCTCTGCCTGCCTCTCTGCCTACTTGTGATCTCTCTCTCTCTGTCAAATAAATAAATAAAATCTTTAAAAATTAAAAAAAAAAATAAAGTCTTTAGCACACAATCTAGTATATGTGCTGCCGAAGCGAGCACTTTAGCACACAATCTAAATAGGATGAAAGGCCTGGTAACTTAAGTTTTCTTACTTCTGGGGACCTGCATCATATTGTTCTAGATCAATGTCCTCTCTTTAATTCAAAAATATATATTCATGATCCCAAGACTTACCCTTCACCACTGTGCCATAATGGGAGTATGTGCCATAGTGGGAAAGCCGAAGTAAGAAAAAGGGATATGATTTCTTGTGTCTGTTGTGTTCTACTACAGAGCAATGCTACACAAATCCTAAATTCTGCCCTCTGGTATATAGTATGAGACAACTTTTCATTAACTCATTCTCAGAATGGACCCAGATTTATCATTACCTAGTAGGAGTTGCAGGACTCGATTATAAATTATGCATACATGTATAGAATATGAAACAGATATTTAAGAAGTATTAGAAGAGTAAGAAGTTAAGAAAAGTTCAAAATATGATGGTAAATGAAAACAGTCTATAAAAAGCAACACATATCCTATGTCTGGTATACATATCAAAAAAGCACATTAGTACATATAACAAAACCTGGTGGTGGGAGTATGATAGGGTACTTATCATACACCTATGCTCACACTAAAACCTATGCATGAATGTTCAGAGCAGATTTGTAAAATCCAAAATGTAGAAACAACTAAAATGTCCTTCAGTAAGTGAATGGTTAAACTGTGGTACATCAACACCATGGAATACTACTCTGTAACAAAAAGGAACAAATTATTAGTACACACAATAACTCAGCTGGTTCTCCAAGGCATTAGGTTAACTGAAAAAAGTCAAAAGATCTAAAGATCAAGTCTAAAGATGACATACTGTATGAGTCCACTAAGAAAACATTCTCAAGGGGCACCTGGGTGGCTCAGTGGGTTGAAGCCTCTGCCTTTGGCTCAGGTCATGGTCTCAGGGTCATCAGTTCATGATCGAGCCCTGCATCGGGCTCTCTGCTCAGCAGGGAGCCTGCTCCCCCCAGCCCCCGCCTGCCTCTCTGCCTACTTGTGATCTCTCTGTCAAGTAAATAAAATAAAATAAAATAAAATAAAACAAAACATTCTCAAAATGACAAAGACACAGAAATGGAAAATAAATTGGGGGTAGGACAACCAGGGGTTAGAAATGGTGGGAGAAGAGGTGTAACTACAAAGGGGTCACACCAGAGAGATCTTTGTCATGATGGATTCAGTCTGTCTTCTGATTGTGATGGTCATTACACATACCTACATGTGTGATAAAGTATACAGTACTGGACACATTATAGCAATGTCCATTTCCTGATTTTGAGATTATACTATAATCACGTAGAATTTAACTACTAGAGGAAACTGGCTAAAGGGTACATGGGACCTCTCTGCTTTTTGTAACTTTCTATGAATCTATGTAATTTCAAAATTAAGTTTAACCAAAGTAAAAGGATAATAAGTCTTATCACTTCCTCTTCTTGCCCCTATTCACCTACTCTCCATGAACCATTCATTCTAAAGCTATAAGCTGAAGTATAAAAGGGTACAAGATCCCAGACAAGATAAATGGGCATCTGCTGCACAAACCAAGATGTCAGGGTATAAGCAGAGTGAGGAGCTTCTTCACAGAAGACAGCTCAGGGTAAGGTGTCAGAACCCAAGCAGCGTAAGGGCTACGTTATAGGGAAAGGGCCGCCTGGAACAAGGTGTCAGAAGCTAAGTGGAGTGAGAAAGGTACCAAGGGTGAGCATGGACCAGCACAGTGCAGAAGGAAGGTTCCATATGGTGAAGAGGTCCTGTGCAAGTTGTGAAAGCACATGGAGGGAGGACAGTATGGACTGAGGAATACACTAGAACAAGAGGAAGAGGGCATCTGTACGGGAAGATGGGGTGACAAATGGTTTACACATGGCAAGGGGAGGTCTGATCAAGACAGGAAATACACCAATGATTAAGAAAGCCAGATTTCTCACTGTCTAAGAAGGGAGTTAAAAAATACAGAAGGGAGGGGTGCCTGGGTGGCTCAGTCGTTAAGCGTCTGCCTTCGGCCCAGGTCAGATCCCAGGGACCCAGGATCGAGCCCCGCATCGGGCTCTCTGCTCTGCAGGAAGCCTGCTTCTCCCACTACCATTCCCTCTGCTTGTGTTCCCTCTCTCGCTGTGTTTCTCTCTGTCAAATAAATAAAATCTTTAAAAAAAAAAAAAAAATACAGAAGGGAGAAAACCAAAATGTACTCTGTGGTAAGGGACTGTAATTGGAGGGATTGGTGTGACTCATAGTTTTATAATACTGATAGATATGGAGATAATTATAGATGGAAGTGGGTGTACATATATACATATAAATGGGTATAATTACATACATACATATACTCACTGGCTTTGTCCACTGACAGTCCTGAAAGCAGCTATACCTCAACAGCAATGAGCAGCACATTACGAACCCAGATCCTGCCTTCTAAATGCCATTCTCCACTAAAATGAACAAAGGCTCCTTAGAAAAATGGCTGATTCCAGGGGTGAGGCAGCAGGAAACACACACAAGACAGGCCTAAAACATCTTGTGACAGAAGGCAAGCATGTGCTAAAAAGATTGATGGGACATGTCAAAAGAACACAGAAGTCAGCCTGAAGAGGATCCAATTGGCCAAATCTTAAATCAAGCATTAAAACAATCATAGTATAGATTTTAACCCAGTTAATAAAACTCCTAAACCCATACTGATACAAATAAACAAATAAATTAAAAAGTATGATGAGGAATAAGATTACAGTGACAAAACCTGCCAGATAGAACCTTAATCAACTTAGCAGAGTGAACCATCAGAATGGGGCGAATAAAAATCACGTACCACCTATGAGAATGCAATGCAGAGAAGACACAGCACCACTGTTTGCAATAACCCCTCTCAAAGGTAGTAACTGAAGTATCAATAAGAGGAAAAAATCAGATAAACCTACACTGAGAAACATTCAACAAAAAAAATGGTCTATAATCTTCACGTATTATGATCATAAAATTTTAAAGTGAGGAACCAATACAAACTAAAGAAAACTAAAAAGAAATGTCAATTGATGAAATATGTAGTTTTCAACTGGATCTTTTTACAAATAAACTTTAACCGCTGGAAGACAAGTAGATCAGTAAAGGATATAAATGCTGAAGACCATTCCAAAATATATAAAGAACTTATAAAAACTCGATACCCCCAAAAAATAATCCAATCAAAAAATAAACAGAAGACACGAATAGACATTTCTCCAAAGACATACAGATGCCCAAAATACACAAGAAAAGATAAGTATCACTTACCATGAGGGAAATACAAGTAAAAACTACAATGAGTTATCACCTCATACCCATCAGAATGGCTAAAACCAACAACACAAGAAATAACAGGTGTTGGCAAGGATGTGGAGAAAAAGGAACACTCATGAACTGGTGGTGGGAATGCAAACTGGTACAGCCACTGTGGAAAACAGTATGGTAAGGTTCCTCAAAAAGTTGAAAATAGAACTATCCTATGATCCAGCAATCACACTACTAGGTATTTATCTGAAGAATATAGAAGCACTAATTCAAAGGGATATATGCCCCCCTATGTTTGTTCCAGCATTATTTACAATAGCTGATATATGGAAGCAGCCCAAGTGTCCATTAACTGATGAATGGATGAAGAAGATCTAGTATACATACGTGATGGAATATAATTCAGCCACAAAAAAGAATGAAATCTTGCTCTTTGCAATAACATGGATGATTCTGAAGAGTATATTGCTCAGCAAAATAATTCAGAGAAAGACAAACACTATACAATTTCACTCATATGTGGAATTAAAGAAATAAGACAAACGAGCAAAAGGGGGGGGAAGAGAGAGAGAGAGAGAGAGAAATCAAGAAACAGACTCTTTAATTACAGATGGTTACCAGAGGGCAGAGGGGTGGAAGAATGGGTTAAATAAATGATGAGAATTTAGGAGTGCACTTTGATGAGCACCAGGTGATGTATGAATTGTTGAAGCACTATACTGTATAACCAAAACTAAGATTAACTATGTTTATTAACTAACTGAAAATAAGCTAAAAACTTTTAAAAAAAGTGTCAAAGACCATAACTAGGACAACTTGACCTAATTGACATTTATAAAATAAGCTACCCAATAACTTCCAAAATACACATTCAAGAAGATAAAACATCGACCAACTAACGATATACTGAGCCCTAAAACAAGTGTCAATGAATTTAAAAAGACTGAAATCATACTCAACATATTCTCTGACCACAATAATTAAAGATCAATGACAAAAAGATACCTTGAAAACTTTGAAACATTAGAAGTTAAGCAAAATACTTCTAATTAATTCATGGGTCAAAATGAAATCACAAAGGAAGTTAAGAGAAGTTTATAGCTCCAAATGCTTATATCAAATATGAAGAATGGCCTAAAACAGTCATCTAGCCTACCACTTTAAAAGCTAGGAATAGTAGAGCAAATTAAAAACAAAGTAAGTAGGAGGAAGGAAAAATAAGGAATAAAGCAGAATTAAAGTTGAAATGTATAATAGTAACAATCAATAAAACCAAAACCTGATTCTTTGAAGAAACCATTAAAATTGATAAGCCTCTATCCAGACTATTCAAGGACAAACTACCACTATGAGGAATGAGAAAGAAAAAGTCATTACAGATCCTTAGACAATGAAAGAAATTAAAAAATTATGAAAAATTCTGTTCAATTAAACAAGAAGAAATGGACAAATTCGTTGAAAAATACAACTTAACAAAATGGATTCAAGAAAAAAATTTAAAAATCTGAGAAACCTTAAATATGTTCTAAAAATTGAACTTGGAATTTAAAACTTCTCACAAAGAAACCTCAGTCCCAGATTAGCTTTAGTAGTGAAGCCTATCAAACATGAAAAGTAAAGATGTACAAATCTTAAACTCTTTTAGAAAATGCAGTAGGAAATACTTCCTAACCCACTTATGAGGCCAGTACACCTAAAACAAAGATACTGCAAGAATACTAATATCTCTCATAAATGTACACTTAAAAATTATTTTAAAAAGTTAGTAAAACTGAATCCAGCAATGTATAAAAAAGATGACACATCATGACCAAGCACAATTATCGCAGGAATACAAGGATGGCTTGATACTTGAAAATCAATCAGTATCATTCACCATATTAAGATAATAATAAGAAAAAAACCATGATCATTTAACAGACATAGAAAAAGCATTTGGGGGCACCTGGGTGGCTCTGTGGGTTAAGCCTCTGCCTTCTCCTCAGGTCATGATCTCAGGGTCCAGGGATCAAGCCCTGCATCAGGCTCTCTGCTCAGCAGGGAGCCTGCTTCCCCCCTCTCCCCCTCTGCCTGCCTCTTTTCCTACTTGTAATCTCTTTCTCTCTGTCAAATAAGTAAATAAAATCTTAAAAAAAAAAAAAAAAGCATTTGAAGTTACAAATTTATTTATTTAAAAACGTCTCAGCAAACTAGAAAGAAAATTTCTTCAATGTAATGAAGATCATCTATAAAAAATCTACAGGTAAAATAATTCTTAATGGTGAAAAACTAAATGCAGTCCCCTAAAGATCAGGAACAAGGCAAAGATGTCTACTCTTACCACCTCTATTCATCATTATACTGAAGGCCCCAGTCAATATAATAAGATAAGAAAAAGAAGAGATATATACTGGGGGGAGAGGGGGAGTGGGGACGAAGGGAGATATATATACTGGAAAGGAAAATGTAAAATTAGTGAATAATATGATCAGACAGTATTACTGTAAATAAACTTAAGGAATCAAAAAACAAACTACTAGAACTTATATATACATGTAACAGTCACAGGATACATGGTCAATATAAAAAGAATCAACTACATTTCTATATACTAGTCATGAACAATTAAACATTGAAATTTTTCAAAGTACCATTTACAATTGCATCCAAAACATGATATACTTAGGAATAAATTTAACAAAATATTTCAATATATTTAACAAAATATTTCCAATAATGACACTGAAAAGAACAAGGCTAAGATGAATTACAGAGAACCTACACAAACAACAATATACCATGTTCATGGATTGGAAGCCACTATTGTTTATATGTTGATTTTTATCAAGTGAATATGTAGAATTGATGTAATCCCAATAAAAACCCAGCTCGTTCTTTTTTTAGAAACTGAAAGGCTGATTCTATATTTTATATGAAAATACAAACAACCTCAAATGATCACAACAGTCTTGCCAGAAAAATAACAAAATCAGAAGACCATCCTACCTGACTTTAAGATTTACTATACAAGATTCAGCAATCAAGACAGTGTAATACTGGGTCGCCTGGGTGGCTCAGGTGTTAAGCGTCTGCCTTTGGCTCAGGTCATGATCCCAGGGTCCTGGGATGGAGCCCCACACTGGGCTCTCTGCTCAGCGGAAAGCCTGCTTCTCCCTCTCCCACTCTCTCTGCTCATGTTCCCCTCTCTTGCTGTGTCTCTAACAAATAAATAAAGAAAACCTTAAAAAAAAAGAGTGTAATACTGATGCAAATATAGACACTAGCTCAATCAAACAAAATGAGAACCCAAGAGAAATGGCTTAATTATATAAAGAAGTACCCAAAAGAAATGAAAAAAGACTTGTACAAGAATGCTCATTGCTCATAGCAGATTTATCCATAAAGGCTGAAAACTATAGAGATAACCTGACAGCAAAAGGGGAAATGAATAAACAGATTTTAGGACAATAACACAAGAGAATACTAATCAACAATAAAAAGGAAGGAACTACTTACAGATAAACTCAACCAATAAAGATAAACCAAAACACTGTGCTGAAAAAAAAAGCCAGACACAAGAGTTACATATGATTCTACCTACATAAAGTTCTCTAGGGAATTGATCAGGGAGAAACACAGAGAAACCTTCTAGGATGACAAAAATATTCTGTATCTTGATGGGTTGTGGGTTATACAAGTCTATGCAGTGGTCCAAACTCTGAACTTTAAACTTAGCATCTGAGAGCATTCACTTTAAACTTTTCTTCAATTAAAACACACACACACACATATACACACACACACACCTTTTTTTTTCACTCAAAAAATATCTGACTGCCTACTACAGCCCAGGAATTGAGAACGGAAAGGTAAAAGGCAGGATCCGGAAAAGGGACCTTATAGTCTTGTAAGCAAAGAGATGCAAAATGTTTTCATAATGAAAATCAAACAAGAAGAATCTTTTCAGCTAAGAAGTAAAAACCAGCAGATTGGGGTGCCTGGGTGGCTCAGTGGGTTAGGGCCTCTGCATTCAGCTTGGGTCATGATCTTGGGGTCCTGGGACTGAGCCCCACGTGGGGCTCTCTGCTCGGCAGAGAGCCTGCTTCCCCCCCTTTCTTTCTGCCTGCCTCTCTGCCTACTTGTGATCTTTCTC
This sequence comes from Procyon lotor, assembly GCA_028646535.1. NCBI lineage: Eukaryota > Metazoa > Chordata > Mammalia > Carnivora > Procyonidae > Procyon > Procyon lotor. Next base: position 125,292,135 of record CM053603.1, on the reverse strand, counting down.
TGTCAAATAAATAAAATCTTAAAAACAAACAAAAAAACCCCCAGCAGATTGCCAACCAAAGAATATTATAAGTGTATACAACAACATATACAAAAGTAATAATAGAAAAAATCATAGTGGAGCTGGGCAACTAAAGTAATTTAATATGCTTAAAGTATAAGCGGGGGAGAGAAGCTGCTGAACTACTGTCTAAGGGGCTTTTAGAAAAGATCTGATTATGATTATGCAGGCTCTTTCTGCCTCTACAATAAGCTATATTTTAGCTGTTTAGCAACGGGAACCTCTGAAGTTTTCATAGGAGAGTAAATATAAATCTCATTCGAAATATCACTATAGAAACTATATGAAATATAGATTGAACAATTCAATTTATATTTATAGGACAGTCAGTCCTATTAAAAAAGCTAATGCAATCTATAGACCACTTCATCCTCAACAAGAAAACACACAATTTTCTCAAGCTCACACGAAGCAGTCACAGATCACCTTTAGAGCCATAAAACACACCTTAACAAATCTGAAAGAACAGAAATTATACAATATATGCTCTCAGACCACAACAGAATTATTCTGGAAATTAGTAACAGAAAAATAGCTGCAAAATCCCCAAACACTTGGAGATTAAACAACACACTTCTAAATAAGATGTGGATCAAAGAAGAAATCCGAGGAAAAATTAAAAAAGATATACTGAATTAAATGAAAATAAAACTAATTTATCAAAATTCGTGAGATGCAGTTAAAAGCAGTGCTTAGAAGGAAATTTATAGTATCGAATGCATTTATTAGAAAAGATCTAAAATCAATCATCAAATCTTCCCCCTTAGAAAACTAGAAAACAAGAGCAAATTAATCCAAGATTACAGAAGAAATCATAAAAATTAGAGCAGAAATCAGTGAAATTGAAAACAGGAAATCAACAGAAAAAATCAAAAGCTGACTCTTAAAATAGCAATAAAATCAGTAAGCCTATACTGGAGTCTGGAGAGAAATAGGGAATTGTTGTCTAATAGGTATAGAGATTCAGTTTTGAAAGATGAGACAGCTCTAGAGACCTGCTGAACAACAATGGACATTAAAAGGATAACAAAGGAATATTATGAACAACTCTAGGCCCACAAATTTGATAATTGAGATGAAATGGGATCGATTCCTTAAAAGACACAATTTGTAAAAACTCACACAAAAGAAATAAACAATGTGAAGAGGCCTACAGCTATTAAAGAAATTAAGTCAGTAATTAATAACTTTCCTGGTACTTAAAATAAAGTACCAGGCCATATGCACTCACTGGTGAATTCTATCACACATTTATGTAAGAAATTATACCAATTCTCTAGAATCTCTTTCAGAAGTCAGAAGCAAAGGAATACTCCTAGATCATTCATTCTAGGAGGCCAGGATTACTCTAATAATATCAAAATCAGATATGAAGGTATTACAAGAAAACTAGACCAATATATATCATGAACATAGATACAAAAGTCCTCAACAACTTATTAGCAAATTGAATCCAACAATATATAATGAGAATTACACACCACAAATGAGTGGGATGAGGTATATAAGGATGGTTCACCGTTCAAAAATCAATTAATATAACCCATCACATAAACAGGCTAACAAAAGATAAGGCTACTGCAATGTGCTAGGTAAAAGTTGGTGAGCACATGTATTAGAAAACAACTGTAAGTAATATTCACTCATTCACACAATGTGCCAACATCTGGGATACAATGGAACATAAGACAAAATTCATGCTCTCACTGAGCCTACAATCTATTAGAGACACAGACACTGAACAAGTAACTGCAAGTAAGTCCCTATTGCAGGAACTCAACCTGGACTAAACAGAAGGTGAAGGCTGACAATGATGAACCACCAACTAGACTAAAAAACAGGGAGCAGGTATGCCTGAGGGGAATATTGTAAGCAGGATATGTGAAGGTTCTGAAGGAAAAGAAAAAGCACAGTATATTAGATATAATGAAAGAAATTCAGGTTTAATATCACAGAAAGAACAAAAGATTACATTATGGTTATGATTTTGCTGGTTACCAGGTAAAAATAAAAACACAAAAAGGCAAAAAAGTTATGGGTGCCTACAAAAGAATACTTTAGGTGATAAAAGCATGACACCTAAGATAAACAGGAAAAAGTAAAAAGCTCATAGACTTTTTAAAAATATAATGAAAAAAATACAGACACCAGGAATTGCCAAGTTCCAGAATTTGAAGGGAATAAACTCTCAAGTGTCTGATCTTTTCCTAGTTATGCTCAAGATTCATTCTGTCTACTCTTCAAGGAAACCCAGAAATTAAAACAAAATCTTTAAAATTTAAGCACTTAAAATTTAATACACAGTAATCCTGACAGAGAGAGAAACTTTATCCTGGAAAAGATTATGTTTCTAAAATGTATATAATACAAAAACTTAATTTTGTTTTTTCAAATGTGATTTCTGTCAACATTTAGCATATCTATTCAAGAACACCCATTTGAACTATTAAGCCTTTAAACACTTTCTGAAATTTCCTCAATGACTTGAAGTACTACTTAACACGAACTTAATTATGTTTCTAACTATAAGTTATATTAATCTTATAAAGGAATTACTTACAGGGACATTAAGTGCATACTGTAGTCCTTGAGGAAGTCTTTCATGTGTTTCCATCTGCTCTTCATCATTTTTTACTGTCTCCTCATGGACCATGAGTTCATCATGTGATATCATATCCTGTTGTCTCATTTCACTTTCTTGTAACACTTCATCTGCAGCAAGGATCTCCTGGTGAGGCATACTCCGGTCTTGAAGTACCGACTCCTGCAGTTCCCCAGACACGGTAGACTGGCCAGACACTCCACCCATTACAACCATTGCCCTGGAAGACTGCATTTCGTCTATGCCGCCACATTTAAGAAATAATCCTTCCAGTTTGTCGTCAATGTTCATGCTTAAGTATAACTGCCTAGAATAGGTTTGGCAACAAAGCATAATAAATTAGTTTTATATATCTACTAGATACTTTTAAAATTTCAATTATGAAAGGTACACGCTTTAACATATAAATTTTATTCATTATCATCTCCAATTTTAAAATTACCAAGATAAGTTTCCAAAGGCTGGTAGAGTAAAATACAAATTTTCATTTTTGACATTACGGCATAAAGTCTTAATCTATCTCATTATGACATAAGGCAAACGGGGGGAAAGTATTTGTAACAAAGGATTCATATCATTTAATATATTAAAATGTCTTAAAAATAAAAAAGGTGCATTCATTAATAAATTACAAACCACTATCAGGCAAATCACTACATATATAAAATAATAGCCACTTACAGCAGTAAACAAAGAAATTAGCATTAAAACAGAGCTACCAGATTTCATTTACCAAACTGGTATAACTCTTAAAAAAATAAAAATAAAAATATGTCCAATGTTGAGGTAGATTTAAGAAAAAGACACTCATTTACTAACAATAGGAAAATAAGTTAGCTCAATTACTTTCAAAGGTAATCTAGTACTTTGTAACAAAAGCCATAAAAATGCACACATTCTTCAACCTGGTGATTATACTTTAAGAAACCTATCCCAATGAAACAAAATGCATAAAAAGTTATACATGAAAAATCACTGTAAGTAATGTTTACATTAGCAAAAAAATGGAAATACACTATGTATTCAACAAAATGAAACTTGTTAAAACATATTCATACTTATGTTTTAAACTACAGTGACTGCTATACAACTCAGTAAATTTACTAGAAATCCCTGAATTGAACACTGAAAATGGGTGGATTTAATTATATGTAAATTATATCTCACAGTTTTTCTTAAAATCAGAATAATGGCTACCCTGTGAGGGCTGCTGCTGATAGTAGGTAGGAAATGGGGGATGTCTAGGTGCTGGCAATATTTTTTCTTGAGTTGAATGCTGACTGCACACGTGTACTCAATTTGTAAAATTTTCAAGTTGTACATCTGTAATATGTGCATGTTTCTGTCAGTTATTATACTTCAATACATCTGCTAAAGCTCAAAAAAGAATGTATACAATAAAAATATTCTTTAAAGGGACACCTGGATGGCTCAGTCAATTAAGCTGCTTCCTTTGGCTCAGGTCATGATCCCAGGATCCTGGGATCGAGTCCCACACCAGGCTCCTTGCTCAGCGGGGAGCCTGCTTCTCCCTCTACCTGCTCTGCTTGTTCTGCTTGCAGCTCTCTGTGCTTCTGCTCTCCCTCTGACAAATAAATAAAATCTTTAAAAAAAAAAAATCCTTGAAAAATATTTGAAAATGTAGGGGAGTATCTCAATATATTAAAGGAAATCTGTGTGTGTGTGAATGTACAAATTTCTAAAATGCTAATAACAATATTAACATTATCACTGGGTGGTGAAACTGTCATAAATTTTTTCCATATTTATATTTATCTCTAATTTGAAAACTTACTATAAAAATTTTTTTACACTTTTTAAATTCATTAAGAAATATGAGTGAAAGTTCCGTTACTAATATAATCTTAAATAACAGCACATGATTAAATTTAATAAGTCATAAGAACTACACACTATTAAATAATTACATTACCTTATTTACTCCATTATTTAGAGAAAACAGGCAATATTAAATCTGCTCTTCTAACTTTGGTTGTTGTAAATTCAAATTTCACCGTGTTACTCTAGAAACTAACATAACGAAATCCAAAGAAATTTCATCTCAAAGAGGGTGAAAGCTCTGGTACAAAGTTTGTTTTTCAAAACTGATTTCTACTGCCAGACTGTGTAAAATTAACATACATATCCTACCCAAAGGGAAGGGTCCACAAGTAGTAAATGCATTAACTATGTTTCAGTTTGGTTACCTCTCCCAAATCAATCAGGTAGGTAATGGTTATTACCCTGATCGTAGCTTTCAGGGATAAAATAAATGATCAGTTATATTCAAACACACTACTGAAATTTAAATACTCTTTCATTTACTAAGGTTATCATTTAGTGAGAAAATTATACTTAAATGAACAGCTCAAAAAAACCCCACATAAACAGCAAAGTTAAAAAACACAAAAAATATAATTCTTACTAAATTTATCTTCCTTGGTACCAGGTATTATCAGTCTAGAATACATAAAACAAAGGACCCAGAATCTGATTTTACTTTTCAAAATCTTTAAGTAACAAACTTGGATCAAGCCCCATATCTGGGTCCCTGGTCAGGGGACAGTGGGCTTCTCCCTCTGCCCCTCCCCCCACTCATGCTTGCTTGCTTGCGCATGAGCGTGTGCGTGCTTCTCTCTTTCTCTCTAAAATAAAATCTTTTTAAAAAATCTACAGGGCAAAGATTTTAAATAAATCATCAAGTAACTGTCCTCTTCTAATATTCTATTTATCACGTTTCTTAGAAAATAAACTATCCCACAAGAATGTGAAACCTGAAATCTTACAGGGCTAAAATTTGCTTATTCTGGCCATTTCTTTGGAGGTTCATACCAAATCAATTATATTCTTTTAATCTATTTACTGTTTCCTTAAAGAATGTGGAAAGTCCCTAATTTAAAAGGGAATTATGTATACACAAAGCCATCCTTTATTGCAATTCTTCACTGCTGCTACAGCTGCTACTGTCACATCGTTACTAAAAACAAAACACAAAAAACTGGGGAGCTTTTAAAGAATATGGGAGATGTAGAAGAAGTCATTATAAGGTCACCGTAAAGAAACTGACTTAGGACAGAACTTAGTTTAAAGAAAAAGTGGCCAAAGTTGAAACTGACTTGTTAACCCGACACGAGGTCTACATTTCCCTAAAGCAATGGTCCCCAACTCCTTTTTTTGATCATGCACCTCAGCACTTTTTTAAAATTGAGCACATCCTAATATATGCATACTATTTAAAACTATACCCCTAAAATAATATTAACACAAAATGTACATATGAAAATAAACATTAAAATATAATTTTTTACTAACCTTATCCCTAACCTGAGGCTAAAACAGTTAAGTAATGAGGAAGTCAAAGTACTTTGGCGATAGGGACTATTTGGGAAAAAAGGTAGGCTTACATTAAGTGCCAGGGTGAGGGACTTGGAACAGCAAGATACAACACACCTCAATACAGAGGGAGTAAATGGAAAAGGAAGTGGAAAAGACTAAATGAAAGACAAATATGACCTCTTCGAAAATTTGCTTGAAAACAGGCCATAGACACAGATAAAGGAATCTTTCTTCCTTTTTTTAAGTATGGTTTCTTATTCCTATGACCCCAAATTAAGCCATACATTTTGAGTTACTGGCTAGCGGAGAAACTGTTTTGAGACAACGTCCCTGAAATAGGAGAAAATACTAAGATACAGATTTCAGTATCAATGAACACTGCTCTGACAAGGGTTTAAAGCAAGCCTTGGAAATATCAAAACGAAAACTGCATGCACCCTTGACGCAGCAACCTCACCGCTAAGAATATACACAATCATATAAAGTCATCCTCAAAATTAACCAAAGATGTATGTACAAGGATGTCTGGTGCAACCCTTCAATGGGAAAAGACTAGAAACAACCTAAGCATCCACTGATAGAAGACTTGTTCAGTTAATTATGATTCAACCATACAAGGGAATACATGCAGTCATCAAAAGGAATGAGGCCGCTGTATGTACCACGTGAAAAGTTCTCCGGGAAAAAAAAAAAAAAAAAGTCCTCCGAGATATATTAGGTGAAAACAATCAAGGAGAAGATACTTAGACCAAAAAAAAACAAAAACAATGAGCCATACGTGTATCATACATCTCAACTAGTATATGGGCAGAGTACGCTGGACAGGAAATTAGATAAAGTTAATTTCACCACGCCTATAGTAAAAGGAAAAAGGACCAAGCTACAAGAAAAATGATAAGAAAAGACCATTTCTTATTGCCTTTGAAACTCTTAACATTCACTTAGCATCTTTAACTTTCCTCCTTCTAACTCCTGCATGGTCTCAGCCAAAGCTCTATGTGCTTCACTGCACATTCAACAGCCCCAATACAACAAAAGGTCCTATGTTCAAAAATTAACATAGGCTACTTCCCTTCTCTAATTTCAGTTATTTCCAAGGAGGATCAGCCAGGAGTAAAGAAAGGAAACTGATGTAATCAATCCATATTAAAAAGTGAACATTAAATGCTAAACCATCAAAAACCCAACTAATGCTCTTTGACCCAAACATCTATACAATTAATGGAAATGCAGGTGTTAGGTGTAGTACACAGCAGAGAGGAAGAAAGAAATAATGTTTCTTTTAAATCATGTCATTTACATGAAAGCCTGCTCTGGAAGAAAAAAATAAAAAAACAATTAATTTGTGTTCCCAGGAACCTCTGTCCAACTGGGGAAAAAGAAGGGCTGGGTGGAGTAATAAGCAACCAGTCACCCCGAGTTCCTTGTGAGGAAACATTCTTTTTTAAAGGACGGTGGGCAGCTGACAAAGAGTATAAAACATCACAGCTGTTAAGAGCCAAGACAAGATGGACAGTGATGTCCTAGGGCTAATTCAGCTAAAGGGATAGTCCTCGTTCTTCAGAAGTTTAGAGTTACCCAGAACAGAGATCACTAAAAACTAGAACACAGCAAAAAAGAGGAAAGGAGGAAGAGGCCAGCCCATTTAGGGCCAATTTCTCCTAAATCTCCCTTTAGCAGATTACTTCAAACTACATTCTTTCCCCCTTCCAAGTTTTATTCTTCCCTCATCTCCATCTCTTTGTCAAAAAAGCTGACAGGTACAGCAACAGAGATATTTAGGGCACCACAATACAGTTTCCTCCCCCATTCAATGATTCCTCTCCCACATACTCCTTACCAACCTTTCCTACTGAAAAATGTTTGGTTCAGCTGTGTAAAAGTAATTCAAATTGTGGCCAATTAGGTGGCCCTAGTCACTTAAGCCTAATGGCAATTCCCTACTCCAAGAGAACATAAATTATTAGCCATCACTTTCTCCGGTCTTCCAGAAGGGACAGCTGACTCTCCTTGTCATCACTGTCTAATTTAATGCTTCTAATCAACTGTATACAAGCAATTACGAAGTAAGCTTTATAGATTTATAAGATGAAATGGAGTAAATAACCTTTGAGTCAGCGTTTTCAATAAGGAATTAAACACATGAGCTTTTAATAAACGCATTTGTGATAATTATTTCTAAGCTGAGGGGACTGTTTGGGCTTGCTTTCAGAAGACAAAGTTAACAGAAGCATAACATATGGACAAGCTGGCCACTACTACTCATTTTTAATCAACTCTGCAAGGCACTTAAAGTGCCTACTGATTTTTTTAAGGAAGTTCTATGCAATTAATAAGGAAAAGATCTTTCTGAATTTACTAATAGTTTTGATTCTATATTATAAAGTTCAGAGATTATCATTACCTGGAGAAGAAGGACAACTAATATGTGTTGAGGATGTACTAGCTGTAAGACACTGTGCTGGGTACATTTATACATGTTACATCCACTTAACAAGTATATAACACTCAAGACAATAAAAGTATATCCCCATTTAACAGATAAAGAAACTCGAGTTTATACCAAGGCACAGCCAGGAGGTACTCTGGAATTTCAAAATGGGCTTAGCTGGCTTAGTGCACTTTATGCAGTGCACTAAACTATACTATACTATACTATACTATACTATACTATACTAACCTTCCCATTTGAAAAAGGATTTGAACACATTAAGAACTCACAGGACTCCTCTTCTCACTCACTTCCTCTGAGGCTATTGTGTCACCACTGCTTGGCTTGGTAAAGCAATCCAAGTCTCCTTAGCTGGCTACTCCCACCACATGGTACCACAGGAGAACTCTGACACAAAATCTCTCTTTTGCCTTTGGAAGGTAAATGGACACTTCCTACATTTGCTCTTTTCCCACTACCATCTATTACTTACACCTTAGTAAAACTCTCCTGTCATTCTTTTTTTTTGCATAGGCTTACATATACCATCTTAATCCTTCCATTCTTTCTTTAAACCTTTAACCAAGCTACTTCATGAAACTCCCTTCCTCTTTTACCTCACCATTTTCGCTTGGAAATCAAACAAAATAATCCTAAGTATGGCTGATAAATATAGGAGCAGTTCTAAAGATAGTGATTCAGAGAAAAGAGGGCTGTACATTTTAAGGTGAAAACAGATTTGGAAGACTTTTGCCATAATCCTCTAAAATTTTTGAAAGCACCTAGTTCCCCCTCAGAACATACACAAATATTCATCTGCCATTTTATCACCGCTAATTAAATCTTGCATTCAAACATGAAAGAAATATTTCTCACTTAAAGATACTGCTTTTCTTTTTTACTTAGTTTGGTTGTAAATTATTTTCCACCAACTTTTATTGAACAATGTAGAGCTCCCAACATTATGAGTCAAAACAGATTATAGTGGGCAAGCTTAGGAATTAAACATCATTCTTTTCTATAAAAAGAATAATTTCCAACTCAAAATACTCTCCCAAATCAACAATACCCTGCCTTGTACCAGAACCCATTCAACCTATAAACCTCACTTAAAGGCAGAAGAAAAGTACTCAAAGGAAACTATTCTGAAACAGAAAAGCTAGGTTTTATAAATTACTTCTGACCCAAAGCAAACTCCTTGTTGTCTGGAGGATGCCGGTTATATTAACTTGAATATTAACATTTCTAACCCATGTACAAATCAGTGAGAAATTACACTTTAAAAAATACCAGCATTGGAAACACAAATATCAGTCAGCCTCGAGATCAACTGGTTAGACAAAGCAAACCATGATCAATATGGAATTAACAATTTGCCAGTTGTCATTCTTAATAAGTTTCCTATTCTCTTTCATCTTCCAAAAGTATAGTTCAATCTATGCAAAAAATGCTTCATCTCTACTTTAAAAACAAAGTCTACTTCTGTCTAGGCATATTCTACATTCAGAAACCTCTTCAAGATACACCTTTGTATAACTACCATCTTGTATCTATAATGTATATCTTGCAAACTACACTCCTTGATGATTTTTAAATTACTACTAGTTCAAAACATTCTAACAGGAGCATCATTTCTAGTCATGGCAACTGGACAAAATGGTCTTTCTGATCAGTGCTAGCAATTAAAGACATTAAAAGAGAAAGTATAACCTAAGATCCATCATTTTATATAATATAACAAGTAAAGAAAATCTCTGGCCCTTTCTTAACCACAGAAAAATAATTTGTAAATATTTAAGTCAAAATTAACAGGCATTTCTATATGCCTGCAACCCCCCTCAAATAAAGCTGAATCTAAGCATATTCTGTATTCCAGATACTCATCAACAAAGTCTTCTAAAACAATGTAACTATAAGAAAATAGTAGAATTTAAAAATATTAAAACACCAAATTTTTGGCAACTCATACTGTTAAGAAACAACTGTGATTTATCTTGAAAAAGGGAGAGGGGAATAAAAAAAAGGTCCAAACAAAATAGAACCCTACATTCTGCTGGATCTACTTGTTTCATCCATCACATCTTAAGCCAATATCAACAATTCAAACACTAATGTTAAGAATACTTATTCTGTTAGGAAACTAGGAATTTTCTAGTCTCATATAATAAAAGGAGTATCAAAAATACTTCTTAAAACAAACTTCCCCATAAACTGTGAACATTAAACACCTAAGTTATTTTTAATATGTGCTACATAGTAATCAAAACTTGTTTGAGAACAGAAAAGTACTATTAATATTAACATTTTTTAAACTTAGATAAATGCTCTCACTTTAATAATACAAACCCTATTTTTTAAGTACAGAACTAAGGATGTATTTTCACCTTCAATACCAAAAACTCCTATAATGTCTTACACTATTCAGTAATAAACTTAAGTCAACAGGACTACTATAAATGCTGTATATAAGTACATAAATTCATCAAAATTAACTGTTATCTCAAGTCTCTTAAAAAGGTACCAAGGTTAAAGTATGTTGACATAAAATATGGTGGAAAACTGATAACTAGTTTCCAACACTTAAATAAATTCTATAACACAATATATAATATTTGATACTTGTTTCCAATTACAGTATTTACAACAGGACAAGAACTATAAAATACAATGTATGATGACATATTTTTCAATCTAAAAAGAACTATCTGTAGTGTATAATGTTTTTGAGGATAAGTTGTTCTAATCTTAGCTAAACATTTAGAGTAACAGACTCTTTAGAATTAGAAAGAGCTAGTTACAGATCATTAAGCTCTATGTGTATCTGAAAAGATCCTCCCATCCAAGGCCTCAATCCCCTTGTTTTAGAGTGTAAAATAACAGACAAATCATTTCACCCTAATGGCAGTGAAAAAAAAATGAAGAATTATCTAAAGTCAATTTTAACTTTTTTTTTTTAATTTTTATTAACATATAATGTATTATTTGCCCCAGGGTACATGTCTGTGAATCGTCGGGCTTACACATTTCACAGCACTTAACAGCACATACCCTCCCCGATGTCCACCCTATCCCTACCCAACCACCCACCCACCCCACCCCCCCGGCCACCCTTAGTTCGTTTCTTGAGTCTAGGAGTCTCTTATGGTTTGTCTCCCTCCCCATCCCTTCCTGTTTCATTTCTCACCCCCAACCCCCCAAATTCCCACCTTGCCTCTCCAATTCTTCATATCAGAGAGATCTTGTCTTTCTCTGACTGTAAAGTCAATTTTAACTTTTAATACCTTATTCCACCTTATGATATCAAGACCAGCAGCGTTTAGTCAAAAAACAAAAGTATGATGACTAGTCACAAAACTCGAACTGTCTCAGAATGCAAGTAAGCACAATTTCCATAGTATGTTCCAGGCCAAGAGTTAATGTCTTAGATAATAAAAATTACATTTTAATGTTAATCCAGACTAGTTAATGGAAAGTAAATCTAACACAAATCCCAATATAACACACAATAAATTTCTACCCCCCCAACCAATCTGTTCTCTCCTTCTTACCTAATAATAAAATATTGAGACACATGGCTACCTAGTAAGACTCATTTCACAGCCTCCTTTACAGCTGATTGTGGTCATGTGACAATGTTATAACCACTGGAATACGAGTAGAAATGGTATATATAACTCCTCTTAAAGGGAAGGAAAATGTCTTTCCTTCCTTCCTGATGACAGACACAATGGTAACCATCTGGGACCACAAGAGAGAAGCCACGTACTAAGAATAGCAGAGCAAGACAAAGATGTCCAGGTCATAATGATTCTAGAGCCTCTATAAAATCAAGATTACTTACATAGACTTCTCAAATAAATGTATTTCTACCTTTAAAGCCTCTGTCACCACGGCCAAGTCTACATTTTAACTAATATCTCTAATATAAATGATTAGGCAAACATACAGTATGTACAAATGTACAGCAACTGGTATGTTTTTTCATATTTTACAAATTATACACTAAACACTACTGAATTTGATACTAGGCTTAATAGTTTTCCCATGTATGGAAACAGATTTTCCATGGAAATTCTGAAAAATTTAACATGGGTCTGTATATGTTAATGGTAAATGGGTGAAAAAAACAATACCCTGCTAATAAAAGGGTTAAAAGAGAAGATATCTTCCCACTTAAATTTCACTTAAGATTATATAAGCTACACATATTTTTCTGTGTTAAACTAAAAATCAAAAATGATACCACTACTCCTCAGTTGTCTCTTAACGCTGTTTTATCAAGAAAAAGATTAAAATCCTAAATTTCTAACAGATATCAACATCAAAACATAAACTATAATACAAAAATCAACATGAAATTCTATCACCCAAAAATGGTTTCATATTTGAAAAAATTAATTTATTCATGCTTATGAAAAACAAGTGTTGACATTACCTGAGACTAAGGTAAAAATGAAGACTTCAAGGAAGGGAATGCTGTAGAGTTGAAAAAGAAATCATGGTTGAGTTTCTACCTTTCGTAAGCTTCAGAGACCCTCAACACCACCTTAATCACTTATGCCATCCAAGTCCTACAAAAAAAAGAAAGAAAGAAAGAAAAAAAGGAAGGAAGAAAGAAAGAAAATACATTACTTATGAAGGGAAAAATACTGTACAAATACAACATGGAAAAACTTATGAATAATGAAGTGATCATTCTTTGTAAATAGGAAGCTATGCCTGAATGACCAGTACAATGACTTGCTTTTAAGTCTGAAACCAGGAAGATAAAACAGTGGTAAGTAGTAACTGCAAAATAACCTTGGCCTTCTAAAAAATAATTTGCCTAGGGGTGCCTGGGTTGCTCAGTTGGGTAAGTGGCCAACTCTTGATTTTGGCTCAGGTCATGATCTTGGGGTCCTGGGATTGCACTCTGCAGCAGGCTCCACACTCAATGAGGAGTCTACTTCTCTCCTTCTGCCCCACCCCATTCATGCACACACCCAGGCGCTCTTGATCTCTCTAAATTAAACAAATAAATCTTTAAAAAAAATTTTTTAAAGAATAATTTGCCTAAATCTGGAGTCTATAGTTTTATTAGAGATATGTGATGCTGAAGGAAATTCAGAGGGTTACAGACCGAAAAAGCTAGAAAAGAGAAAGCAAAGATTAAGAAACCACTTAATAGTATTATTCATATCAACTTTGCAAGTCTATGAAGTAAAGAAGGAAGCAAACCCAATACCAGGCCTTACAAATAATAGAACTAGTCATGTACAGAACATGTATTTATTCACAATAGAAACAATTACAGTTGTAAAATTTCATTAAATACTTAGATACAGAAACATAATCAGCCAGTTCACCTTTGACAGAAAAAGCTGACAATAAGACAAGTACAATCAATCATTAATCACTGATTAATGATACCCAATCATTTTGGGTATACCATACCCAAAAAAACAAAAATAAAAATGAAGAACATAAGCTATACACAATAAACCTGACAGTATTTCTGAGCATAGCAACAGGCTCAAGAGTTTACGGAATTTCCTACCATAAGTCATTAAAAATATTAAATTCCTGGGGCACCTGGGTGGCTTAGTGGGTTAAGCATGATTCTTGATTTCAGCTCAGGTCATGATCTCAAGGTCATGGGATCAAGACCCATGTTGGGCTCCATGCTTAGAGCAGAGTCTGCTTGTCTCTCTCCCTCTGCTCCTCCTCCTACTTGTGCTCTCTCTCCCCCTCTCGCTCTAAAATAAAGGCCTAGTTTGCAACAATAAATTACAAGATAACAAAAAAACTGAAAAATGTGACCTAAATATTAACAAAAAATAGCAGTCACTACAGTTGCTAGAGTATCCCCAGATGTTGGTTTAAGCAAACACGATTTCAAAACATCTGGGGCACCTGGGTGGCTCAGTAGGTTAAAGCCTCTGCCTTCGGCTCAGGTCATGATCTCAGGGTCCTGGGATCAAGACCGGAATCAGGAACCTGCTTTCCCCTCTCTCTGCCTACTTGGGATCTCTTTCTCTCTGTCAAATAAATAAAAATAAAATCTTTAAAAAAAAAAAAAATTTCAAAACATCTATTACACAGGGCACCTGGGTGGCTCAGTTGGTTAAGCAGCTGCCTTCGGCCCAGGTCATAATCCTGGAGTCCTGGGATCGAGTCCCACATCGGGCTCCCAGCTCCACGGGGGGTCTGCTTCTCTCTCTGACCTTCGCTCCTCTCATCCTCTCACTTTCTCTCTCAAATAAATAAATAAATAAATAAAATCTTAAAAAAAAAAAAAAAAAACACAAACATCTATTACAGATATATGAAAAGAACACATATTTTAATTTTTTTAAATTATGAAAATAATCAATAAGAGAATCTCAATAAATGTACAAAAATTACATAAAAGAACCACAGTGGAAACTCTGATGTCGAAAGTACAGTAACTAAAAATATTTACTAGACTGGCTCAATGACAGATTCAAAATGGCAGAAAAATCTGTGACCTTAAAAATTATCTACTGAAATTATCCAGTCTAAAGAACAGAGAGAAAATAAGTTGAAGAAAATTGAACAGAGCCTTGGAGGCTAATTTATTAACACTTCTGGAGTCCCAGAAGGAGAGGACAGAAAGGACAGGGGAAAACTAGTTTTAATAAAATACTTGCCAAAATTTCCCATATTTTATTTTAGGAAAAAGAAATCAAATGTATAGGTCTTAGGAGTTTGATGAATCTCAAGTAGGTTAAATATAAAAAGGCCCACACTTAGAAACATCATAGTCAAACTGGTGAAAGCAAACACAATGAGAAAATAATGCAAGCACAGGGGCGCCTGGGTGGCTCAGTGGGTTAAATCCTCTGCTTTGGGCTCAGGTCATGATCTCAGGGTCCTGGGATCGAGCCCCACATCGGGCTCTCTGCTCAGCAGCGAGCCTGCTTCCTCCTCTCTCTCTGTCTGCCTCTCTGCCTACTTGTGATCTCTCTCTCTCTCTCTCTCGATGTCAAATAAATAAATTAAATCTTTAAAAAAAAAAAGAAAAGAATGCAAGCACAAAGATAAAGATCACTCAGCATGTGCAGGAACCAACAATATGATTAACAGCTGACTTTCAATCAGAAACAATAGAGGCTAGAAGACAGTGGAATGACACATTCAAAGTGCTGAAAGATAAAAGCTGTCAACCAAGAAGGCAAAAGAATTATCCCCCAAGAATGAAGGCATAATAAAGAGTATCTCGGACAAAAAGGCTTAGAGATTTTTTGCTAGCAAACCTGCTTAACAAGAAATACTAAAAGAAGTCCATCAAGCTTTCAGCTTTCAGGAAAAGACAACAGATTCAAATACACAGGAAAAAAGAAGAGCACCAGAAATAGAAAACATGTGGGTTAAACTAAAGGATTCTATAAATATATTTTTCTTTCATATTTCTTCTCTCAACATCTTTAAAGAACATAAGCAAGTGGCACCTGGGGGGCTCAGCCATTAAGCACCTGCCTTTGGCTCATATAATGATCCCAGGGTCCTGGGGATCAACTGGGCTTCCTGCTCAGCGGGAAGCCTGCTTCTCCCCCTCCCATTCCCCCTGCTTGCATTCCCCCTCTCGCTGTCAAATAGATAAAATCTTTGAAAAAATAAAGAAAAAATAAAAAACATAAATGCAGTAAGATAGTACTTAGAAGGAAATTTATAACTTTATATATTTGGGGGAAAAAAAAGATTCTCAAATCCATAACATAAGCCTCCACTTAATAAGACAGAAAAAGAACAAACTAAACCCTAAAGTAAGCAGACAAAAGGGAGTAAGATCAGAGCAGAAATTAATGAAATACAAAACAGAAAATTAAGAGAAAAACCTGGTTCTTTTAAAAAGATCAACAAGCGACGCCTGAGTGGCTCAATGGGTTAAAGCCTCTGCCTTCAGCTCATGATCTCAGGGCTCAGCAGGGAGCCTGCTCCCCCCCGCCTCTCTGCCTACTTGTAATCTCTCTCTCTCTCTCTGTCAAATAAATAAAATAAAAATAAAAAGAACAACAAAATTAACAAACTTCTAGGCAAACTAAGAACAAAGAGAAAAACGATAAATTACCAAAAACAGGAATGAGAGAGGGAATGGTAACATGGACCCCACAAAAAATTAAGAGTTCTACAATTGAAACTAATACAAATTATATGTTAATTATACCTCAAAAAAGTTTTAAGAATTATAAAGGAAGGAATATTCTAACAAATTTATGCCAACAAATTACACAACTTTTATAAAATGGACAAATTCCTAAAAAGACTATAGAGGAAACACAAAAATCTGAATAACAAATAAACAAACTGAATTAGTATTTTTAAATTTCTCACAAAGATAAGAAGAGGCCTAGGGGCGACTGGGTGGCTCAGTCGTTAAGCGTCTGCCTTCGGCTCGGGTCATGATCCCAGGGTCCTGGGATCAAGCCTGGCATCAGGCTCTCTGCATGGCAGGGGAGTCTGCTTCTCCCACTACCATTCCCTCTAATTGTGTTCCCTCTCTCGCTGTGTTTCTATCAAATAAATAAAATCTTTAAAAAAAAAAAAAAAAGAAGAAGAAGCCTAAATGGCTTCACTGATGAAGTTCATCAAATATTCAAAGAAGAAGGAGGGGCGCCTGGGTGGCTCAGTGGTTAAGTGTCTGCCTACGGCTCAGGTCTGATCCTAGGGTCCTGGGATTGAGCCCTACATCGGGCTCCCTGCTCAGCAGGAAGCCTGCTTCTCCCACTACCATTCCCTCTCTCGCTGTGTTTCTCTCTGTCGAATAAATAAAATCTTTAAAATATATATATATATAAATTTAAAGAAATACCAATCCTTCACAAGCTCCTTCACAAAAGAGAAGATGACGGTACACTCTGCAACTCAATCCATGAAGCCAGAGTTACCCTTAAACCAAATTCAAAGACATCACATGAAAACTACTCAGCAATGTCTACAATTATAAAATTAGATACAAAAATCCTTACAAAATATTAGCCAACTGAATCTAACATACAGAAAAGCCTATACACCATGACCAAGTAGGATATATCCCATGAATGCAAAGGTGGTTTAATATCTGAAAATCAAGTAAGGTAATACACTATATTATGAGAATACAGGACAAAAACCACATGGTTGTCTCAAGAGACACAGAAAAAAAGCAGCTGACAAAATTCAACACCTATTCATAATAAAAACTCTCAACAAACTAAGACGGGAATAAAACTAATAAGAGTGTTCAGCAAGGTCACAAGAAACATGTTCAGCAAGATCATAAAACATTAAATCAATAAAGAAAAATCAATTATTTTTATAGTGAAACGACAGCTTTCTAACACAACTTCCTACCAAAAATCTGAATTGATTCAAATCTTCTTTCTTATCCCTAGCAGAGTTTTAAAATTTTCTTCAAGTAGCCTGCTCCCAGGCATTTTATATTTTTAGTTGTTACTGTCAATGCATACTTTTTCTTCCATAATATTATCCCTAATGCCTATTATTTATATAAAAAAATTATTTGTGTATATTAATTATACAGCCACTTCCTTTACTGAATTCTCTTAATACTCTCAGTATACAAAGAGGCAAGCAGATGAACTGAAATTATTTCAGACAGATGCCCTTAAAATCATGGAAATTCAGTATATGGTAAATGTGGCATTTCAAATATGTAGAAAAGAAATGCATCATTCAATAATTGGAATGGGGACAACCAGTTAGCCAGCTGGAAAAAAAGTAAAGCTAGAGCTCCACATCTATTGTTTATACCAAATATATTCAACACTTATCAAGATTTTAAGCAATTTAAACCATAAAAAGTAATAGAAAACCTATATAATTTTTTCAAGTACCATAGTTCACTGAATCTAAAACTACCAATATTAATATACACAACTATTTTATGAGTTAAGAAAGAAAATAATGCCAAACTATGACAAACCAGAGATTCACGTGACTCAGAGACATGACAACAGAGAGAAAGAAAAAAGTGAGTCATATAACCAGGGTTGAAGGGCTTTTAAACTTTACACAGAAACCAGCCCCCCACTAGCCATAAAGGAAAAGATCACTAAATTCAATCCTAAAAAATTAAAACTTCTCTAAAAGAAAAGAAAAAATCAGTGAAAATAATTTGCTTAACAAATGGCTAGGGGCTCAGCACATGACCAAAGAGATCACTGAAAATATATATATATATATGGCCAATAATAATGGAAAAATGCTCAGGCTCACTCATAATGAAATTTTGGAAAGCAACACTAAACAACAAAAAACACTGACAAGTATTAAAAAAGTTTGACACTAGGTAGTACTGTCACAGAAACAGAGATTCCCATTATCCTAGACTACCGATAGTGGGATAATCTTTCAGTTAGGCAATTCATCTACCTATTAAATGTACACACTCTTAGGCCCAGCAATTTTTCCCTTAGGGATTTATACTGCAGATTTATTTTATGTTGTTTTAATTTTTTTTGAGAGAGAGCTCACGCACGCACAGGGTTGGCAGGGAGGGGCAGAGTGAGAGAGTGAGAGGGAGAGAATCTTGAGCAGATTCCACATGTGAAGCCCAATACAGGGTTCAATCTCATGACCCTGAGATCATAGACCTGAGCCAGAATCAACCAGTCAGATGCTAAACTGACTGACCCACCCAGAAGCCCCTTATACTGCAGATATATTTTAAAATATATGCAAAGACATGCCTAAGAATATTCACTATATTACCACTTACTATAGCAAAAAAACTAAAATCCTAAATATCCACAAATAAGTTAGTAGTTAAGATAATTATGGTATATCCAAATACTGGAATACACAGAATGAAATAAGGAATGACATGCAAAAATATAGAAGTTAACAACAAAAAAAAGTTGCTAAATAATATCTATGGTGTGATCTCATTTGTGTAAAAAAAATATGTAAATACAGGTATATACGTAAAAGAATGTGTACATATATATAGAAAATGTCTGACAGGATACACACAAATGTTAACCATGAAAAGGAATGGGGAGAACCTTTTTTTAAAACCTTGTAACATTCTCTACTGCCTAAGTGTGTATCCTCTTGCAATAAACCTGGATAGGGAAAGAGAAATGCTGAACATGAAAATTACCAGAAAATATGGAAAAAGAAGGAAATCTTAAAATATGGCCACTATATTATTTTCACATCCTCATTTTTAAAGAATTCTCAAAACAAAATTTATGAAAAAGTTTAGAATTTTTATGATTATTAACAACTGACTTCAGAATATGTGCCACTGACAGATATGTAAATACCCTTAAGTACAAACTTAAGCCAAAAAGAAAGGAGAAAATCACCTATCTTCCTAAAATAAGGGAACTGTGGCCTAAAAGAGACATTCAAGTAATGTAGCTAAGTGAGAAAAGATAATTATTTACATCCTATAAAACTAGTAACTTTAACTCTTTCTATGTAGATATTCATTATCTCTATATAGCAATACCATATATACATATATAATTCATGCTTATATTTAAGTGGGTACAAAAGGAAAATGGGTCATCCAATAGATACAAAGTACTATCCAACAGTTGTGATTAGTTCATCAGTGCAGTTCATACCACATGCATGGGCATCCATGACAGGTAAAAATTAAAGACTGAGTAAAACAGTATTGGATTACTCTATAAAATATGTCAGACAAATGTCCATCCCATCAGATTACTTGGCCCAATTTCCAAACTCCCAACTCCTCCCCTCTACCTTATAAAAGTACAAAAATGCAAGTTATCCCCAGAAGAACCAGGATTAGACATGTTCTTAGTCAAGTAAAATAGTGGTATCTAACTATGTCAAATCTAATAATATGCTCTTCATGGCAGATACTGTTGGATTAAATAAAATCAGTAGTAAATGCTATCCTGAGGAAATGAGGAGACTTTAACTGGACTTTTTCTAATTTAATTTCTAGCTGAGGAGTAAGATTTCTTTAAAATCTGGGCAATAACCCAGAATTATCTTAAATAACTTAAAGAAAGTAGGGGCAGCTTGGTGGCTTAATCAGTTAAGCATCTGACTCTTGATTTTGACTTAGGTCATGAAGTCAGGGTCATGGCATTGAGACTTCTGTCGGGCTCTGCGCTCAGCGTTGGACTCTGCTTGAGATTCTCTTTCTCCCTCTCCGTTGGTCCCTCCTCCCCACTTATGCATGCTCTTTCTCTCTCTAAAATAAATAAAATCTTAAAAAAAATAAAAAATAAGAAAGTAAACACAAAATGTGTTTCATTAAAATCTTACGTTGATACTCTCCATTATGCAGAGTATGATTTCCTGATGAAACTCCAAGGTAACATTTCCTTCAGCTCAAAAGTCTAACTACATTAATACAGTTTTTAAAAATACAAAAACATTAAGTATCTATTTAAAAATTTCAAGGTAAAGGTATTTAATAATACTAAAATAGACTATACATATTTTTAAATGTTATGCTATAATAAACCTTTTAACAGAGGCTAATACAGAAAGTTATTACCCTGTGCTGATATTGCATTGATATTAGACACACACAATTTATGTAACTGTAGTATTTTCTTTCCTGGCATACGAAATGGAGGTAATGAAGACTGAAAGCTGAAATTTTGTTAGGAACAAAGAATAAGCCAAATATAATTTTTTATTCAGAAATAATAAAGCATTTATATAGCTGCCCTCACACATTTTTAGGGCTCAATAAATATCATGCAAATCTATAAAAGCTATAAATGAAAAGCAAAACAAATAACTTTAAATCTTTGGAAAATAGCCAATATATTAATTCAAAGTTTGTTTATATAATTTTATCAAGGTATCACAAACACTATAGCATTTGCTAGTCCCTCAGCCAGTTAGTAGCGTTGAGTAGCGTTGTTGCTAAAATAGTTGCAAACTAAAAACTCTATTTTAAAAAGCTTACTTCTGCTAAGCTTTTTTTTTTTTTAAAGATTTTATTTATTTGACAGAGAGAGAGATTTCAGTAGGCAGAGAGGCAGGCAGAGAGAGAGAGGAGGAAGCAGGCTCACTGCTGAGCAGAGAGCCTGATTCGGGGCTCGATCCCAGGACCCTGAGATCACAACCTGAGCTGAAGGCAGAGGCCTTAACCCACTGAGCCACCCAGGCGCCCCTCTGCTAAGCTCTTAATTGCCTGCCTCAAAGTTTTGTTTCCAAGATTTGAAAAGAGCATATATGCCACCTTCTCAATTATGTAGAACAATTTTTGAATATGTATTTGCCATAAAACTGTATTACTGTGATAGACACTATGAAAAATAAGTAGAGCAACACTGTATTTGCACTATACTGCTATTCGCTAATCTATGCGAAGAACACATAGTTGTGTTCAACTTTTAGAATTTCTAAAGCTATAGGAATACTGTAAAGTTAAACAGAAAAAGCACAGCAGTCTATATACAGGAAATAAAAATGTCTTCAAATTATATATTTTAGAATTACTAGTCTTTTTCAAAGTTGATTGGGTATATTTACTTCACAATCAAGACATTATTACATATGCCATCACAGAATATGGTAAAATCTACAGACTGGACAAATGTTTTCAAAATGTTAATATTCTGTTGAAAACATTTTCACAAAAAGCCTACTCATCTTCTTGCATCATTTTTTATTGAAAGCTCTAAATTAAGGCTCTCACACAAAGAACATAACTAGACATGTTAAAAGAGAATGAAACAAAAAACAAAACAGTAAAGCAAAAAGGAAAAGGAAACATGCACCCCCCCCCCACACACACTCGCATGCACAAAATAATATAAACTCAAGGTCTAAATCTAAATCTGTATACAGAAATTTTGGAGTATCATTTCCATCACAATCTTTCCTCTACCATGGAAACACAATTTCCTCTAACTCACCTGCCACAAAGTCTGTCTCTGGAACCTTCAATTCATGTAGCATCATCTACCAATTTCACTTCTCCTTCCAAGTCTCTATCTTTCCTCCTCCTCTCTCACTTCTCTCCCCCAAAAATGAGAAGAAAGGAACCTACCAAGCTGGAAACTTAAGACCCTGTAAGTACAAAAAGAGGTATCAAGTTACTTGAACAACCACCTAAAGGTCAGTTATGATCTTCCTCTTTCCCTGATTCACTCACTCACATCAGGAGTTAGTGAATATTCCTTCTTAGCAATTCCTCTGATTGAAGATTTTGCTGGCTAAATATTTCCCCATTATACCACTTGTGCAGATATAAACAGTGAAATGAAAACTAAAAAAAATATGTTTTAAGGCAGGAGTATTATACTTTGTTGTCTAATAAAGATATTTACCTTTAACCAAAGACAGATGTTACTAGATCCCTACTACACCATAAATATGGACTTCTAATTTTACTTAGTATGAACCCTCACACTTATTTAATAATTAAGGTGATTTTCTACCATTACCAATTTAGTAACTATGGCAGAGAAAGAAAATAAATGAAATATTTTACAGGGATCATAAGCTATTATCCTTCCATTATTCAGTTTTGAAAGACTGGTAATATTCATACACACACACACACAAGTGGGCTGATTCATTAAGCCAACATTTTTGTCATCGAGTCAACATTCTGACCACGTGATATGCATGTACAACATGCTACCTAAGATTCCTAAGACATGCATAAATACCATAGCCTCTGCCCATAGGGGTTCATAATTTAGCAAAGATAGTAAGTATACACATAACAAATGTTTGTAATAACAACATTATAAAGGCTAAAACTGAAGTTGAAGCAATTATTATAGAAAAAAAAATCAAAGCAGAGAACAATCACAGGCTGCTGGTTGGCTCAGTTGATTAAGCATTCAATTCCTGATTTTGGCTCAGGTCATAATCTCAGGATGGTGGGATCGAGCCCCATACTGGGCTCCACACTCAGCGCAGAGTCTGCTTGAATCTCTCTCCATCTCACTCTGCCCCTCCCCACCACTCATGCTCGCTAAATAAGTACATAAATAAATATTTAAAATATTAAAAAAAAAAAAGAGCGGAGAACAATCAATTATTCCTTTGCTACTAAATGAAAAAGAAGTAATCTTTTAATGTTGATTCCACATTTTATCTTATTTTATTTTATTTTTAAAGATTTTATTTACTTGACAGCGAGAAACACAGCAAGAAACACAGTGAGAGAGGGAACACAAGCAGAGGGAATGGTAGCAGGAGAAGCAGGCTTCTTGCCGAGCAGGGAGCCCGATGCGGGGCTTGATCCCAGGACCCTGGGATTATGACCTGAGCTGAAGGCAGACGCTTAACGACTGAGCCACCCAGGCGCCCCTCCACATTTTAAAATGCAATGAATATATGCTTCCTACGACTTTGCAGTTATTAACTCACTTAATCCAAACAAACCTAGGAGATTGGTATAATTACTACTCACATTTTACAAGGGAGAAAACTGAATGGTTAAGTAACTTACCAAAGGTTATAAAACTAGTAAGTGGCAGAACCAAAGTCCCTGGTCTGTGAGGCCCTCCACAATCTGTTGTGCTATGCTCTCCTCACCACCGCCGCCGCCACCTTTCAGACTTATTCTTCTATATTCTCCCCCTTGCTCACTCAACTTGAGCCTCACTAGCCAGACCTCATCTCCCTAGATCTGCTAGCATGCTACTGTCTTCAGGCGTATTGTACTGGCTGTTCTAGGCCTGGTACACTTCCTCCCAAAGATACTCCTAAGTAAATCCTTTACCTACTTAAAGTCTTTGCTCAATCATCTTATTTAAGAGGTGTTTTCCTGACATACAATTTAAAATTGTAACCTGCCCCCACATACACTCATGCAATCCCACTTTAATCTGCTGCACATTTTGCATGGTAGTTACCACTTCTCAACATACTCTGTAATCTATTTGTTTATGATGTTTATCATTTTTCTACTCCCAACTATAAGCTCCACAAGGGCAGGAATTTTGTTTTGTTCAATGATATATCTAAAGTGCCTAAAACAATGCCTTCCCCATAGTAGATATTTAATATTTTTATAAAGCCTAACTCCAACAGAGCAATCAAACTCCAGAAGCTTAACCACTACACAAAACTATCTCAACTACGGAATCACAGATAACAAAACTAAAACATCTAGAAAAGTCACATTAATCTAATGAAACAGCAGAACCTGATATCAAAACCAGCCTAGTAAGGTTTTGGCAACATTACCCTTCAGATCGGTAAATTTCCCTAAAAAGTCTTGGAGGTCTTGACAATAAAGAGACTCAACCTACTGGTGAGTTTACTATAAGTTTTATGAAACATTGTATCAAACAAAATAATTCTTAGCAATGTAAAGAACCATTTAATCCTATCTAATTTTCAGTCTTTGTTTTAAAAGAGTGCTAATGATTTTCAAAAGTACTGTTAGAAAAGCTAAAAAAAACTGCATGCATTTTACAATAGATCAGAAAAAACTTTAGTTTTTTCAAATATTTCACATATTCCATGTTTAATTCTACAATCCTGGGCAACTTCTACCTCATTAAGTATTTTCAAAGCATATCTGCATGTTGTTTGCTCAGTGTATTTCAGCCTAGCATATTGTTTCAACTCTCATCTTTGCCTAGAAAAGTAAGATTGCAAAAGGTGAGGTTTTATGAATTAATGATCAAAATCCAGATAAGAAACCCCCACAAAAACTGTCAATATTAATTTCTAAGACAATAAAAATATAAGAAAATCTAATCAAAACTTAGCTATTTTATAAGTATTTCATTATATCATGCACCTTAATGTTACTTCCAAATATAATCCTCTAGAAAAGCTGAGAAAAACCATAGTTCTTGGTTAATTACCTCTTTTAAAACGTCTTTTTTTGGGGCACCTGGGTGGCTCAGTGGGTTAAAGCCTCTGCCTTCAGCTCAGGTCATGACCTCAGGGTCCTGGGATCAGCCCCGCAGTGGGCTCTCTGCGCAGCACGGACCCTGCTTCCTCCTCTCTCTGCCTGCCTCTCTGCCTACTTGTGATCTCTCTCTCTCTCTCTCTCTCTCTCTCTATCAAATAAATAAAATCTTTAAAAATAAATAAATAAAAAATAAAACCTCATTTTTAGTTTCACTGAAATGTGTATACTTACAGAACTTCAACTATTGATGCTTCCATAAGCACTACCCAATAAAAAGGCTACTACTACCTCTTGCCCTTTAAATGTAATCAAGAAAAACACAAAGCAATAAAAGAATATGTAATAGCACATATGGTATAAGAATCTGAAACAAAAAATGCTTTAGCATCTTTTAACTACATCACATTTTGAGGTTAGTCAAGTCCTAGTATTACATTAGTTCTTACTTTTGTGATTTAATGATGCTTTCTGAATGTTTAAAAGGCGGGGGGGTGGGGCGCCTGGGTGGCTCAGTCGTTAAGCGTCTGCCTTCGGCTCAGGTCATGATCCCAGGGTCCTGGGATCGAGCCCCGCATCGGGCTCCCTTCTCGGCAGGAAGCCTGCTTCTCCCGCTACCATTCCCTCTGCTTGTGTTCCCCCTCTCGCTGTGTTTCTCTCTGTCTAATAAATAAAATCTTTAAAAAAAAAAAAAAAAAAAAAAGGCGGGGGGTGAGGGGAGGAAGGTCTTATTTCAGGCAAAATATTTCTATGAATATGGCTGGAATTTCTAAACAGTAACAAAGCACAGACATCTGTTTCTTTAATTTACACTAGCTGCATTAAGAATTAAAGTTATTAGAACTCTATATGAATGACCGTCTAACACTGTATTTTTCATAACCAGATCTTTCCCAAGCAGGAATGACAGCCCAAAAAATTCAAACCAACCACCCCAGAAATTACCCTGCCCAGGTCTTTCTAGAACCACTTTCCATTTCTACTCTCAACAAAAATCAAGCCAAAATCTTAAAACTTTTGCAATTAATGTAGCTAATCCACTCAGTTGAAAATGAAAATCCTACAAAAGAGTAATCAAATTCTTTTTTTTTAAAGATTTTATTTATTTATTTGAAAGAGAGAGAGAGAGAGAACATGAAAGAGGCGAAGTCAGAGAGAGAAGCAGACTCCCCGCTGAGCAGGGAGCCGATGTGGGACTTGATCCCAGAACTCCAGGATCGACCTGAGCTGAAGGCAGTTGCTTAACCAACTGAGCCACCCAGGCACCCCAGGAGTAATCAAATTCTTAAAAGAAAAATGACCAAAGTGAGCAAAATAAAACCACAAACTGAAAATTTCCACCTGCCCTTGACTTTTTCAAATCACCCAAACAATAAACATTTGTCAAACAAGAAACCAACTGTCCACCACAAGCATTTTTATAAACTCCTTAGATTCTAAACTGCTAAAGAGGCAGAACTAACCTTTCAACCTAAATTACCTGTTGAGGAGAGACCCCTCCCAAAACCTATGACAAACTATCAAGCAACTATGTAATCCTTCCCTGATTTACTAATAGAAATTCATTTTTAAGATTGGTAAGCCACTCCTAGTCAGTTAAGCATTCAACTCGGTTTTGGCTTTGGTTGTGATCTCAGAATCCTGAGATCCAGCACTGTGTCAGGTTCCATGCTAGGCATGAAGCCAGCTTGGGATGCTCCCTCTCCCCCACTTTGCCCCTCTGCCTCCTACGTGTGCATGTGCATTCTCTTTCTCTCTCTTAAAAAAAAGATTAGTTAACCAATAAACTCAAAAGGAAAGCAGCTTTATTCTTACTCGTACATAACTTTTTACTGAATAGACATTAATTTGTAAATAATATTTTATACTATGATGGTCAAGATCACACAAGCAAATTTTCAAATGATGTCCTCAAAGATGATACAAGCATACTCTGATAAAGTACTTCATGGTATACAAACTGCTTTCACTTGTCACATTTCACCTGACCCCCTATAATTACCTAGGCAGGTATTATTATTTATCTGTAAGGTTCAAGGGGTTAAGTACACAAGTCCTTCCCAAGTTAAAAATATATTTAATGCTACTCTTAACAATGTCCTGGGAGTAAAAAACATATATATATTTGTGTGTGTGTGTGTGTGTGTGTATGTGTAC
Source organism: Procyon lotor (assembly GCA_028646535.1). Lineage (NCBI taxonomy): Eukaryota > Metazoa > Chordata > Mammalia > Carnivora > Procyonidae > Procyon > Procyon lotor. The sequence continues at coordinate 125,264,721 of CM053603.1, read as the reverse complement.
ATATATATTTGAAAGTATAATATCAATGAACATAAAATTTTAAATTAAAATGCTATATATGATAGTTACCACGTAAGTAAATTCAATTCACCTGATTTTTGTAACACAAAAGTTATCCCACTCTAATAACTAAGGAAACCCTAAAATATTTTAATACTCATTTAAAAATTAATTTATTTACATTGATTTTTAAAGTGTCAATTCTTTGTGAACAAAACAATGTTAAAATATTATTAAAAGTCAAAGATAAGAAACTGAATTATTAGTTCTCACATGAAATATAATTAACAACTCTCATTTAAAACCATACAGATGGTCCACAAAAAGCCAGTTCATCTTTTGACAATTTCCATCTTATTCAATACCACAATCATTCTTATCTCCTTTGTCTAGAATGCATGCCCAGAGTTAGACACTAGACACTGGTACGGTGCAGAGGTATGCCCACACATAAAACAAATGGTTTTTAATCTGATTAGGAAACTGAGATTTGCTATCAGAGTCATTCAGAGAATACCTCAAAAAGTGGCTGAAAAGGAGCCCAGTGAATGTAATTGCAGTAACTATATTAAGTTATAACAATTTATGAAGTACATTTGTGAGACTGTTTTTCTAAATATAAGTCGATTTAGCGAGTCAACTCATCATTTAGAAACACGAGCTTCTACTGGCGAATGGACGTTTTCTTATATGGGCCAATTTATTCCCAATTAGAAATTAGGAACTGTTAAAGCAGGACAGAGACATTTTATCTGCTCTTTTCAATCTAGGAATTAAAAACAGATTAAATTAGCTGCATAATACAAGATTTTCAGTACTGTTTTGAAAATATTAATATTAAAATACTACAACGTACTACTGGAATTATTAAACATCTTAAGTGCAAATAATTTATTAAACACATCTTTGAAGAAAATAGTCAGAATTTATAACCTCATTTTAATTAACTACATAACAAAATTCTGTTTATGTGACAAATGCCTAGTAAAATAGCATGTATCTATTCCCTGGCACCCCCTTGAACGGGTTACGACTGACTTCCCAAAAACTAAGGTGTCTGATATTCTGAATTATAACCAAAGCAAGCATTTATACAGTGCTTAAAACTTCACAAAGCACGGAGCACCTGGGTGGCTCACTGGGTTAAGCCTCTGCCTTGGGTTTGGGTCATAGTCTCGGTCAGGGTCCTGGGATTGAGCCCTGCATTGACCTCTCTGCTCCGCAGGGAGCCTGCTTCCCCCTCTTTTCTGCCTGCCTCTCTGCCTACTTGTGATCTCTCTCTCTAATAAGTAAAATCTTTAACAACAACAACAACAAAAAACTTCACAAAGCACATATCCATATACCATTATTTTCAAAGCTGATATAACCTGACTGGAAATCATGCAGGTTTATAAAAATTAAGGAACTTAAACTCCCTGTCTAGACAAGATGGCGCAGATCTGTTTTCCCCTGCTCCTCCTCACTAAGCACAATTACAAACCATGGAAATAATACAAGAGATAACCAAAGGAAACCGCTGAAGATGGTAAGAAGGCAGTGAGCCAGTTTGGGATCAAAAGACAAGAAACAAAAGAGCAGCAGGGTGTTTTAAGTCCCCACACCCAACAGAAAAAGGCAACCCAGATTGGCATTTCCCAACAACCAACTTAGCAACAGAAGGCAGACCAGAAAGTCACATTCTTCCCCCAAATTAAACTGGAGTACCTCTAAAATATAAGGGGGAAATCCAACTGGAAACCCAGCCAATAACAAAGACCAGGGGAAGAAATTCTTCCTTACCCACTTGGCCTGAGACTGTTTTCTGCCTAGAGATAGAGACAAGTGGGCAAAACTAAGGAACCCAACCAGACCAAGCAGCTCAGTTTGGGCCAAGCCTTTTCTCTCTTACCCAGAGACCGGAGGACAGGGAAGAATGAGGAGGTGGGATGAACAAACAGTAGGAGAATCCTATCACAATCCACTCCTCCCATCTAGAGATACTCAGAGGCCAAGCACGGGGAAAACCCTTTTGCTCCCCCAGGCAGCACCAATAAGGGCTTAATGGGAGCCCAACAGCATTAGATAAATTAAGGTGACCACAAAGACTCTGAAAATTAAACTGCCAGGGGCGCCTGGGTGGCTCAGTCGTTAAGTGTCTATCTGCGGCTCAGGTCATGATCCCAGGGTCCTGGGATCGAGCCCCACATTGGGCTCCCTGCTTGGCAGGAAGCCTGCTTCTCCCGCTACCGTTCCCTCTGCTTGTGTTCCCTCTCTCGCTGTTTCTCTCTGTCAAATAAATAAAATCTTAAAAAAAAAAAAAAATTAAACTGCCAATGGAAATACAGCTTACAGAAGTGGGCCAAAATCTGTATGCTAAATCTAAATAGGGACTGCTAAAATAAAAATGTAAATAGGGCCCAGAGCCTCCTAATAGATAAAATAGAAAAGACTTAAGAAGTAACAACATGAGGGGCACCTGGGTGGCTCAGTCATTAAGCGGCTGCCTTCAGCTCAGGTCATGATCCTGGGGTCCAGGGATCAAGCTCCACATCGGGCTCCCTGCTCAACAAAAAGCCTGCTTCTCCCTCTCCCACTTCCCCTGCTTGTGTTCCCTCTCTCACTGTGTCTCTCTCTGTCAAATAAATAAATAAAATCTTTTTTTTTTTTTTTAAGATTTTATTTATTTATTTGACAGGAAGAGAGAGAGAGAGATCACAAGTAGGCAGAGAGGCAGGTAGAGAGAGAGGAGGGAGCAGGCTCCCCGCTGAGCAGAGAGCCCGATGTGGGGCTCGATCCCAGGACCCTGAGATCATGACCTGAGCCGAAGGCAGAGGCTTTAACCCACTGAGCCACCCAGGCGCCCCAAATAAATAAAATCTTAAAAAAAAAAAAGTAACAACATGAGTGAGAAAAGATCATCATCAACTAAGGCCAATGCAGAGATGAATCAGACACTAGAATTATTTGACAAGGATTTTTAAAAACCATAATAAAAATGTTTCAGCAATCAATTATAAATATTCCCAAAACAAGTAAGAAAATGGAAAATCTAGCAAAGACACAGAATTTATTTTTTAAAAAAAGAAGTAAAAGAATATTATAGAGCTAAAAAATACAATAACAAAAATTTGAACTCACTGGATAAACTCAATACAAACATAGAGATAACAGGGAAGAGAATCACTGAACTTGAGGACAGAAAAACAGAACTCACCCAGTGTGAACGAGAGAGAGACAAAAGAAAAAAAATTAAGTCTGTGGCAACTGTAGGCCAGTAACAAGGGATCCAACATTCACATCACTGGAGTCGCAGAAAGAAAGGAGAGGTGCTGAAAAGAGTATCTGAAGAAATGATGACTTAAAACTCATCAAATGTGGCAAATACAAACTCACAGATCCAAAAAACTGAGCAAACCCAATACAGGATAAACACAAAGAAATTTAATACCAAGATACACCATAATTAAAAGTTCAAAATTAAAAACAAAGAAAAAACTGGGAAGGCAACACAGGGAAACAACATACTACTTATAATGGAACAACAATTGAAATGACACCAGATCTCTGAAATCAGAGAGGCCAAGAAAAACGGCAACAGTATTTTTTGAATACTAGAAAAATAAAGAACTGCCAACCAAGAATTCTATATCCAGTGAAACTATTCTTCAGGAATTATTAAACATCTGTTTAACAATCCATTTAAACTGCTACAACAAAATACAGAATGGATGGCTTATGCACAACAGAAATTTATTTCTCACAGTTCTGGAGGCTAGAAGCCCAAGATCAGGATGTCTGGTCAGTATAGTTGGGTGAGGGCTCTCTTCCAGGTAACAGACTTCTCTTTTTATCCTCACAGGACAGAAAAGGGCAAGGGAGCTCCTCTCTGGCTTCTTTTATAACAGCACCAATTCCATTCATGAGTGCTCCTCCCTCATGACCTCATCGCCTCCCAAAGGCCGCAACTCCCAGTAGGATTTCAGCATATGAATTTTAGAGAAATACATTCAGACCACAGAAGAAACAAAGGGGCCATTTTAAAAAAGCATTCCCAAAAGAAGAAAAACTGAAATAATGTGTCACCAGCAGCCATACTTATAATGAAGACTGGCTGAAGAAAACATTCCAAGCAACAGGAAGAGAAGAAATACAGGTATACACAACAGATTATTCTTTCTATCATTAGTTTTATAAATCATACTTGATGACTGAAACAAAAACGACAGTACCATTTCATACCCAAGAGAATTATGTTTAAAAGTTAAGAAGGTGGGGTGCCCAGGTGGCTCAGCCGATTAAGTTGCCTGCCTTCAGCTCAGGTCATGTTCCTGGGGTCCTGGAATCAAGTTTCACATCAGGCTCCCTGCTCAGTGAGGAGCCTGCTTCTCCCCTCTCTCTGCCTCTTTCTCAAATAAAATCTTTAAAAAAAATTTTTTTTAGGGGCGCCTGGGCGGCTCAGTGGGTTAAAGCCTCTGCCTTTGGTTCAGGTCATGATCTCAGGGTCCTGGGATCAAGCCCCACATCGGGCTCTCTGCTCAGCAGGGAGCCTTCTTTCCCCTCTCTCTCTGCCTGCCTCTCTGGCTACCTGTGATTCCTCAGGTATCAAATAAATTTTAAAAATCTTAAAAAAAATTTTTTTAAATAAAAAATTAAAGAAGGTAAAGGGTAAAAGGTGAAGTTTACACACTTTAGTTGAAGTTGTAAAATGTTGATACCAGCAGATCATTATAAATCACATATGCATACTGTAAAGTAACTACAACAACCAATGCAAAATCTACACCAAGAGACTCAAAAATATTATAAATAGATCTATTGCACATTATAAAAGATGGAATCCTAAAGAATGTTCCAGTAATCTGCAGGAAGAAAAGAGAAGCAAAATCCAAAAACCAGAGAAAACAAGCAAAAAACAAAACAAAACCAAAACCAAAACAAAAAAACCAACCAGCAGACATGAGTGGTGACAAATCAAGAATTACTTAAATGCAAACAGCCAAAATAAACTAATCAAAAGACAGACTGGCAGAGCAAACTTTTTTAAATGGCCCAACTATATGCTGCTAGCAAGAAATCTGATACCATATGTTGAAAATAAAGAAATGAAAAACTACAGCGATACCTTTTTTAGAAAAGCACAGTGACTATATTAATAACAATCAACGAAGAGAATCTAATTGATATACAGTTGATCCTTGAACAACCCCTTCGTATAGTCAGAAGTCCATGTAAAACTTTTGACTTCCCCCAAACTTCACTACTAAAGCCTACTTGTTGACCAGAAGCTTTACCAATAATATAAATGATCCATCAACACACATTTTGTATACTACATGTATTATATAGTGCAATCTTACATAAAATTAGATAGAAGAAAATGTTAGAGAAAATCATAAGGAAAACACATTTACAGTACTGTACTGTAAAAAAATCCACACTTAAGTGGACAAGAGCAATTCAAACCCACGTGGTTCAAATATCAACTGTATATAGAATACTCCACCCCATGACAACAGAATACCCATGGAACTTATCAAGCACCCCTGGAATATTCACCAAGACAGACCACATCCTGAGCCAAAAAACCAACCTCAAAAATTTAAAAGAATTAAAATAATACGGAGTGCATTTTGTGACCATAATGGACATAAACTAGAAATCAGTAACAGAATGACAATAGGAAAACTTCATAACACATGGGGAGAGGGGAAAAAAACACTTCTAAAAAGTCCATCGGTCAAAGAGGAAATCTCAAAGAAAAATTTAACATACAGATATATAAAAATGAATGAAAAATAAAAACACATCAAAATCTGGGAGATGCAGCTAAAGCAGTAGTTAGAAGGAAATTTGTAACACTAAATGGTTAATTAGAAATGAAGAAAGCTCTCAAATCAATAACCTAATTACTACCACAAGAAACTTAAGAAAAACATAAACCTAAAGAAAGCAGTAGGTAGGAAACAATAAAGAACAGAAATGAATGCAACTGAAACAGGAAAACGGAGAAAATCAATAAAGCAAATTTTTATACAAGTCTCTAATATGACTAAACAAGAGAAACAGAGAAGACACAAATCAAGATATGGATTTTAAAAAGGTTATCACTGGGCCACCTGAGTGGCTAAGTCAGATGCGCATCCAACTCTTGGTTTCAGCTCAGGTCATGACCTTAGGTCATGAGAACTAGGATCAGCCCCGCGCTGCTGCCTACAGAGCCTGCTAAGATTCTCTCTCTGGCCTTCCCCTGCACACGTGCGTTTTTTCACACTTTTTCACTCTCTAAAAAAAAAGAAATGGAAAATTGGTTTAACATCCAAAAATCAAGTAATAAAAGTAATACACCCTATCAATGTAATAGAGGATCAAATCTTTTTTTGTAGATCATCTCAGCAGATGAAGAAAAACATTTGACAAAATCCAACCCCTTAGCAATAGAAGGAACAGAGGGAATAGGAATAGAAGGAAATTTCCTCAGCCTGATAAAGGCCATCTCAAAAAATCTAAAAACATCATACTTAATGGTGAAATACTGAATGCTTTCCCCCTACAACCAGAAACATGACAAAGCTGTCTACTCTTGCTTTTTTTTTTTTTCTTAAAGATTTTATTTATTTGACATAGAACAAGCAGGTTCTTTTAAATAAAAAGCATTCACAATGGAAAGGAAGCAATAAACTGAACCTCTATTTACAGATGACAGGATCTTATATGCTAAAACTCTAAAGAATATACTAAAGAACAAAACAAAAACAAAAACAATGAGACCGGGGAGGGAGACAAACCATAAGAGACTCAATCTCAGGAAACAAAACTGAGGGTTGCTGGGGGTTAGAGGGGAGAGATTGGGTGGCTGGGTTATGGACATTGGGGAGGGTATATGCTATGGTGAGTGCTGTGAATTGTCTAAGACTGATGATTCACAGATCTGTACCCCCAAAGCAAATTATACATTATATGTTTAAAAAAAAAAAAAAGAATATACTAAAAAAACTACAGTTACGGGCGCCTGATTGGCTCAGTGGGTTAAAGCCTCTGCCTTCAGCTCAAGTCATGATCTCGGTGTCCTGGGATCGAGGCCTGCATCAGGCTCTCTGCTCAGCGGGGTGCCTGCTTCCTCCTCTTTCTCTGTCTGCCTCTCTGCCTACTTGTGATCTCTCTCTGTCAAATAAATAAAATCTTTTTAAAAAATAAAATAAATAAAAATTTAAAAACTACAGTTACATTAATCAAGACAGTGTGGTACTAACAGAGGGACAGACACATAGATCAATGCAAGAGAGAACCCAAAACTAGACCAACATAAACATGCCCAACAGATAATTCAGTAGAAGAAAGATCATCTTTTCAACAAATTGTGCTGCAACAACTGGACATCCAAAGGCAAGAAAAAGTCTTGACCTAAACCTCACAACTTTATATAACAGTTAACTCAAAATGGATCGTGAATTTAATGTAAACATAAAACTACAGAACTTTAGACGAAAACACAGGCAACATCCTTCAGGACCTAAAGAAAAGGGTTCCTAGACTTGGAACCAAAACATGATCCATAAAAGAAACCAGACTTCGGGATGCCTGGGTGGATCAGTTGGTTAAGCATCTGCTTTCAGCTCAGGTCAAGATCCCAATGTCTGGGGATCGAGCCCCACATCCGTCTCCTTACTCAGCAAGGAGCCTGCTTCTCCCACTGTCTGAAGCTCCCTGCTCCCACTGCATGAACCTGCCCTCTGTTAAATAAATAAATAAAATCTTAAAAAAAAAAAATCAGAATTCATCAAAATTAAAAACATTTCCCCTGTGAAAGAACTTGTAAAGAAGATAAAAAGATAAGCTGCAGACTGAGAAAATGTTTGCAAACCATGTATTTGACAAAGTCATATACCTGGAATATATAAAGAACTCTCAAAACTTAACAGTAAAAAAATACATACATTCTGATCAGAAAATGAGAAAAAGGCATAAACAGACAGCAAATAAGTACATATGAAGATGTTCAATATCATTAGCCATTA
>CM053603.1:125240683-125256224 GCA_028646535.1 Procyon lotor | reverse complement strand
CCAAATATCAATATTGACAACTAGTTCCACTTCTTTAAAACAGGAAAGTGGGGGGGGGGGGCGCCTGGGTGACTCAGTGGGTTCAAGCCTCTGCCTTCGGCTCGGGTCGTGATGTCAGGGTCTTGGGATCGAGCCCCACGTCGGGCTCTCTGCTCAGCGGGGATCCTGCTTCCCCCTCTCTCCCTGCCTGCCTCTCTGCCTACTTGTGATCTGTCTGTCAAATAAATAAAATCTTTAAAAAAAAACTAAAACAATTAAAAAATAATAATAATAATAGTAAAACAGGAAAGCAGGGACGCCTGGGTGGCTCAGTTGGTTGGGCAGCTACCTTCGGCTCAGGTCATGATCCCAGGGTCCTGGGATCGAGTCCCACATCGGGCTCCTTGCTCAGCAGGGAGCCTGCTTCTGCCTCTGCCTCTGCCTGCCACTCTCTGCCTGCTTGTGCACACTCTCTCTCTGACAAATAAATAAATAAAATCTTTAAAAAAATTAAATAAAACAGGAAAGCATGTCAGACCAAACATGTCTGTGGGTCAGATTCAGAATACAGCCATCGAATGATGGCTTATCTGATCTGGACTAACCCAGAGAGCCCAGCCCGGAGAGGCCTGGCTGCACTGCTCTGACAGGGGATTGATTCGCAGTGCCTCTCAGGGCCTTTTTCCTTTCCTCTGGTTCTGGAATGGGTCCTCTTCAGTCCTGTGCCTCTGGCTTCTTTAGGAGAGGAATGTACCATCTCTTGTCCCCAAAGACTTCACTAGATCTTCAAAACCTTCTATATCAACCATCTTCCAAGTTTCCTGGACTTCTCAGGATCCAGAGTGTACATCCAGAAGTACCATCTTCCCTCCCCACATGGTCGCCTGCAGCACAGACTATTTGTCAAAGCTGCTTCTACCTAGAGAGGAAATTTGACTTCTCTTTGCAAAGCTCCAAATCCATAGCCTTGGCAGAGATGGGTCCATGGGAGACTGCCCTCTACTACTATGTCCTACTAGATGTAGGAAAACATGGCTTTTCCTGGTCCCATGGGTCATCCTTTCCTGAGATACCTCCCCCTGAGTTCCTGTCTCAGAACTGAAGGGCACTTCCAGATCATTGATATATTCTAAAACTACCAACCAAGATATGGATACAAATGAAGTGCCCATTGGCAGATGAATAAGTAAAGAAAATGTGGTGTGTATACGCAATAGAATATTTAGAATATTTCAGCCTTTAAACAGAAGGAAATCCTACCATTTGTGACAACACGGATGAATCCAGAGAACATTGTATTAATAAGCCAATCACAGAAACACAGATACTGCATGATTCCACCTATATCAGTTATCTAAAATAGTCTCACTGAAAAAAAATAAAAATAAAAAAATAAAAAATAAAAAAAATAAAATAGTCTCACTGAAGTAGAGAATACAGTAGCGGTTGCCAGGGGCTTGGGAGCAAGAGAAATAGGGAGTTGGTATTCAATGGGCATAAAGTTTCGGTTGTGCAAGGTGAATCAGTTCTAGAGATCTGCTGTACAACATCGTGCCTGTAATTAACAATAAGGTATTGTGCACTCCCAAATTTGTTTTCTTAACAAATCTCACGTTAAGTGTTCTTGCCACAAAAAAAAAGAGAGAGAGAGAGACAGATAGACAAACAAGGAAATTCTGCGAGGTATTGGGTATGCCTACTGTCTTGACTGTGGTGATACCACCAGGGTTTGCATATGTCCCAACTCAGCAAATTGCACTCATTAAATATGTGCAGTTCTTTTTATATCAATCGTACTTCAACAAAGCTGTTTAAAAAAAAAATTAAAAACATAATGAATGGCCTCCTCTCTCCTACTTAGGATATAGAATTTAGATAATAAATTCTTGAATTGATGAAGACAAGCAGCCCTCCCCCCCAACCCCGGGGCGTCTGAGTACTGAGTGGCACTAACTTTCATCAGCCAGGAAGTAACTATAGTTTGGAGGGATTCGAGGGAAGATATGAGTGAAAAGTCAAGGTGCAAAAGAACACAAGAATGAATGAAAATAAGTCTTCATAGCAGAATCATATTGGTGGGAAAGGAAAAAAACAAAATAAAATAAAGCAACATTACAAGGATAATATAGTAATAGGAATTAGAGGTTAGCCTGGTGTTTAAGTCCACAGTTGCAGCTAAACCCTCCTGGGTTTGAATCCTGCCTCTATCATTTACTAGCTTGGGAACCTTAGTTACTTTACTTCTCTGTGCTGTCAAGTGCCCCGTCTAGCAAATGGGATTAATAGTAGTAACTTTGTCTTAGGGTTGTTAAGAATAGCAAGTATTAATACACAGATTTAGAACAATTTCTGGCACGTAGTTAAATGTTCTATGTTGGGGACACAGATGATCCCTGACTTTCAATCGTTCGGTTTATGATTTTTTGACCTAATGGTTGTGCAGAAGCAATATGTATTCGGTAGAAACCAAACTTCAAATTGTGCAGTTTGATCTTTCCAAGGACTAGCGGTGTGCAGTGTGATGCTCTCTCGTGATGCTGGGCAGCGGCTCCTGTCAAGCGTAAGACCAGGAGAGTAAACAACAGGTACGCTTACAACTGTTCTGTTTTTCAATTTCACTACAGTCCTCAATAAACTACATGAGAGATATTCAACATCTCATAAAATAGGCTGTCGTGTTCCATGGTTTTGCCCAACTGTCGACTAATGGAAGTGTTCCAAGAACATTTAACGTATAAGCTATGATGGTCAGCAGGTTGAGTGCATTAAAAGCATTTGTGATTTATGATATTTTCAACTTACGAAAGGTGCATCGGGACCTAATCCCATCGTAAACTGAGGAAGATCAGTGTTGTTATTCCTGGTCTTGTCATTGTTATCATCACTGTTAAAAAGGACTTAAGGATGATACTGAACCAAATTTCCTAAAAATAAAATTTAATAGGGAAAAAAAGTCAATTCTTACAAGCAGACTGAGGCAAGGGGAAAGAGAAACCATACAAGTCCCCCAAAAAATGATTAAGTGGAGAAGTATTTTACAGAATGTTTAGCATGGGGAATAAAAAGGTTATATGATAGCTAGATGGAGCTAGGGAAAAAACTAAGCAATTAAGTTGCAGAGAAAATATGCGACATTATTTAAAGATCTTATTTCTGAGCATAATCTTTGCCTGAATAATTTTACTTATAAGCCTGATGAAATTGGTCTATTGTGAAGACACTTGCTATTTTCTACTCAGTAAATACCAGTAAATCAAATTCTTACCTCTTCTTTCTCAAAGTTTAAGCAGAATGAAGACAAGTTAACTACTCATATCTATTAAAGCTGTGGGTTTTCATAAAAAAAAGAAAGAATGGCAATTGGAAAGTTTTATGATTCTAGAGCTTTCAACAATTGCATACATTTGCTGCTGCCGGATAGCACAATATAATGCCTGGATGAATTTTTCTTTCTTGTTTTGACCATTTTGTTATACTTTAAAAAAAAAGGCATGTCAGAATTTTGGACTTCCCAGAAAGTATTAAAACTACCCTGTTGCTAGACCCTGTCCCCTGGAGGGCCTATGCAGAAGAGCGGAGACCCTTTCCTGTGCCACACGGCGTACCTGCTACGGTTAACATACTGGAATGATAAGGTCTCTCATGGAACCCAGAGAAAATGCTGGGGCCGCAGTGAGCTGTAGACTTTTTTTTTTTTTTTTTTTAAGATTTCATTTATTTATTTGACAGAGAGAGAGAGAGATCACAAGTCGGCAGAGAGAGGGGGGGATGCAGGCTCCCCACTGAGCAGAGAGCCCAATGCGGGGCTGGATCCCAGGACCCTGAGATCATTACCTGAGCTGAAGGCAGAGGCTTCAACCCACTGAGTCACCCAGGCGCCCCCAAGGAGCTGTAGTCTTTAAAAATGCTTTTAGTTAAACTTGGAGGAGAAGAAAAAGGCTTTCCCCGCAAAGGACTGTGTGTGAACCTACAACACCCTGACCCTTTCTCTCCTCCTTGATTGTACGAACAACCCTGAGATCACCTCCTTTTAGGGGGACCTGGTGGCTCCCTGGGTTGAGTACCCAACTCTTGGTTTCCGCTCACGTCCCGATCTCAGGGTGGCGAGGTGGAGCTCAGTGCAGAGTTGGCCTGAGATTCTTTCCTTCTCCCTCCCCCACAGCCCCTCCTCCTGCTCTGTATGCACACAAGCGCGCTCTCGCTCTCGCTCTCGCTCTTTCAAATAAATAAATAAAACATTAAAGAAAAAAGAACTTGTTTTAACCTTTAGCGGCAGTGCTTCGCTGCCATGTGTGTATACACATGACCTTGTACACGGCATACCCTTGGATCCCCAGTTTGGTTCTCCTCCCAGCTCCCCCTTTATCATAGGACAAGTTAACAAATTGGTGACCTACACGAAGGGAGACACGGCCATCTAATCTCTTGCCAGACATTGCCCCTCCTGGTGCAATGCTATACAGGTCTCTAAAAAGTCCTTGCTATCTCAGCAGCCAATCAACTTTATAGTTTTGTTTTATTTTTTCTTCCGGGTTTTTGTTTTCTTTTCTCTTCTTTCTAAATGAAGTGTGAAAAAGCTCTAGGTTCAGTTGAAGGTCCTGCTGAAAAAACACAACTGAGATTTTTTAGTGATAAAATATGCATATTTATATTTCAAACAATGCAGCTAAAACTTGGTGTAAATTCTTCTTTTTTCCTTTTTTGGGGTCTTAATGAATACCATTTACTCAGCATAAAACCTTTATACTATATGTTCCATGTGTTAAGGAAAAATGTACTTTAAAAAACAAAACAAAACCCTACCCTGTTGATAAACAATTGTGGAGATGAACACAAAGAAAGAGTTCATTTCCCACAAAGTAACCGTTTTCCTACCTATCATTGTTCTCTATGAACATTTATTACAAACCCACATGCAAGGCTCAACAAAGGAGGTAAAAGAGGTCCAGGGTTGCACTAAAGTTCATCAGCTTTGCGGTAACTATGATTTGAAGGAATTCAGAGGAAGACATGAGTGAAAGTCAAGGTCACAAGAACACAGGAATGAAGTACTGGGTGGAGGCTATGTTACCATCTCATTTGCTAATTGATATTATGAAACATAAAGTCAATCATTTTATGATTTCTGAAGAAAATTATATAGCTACGTAAGCTTCATTCTTCCCTTAGGAAAAAAGGGGAAAGAGGAGAGCTCAGAAATCAGCGGATTTGGGGTTTAATTTTATTCATAAGAAAACGTTTCAATGTCACAGCCAAAGTCATTACCTGTTTAGCCTCAGGCCCAATATCATCTGAGTCTGCATGTGTGCTCCCCAGACCTCTAGTATCGACAAACACGGCATCCGAAAACCTGGAGTCCAAAGGGAGGGCTCCTAGTCAGCATGGGACTGTTAATATTTGGGACATTTTCTTTCAAAAGCCAGGGAAGTATGCAGTGTATTGGGAAAGTTCCCTTTTTTGTTTGTTTTTTAACATTTCTCAGTGAAACATAATTGGATAGAATAAATAATACCAGGCAGCATCACATATAATGTTTGGTTGTTTACAAGATGAAACACGATTTATTTGGAAGTTCCATTTACACCAAATACCATAGTCCCCGAGATGCCAGCTGGTAGAACCATTACAGAAAAGAAAAAGTCTTTGAGTACAATTTAGTATCTTTAATATCTATGGCACACACTGTTGTAAGAAACATTGTTACTATCAGTCTTAAACATTGCATAGGTTATAGAATCTCAGAAATTGGGGATAATGGCATCATTATCTGTGCTTTTTGAAAGTACACATTACGCCCTTCACTTTTATGAAAGACTTACAATAGTGCCTGTTTTCAGTGACCGAAAGAAATCTGAAGGGGATTTTCACTTTTACCAAAAAAAGGCAAAAGGTGCAAATAGCTTTCAGTGTCAGTTCTGCAGTGAGCTTCGGGGCTGTCCTAGAGACAGCACGCACCCCAAGCAGTGAGATGCCCCCCAAGCTCCTTCCCGGGAACCACACCCAGCATCCCAGCATCCAGCTGCTGCAGCTCTGAACCAGGTCTGTGACCATCTGTGCTTTATCTTGGCTTATCCCCTGCAGCCATCAGCAAGATGTGTCCTAAGGTATCAGGAAGGCCCAAGAGAAGTCACTTTTTTAGGTCTGAGATCGCTCAGAACTTTTCTCATATACGTGAATGGTCATTGCTTCTTGCTTTATGCCGTTTCAGCTTACAAAAGTTTCCAAGGGAAAGCTCCACTTCCAGATAGTGGGGGAAAATGGTAGATAATAAAAGAACATCAAATGTACTGAAAACACACATGGAGTATGGATTTTAACATTAATTCAAATGTTTACTATTGACTTTATAGCCACTTCCCCCCGAGTAAGAGAAAGCATGTGGATCTAGATCACCTCTGTGCTAGAGCTTTCTCTCCAAACCCTCTGTCACCAGAGGGACCAAAAGTCTCTTAGGCGACAGACAGACATTTTACTTCATTTATGACCTCTTCCTGGGCAGAGAGGAGAGAATAATGTGACAGAATCTGAGGCCAGCTCTCAAATAGCAAAACAAAAGGTAATGTCACTAGGGCAAAGAGCAACACTCACTGCTTTTAGTCACTCAAGGCTAGTATGTGTGAGATACCGTGCTGAGTGTTAGTGACATTTGTCTCCTTGAGAAACCTGTATATTTGTTCTCCCATTCAGTAACCAAATTGCTACTACATGTCTGGTTCTGCACTTAATACCAGAAATAGTATGGTAAAAAAAAATACTCTTCCTCCTCAAAAGAAGCTTGCAGTCTTCAGTTGGAGCACAATATACGAAGAGGCCACTTGGCTTCAGGGTGATGCACACTGGGACAGGGACAAGCAGGGCATTCCAGACCTACCGCCAAGACGGCTTCTCTGAGGTGACCCTATGCTAGACCTGGAAGGAGTTGAGGTGGGGGTTCTGGACAGAGGAAGCAGACGGCAGTACAGAGTCCCAGAACCAAAGAGAGCGCAGTGCATTCAGGACCTGCCATTGTTTCAGAATGAATGAGTGCAGGAAGTGGTAAAGAGAGAGGGTGAGTCGGTGCCGGTGGTGGAAAGCACCAGTGAGCTCCAGACTGGCTCATAGGCCAAGCCGAGGCATCTGAACTTTGTCCTGATGGCAGGTTTCCCCAAAGCATGGCCGGGTGGTAAGCAAGAGGAGTTTAGATGGTACACAAACCAACATTTTTTTTATGTTGGCAGTCAATGGATTTAATATGCATTTGAAAAGTACAAAACTCATGCATCTGACCTATTACTTCTCTTAGATTATTGCTTAAGGTGAGGCTGTGTGACAAAAATGATTCAATTTGTAGACAAAATATTATATATATTCTATTAGAGTTGGTGCATGATGTTTGGGGAAAACAGCTTAAGACCAACAGAGTTCCAGTGGACGATTTCATGCAAGGAAGCAACCTGACAAGACTTCCAAGTTGGAAAGAAGACTCTGTTTGCGGAAAATCCTGGAGTAGCATTTGTCAAACTTCTGGTTAAATCCAGGCTCTGAAACCAAGTTTAAAGCTGTAACTGGTGGTGGAGGGGGTTCTCAGTGAAACATAATGGGATAGAATAAATAATATCAGACAGCATCACCTGTAACACAGCACACACAGACACACACACTTGCTGGAGTTTGTCATTCACTCATCTAGGATGCACTGAGCACATATTATATGAAAGGTACTGTTCTGGGCACTAAGAATATGGCTGGTGAACACAATAGATAATAGATAATAGACATTATCTATTGTGTTCTCACAACATTAACACGTCCTCACAACGTTAACACGTTGGTGAGGAGAGGACACAATGAGAGAGTAACCAAAAACATACATAAGACAATTTTTTTTGCAGGAATTTTTTTTAAGATTTTATTTGAGAGAGAGAGAGCGTGAATAGGGGGGAGGGACAGAGAGAGAAGCAGATTCCCCATAGAGCAGGGAGTTGGATGCAACATGGGGCTCGATCCCAGGACCCCAAGATCACGACCTGAGCTGAAGACGAACGCTTAACCAACTGAGCCACCCAGGCGCCCATAGTGTACAGGAAATTTCTGCATACATAAGACAATTCAAAAGATGGCCAGCTTTTATAGTTTTAATTTAATTTACTTAAATTCATTTAATTAACATATAATGTATTGTTAGATTCAGAGGTAGAGGTGAGTGATTCATCAGTTGCTTGTGATACCCAGTGTTCATTACCTTAAGTGGCCTCCTTAATGCCCATCAACCAGTCAGTAACCCCATTTCCCCACCCAACTCACCTCCAGCCACCCTGTTTGTTTCCTAGAGTTAAGAGTCAAAGATGGTAAGCTTTTAAAGGCAAGAAATCCAGGGGCACATGGGTGGCTCAGTGGGTTAAAGTCTCTGCTTTCAGCTCAGGTCATGATCTCAGGGTCCTGGGATCGAGCCCCACGTTGGGCTCCTTGCTCAACGGAGAGTCTGCTTCCTTCTCTCTGTGCCTGCATCTCTGCCTACTTGTGATCTCTCTCGCTCTCTGTCAAATAAATAAATAAAATCTTTAAAAAAAAAAAAAAAAGGCAAGAAATCCAAGGGAGAAATGTCAACTCCACACAGGCTGTTTCTCATTGCTATGTCCCAAGAATAGGAACAGTGCCTGAAATATAGTAGCTGCTCAAATAGTATCAGCTGAATGAATGAACAAGAGATTTTATTGGCTCAAGTTAAGGAGTGACAGTAGAAATTAAGAGAAATAGATGGGTTCAGGGCACCTGGGTGCCTCTGTTAAGAATCCAACTCTTGATTTCAGCTCAGGTCATGATCTTATGGTCATGGGACTGAGCCCCACATCGGGCTCCACGCTCAGTGGGGAGTCTGCTTGAGATTCTCTCTCCCTCTCCCTCTGCCCCTTCCCATGTTCGTGCACTCACTCCTGCTCTCTCTTAAATAAGTAAATCTTTAAGAAACAAAGAAATAGATGGGTTCATGATCTATTTCAGGGGTAAAATATAAGGACTTAGTGTATAAAATAGATTTAGGGGCTGAGAGATAAAAATAAGAGGAATGATTTCTAAAGTAGACTATCCTAAACATAGTAACCGGAATGATCATGGGATTTCTCCACACCAACCCTCCCACAGCTCCCTATTGTGCTCAGAGTAGAACCCCACATCCTTACAATGGCTATAAGGCTATACAAGGGTTGGGTATCTCCCTGACCTCATCTCTAATCATATCCCTCTCGTTCTCTCTGGTCCAGCCACACTGGCCACCTTGCTGTTCCTCAAATCCTCAGTTAAATTCCTGGCCAAAGCCTTTGAACTAGCTGTCCTCTCTTCCTTAAATATTCTTTTCCCAAATATTTATACAGCACAGCCCTCGTTCCTGCAGGTGTCTCCTTCCTCGTGAGATCTATTCTGACCACCCCATCTAGTACCACACTTCACTCTCCATGGCAAACCTTGCTCAGTCAGCTCAGTTTACCTCATAGCATTTATTGTGATATATATCTCATTCTAACATGGCATATAATTTATTATCTTCACTGTCTGTCTCCCCACAAGACTGTAAACTCTCCTAGAGCCTATAACAGTTCTTGGGACATTGTAGATGGCCCATAAAATGTTTATTAAATCAAGAAATGAAAGATGACTCTTAGTTTTCTGGTTTGAGCCACTGGGTGGATGGTGACTCACTGAGGCAGGAAATACAGGAAGATGAGGGATTTGGTGGGAAATAACCAGTTCAGTTTGGGACATGCTGAGTCTACGTGTCTTTGAAACCAACAACCAGGTGGGAATGACATTTAGGCAGTTGCATTTATGGGCCTGGTGCCCAAAAGAGGGTCACTGGATTATAGATGGCATTTGAATAGGTGTCACTGGCAAGAAAATGTATGTAGAGAAGAAGAGAAGAACTTTGAGAAACGTATGTGGAAAAGAAGAGAAGAACTTAGGAGGTAAGAGAGAGCACTGTCGGAAAAGCCCGTGAAACAGATAAAGAAAGAGGACCCAGGGAGTGAGGAGGAAAACCAGGAGGTGTGAAAGTCCGTGGGAAAACAGTTTTAAGAAAGAAGATATATAATTGGAAGAAAAGAAAAAAAAAGAAAGAAAGAAGATATATTAGTTATCTGTTGCTATGGAACAATTACCCCAAGACTTAGTGGCCTAATACAATGCACATTTGATATCTCACTCTTTCTGGGGTGGGCCCATGAATCTGGGCACGGCTTAGCTGGGTCCTCTGTTTTAGGGTATCTTATAAGGCTGCAATCAGGGTGTTAGCCAAGGCTGTGGTCTCATCTGAAGGGCAGACTGGAAAGGGATTCTCTTCCAAACTGTCAGCAAACTGTTCCAATTGTTGGCAGGATTCAGTTTTCTAAGAGCTGTTAGGAGCTTCAGATCCTTCTCAACTACCTCCCAACCTGGGAGCTTACTTCAACAGAGCCAACGAGCAAGAAGACTCAGAGGAAAGTGCAAGCAAGTCTTTCATAACTTAACCTCAAAAGTGCCACGTCATCTCATCTCACTTTTTGTCTTACTCTCTTCGTTAGAACAAAGTTCCCAGGCTCGGTCCACACACCAGGGGAGGGGATTACAAAAAGGAGTGAATGCCTGGAGGTGGAGATCACTGGGATCCATTTTCCAAACTGCCTCCTGCAGAAGATAAGTCAGCAGTGTTCGGTGTCAAAGACTGATCAAGTATCCCAGAGATTTGGCAATGAGGGGAAGCCATTTGTTATTTTAGAGAGAGCCAGCTTAGAGGACTATGGAAGCAAAGGCCAGACCATAATACACTGAGGAATGAGTTTGAGTGGAGGAAATAGAGGCAGCAATCTTAAGCAACTTTTCAAGATGTTTAGATATGAAGAAAAAGATAAGAGATAGGGTGGCTGAAGGAAGGAATAAAGTCAAAGCCAGATTACGGGTTTTTTAAAAATTGGAAGAAATTTGAACGTGTTTAAGTGTTGTTGGGTAGGCATGTAGAACAGAAGAGATGTTGGTCAGTTAGAGACGAATCGCTCCAATAGTTCGATAAAGGATGCAGAAGACCAGTAGTGAGTCCAGGAGAAGACAAAGATGGCCTGAATAATCACCTCTCATTAAGCCCTTCCTTGTCCAGGCTTATTGTATTAAGTGCTTTACCTATATTATCTCATTTAATTCAACTCTCAAAGGTAAGACCTTTATCACCATTACATAGACCAAGAAACAGGCCCAGAGAAACTACATCACCCAAGGTCCCACGGCAAATAAGAGGAGTCAAATTTTAAATCAACCTGTAAGCCAGTAGCTCTCCAAGCACAGCCCTAGACCGGCAGCCTCAACTAACAGGAACTTATTAAAAATGCAAATGATGAAGTCCCACCCCAGACCTAGTGAATCCGAAACTCTGGGGGTAGAGCCCGGTGACTAGTGTTTTAACACGCTCCAGATCACTCTGGAGTTGGAGCAGCACTGCTCCTCAAACTTGCTACTGTCTCTCACGGCCCAAACAAGGGCAGATGAGAGAATTGGTCAGAAAGTAAAGGGAGAGTAACACGGTCAAGAAGCCCAAGCCCAGGATACCTTCTAGGGTTCTAGCTTGGATGACTGACCGAGAAATCACCAGATGAGGGACGGGACCTGGTAGAGAAAGACAGTGAATTCAATTTTGAACAAGCTGGTACTGAAGTTCTTGTCATCAAATAGCAAGAGCAATCTAGGAGACAAATAAGTATGTGTGTCAGGTGGCTGAAGGACAGGCCACGACAGAGACAGGCCTGCCCCTAACATTTGCAGCGCCTGGGACAATAGAACAAGTTACCATACGGGCATAGATCTAAATATTTAAAAGTCATAAATTAAACTAACTTACTGTTAAATACTTAAAAACTTACCATTAAAATACTTGGACTCCTTTTACCTTCATACACGTATCTTCATGATGACAAAAACGTTTAAATAAAAAAAAAAAAGTTTAAATCATGCATAAAGTGATGGCTTTCATAGGACTGAATGTTGGCAAAAGAGCCAAACCCCCTTGGGAGTTCTCTCAATGGGTTGGCAGTTGGGATGAGTCATAAAATATATACACAATTCATGAATTGCTATTTATTTCCTCCATGAAATTCTTTTTTTCGTGCCTTCATTTTAGCACAGTTCCCAATAATCTTTATAATGAAGATTTTCACATAATTTGTACGCAACCGATAGCGTGATTCAAAGGGTTAAAAAAAGGGCACCCGGGAGGCTCAGTGGGTTAAGCCTCTGCCTTCGGCTCAGGTCATGATCTCAGGGTCCTGGGATCGAGCCCCGCATAGGGCTCTCTGCTCAGCAGGGAGACTGCTTCCTCTTTTCTCTCTGTCTACTTCTCTGCCTACTTGTGATTTCTGTCTGTCAAATAAATAAACAAAATCTTTAAAAAACAAAACAAAAAACAAAGGATTAAAAATGTAACGATATTCAAAGTACACACAAAAAATATGTCTAAAGATTTTTATTTATTTGTCAGAGAGAAAGAATGCAAGCAAAGAGAGCAGCAGAGGGAGTGGGAGAAGCAGGCTCTCCCGCTGAGCAAGGAGCCTGATGTGAGACTCGATCCCCTGACCCTGGGATCATGACCTGAGCCAAAGGCAGACACCTAGCCAACTGAGCCACGTAGGCATCCCTAAAGTACACAAAATTTTAAATAAGTTGTCATTAGAAATGTAAACCAAAGAAATATTAGAATTTAAAAATCACCTTTCATGTAATTTTATGAAGTTCTTCTAAATTATTCAAAACTATTAAAATTAAAAAGCAAAAGACAAATTATAATTACTATCAACCATTTAAATCAAAACTACATAAAGTTGAAAGTTTTAATTTTTGGACAATTTAAATCTTATCAAAATTTTTTTTAAGATTTTATTTTTATTTATTTCACAGGGAGAGAGAGATCACAAGCAGGCAGAGAGGCAGGCAGAGAGAGAGGGGGGGAAGCAGGCTCCCTGCTGAGCAGAGAGCCCGATGCGGGGCTCGATACCAGGACTCTGAGATCATGACCCAAGCCGAAGGCAGAGGCTTAACCCACTGAGCCACCCAGGCACCCCATTATCAAATATTTTTATCAAGATAGAATTATTATCAACTCTAGCAATAATCATAATTTAGTTACCTTTCGCTGTATAACAAAGCACCTCAAAATTTAGTAGCTAAAAATAATTATCTCTTTATTTCTCATCCTGCGGATGGGCTGACTGGTTCTTCCATTGGTCTCTCTTGGGCTCATTCATGAGACTGCAGTCATGGGGTGGCTCAGCTAGAGCTGCGGGGTCTAAGATGATCCTATTCACGTATGTGAGGCCTTGGAGGGAATGGGTGAGAGTCTGGAACCTCTCTCTCTCTCTCTCTCTCCTCCATGTCTCATCATTCCATAGTCTAAATGAATGTAGCTTCCTTACATGATGGGGGGATCCCAAAAGGAAAGCAGAAGCTGCTAGGACTAAGGCCCAGGCCCCAAGCTGACACCATCACTTCTGCCCCGTTCTACTGGTCAGAGCAAGTCATAAGGTCATCCCAGATTCAAGTGGAGAGAAACAGACTCCACCTCTTTAAAAAAAAACCAAACAAAGTATTATTTGTTTCAGGAGTACAGGTCTATGATTCATCAATCTTTTATAACGCCCAGTGCTCATTACAACATAAACCTGCCCCAGCGCCCATCACCCAGTTACCCCATCCCTCCACCCTCCCTTTTATAAAGATTTATTTATTTTTTTATTTGAGAGAGAGAGAGAGAGAGTGCGAGCAAGGGGAGGAGTAGAGGGAGAGAGAGAAGCAGACTCCGCTCTGAGCGAGCGTGAAGCCTGATGGCTTGATCTCACAACCCTGAGACCTCGACCTGAGCTGAAATCAAGAGCCCGACACTTGACTGACTGACCCATCCAGCTACCCTCCCCTTTCTTTTTTAACAAGTCTCCATGCCCAACATGGGGCTTGAACTCAGAACCCAGAGGCCAAGAGTCACGTGCTCCACTGACTGAACTCAACAGGCACCCCAGACTTCACTTCTTTTTTTTTTTTTAAAGATTTTATTTATTTTACAGAGAGAAACACAGCGAGAGAGGGAACACAAGCAGAGGGAGTGGGAGAGGGAGAAGCAGGCTCCCCGCCGAGCAGGGAGCCCGATGCGGGGCTCGATCCCAGGACCCTGGGATCATGACCTGGGCCGAAGGCAGATGCTTAACGACTGAGCCACCCAGGCTCCCCCAGACTTCACTTCTTAATGGGAGAAATGACATGAGTGGAAAAGGATGGGAAGAGTTCTTGGCTGCTATCTTTGCAAACAATTTACCACAAGCCATCTGGTTGGCTATTTACATAGCTTCACACATGTTATGCCTAGACCTACATATACACAAATTTAAAATAATCCTATTAAATAATAAGTATATGATTAATAATAATATTGTTTAATATTGTAAAATGTTCCTCCATCACTCTGTGTAACTATGGTGAATAGCAAGAGAACCACAATTTAGAATGTGAAGAGAGGGGCATCTGGGTGGCTTAGTCGGTTAGGAGGCTGCCTTCGGCTCAGGTCATGGTCCCGGGGTCCTAGGATCAAGTCTGGTGTCGGGCTCTCTGCTCGGCGGGGAGTCTGCTTCTCCTTCTTCCACTCCTCCTGCTTGTGTTCCCTCTCTCGCTGCGTCTCTGTCAAATACATGAATAAAATCTTTAAAAAAAAGAAAAATAGAATGTGAAGAGAAGCAAGAAAATAATATTCGGCACTACTGGGAAACACTGTTATACAATAACCTATTCTACTCGTACTGTCTGAGAAGGATTTGACAGATGAATTGTCTAAATACTTCCCCTGCTCAAATCCTCTCCAAACTCAGAAGCAGCATCCATCCCCAATGTCAGAAGCATAAACGTGGAGGCAGTTGCTTTTTATTTGGGGAACATAAGGCAAGTGACGTGGAGAAGTGTTTCCCTAGGACCTGAACAGTGCTAGTTGGTAAAGGAGATGTTTAAAGATATGGGTTACTGGGGCACCAGGGTGGCTCAGTGGGTGAAAGCCTCTGCCTTCGGCTCAGGTCGTGATCTCAGGGTCCTGGGATCGAGCCCCTGCATTGGGCTCTCTGTTCAGCAGGGAGCCTGCTTTCCCTTCTCCCTCTGCCTGCCTCTCTGCCAATTGTGATATCTCTCACTGTCAAATAAATAAATAAATAAATAAATAAGATGTGGGTTACACTGTACCTCGGCCGAGTGCTGGATCCTGAATGATGACAGTGCCTAGGTAGTCCTCAATTAATTTACACTCTGTTAGCGCATGAAGGGACTTCTAAAGTACATCATCTAGGGCTGTACCCTTTTGTCTAAGTCAAACAGAGGTACTGGGTAGGTCCCATTGGGTGGGGGGTAACATGCTGGGGGGGGGAGAGAATCCAGGGAGAGTGCGTGGGAGTGAGAATAGTGGTGAGCCAACACAGATGAAACTCTGGGGAATAAGCACAATGTTTACAGAATAGATGGGCTGAAATAGCCATCGATAGAGGAAGTAATTAAATTATGGCATATTCAGCCATCAAGAGAAACGAAATCTGGCCATTTGCAA
>CM053603.1:125207141-125232745 GCA_028646535.1 Procyon lotor | reverse complement strand
TCACAGAGGTCATTGGTCACTTCTGCAGTTGGTTTCTTCTAGTGGGCTGTAGGGAGTTTGCAGGGAGAGGATGGAGTGGACAGAGAGGAGGAAGGGCCATCCAAGAAGGTTGGTGCTCACTGGAACTAGGGAATATGATGGCAGTTTGAGGAAGATCAGAAGAGAGATGGGGGTTCTGTACAAAAGGGGGAGAAATGGAAAGGAGAAAAAAATCAAGAAGGAAGAAGAGAAAGAGCAGTTGCCGGAGAGGGTGAGGAGAGCTGGAAAGCTCAGCCTGGGACACTGCTTTCTCTGAAACCAGGGGGGAGGGGAAGACAATGAGGGAAGATATAGAGACATTTTAATGTGGAGCAGAGGGAAGTGGAACGAGCCGGGGTTCAAGCGGCCCCAACCCCAGTCACGTGAGCGAGATCATCTTCCTCCGTGACCGTGTTTCCAAATGGGAAGGCTGCTCGGAGTTCACAAAATGTAAGGGAGATGTTCCATTTGCTCAGCTGGCATCCAGTCGGCTGGGGCCACCCCTCCTCCCGGGTGGGGGTGGGGGGTGGAGATTAACCAACATACACTCTCTCTCTCCTGCAAAGGTAGAACCTGATGGCAGAGCCAAGCCTGGAAAGCCAACCAGACACTGCAGATGCAGAGCTGGCGCTCAATAAATACTCGTGAAACAAATAAAGACACGGATACACGAGCAAGTAGATGAAGGAACACATTTCACATTCCATAACTTTGGACAGTTACTCAGGTTCGGGCCATTTAAGTTCCTCATTCCCTTGGAGACTGACATTCACCTTGACAGACCCCATTTCCAAGCCAGCTACCTCCTTTTCTAAAACACGCGAATGGTATATTCCCCGGAACATTGGAGACATTGGGCGGTAGGTAGGTCCTCTGTTTGAGTTATCAGAGGAGCTTGTGAGGACCCACTCAGGTTAAACGGTGACTCCCTCCAGTTTAAAGAAACAGCATCAGGGGCCCTGTGTGGCTGCCTTGGGCTCATGATCCCGGGGTCCTGGGATCCAATCCCGCATCCGGTCCCCTGCTCAGCAGGGAGCCTGCTTCTCCCTCTGCCCCTCCCCCTGCTCACATATGCGGTCTCTCTGTCTCTCTAATAAATAAATAAAATCTTCAAAAAAGAAAGAACATTAATCATAGGTGGGTTTTTTCCCTCAAAGAAAAATATCCATTCAGGGAAGTTCTTTGTGTGTGTTTGTTTCCAAATGCCGTCTGTCACAGCGCTTTAGATGTCAGGCAAGCCGTGACAGAGCTCAGGAATCCAGATGCTTAGAGAAAACCACCTCCCCGCAACCCACTCACACCCTCAGTTTCTCTATTAATTGTCTCTTGTCTCTACTTTGTATTTCAGAAGATTATACCCAGGAGGAGGATGAAGATAGAGGAAGAAAATCAGATCGGATGTCGCCCCACCAGCCATCGAATCCCATAAAATCAGAAAGCCTGTTACTGTAAAGTTATTTTATGCGCTCATGTATGCAGAACTAAACAGACAAAATGCCTGAGAGCTAGAGGCTGCTGCGGGCGGGCGCCCGTGTCGACATCGGCTTGGAGGCCCTCCTCCCCTGCAGGACGCTCTCGCCCCCCGTGACCCCCTGAGACCTTGGCCCTCCCCGGAGCCTCTTTCGGAAACAAGCCCACTCTGCGGTGCGACGCAGAATGTCTTCACTGCGGAGAGAGCCTCTCCAGGTTCAACTCTCACAACTGCAGAAATTACAAGCAAGCAGAATGATTACATCATTTCTAATTACAATGCCTCTTCCTGGCTCCAACATGAGGAAACAGTGTGCCTGCTTTTATCCTCCCCTCCAGGCTGCCAACTCTCCCAGCAGCCTTCACCTTCTGAAGGACAGAGCTGCCTCTGGTCTCTTACCCTTGGTAAGCTCTCTAAACTTGTGTCTCCCAAAGCCAAGGCCTTCTTTGAGGCATCCGCTAAGGCCCTGACTCCCTGGCACAAGATAAAAACAGGTGGGTAAGGGAGCTAAGACCACAGTCTTTCCTTCTCGAAGAAGAGTGACTTTTGATGAATATGTTTGGGCCATTTCCTCAGCCTCCACCATGCTCTTCTAGAGCACTGAGCCCCCGCAGTGTTTCCCGCAGGGGAGCAAGCCACGAATACCAACACCCACTATTGGTCTCCATCCCTTCCTGCCTTCCAGATATCCTACTAGCTTTTGGCTGGGGACCGCTCGGTCATCCCATACCACTTTTGTCTGACACCAGCCAGCATCGCAGAGGGATCGGCAGGGTTCTCTCTGCCCACTGCAAAGGGAGCACCATCTTACCTTGCTCTCCATTACTCTCCATCTATGACCCCCTCTTTCCCATACCACAAAGACAACGCACAGAGCAGATCGCACGTTTTCTGGGTGTTTATGAAGATAAATTAAAAGAGTAATTGTACTAAAACTACACCTGCAATCCACGCCTCTCGCAGGCCTACCTCAGACCCTGCCACGCTGCCCCAGCCTGGGCCCCGCCTCCCCTTCGAATCACGGAGAGACCAGACTGCGGTGGTTTTGTGCGCAAATCTTGCACAACAGTTCTTGATACACCCAGGACCTCACACTCAGTGTTCGTTTGGTGCTGGGTGCCATGTTGTGAGAAGTATACTGGCAAATTTGAGAGACCCACCAGCTGGTGAGGGGTCTGGGAACCATCTTATGCCAACAGTGTCAGAGAAACGGAGGACACGGGCTGGAGGAGAGAGGCTGTGGGTAGAGGGCATGGCCATCGTCAGTGCTCCAACCCTGGAAGAGCACAGGACCAAGGCTGAAGAGGCATACCCGCCATTTTCAGCCCAACCCAAAGATATACATTTCTCACACTAACCCAGCTACCACGGAACAGACTGTTCCAAGAACTGGCATGTGCCTCTTTAGCTAAATTGTTCTAGCAAGATTAGCTGGCCCTCCAGCAGAGATGTTCCAGACAGGATTCTTTTGTTGGGCGAGGGCTTGGCCTTTCACATCCACAGTTGTTTGTTTCTATGAAGAAGATGGAGAGAGAGAGTCCGGAGGTTTTTGGTAACCAGGAGCCTGTTAATGCTTGCTGCCCGCTTGGCTCTAGACATCAGTCAGCTCTTACCTATTATTATTATCCTTTGAAATTCTGACATGCTCTCCAGGAATTTAAAATATTCCTTTCCGCAGGACGACACACTTTGCCAGCTTCAGATTTTAAACTTCAAATCAGCCTTGGAACTAAAAGTTTGCTTTTACAATTTTAAAGGTTTCTAGCCACAGGAAAACTGACTTGAACTTTGGAAATTTGCTTTTGAAATTTAGACCTATTGACCAACTTACTGGTGAGCTTGAAAGTCCCTCTGGCAGGTCCAAGTGGCCTGTTTAACTCATCTTTGCTCTCGGACAGATCAGGCCTGCCTCCCATCTTGAGCAGTCCAAAGCAGTGGTTCCCAAATCTGGCTGCACATCAGCATCTCAGGGAGTTAAAAAAAATAATAATAAAAATAAAATAAATGCCCAGGTCTCCCACTCAGAGCTACTGACTTAACTGAACGGCATTGGACTCAGGTATCGACAATTTTTTTAAATTCTCTGGCTCATTCTAATGTGTAGCCAGAGGTAAGAAGCTGTTCTCGAAGGTTCAAGGGCTGCCATTTGACCCCGTATCCCTCTCGGACATCACTTCCGGTCAAGCCAGTTTACCTGGACTGTAGAGGCTTACCAGTACTGTCATACTCTAAAACACCACTGAGGAATGAATGAATCCCTTCAATCTGTTGCTTTGATTCTCAGGGGACCTCGTGCCTCAAGTCCAGTAGACCCAAGCACGATGTTGGAGTGAGAGCGGGGTGGACGTTGAGCGGTGTTTTTACATCTCTAATGACAAAATCAGTGGGGTGAGAGTCAAGCGAAACTCAGCTCCAGGTGTTCTGCGAGTTTCTCTTGGGGGCCTCTTTGTCAACACACAGGTTCCTGATGCCTGGATGGAAATGGCTTTCTCTGAAGCCTCCAAGTACCAGACAGGAGAAAGCATTCCTTTAAGGAAGCTTTTTGACATGCTGATGCACAGCTGTTTATATTCAAGAATAGCTATCCACTCGGAAAATCACATCTGTGCTGACTATTGGAATAGAACTGCCCATGGGAGTTGATGAGCCAGCAGGACCCATCCTTTTGGATGGTGCTAAATCCATCTCATCCCCACACAAAAGTAAACTCCACGGTACAGACCTCCCAGGTCTTCCCCGCTCTGGTGGAGCAGCGTCTCCCACAAATGAGACACAATGTCTCACGACATTCAGTCAACAGATGAATCCGTGGATAAACGAGTCAAATCATCAGCGGGGCCCAGCTAGAACTCCAGAAACTGTCAAGATTACTGAAAAAAATAAAAGTACTGATTTCCAAAGTCTGGTTTCCTCAGAGCTTCGTGGAAAGTCTCAGGGACCAGCAGAGGAAGACCTGAATGACTACGCCTGCTGGCCTGGAGAGCGACCGGGTAATAGGACAAAGAGGGGTCGATCCATAGGAAGCCCTGGGTCTACCTCTAAAAGCCCAGCCTAAACTCTGTCCTTGTCAGAGTTCTCTAGCCTCCGTCCCCTGCAGCCTGACTATCGTGGAAGTGCCCCTCCACAACGCTGGCTCCCCTAACCCAGCGGTTTCCTGCTACTAACTATACTAACTAGTCCACTCCCCTCTAGGGCGAGCCCCTCTCAAATCTACTTCCTGTGCCCTGGGTCTCGAGCCCATCCCCCCACACCCTTGCATAAATCCAGTTTTAGCAGCGATGGAACGCTCCGCCCTGCCCAGCTGGGCGATGTATCACCAAGCCCTCCTCAGAGAAAGCAGATTAGAAAATCTTTTTTTTTTGTACCTCAAAAAATTAGAACTAGGCTTGTCCAGCCCTGGCAGTGTTAGCAATCATGTGCTAGAGAAGCATACAAATTTGAGTAAAAAAAAAAAAGAAAAAGGCCAAGCAGCTGCATTCTCCCAATCCCTAGGGCCCTAGAACACACCCCATAGAGAGAAGAGATCCTCTCTTGGAAAATGGAATCTGGGACCCAGTGAAAAGATCCCGACCCAACCATCTTTCTCCTGAGCTTTCACATCATCCACCTAGAAGAGACGTGGTATAAAGGGACATGTTCACATCCGATGCTTTTTAGTTTCCCTGTCAGCCTGGCCGTTGACCACATGACTTGGCAGAGCTGAGCAGCTCTCCCTGAGCCTCTGACTGGTACAATAAGAAATTTTTACTTTGAGGCTCGCTCAGCTTTCTGATGAAAGGAATTCGCTATGTCTCCATGTGGGTGTTGCCTGTTTCATGCGCAGGTGGAAAACTCAGATGCTTGGACCCAAAAGTTAATGTATTGAACCTCTTCTTGTATTTGTCACACTCTCTGCTTGAGATTCAAAATGAGGGGTCAAATGGCGACCTGGGCGATGGCGTCATTGATTCCAGAAATGTCCCCTCCCTGACGCATCACCCACATCATCATTGGACGTTGTTCCCTGCAGGCCACACCTGTAGAGGTGTGCATCTTAATAGAAGAGGGAAATATTCAAGCAACTTGATCTGTAACAATAACTTGCGATTGTTAACTACAGGTTGCGGGTCAAGGAAGAGCAGCATTTAAATTTCTAATCAAGGGGCCATTGTCATTGATAATAATCATTCCCTCTCTGCTTACATCTGGTCTGCCTCTGAAATATGCATCCTCCACGGGCAGGAAAGTGATGCTCGTTTAGGAAACCCCCCTCCATCCGCATCACCACAACCTCTGAGAGGTTCACTTAGTGGGGATGGTTCACTTAGTGGGGAGGTTCACTTAGTGGGGATGAGGGACTGAGAGAGACACTACATTTAAAGTAGCGTCTAGTTAGCAGCCGCCTGATGTAGCTTTCCCCAACTCTCCCCTAAAATACACACAGGCACAGAAAAAGAGTAAAACTCTAAGTCATCCAGTCACTGAAAAAATATTCGTCTGGCAAGCACTGAGTAAACAGTCACTGCTTTTAAGGAATTTCTGGTCTAGTCACTAAACCAAACTCCGTCTTACTGACTATTGCTGTGTAACAAACTACCCCAAAACGTAGGGGCTTAAAAAAATTCTTTTCCCACAGTTCCTGTGGATCAGAGTCCAGAAATAGCTTAGCTGGGTCCCCCAGCTGTTGGTCTCTCACAAAGCCATGGTCCTTTTAAGGCTCAACGAGGAACGACCCACTTCCTTCCCCACTCGCAGGGCTGTTGGAGGAATTCGGCTCCTAGTGGTTGTTGGACTGGGGATCCCACCAGTTCTTGAGACATCAGCTTCTCCACAGAGCATATCACAACATGGCGGCTTTTGAGGAGTTTCAGTCATAAAACGCAATGGAGTAAACCTGGTGATGAGCAGGAGCACTTCCAGGTTCCCCACCCATCCCCTACTCATTGCTGAGATTTGAAGGGTGTCTTAAATGTCTCATGCCTACCCATCAGCATCGAGACTTTCTTCTTGTCCCTTCTTTCACTGATTTATCCATTCAAGTAATACCGTGGGGTTCTATGTACCAAGGAAGTGGGAGTACAGAAGTGAGCAAACCAAACACGTTTCCATTCTTAGAGAGTTTACATTCCCATAGAGAAGACAGATAATAAATAAGAAATATTTAGTATACCAGACAATAAGTGTTCTAGAAAAAATAAAGCAGAATAAATGGGGGGAGGAAGTGCTAAAAAGTATGTGTGTGTGTGTGTGTGTGTGTGTGTGTGTGTGTTGCTGGAGGTTATAATGTGACAACTGAGCAAAGAAGCAAAGGAAGGTAGAGGTCTTGGGATGGAGGAATGCTTGGCATGTTCAAGGAAGGACAGCGAAGTCTGTGGGGCTGGAGCACAGTCGGTGAAACAGGTAAGAGACACGGGGTCAGGGGGGCAGTCAGGTGGTGGAAAGCAGTGGAGTTCACCATCTAATACTTTGAAAGGCTTTGTAAACCACTTTAAGACTCTGGATTTCCTCTGAGATGGGATACAATGGGCAGATTTGGAGAAGAGCAGTAACGTGATCTCTGTAAGGCTGCTGGGTTGCTAGGTTTGAGAAGAAACAGCGAGATAAGGGTGGAAGCCAGGAGAGCAGTTGCAAAACTACGGAAGTAATCCAGGCAAAAGCAGTAAGAAGTGATTGGAGTTTGGACATATTTTAAAGAAAAACAAAACGGATTTAATGAAAGATTGAATGTGAGATGTGAGAGAAAAGAGAGGATTAAGGACGACTCTTGAGCTTTTGGCCTGAGCAACTCGTGCCATTTATAGGGAAGGGGAGCACTGGAGGGGGAGCAAGATGGGAAGGGTTTGGAAATCAAGAATTCTGTTTTAAATACGTTAATTTGAGATGCTTATTAGACATCCAGATGGACATGTCAAGTAGGCAATTGGATAAATTAATCTGGCATTCAGGGGAATGATTCTGGGCTAGAGATAGAAATCTGGGAGTCATCAGTTTACAGACAGTATTTAAAGCAATAAGACTTGATGAATTCACTAGGAAGTTAGGGTAGATAGAAAAGCCATCTGAGAACTGATCCCCGGGACACTCCACATTGAGAGAGGGTGACGGGAAAGCAGCAAAGGTGGCTAGGTGGGAGGAGAATCAAGAAATAGTGGTGTCTAGGAAAACAAGTGGAGAAAGTTTTCCAAGTTTTGGGATCTTTTTTTTGTTTATCTCTGTGGTTTTCATTTTTTAAAAAAGATTTTTATTTATTTATTAGACAGAGAGAGAAAACAAGCAGAGGGAGAAGCAGGCTCCCCACTGAGCAGGGAGCCCAATGTAGGACTCGATCCCAGAACCCTGGGATCATCACATGAGCCAAAGGCAGATGCTTAACCGACTGAGCTACCCAGGTGTCCAATCTCTGTTTTTCAAATGTGACTGTAAATAAGAATCACTCTACAAGATTCATGCATAGTACCTTAGTTACATATTACATGGGAAACTTAAAGGAAGGTCAAGGTAAATTTTGACTTGGCTTGACCTTAGTGGCAGGTGCTGACTGGAGCCTGTAACTGGGGTCGGATGGCCCCCCTTGCAGGTCTCACTCTGCTAGGAGGATTCCCAAGTACAGCAGGAGCACAGGCACTGTGTATTGGAGAGTCAAGGGTTAGGAGGTTATTTCATCAAATGTTTTTGGATTATTACAATTCTCAAAACTTTTCATTATAGAGAATATCAGAGGTGGGAAATTAGCAGAAGAGTGTAACAATATAATGGCCTCTGGGGTGTTCTTGGCCAACCTGCTTTCTTTTATATTCCAATCCTACCCCACCCCTGCTACCTTTTGAAACAGATTCTCAACATCCTATCATTTCATCCGTATTTTAGCATGTATCTTTAAAAATAGACTTTTTGAGGCGCCTGGGTGGCTCAGCGGGTTAAAGCCTCTGCCTTCGGCTCAGGTCATGATCTCAGGGTCCTGGGATCGAGCCCCGCATCGGGCTCTCTGCTCAGCAGAGAGCTCTCTCTCTGCCTGCTTGTGATCTCTTTTTCTCTGTGTCAGATAAATAAATAAAATCTTTAACAAAAAAAAAAAAAAAGGTCCATACATTGGGGATATGTCTTTTTAGACTCTGCACCTTCTCCATTTATCATTAAATGTCCCCTAGGAAATTATATGTTGAAGGGAGCAGGTCAGAGTTTCCCTCAAACTGGATTTTGATGATTGCATCCTCATGTTGTTGGTATTGAAACGTGTGGCATGTTTCTGATCTTCCAAATTCCCTGTGAAAAGGGAATTGAATCTAGAAGCTTGATCAGGTTTGTTAGATTTTTTTTTTTTTTTTGGCAAGACTCCTTTATAGGTGCTGCTGTTTTCTTCTACCAGGAGTCCCTTAATGTCTGCTGGTATCTCTTTTTTTGTGATGTTAGTAGCTGTTGGTGATTAAAGTCTAGATCCGTTATTACATTATGGGTAACAAACTGGTTGTAATTCTATCTTTCTTTCTTCATTTATTGACTGCAATGCTTCTATAAAAAGAAATTCCCTATAATCTGTATTTGGTTTCTCAGTGATATGGTTCACACAGGAAAGGCAACATAAGTGCTTGATGTTCTACCTTGATTTAAAATGGGTTGGTCTCTAGCACCCTCCCACAGAGACCAATCAGAGCTTGGAGGGGGTGGTAGTATTGTGAATGCATGGATTTAATTATGTGATGTGTTTTAGTCCATTGCAGTTATTCTCACTGATGTTCAAATTATCCATCACTGGCACTGAAAGCCCCTTCGGATCGGTTCCTGAATCCTTTTGATGCAGAATCTTCACTATCTGGTACGACGAGATGTGATGTTTAGGTTTATTTTGTATATTTCCAACTTAGACCTGGAATCAGCCTTTTCCCCTAGAAGCCTTGGTTCCTTTTCATGGAAAAGGAATTGAAGTTGTTAAGTACCATATGGGGTCACAGAATCAAAGAGCCAGGCAGTAGGTGTTGAAGATGTCACCTCGGTGGGCAAAGCTGTACTAGAATCCTCTAGAACTCAGAATTTCACTGGGAACCATTCACACCAACCTCCTCTCAAGCTGTTGATCTAAGAAAAGGATGCTATTATCTCCCAAGCAGAAGATAATTGTTTCATTCAATCCAAGTAAGTAAAAAGAGAAAAAAAATGAAGTCCATGAAAAAATGCTGTTGAGTAAGAGAAAGGACATATCCCTTCCTCCCTGATGAACAAGATGAAGGGACAAATTCCCAAAAATACAGGCTACTACAGCATACAAGGAGAAAATATTGAGCAATTGTTTAGCATCTTTGATAGAATGGAAGAAGAGCTGTCTTCCATAAAATAGAGCAGACGGGCACCTGGGTGGCTCAGTTGGTTAAGTGTTCTGCCTTCAACTCAGGTCATGATCCCAGCATCCTGCTCAGAGAGAAGCCTACTTCGCCCTCTCCTCCCCACTCTTGTGCTCTCTCTTGCTATCTCTTTCGCTCTCTCTGTCTCTGTCTCTCTCTCTCTCTCTCAAATAAATAAATAAAATCTTAAAACAACAACAAGAAAACATCAGCAGACAGCCACAGGATGAAAACAAGCTGAGAAGAAAAATAACAACATAATACAAAGGTAGACATAGTAGAAAAGAGTTCTCAGGGAAAATTAAAAACACAAGAGCAAAATCATGATCAGACTATACGGTATGTAATACTGTCATTTTCACCTAACAGTGTATGAGGAACAACTTTCCATGCATCACTGAAGATTTCTTATGATGATATTCCTAATGACTGGATTGCATGGGTAATTCAATATATGAAGGGTCATACCTCATTGAACTTACCCCTCATATTAGAAAATTATGTATTTTCCAGTTGCCTGCCATTTTGAGCAATACGAAGAGGACACATCCTTGTATGTCTTCCTATCTATTCAATAACTATTTAGTGAGCACCTAATGATAGGCACAGTGCTAAATGGGAGGGTGCATGGTGGTAAAAAAGACAGACATAGTTCCTGTCTTCATGGACCTTGCAGTTCAACAGGGAAACAGGACAATTAAGAAATGTTAACAGTTTGGGCGCCTGAGTGGCTCAGTTGGTTAAACAACTGCCTTTGGCTCAGGTCATGGTCCTTGAGTCCCACGTCAGTCTCCCAGCTCCATGGGAAATCTGCTTCTCCCTCTGACCTTCTCCCCTCTCATGCTCTTACTCCCACTCCTTCTCTCTCTCCCTCAAATAAATAAATTCTTTAAAAAAAAAAAAAGAAATGTTAAGAGTTTTACAATAAATGGTAGAGAAAGCGTATGGTGATAACAAAGCACATGGCCAGGAAGCCTAAATGACGTTAGATTTTCCTGAGAAAGTGACATTGAACCCAAGACCTAAAGAACAAGAGGAGGTAAGCTAAGGAGAGAACTGCAAACAGTATTTCAGAGAAAGAGAACAGCATGTGCAAAGTCCTGAGTGTGAAAAGAGAAAGGCATTCTCAAGACAAAAGATATTCAGGGGCAAGTCACAAAGGGACTTGTCTCTGAAGGACGTTAAGCATGGAAGTGTCATGGTCAATGTTTCTGTGGCAGAAGCAGCACTCTGGAGCACAGTGAACAGGAGTTATAGGGTTGTGTGACTAGGTAGGGAGGCCATTTCGGAGGCTGTTTAGTAGGCTAGGCAGGAAAGGGCAGTGGGCCAGAAGAGGGGGTTGGCAGTGAGCTCGCAAAGAAGCATGTGGAGTTTAGAAAATATTTAGAAGAGGCTGGTCCATTTGATGTGGGCGGTTAAGGGAGAGGGATTCAAAGCTGGATCCCAGGTTTCTGTCTTTACCAACTAGGTGGTGCCATTTACTAGTAACAGGAGAACAAAATTGGGAGAAATGACAAATTCAGTGGGGCAATGTTGAGTTTGAGGTTCCTACAAAATTCCTAAACAGAAATATCTACTCTGCGACTGGATATACAGATCTGGAGCTCAGAATCTCTCCTGAGACCTGGACTGGAATTCTAGATTGGGGATTTGTCAGCATGAGAGTGATAATCAAAGCTTTGGGAGTGCTTACAGAAAGAATATATAGAGAGAGAAAGAAAATCACCTAGGGCAGACTCCCAAGGAACAGTGCCAACATTTAAGGGATATCCAAAGGAAAAAGACACTTAGAAGGGTAGGCAGAGAGATAGGAAGATAGAACTTTATAGAAGCCTGTGTCAGGAGGAAGGGTATGGCTAACAGCGCCAAAGAGTTCCAAGAGGTTAAGAAAGACTAGGGCTGAAGAGACTCCATTGGGTTGAGTGACTACCTTCATGCTAGGATAAGAGTAGAAACAGGTGAATTGGATGTGGTGGCCAGATTTCAAGGAATGAGTTGGCTGAAACAGAAGCAGCACTCTGGAGAAGTGAGGAAGCCGTAGATCTGTCACGTGACTTTTGACCCAATTTGAGAATCACTGTCTTTTACCCAAGGCCAGCTTAACCCATCTACATTTATTTTCGTACTGGTTTTATTTGAGTTTGCGTTTTTCATTTTGTCTTATGTTTTCTAGATATTTCATTCCCTTGCTATTTCGTTTCTATTTTTTTTTTGCTAAGTACACCATTGTGTTTACTATTACCTCCCAAAGTAGACTTTGAATTCTATTCAGCAGTGGAATGAGAATTTGAACCTGGGCAGAACCCAGTGGAACCAGAACTTGAACTCTAGAGTCCAGTCTCAGCCGCTGTGTTATACTGCCTCTTTTGTGACCTCAAACACTCCACTACACGTAGCAAATCAATTTGCCCTTAAAAATCATTACACCATAAGGGCAATCATTTCGCTTCCAGAAATACACCTTAAAGAACTAATCAGAGAATGACATGCATCAGTATTCGTTACAGCATTATTTATAATAGCAAAATAAGTGAATGTACACCGATTTTCCTTTTTAAAAAAAATAACATCCATCACCTATTCCTCTCGAGTGCTTGACTTGTCTTTTCATCTGTGTTCATAGTTTTTTGGCCTTATATTTGAATTTTGGTTGTAAATTGATCCCACCCTTTTAAAAGCTAATTGGAAAAAAACGTTTTTCATTATAATCTGTGCCCTGCTCTCTTCCTCAGTGGGCTGAATGTTTCCACCACCAAATAAGGCTTGACGTATAGGAAAGGAACAGTTCAGAGTCCATCTGAAGGTAACAGAAGGAGCAGGTATTTTATGACATCAGAGTTGAACATGTTATAAGATCTAAGAAATTTGAAAAAAAAAAAGACCTAAGAAATTTGGTTTTAAGGTATCTGGCAATGAAGCAAAAAGAAACACAGTAAGTTACATGATTTTCATTGTCCAGTAAAACAAAGAATTCTAACCAATTCTTCTGGTGAGGCAGCTTTTTCTGGGATCTCAGATCAACCGGGAATGGATTATGCGAATCATATCAAGGGTATCAAGGAACACTGAGTACTATCTGTGATATTGTGGTTCATAACAGGAGGTGTCTATTTGGTCTTCACCCCCATTTCTGGTACGGAGTTGCCCAAATCTTTCGAATTTCCTGAGAAGAGAAGAGTGTCTTTTGTTGTAATATTTGGTCTCTGGTCTTCAATTTCTGAAATCACTTCAATCAGAGCCATGAGGTGAAATGAACATCTTATTACTCATAACAAGTCCCTTTCAACCACAACCGACTTTATGTTAATGCGGTGACTTTTGGAAAGCACCTAACTATGGGGGAGCTGGTTACCAAAGGAGCCAACCACGTGATTAGAGCTGTTAGTGCTACCTCCTGACATCGAGGAGGGTAAAGGGGCTGGAGGGTGAATCGGTCGCCAATGGGCAATGATTTAATCGACCATTCCTATGTGATGAAGCCTCCATAAAATCCCAAAGGACAGGGTTCAGAGAGCTTCTGAGTCGGTGAACATGTGGAGACTCAGGGAGAGCAGTACCCCCAGAGAGCATGGCAGCTCTGCGGCCCCTCCCGTTCCTTGTCCTATGCATTTCTTTCTCCTGGCTGCTCCCAAGTTCTATCCTTTCATAAGAAACCAATAATCCAGGAAATCAAATTTTTCCCTGAGTTTTGTGAGCCGTTCCAGCTGGTTAATTGAACCCAAGGAAGAATTGTTGGAACCCCCAATGTATAGCCTGTCAGTCCAAAGCACAGGGGATAGCCTGGGCTTAACCTGGGCTGGTGACTGAAGTGGTGGGATTGGGGGTCCGGGGGGCAGGTGGGCAACCTTGTGGAATGGTGTCAGACTGAGTTGAATTGCAGCACCCTCAGCCGGTGTTGGAGAACGGCTTACTGGCACGGGGAAACACATCCCCTACCCTCCACCATCTTGGAATTGGATGCTCAGATCCCTTACTATCTTTAAACACTTTACAAAGAAATCTGGCTAAACTGAATTGCCTAAATGGCTGTGGACCTGCCATAAACGCACAGGGTGAGAAAGCTGCTCCTCACTGAGGGAAGGTACTTCTGCCAACAGCGGAGAGGCGGGCTGCGGTTATTTTGTCTTCTGGTCATATTTTTGTCTTCCTCTCAAACGTGGGGCTCTACCACCGGCAAGGCCCTTTCAGATCCCTGGCTTCCTCAGCTTTGCCATGATGGCACCCTCACGTGAGTATGAGCTGGGGGTGGGTGAGAAGAGGTTGTAGCCCAAAAAGGCCAGCTGTAAGCTAAAATTTCTTTGAAGATTTGCAATTTATATTTAAAATCCATGTGAATTTTACAGTCTGTTTCATAATGTGTTATACATAAAAATGTGTTTCCCCCTTAAAAGTTCCACCAAAATTGGTGTTCCGGGAAGATGGGCTGTATTTGAGTAACTGCATTTGAGTAACTTTGAGTAACCCTTGTCATGCTCCCCACCCGTTATTTTAGCTTGATGTTGGGCTGGTTCTCCCAGAGTCTAGATTAATACACTGCTTCTTTCCGATATTAGAGATCTTAGAACAGAACATCGTATATTCTTCTAACATACAGAGAAGGGGGTCTACATAAGTTCTCCTTCTGGGTGTTTTCTTTTTAAGTTGACATTTTAAAAAAACAAACAAACAAGGGGTTCTAAAGATAGGTCTAGGCCTATGTACTAGTTGTAAATTGTTCCCTACTTTTAAGGGTGGAGTGTATCCACCAAAAAGATATGTTGAAGTCCCAACCTTCTCTGCATGTGATCTTATTTGGAAATAGGGTTGCTGCAGATGTAATCAGTTGGGATGAGGTCATGCTGGTGTA
The DNA here is from genome assembly GCA_028646535.1 of Procyon lotor. Lineage (NCBI taxonomy): Eukaryota > Metazoa > Chordata > Mammalia > Carnivora > Procyonidae > Procyon > Procyon lotor. Next base: position 125,218,095 of record CM053603.1, on the reverse strand, counting down.
GGGTGGGCTCTAATCCAATACCACCAGTGTCCTCATAAGAAAAGACACACGCGCGCACGCACACACGCAAAGGGAAGACAACCACGCGAAGTCAGAGGCAGATATAGCATTGATGCTGCTACAAGCCAAGGAACAGCTGGGGCTCCCAGAAACTGGAAGAGGCAAGGAAGCCTTGCCCCCTACAAACTTCAGAGGGACCACTGCCCTGCCAAGATCTTGATTTTGGACTTTTCGTCTCCAAAATTGTAAGAAAATACATTTCTGTCATTTTAAGCCATCTAGTTCGTGGTCCTTTGTTACGACAGCCCTGGGAAACTAATTCATCAATTATCCTCAAGTTGTCAATAAAGTTTCATTGAAAGTTCCCTTAAAAAAGAATTAACATTGGGGCGCCTGGGTGGCTCAGTGGGTTCAAGCCTCTGCCTTCGGCTCAGGTCATGATCTCAGGGTCCTGGGATCGAGCCCCACATTGGGCTCTCAGCTCAGCAGGGAGCCTGCTTCCCCCCTCTCTCTCTGCCTGCCTCTCTGCCTACTAGTGATCTCTCTTTGTCAAATAAATAAATAAAATCTTAAAAAAAAAAAAAAGTTTTCCTTCCTTCCTTAAAAAAAAATAAAAGGAATTAACATTACCCTGTGAATATTTATGACTAGGCCTTCCTATACAACCAGCAGGGAAAACCACTGCTCCACAGAGGTACAAACATCAAGTGACCCCATTAGGCAAGAACCAAAACTTATTTCTCAAGAAGCATCTTTTAATCTCTAGCATTCATGATTGACCATGACCTACCCGAAAGGAAAGGAAGCCTGGACGGTGGACACTTGGTGGAACTGACCTCACTAGACTAACAAGGCTCTAAATGAGAGGTTGGAGACCTCCAACTGGGCACGGGGTCTCTGTGAGGCACACTCCAAGAACTATGCGACTGAGTCATTTACCCTATAGGGTTTCTGTTCCATTGCCCTTTCTCTGGCGAGGACTTCTGGGTCTTAAAAGAAGTTTGGGTTAGCTAAAGCAGCTCGGAGGGAGGGATGTTGCTGTGCAAGTCCTCTAGCCAGATTTAGGACTAGACAGGGCCATCATGTGTGTCTGTGGGAGGATGAGGGCCCAAGACCATTTGGGAAGTTGGAGGCCACAGTCTCCATGAGCAAGACTCTTAAGAGTCCAGCCCTTGCGGAGGCCAATAGACATTTGAAAGTTCATCTAACAAGGAAGAAGATCCTTCCTTGTGAAAAGGTATCTAAGCAGGTACTGTCCACTTCTTCCACGGAAGAACTTCAAAATGACCTCAGCAGTACAGCTATTCTAAGAAAAATTTCCTCTCAACGAACCATCGAAATGAGTAAGCTACAAATTGCATTCCTGCAGAGCTAAAAGACTAAACTGTCGGGTACCCTTTTCAAAGGGTCGCTTAAACAGGGGCAACGCCAACATTCAAGACTTCACAGCCTGGCCGGCGGAAGGCCCCAGCCAGAGGGAAGGCCGGGTGTTCTGCCCCCAGATGGAGTAGCCATTTCCTACAGCTGCACCACTCCCTCAGTCCTGGCAACTACTCCCTCCCCTGCCACTTCAGGTTTGGGGGGTGGTGATGCTGGCCTGAGGGGCTTCACCATCCCCTGTTGGTTTCTGCTAAGTGCGAGCAGGAAGTCAGGCTTCCAGACGGTTCTGTCACTAAAGTCTCCTCGACGTCCCTTCAGCCTACGTCATCTTTCCCCTGCTGAGCCCCCGAACCAGACACGGTCCTCTGATGAGGCAGCCACCAGATGGAAGCTGACTAGAATAAGACCACAGAGGACCATGCCTCATCCTTAAGGCTTCTCCCTGTGCATGGCACTTCTGGCCACTCTTCACAGGCCAAAGCAAGTCCCAAGGTACTAGTAATGCATTGCTGCAGAATGCCACCACAACTTAGTGCGATCTCACGCCGTGTCCGGGGGCAGGAGTCCGGGAGCAGCTGAGCTGGGTGTTTCTGGCCTCGGGTTTCCCACGAGGCTGCAGAGTCGATGCCAGGGCACAGGTGTCTGGGGGCTTCACAGGGGCTGGGGAGCTGAGGTGACTCGCTAACCTCACTAACACGCCTACTTAGTGGCGGCAGAGCCACTGTTCCTTGCCCCGTGGGCCTCTCCAAAGTGCTGCTGGAGTGTTCTCATGACATGGCAGCCGGCTTCCCCTGAAAGGAGCAAGTCGACAGGGAACCCAAGAAGGAAGTATGACTCAGTCTCAGAAGTCAGATACCATCACTTCCAGAATATTCTGCTTATTCTAAGCGAATCATGAACTCCAGCCCATACCTTATGGGCAAACCTAAGCCCTTCCTCCTGAAGGGGAAGGTCTCCAAGAACATATGGATATTTTAAAACCATTACACACGCCTACACCTAACTTCAAAGTCTACAGCGTGGCCAGGAGATGAAGCACAGACATTTGCTGAACAGTGCCAATGACCAGAGGCAGCCTTGGAGATTTTACTGGCAACGTAAGAGTTAAATAAAATCTGGATCCAAGCCTTATTGTTACGTTTATATGAATCTTTGCTACATGAATCTTGGGGTTACGGTACTGAAACCAAATCAGAACCTAATCCAGAAATCCTCTGGAGTGGGAAAGCGTAACATCCACGCTTCCTTGACATGAGGTCATTGGCAGGGCTAATCCCCTCTGGGAAGAAGACGTTCTTCACTTAAGAAGATGAATTCTGGGCAGGAGGAAGGGGGAATCCAATTTTCGCCATCAGCCTCATTGTCTTGAACTTGGACTTCCCTGGCAGAGGCGGCCAAGGCGTTACCCACCCTATGGAACCGGGGAGGAGGGGGTCTGGGGTCACAGAGGGACCTCCGGAGACGGACACAAGTCAGCTCTGCCTTGTGAGCCAGATGGCTGCTTCCATATGACTCTTCGTGTTCATTTCTCATTTGTACGTCCTAAGCATTTGGTAAGACCTGTTCACGTGGGCGAGTCATGTCTCAGCTCTCCAGATCGTGAGAGAAGGGCGGTGTATCCACACTTGGGACGGGGCATCGAGGGGGAAGCTGTGCGTGGGAGGCAGAGGTGGCTGAAACGAGGCTGGGCAGAGTTTAGGCTCCAGCTCCAAGCTGCCCACCCACCAGCAAGAGAGTGTGCTCTCGTGACTAGACAGAGCCGTTCAGGCTTGTGTTTTACGAACGGATCTGGCATTTCCTCACCAGCAGCCACTCCCAATCTGCTCGACCCCGCGACCATAGCTGTCCACGAAGCAGCCCAGGAACCTGGGCACCATTGAGATCTTGGCCCAGAAATGCAGATACCCATGGACGTACCTGTGAGAGACGAATGCAGTTATTTCTAGACCCAAGACCCAAGGCCTTAGGATGCAGGTGAACTTTCTGGTGGGCCTCTCTCCTCCCCTAGCGATCCAGGCCACAGGAACAAGCATCCTGCTCTACACTGGGGCCTGTGGCCCACAGGGTCGTGGTGGTATCCCCCCAGCCCCGGGGCTGGGATTTGCCACAGCACCCCTCACGGATCCTATCTGTATGAGAAACGAGCAGAGTCTCCGATGAAATACTCTCATTGTTTGGTCTCCCACTACCCTTTAAAGGGTAGTCAGTGGGGAGAGCTTTTCCTCTGCTACCGGAAGAAAATCCATCAGGCCTCGTGATTTTCGTGTGCCCAGTTGTAGGTAAGAGAAGGCCTTACAGTCACGTTAGTTCTGAAAGACGTCATTCAGGAGTTCTGGATTAGTCACTCTTCAGTCTTCATTTAACATGGAGTCTTCTCCCTCTCACAGCAGCTGGTGCTGCCGCCTCTGGGAAACGCTCCTCAACCCACTCTCCTCACGTCCCCATCTCTTAGCGGCTGTTCCCATCATCACCAGAGGAGGGAACGGGCAGGAGAGGAGGTGAGGGGACTGGTCACAGGCTACTTGGCCACTCTGCACCCTCGGGGCTGGCATAGCCTTTCTGCTATGGGTGCTCTGGTGGGTTGTTCAAAGACTCCCACCCTTAGGACCCTCCTCCCAGAGTTCCCTCAACCCCCATGATGCATCGGTATTCCGCAGGGCCACTTGTGAGAGCGGACTCCTAGCTTCCGACCTGGGCCCCGGAGACTTGCTCCGCTGATCCTCGCTCTGCTCCCAGAGCCCTGAATCAGCACGACTATCTGTCCCACTCCAGGGAAGGGGGTCAGCTGCTAGGCCCTACACATCCCCTCAACTCCGGAGGTCCTGTGGTGTGGTCACCATCTTAAAAAATGGCCATCAATTCCTGCCCTTCCTTTGTACACGTGCCCACTTGGCTAGCAAGAAGAGGAATCTATTCCTCTACCTGCTTAAATCAGAGCTAGCATGTAATGGCTTACCCAATGGCATGCTTTGGAAAGGACCCTGTGCCTGGCCTGGGCCCCCCCATGAGAGGACTGGCCGCTCCCCCTTCCTCTCTGTTGGCACCCAACCTCCATGCTGTGAGAAGCCCAGGGCCACATGGAGAAGAACCAAACTTCCTGGCCCACAATCCCAGGGGGACTGACCTCTGACTTCCCGCCATTGGTCAGCGCCAACTTGCCAGCCAGATAACTGAGTCACTTTGGAGCGGACCCCATGCAGAACAGTCCAACTGTCCACACTGAGCCTGGCCCAAATTGTAAAATTACAAATAAATTGGGGCGCCTGGGTGGCTCAGTGGGTTAAGCCTCTGCTTTCGGCTCAGGTCATGATCTCAGGGTCCTGGGATCGAGCCCTGCATTGGGCTCTCTGCTCAGCAGGGAGCCTGCTTTCCCCTCCCCACCCCCACCCCCCGCCTGCCTCTCTGCCTACTTGTGATCTCTCTCTGTCAAATAAATAAATAAAATATTTAAAAAATAAAATAAAATTACAAATAAATCAATGATTACTATCATTTGAAGGCACTGGTTCTTGTACTGGTTTGTTTCATAGCAATAGGTAACTGAGGCAGCTGGTAAGCTCTCTAGGTAGCCCCATGCAAGCCTTTCCTACTGGGTGGGAGGTGAAGTGGACGGCACCCCCTTCCTTCCCACTTGGGCAGGATGAGCGAGTGGACATGACAACAGATCGCTCTGAGGAAAGCTCTTCACAAACCGTCCCCTCTCCTCACATGCTAACCCATTTTCAGACCCCCGAGCTGTCTGAGGAGCCCAAGAGATGTGGAACTAGTTCTTCCCATCTCTTTGTAAATTCAAGATGTGTGGGGATTCTGCCTCACATTCACACGGATGGGTCTGTAGCTCTCGCATTAATTCCCCCAGTTAAAGCCGAGGCCCCAGAGCACGTCCCACTCAGATCCCGGGGCACGGGGACTGGGGCTGCCTGGGGTGCACACACACCTGAGCGGCCGCAGGCCGCTGCTCACTGGCTTGGGGCCGGGATTTTGTCAACATTCTCCTCAGCCGGGAAATCCTGGCCGAATCTCAGAGGCCCAATCCAGCTAATGGCTCTGCCACAGCTGAGAGGGAGTCGGGGGGTCCCAGCCAGGGCTGGCTCTCTTCCTTGCCCCTCCAGGCCCCCCCAGAGTGACGTGAGTGGCTCGGGTTCCACGCAGCGCCGTTTGAACACCACCACATAAGGCCACAGGCCGGAGGTCTGGCGCAGCTCGAAACTGTGTCCCTCTCGGCTTCTTCCTCTGTCACATGTGCAAGGTGACACGACCTACCTCCCAGGTCGTTATGAGAATTTAACGAGACCAGTGGAAGCCCAGCTGCACCGGACTTGGTATCTCACAACCCACAACGGTCCATTCCCTCTCTCCTTTCATGCTGACTCTCGTTTTGAGGGAACAGCCGCCCTGACTTTCCTCCCTGGGCTCAGCGGAGGGCCTGGTGCCACATCATGTCACTGTGGGACACCCCGAAGCTCCTCTTCTAGAATGTGTAGACCACCCTGTGTCCCATCGCCCGGGCAGGGCGACGTCAGCGCAGGCGCCCCTCTCCCGCGGGATGGACGCCAGGCAGGGGGAAGGCCGGGCACACCGACGCAGGGGTCAACAGAGGCCAGGCCGGCGCCCTGCCCCCGGCCGGCCAGGGGACTCCTCCCTCACCACCTTCATTGGGTGCTACTGCCCGCGAGAGAGGCTGAGTGTTTGACAGGCGTTCTCCTGTTCAATCCCCACAAGAACCCCACGGGGAAGATACACCGACGTGCAGAGACGTGGAGCCAGGAACCCCCAAGTCTGGCCGGCTCCCAGAATCACTCAACTCCGAAAGGACAGAAAGGCCTATTCCCAGGCTCCACCTCCGATCAGCAGAAGCAGAACTCAGTTCTGTCGGGGCCAAGGCTGCCCACACCTCCAGCACTAGGGCTACAGTGCGCCTCCTTCTCGGGTGATAAGCTGCTCTCAAGGCCGGGCCCTCTTACCAGGGGTGACCCTGACCTCCCCTTGGTCCCACCTGCCCGAAGCTGGGACGCAGGCCAGTCTGTGGAAAGCCCACACGCTAGTCACAAAGCTAGGACAGTCCCAGGAAACCTGAGATTCACGTGGAAGGGACCATCCCGGCACCACACTGAGACCTGCGGCCCTAAGGCAGAAGGAAGAGCCAGGCCCCCCGAGCACCAGCCCCCTTCTCTAGACTTCTTCCCACAGGTCTGTGATGAAGCGCTCCGAGCAGCTGGGATGCCTCACACTCAGACCCCAAGACGCCCCAATGTGGAGTTAATGTTCTCATCGCCCACCTGCACCCAAGCTCCTTGATGCCAGGTGCCCTAAGCTGCTCGCAGTCTCAACAAAGAAGAGTCTCCTGGGGAGGGGGTCCAGCGTGGAGAGGCCGGGCCTTCCCAGGGCCGGACCGATGGGTGTGCTCTCTCTCTGCTTTCTCACAGCTCCGTGTTCACCCCGCCCAACAGCATGATGGTGTCTGGGCCTGGGCCCCCTGCCCCCCCTCACTTCTGCAGCTGCCTGGGGGGGGGGGTGCGGGGGGGTGGAGGGGGAAGAGCCTGTTTTTAAAGTTCCCAGGTTCTCACTGCTCCCTCACTGAGTAATTGTCCTGAGAGCAGTTGCAGGCATTTGCACTAATGAGTTAATTTAATTTTATGTGTTGCCTTGTTAGGGCCCCAAATTCAATCTACAAATTAATGGCCGCTCACACGCAAATGAGCAGAATTCGCAGTCCCCAGACTTCATGGTTTGGGTTTGGGTTTGGGTTTTTAAACAGCCCTACAGCCCATAAACCTGCGCTGGGTATTTCCTTCTAATCCTCAAAAAAGTGTTTCTGATTCATTAAACACCTAATTGCACAACTCTTGAGGAACTCTTGAGGGAAGTTCCTACTAAAAATGAAAACCAGCCTCCCGCGGGCCCCTCGTCACTTCCGCCCTCACCCACACCAATCTCATCTGCCCACAAGCCTCTGTGGTCCTCTGACTTAACTGACCTGCTCCTGACCCCTGGCCCCTGACCCCTGACCCCTGGCCCATCCCTCTTCCTTGCAGTTTCACCATCCCAGCCGAGGCCCGTTATGATTAGGGGAAAGGGCTCTGAGCGGGGCGTCGGGACCTGTGGGCAGCCGCTCGCCTCTCTCAGGCTTCGGCTCCCTCATCGGAGCACAGAGGCAACAGGATGGTAGTTTCTCCTGGAGGAAACGGGCAGGAATGATGGTGGCCCTTGGGACTGGGAGGGGAAGGACTTCCTCTGGAGATTTAGGAACCGGACTTGGGCATTAGGAGAGCAGGGAGCAGCTCTGATGATGAGCTGGTTAGAAGGAAGGAGGTTCATAGCATCACTGAGTTGCCCCTTTCTTCCTCTCCCCTCCCCTCCCCTCCCCTTCCTAGCAGGTGCTGTGAGGGACAAGCCTCAAGGCTGAGCTTCTCTCCCCGCATGTGGCTGAGCATACCAGCACGGGCTGAGCAGAGCCTGTATGTGAAGAAGTTCAAAGAGCTCAGGCTCTACAACACCATCTCCATGGGAGCCCGGGCTGGCCCCAGGCTGACCACAGGCCTACAGAGAGAGGAGTCTTCGTGCCTGTCCTGAGCCCTGAGGCACACCTGCAGCGCGGGAAGAGGCCTCAGTGGCCTGGGAGCTTCCCGGAGAGGACAGGGCCTCACACGGCTAGGCTACCCACTGTCCCAGCAGCAGCCACACAGAGTGGCCCTTTTGACCTAATCATTTTTTTTTTAATTTATTTGACAGAGAGAGAGAGATCACAAGTAGGCAGAGAGGCAGGCAGAGGGGGGGCGGGAAGCAGACTCCCTGCTGAGCAGAGAGCCCGATGCGGGGCTCAATCCCAGGACCCTGAGATCATGACCTAAGCCGAAGGCAGAGGCTTGAACCCACTGAGCCACCCAGGCGCCCCCCCCGCAATCGTTTCTTCTCAGAGCTCAAGCGACCATGACTGGGAAGCACCCAGGGGTCTCTAGACTGGCTCTTGGTAGGATACTCTGGCTTTTTTAATTAAAAATTGTATTTTTTAAAAGCTTTATTGAAGTATATTTGACAAATAGTGGAAAGATGCTCTTAATAAGTACTACGTTGACTGCTTAGAATCACTTCTTTGGACCTTAAAAAAATTGCTCCTTATTTTCATTCAAGCCAGTAAAGCAAGACATTTAGTTATTTGACAAATTTCTGGTTTTTGCATGTAAGTGCTATACTCATCCACACTTCGCACTGAGAAAGTGAGGCTCGGTAGACTCGGAGAGCTTACCTGAAATCACAGAACTTGTAAAAGCTGGAGCCAGGGGTCAAACCAGGGTCCTGGAACGCCTGGACTGCAGCCTAGCCCCCCTCTTCCCCTCCCTTTCCTGCTGCCTCTCCAGGTCCAGCCCCCTCCCCCTCTACCCCCATGTCCCCAACCCCCAGCTCCCTAACTCCCGAGTAAGTCACTCTGCCTGCGGAGCCCGGAGCCCCTCCCCAAGGGTAAGGAGGCTCACAACCAGGGACTGCTGGGAGCGGCTTGGAGCTCGACTCCAGACTGTCCAGGCGTGTGTACTGGAATTTTTTTTTTTTTTTTTTTTTTGACAGAGAGAAACATAGCGAGAGAGGGAACACAAGCAGAGGGAATGGTAGGGGGAGAAGCAGGCTCCTCGCTGCGCAGAGAGCCCGATGCGGGGCTCGATCCCAGGACTCTGGGATCATGACCTGAGCCGAAGGCAGACGCTTAACGACTGAGCCACCCAGGCGCCCCTGTACTGGAATGTTAACAACATCCTTGTTCTGTTTCTGTTGAAATAGAGTACAGTTCGACAATAGGAGCACGTGTGTGTGCTCAAAGGGTTTGAAAAATATGCTGCTGATCAAGGGGGGGGAGCAAACCCCTCACACTTGTTCAGGAACTCTAAAAAGAAAAAAATAATTTTTTTTTTGAGGCAGAAAAATCCCAAACTGTAACTGGAAGATTGAAGAAATGAGAGAGGTTTGTGGACTCCGAGGTCAGAAAGAGGCACGTCCTTCCTCACAACCTGGGTGGAAGGAAGGGTGGGTGGTTGGGTAGTGGTGAGAGGAGATTCTCTCCCAAACTGGGACTATCCCAACCCTCCTGGGGTTCAACCAGAAGGCCCCCTCTAAACCCCTTGCCCCAGACTGTGACAGGCTCTCCCCACGGAGCACTGCCCTGTAGGCGGGATTACTGCTGGGGGGCACTAGTGCGGGGGTGTGGGTGGGGGTGGGGTAGAGGCAGCAAAGAGTGGGCAGAGAATCAGAGAGAATCATCCAAGTGCAGATGAGATAGGAAGAGACACTTTCCCCTAAGGAATTATATTGATGAAACCTAGGGTAGAAAGGTCCAAGTTCAAAGGTCTGTTTATTTTATTATCTATTTACCCCGAGGAATGTGCCTGCTGGGTTAATGTTTATTCTATTGAATAATCTAGCTGTAGGCATGTCAGTAAGAGTCGGTGCTGCTTTTACCCGGTGGGAAAAAATGCAGTTTTGCGGCTAATTTCAGATCCTTGGCCAGGTCTCTGGACTCGTTGGCTACACTGCCACCTGGTGGTAGATCCCTCCAGACTGGGGCTGTGGAGGACTGGTGGCAGCCAGAATCCGCGGGAGTCCCCGGTTGGAATCCCGGCTCTGCTCATTCAGAGCAGAATGACCAGTTAGAATTTCTCTTTCTGAATTTCCATATCCGCAGCTTAAAACGGAAACTATAATACCTGCTGGCGGGAGGGAGGTGCGGTGTGTGATGATTCAATGCGTTAATGAATGCGGAGTGTCTAGTGCATAGTAAATGTTTAATAAACTGTAACTATTAGTCTTATTGGAAAAGAACTCAATATCTCCATATGGTTCTCTTTTCATCACTTCCATCCTGACTTGAGGGAAGCTACAGAAGACACAGACCGCACATTGGTGGCGGTCACCACCAAATCAGAGGCTGGGAAATACTGGCAAGTGGGAAGGGATGGGCCAAGTCTAACAGGTGATTTTTAGCAGAGATAATATAAGTTCTAAATTACATATATTGTCCGCCATCTGTACAAATAAGGGGGATGCCTCGTGGACAAGAGACCAAGCCAAAGACACTGAGGGATTTTAGGAGAAAAGATAGTTCAATGAGAGTCCGCTGGGTGACTACACTGGAAATTCTAATTTGACCGACAACTACGCAGAAGCAACATACATTGGCGAGGATATGTGTTGTGGTAAGTGCTATGAAATGTGTAAGCCTGATGATTCCAGACATGTACCCTGGGGCAAATAATACATTATATGTTAATAAAAAATTAAAAAAAAAAAACCAACCTACATGACAAGTCATTAAAATGTTCATATGCCCTGACTTTGTAATTCCACTACTCGGAATCTACCCAGGAGAAATAATCAGAAATAACTGTATAAAAAGATGCTGATTACAGTGTGATGTATAAAAGTGAAAAACTGGAAACAGTAAATGTCTAATAATAGAGGACAAGTTCATTAAATTGTGATTTATCTATACGTAGTATCCATATGTGTCCTTCAAAGTTTCCAAGGGAAAATGCTCATTATATAAGTTGAGGGTAAATCAGGATATAATTAAAAATAGAGGATCATA
>CM053603.1:125187929-125206641 GCA_028646535.1 Procyon lotor | reverse complement strand
TGCATGTGGCTGTCCATATTCCCAACACCATTTGTTGAAGAGACTGTCTTTTTTCCACTGGATATTCTTTCCTGCCTTGTCGAAGATCAGTTGACCATAGAGTTGGGGGTCCATTTTGGGGTTCTCTATTCTGTTCCATTGATCTATGTGTCTATTTTTGTGCAGGTAGCACACAGTCTTAATGATTATAGCTTTGTAATAGAGCTTGAAGTCAGGAATTGTGATGCCACCGACTTTGGTTTTCTTTTTCAACATTCCTCTGGCTTTTCATGGTCTTTTCTGGTTCCATATAAATTTTAGGATAATTTGTTCCATTTCTTTGAAATAAATGGATGGTATTTTGATAGGGATTGCATTAAATGTGTAGATTGCTTTAGGTAGAATAGAATTTTCACAATATTTATTCTTCCAATCCATGAGCATGGATTTTTTTCCCATTTCCATTTGCATGGAATATCTTTTCCATATGACAATTCTTAGAATTTAAAAAGACAAAGTAGCTTAAAGATCAATCAAGTATTTCTTGATGCAACAAATTAGAAAATTCACTATTAAAAAGGTTGACCAAGAAAACACTTAGAAGTGATCCTTGATTTTAAGTGCTAATATTAATACTTTTTATGTAAATTTTTTTAAAGATTTTATTTATTTATTTATCAGAGCAAGCACAAGCAGGGGGAGCGGCAGAGGCAGAAGTAAGCTCCCTGCTGAGCAGGGAGCCCAACGTGGGACTTGATCCCAGGACCCTGGGATCATAACCTGAGCTGAAGGCAGACACTTAAGCAGCTGAGCCACCCAGGTATCCCTGTAAAAGTTTTTTGTTATGGTTTACTACTACTACAATTTAGTCATTTGATTATATTCAATTACCACTTTGGATAGCTGACATTATAACAAAGTATGGTATATTTGAGAAGTTAATACACAATTAAAATAAACAAAATATAGATACCCATATTTATCTGAGAAAAACTAATATTAATCTTCTCTTCTTGTACTTAATTTTTAAGTTCATTAAAAAAAAGAACACTGCAGATTTTCAAATACAAAAATCTATTCCACTTAAGGAAAAAAATACATGATGAAACTTTATAGTACTATTCTTGGGAAATAAGGTGAATACACATCTTTTTAATCTCATGTGAGTAATATTTGCTTCCTATAGTTATCGTAGGACACATGAGTAGACATACAAGATATGCAACAGTATATCCAAATACACCTACAGTGATATCTTCTTTATTCAGAGATTTATTTCCAGCACCTTCAACCACCCCACCCTTGGTACGATGGGGAGAAAAGTTCTTTGAGCCATTATATATTCTGCATTTTACTTTGGAAAAGCAGTAAACAGAAGATCACAAGGAGTTTATTAATAAGTCTTTTATGAAAACAAAACAAAACCAACTCAAAAAATTTGTGTTATCTTTCAGACTTCCCAAGATTCAAAAAAGAAAGGTTAGTGCGGCGCCTGGGTGGCTCAGTTGTTAAGCATCTGCCTTCGGCCCAGGTCAGATCCCAGGACCCTGGGATCGAGCCCCGCATCGGGCTCTTTGCTCAGCAGGAAGCCTGCTTCTCCCGCTACCATTCCCTCTGCTTGTGTTCCCTCTCTCGCTGTGTTTCTCTGTGTCAAATAAATAAAATCTTTAAAAAAAAAAAAAAAGGTTAGAAAAAAGACTAAATGTGAAGCAGGGAGGCAGCAGGAGTTGGTATTGGTACTAACTGGCACACAGGCAGATCATGGGTTATAAAAAAGAAGGCATGTTTTATATTTTGCTCTTACAGTAGCATTTTAAAGATCTCAGCACTGTCAAAACACTTACTTAAACTAGAATAAGCTTCCGTGTTCTTACCTTCTACTATCGGTATCAGTCACAATGAAGACTTACTATGACAACAAACTATATCATAACCACATTTTCCCCAAACGACGTTTAAGCTATCTGCCCATCACAGCACTATAGATCACTGTTAGGAACAGTATCTTACCCCCTGTCCAAGAACATCATATAATCCAAGTAATGTTGTTGGTACATATTTTCAAACACTAGACATAAAAAGGCATACAAAATTGGAACTTCAGATGAGTGAAGATTCAATAATTAACATTCTGGTTATAGTACAGTACTCTTTCAAAGTTAGGTGAAGAAACTGGAAACCATTCTGGAAAGGGGGGAAGCATGGGCTTTAGAATAATAAACACTCTGGTCCAAATAAGAGAAACTGGTTTTAAAGAAATTTGCAAGCACTTCTGAATATATCTGTACCTTCACCTACCTTTTTGCACATACTGATCTGCATGACTGCATAGCTTATGAGGGCCTCCTTTAAATCATGGTTCTTTTGTTCTTTGAAGCGTTCGATATCAGCCCAAGCATTTTTCACAAATTCTCTGAAATAAAGTATGTAGTCATCAATATTACTTATTCAAATTCAGTTAACTGTATTATAAATTCTAATAACCAGTTCTCATTTGCATTGGTTTTTATTTATATGGAGGAAAAAGCTATTGTCTGTATAAGATATTCTATTTTTCTCTTCCTAAAAATCATACTGGGAGAAGAAGCAGAGAGACAGTCATACATTCATCTATATTTTAATAACCAATATTTATGCCACAGGAATCCCAGCTATAAATTATTCCTATAAAACAGCTATAGATGGCTCTCTGAACCGGCTCACACGCCTAATAGAGGCCATGTGAAGTTGTCCTCCTGGGGTCATTGGAAAACATATACTTTTTTTTTTTTTTAAGATTTTATTTATTTATTTGACCAAGAGAAAGAACACAGCAGGGGGAGTGGGAGAGGGAGAAGCAGACTTCCTGTGGAGCAGGGAGCCCAATACAGGATTTGGTACTTAATTTTTAAGTTCATAAAAAAAAAAAAAAGAACTTCAGGCAGACACTTAATGACTGAGCCACCCAAGCACCCCAACATAGACTCTTTTGACAAGATATATCACGTATCACAATTATTATACACTTGCTTCATTTTTTTAAATAACTTAATGGGTTTTTTTTCAAGATTTATTTATTTGACACAGAAAGAGAGAGAGAGAGAAAGTGCGTACAAGCAGGAGGAGCTGCAGGCAGAAGGGAGAAGCAGGCTCCACGCTGAGCAGGGAGCTTGACACGGGGCTCGATCCCAGGAACCCAGGATCATGACCTGAGCCGAAGGCAGCCGCTTAACTAAGCCACCCAGGCGCCCCTATACACTTGCTTTAAACAACAATCAGAGTTTTAAAAATTCTGAGAGGCATTTGTCTTTTTAAATTCCATTCATAAAAGTTTATTCTTACTTATTTGGTGCCACCAGTTCTAAAAATTAACAAAAATACCTCAATACCAATGCTACACTATTGGTCTGCCTTCATCTACTTATTATCAGATGAAAAACAACAATAAGGAAAATAAGCCAAACAGAGATGGCAGAACTTTGATAGCTGCATTTCCAGAAATATTTATGGAATAACTACATGCCAAACCCAGTGCAAGATATTGAAATATAAAGATGAAAAAGACATAGTCATTGGCTTTGAAGGGCACTCAGGCAGGGACAATCACAAAGAACAACTGACCACCCACAACAAAACTGTCATGTTATCGTGGCATGAACCAAGGGCTGCAAGAGCCTGAGAGGCTAGGAGTCAAAGGAAGTCACATGAGAACTGGGCAATGAAGAACGATCAGGCTTTTGTCAAGTGATGGAGAAGAAGGGCAAAGGGAAATGTGCAAAGGACAGAAATTAGGAAAAGTGTAGGAAAATAATATTATAAAGTTGAAACTCTTCTTACTCTTTCCCCCATACTAAAATTGTTTCTATAACACGATTTTTGATAATTCAAATTTCTTAGGCATTCAATCACTACATTTTATTTTTTAAAAGATTTATTTATTTATTTATTTGAGAGGGAAAGAGAGGGAGAGGGAGAGAGCGCAGGAGCAGGGGGAGGGGCAGAGGGAGGGAGAATTTGAAGCAGCATCTATGCCTCACAGAGCCCAATGCGAGGCTTGATTCCACAACCGCAATATCACAACCTGAGCTAAACCGAGAGTCGGATGCTTAACTGACCAGCCAGGTGCCTTTCGATCACTACGGTTTAGAAGAACCATTATAGTGGCGTCTGGCTGGTCAGTCAGTGCAGCCTGTGACTCTTGATGTCAGGGATGTAAGTTCAAGCCCCACACTGGGCGTAGAGACTACTTAAAAATAAAATCTTAAAGAAAAAAATGCCCCGGAAGAACAGGCTATAATGCAGGAATGGTAATGAGGTAGGGAAACAGTATAAAAAACAATCTGCCATGAAGTACATATGTCTAGCTTTATTACACATCTCAGCATTTTTACCTGCCTTCCAGATTTTTAGACTTTAACTGTTGTTCTCCTTCATTTATTTGTTCTTCTAGCACCTTTATTCTGGCTTCTCTCTGCTCTGGAGTTTCTTGGCCAAAGAGCTTGGTAGTCATTCCCTTCAAAGAAAACGTTCTCACAGTCTAAAAGGAAACAGAAACAGGTGAGTAGATACACAAAATGTGGCACATATGTACAAAGAAATATTATTCAGCCCGAAAAAGAAAGAGAATTCTGACACATGCTACTACAAGGATGAACCTGAGAACATTCTTCTAAGTGGAAATAAACAAGTCACAAAAAGACAAATACTGTAGTGATTCTACTTAATGTACAGTATCTAGAGTAGTCACAATCACAGAGACAGAAAGTAGAACGGTGACTGCTAAGGGCTGGGGGGAAGGGAAATTGATAGCTGATGTTTAATGGTACAGGGCTTCAATTTTCAACAGGAAGAGAGTTCTGGAGATTGACTGCACAACAGTGTGAATGTACTTGCTACTAATGAACTGTGCACTTCAAAATGGTTAGGATGATCCTTAGTATAACCATTTTTTAACCCATGCTCTCATAAGATTGCTTTTAATTCATATCAGTGTAAATTCAATAAATGTACTAACTTTTTTCCACTACCTTGTAAGCTTGAAATCATAAGAGTAAAAATTATGTTTTAAAAAGAAAAATACAGATGCCTGGCTGGCTCAGTGGGTAGAGCACGTGACTCTGACTCTCGGGGTTTTGAGTTCAAGCCCCGTGTCGGGTACAGAGATTACTTGAAAATAAAATCTTTCAAGATAGGTAGATATAAACATACATAAATAGAAGAAGAGAAAGACCAGATTTTAAAAAATGGCAAAGCTGACAAATTTTGTTATGTATATTTAAACCACAATCAAACATTTTTTTGAAAAGGAGAAACAAAAACTTTTGCCATTTCCCCGTACCTCAGACGGAAGCCTCCTAAGTCTTATAACTAAGGGGCTCCTAATATGATTCCTGACACTGGAATAATATGGAATAGTCAAAAAGAAAAAAATTCAAACTAAACTTCTTAATCAAATGGAAAACTTCTAGGTGAAGTATTAGGCAAATTATTTCTTTAGATTAGAGGTTATATTTTTTATATTTCTCTCTGACATAAAAAAGAGATAAAACTCAACAGGCAACAAAGGAAATAGACCAAACTAAAACAAACAAAAAACATTTAAAAATCTGTGTAACACACTCTGAAACCTGGGTATCAATAAAATAGGATGCCTTCCCTAGAAGGAAAGCCTCAAGCATCACGGCTTCAACACCTCCTCACTCTCTGGAGTTTACTGAAACACTTTTCTCTTCACACGGAGGAGTAGGGAACCCTGCTCTCTGAAAATGGCCTGGGAATTTCTCGAGTCTTAAAAATAGATCAAGCTTAGTGTATATATGTTTTGTGGCCAACGGTCTTTTCCCACATACATCTGCAGCTTTTCAGACATACCTAAGTACTTGTTAACTATAGAGCAATTGATAAATGGTGGCACTGTCACTGTTCCATTATTTCCAGCCTGTGTATTCTCACTACGACAGCTACTTTACTCCAGTAAAATGGCCAGACAGTAGAAAGCTGATTATAAAAATGGTCTAAGGTTCATACAATAAGTTATGGAATTTTCTTCACAAATATTCGCTGTATACCAAACGCTCCTTCTTTGGAGAGATGCACAGATTGTAACCAAGTAAGGCTTTTCAAAGTAAACTACAATTTCTATAATATATTTTATAAAAGTAAACCTGACAAAGGTCATTATTTCAATCACAAAGAATAATGTTTTTTCATTTGGACTTAACCATAAATGAAAAGATACTACGAAGAGCAATGTTGGCAGAATTTTTTTTAAGACTTTTTTAAGAAATCCGTACACCCAATGTCGGGTTCAAACTCACAACCCTGAGGTCAAGAGCTAAATGCTCCACCAACTGAGCCAGCCAGGTGCCCTGCCGGAATTTCTTAAAATGCCATATAATACAATGTTTTAACAGCTTACATCTTTTTATATCAAGATCATAACCTAAAGAATTATAAAGTTGCCCATAAATTATTCCCCTATAAAAGCTACAGGCATCCTGATTACAGCTGCAGCTGCTTCCTTATCTGGCTTGCTGCAATGGTGCAGAGACCTAAATGGAAAGACTCACCCCAGTTGCCAGTTCCTCACATTGCTGCTTTTTTGATGCTAAGTCCTGAGCAGCCATCTCCAAGTCATACTGCATAAGTTCATGTTTCCTGCAGACAGCCCTAGGGATGAAAGAACGTGCTGCCATTTAATTTTTGTGGCTTCTCTTTTAACTTATTAAAAAAATTTTCAGGGGATGAGGGGAAGCATTCACAATGTCTTACTAGGCTCAGAACTTGTGCACACAGAGTTTTCAAGTTTAAAATGTAGTAGCCCAATATTAAAAATTAAATCTAGCAGAACCTAAGCATAAAAATTTTACATAAACTTAAAAAAAGGTTTTTTTTTTACATATACTTGCAATATTTTTTTCAATAAACTCACCATTATCGCATACATTAACAACAAAATCTTTTGTATAACACAGAAACTAATGGTGGAATCTCACAAAACAACTGAATATTCTTTGAAAAGAGTTCTCAAAATGTTCTTTTTTATACAGAAATGTCTTAGTTTTGAGGTGCCTATGTGACTTAGTTGGTTAAGTGTCCAACTCTTCATTTTGGCTGAGATCATCTCAGGGTCGTGAGACTTAGCCCTGGGCTGGACTCTGCTCAGCAGGGAGTCTGCTTGAGATTCTCTCCTTCTCCCTCTGCCTGCCCACAACCCCCACTTGCACAAATGCGCTCTCTCTCAAATAAATAAATTAAAAAAATAGTCTTAGCTTCTTAGCTTTTATCATAAAAGTAATCCTCCCTTAGTGTAAAAAAAAAAAAAAAAAAAAAGACTCTACTACAGGAATCCACAAAATAAAAAAAGTTTCAAGAATTCTTTCTTTTCCCTAACTCCACTATCCAGACATAATCTATATTAACAGATCGGGCATATTCTGCCACACCATAGCTAGGCACTTACAAATACACATATGCACATGCCTCAAGTGATTCTACATCTCATCTTACTTAACTATGTACCATGGACATATCAATATACATGAACCTTTTCTACAGTGTTTAAGAACTGTACAGAATTCCACGGTATTCAGCAACTTTATTTTGCTTTGCAACGTGACCTTGGTGAAACTCGTGACAATTCAAAGTCCTAGGCTAACAATGTGTGGATGTTTTCACACCAGTTACTGAAGAGCTAAAGGAAAACTGGTGCTGTACTGTCCTAACAGAATTCTTTTTTTTTTTTTTAAAGATTTTATTTCACAGAGAGAAACACAGCGAGAGAGGGCACACAAGCAGAGGGAATGGCAGTGGGAGAAGCAAGCTTCCCGCCGAGCAAGGAGCCCGATGCGGGGCTCGATCCCGGGATCCCGGGATCATGACCCGAGCCGAAGGCAGATGCTTAATGACTGAGCCACCCAGGCGCCCCTCTTAACAGAATTCTTATACTGCTTTTACAAGTGACAGGAAAATAACCAAAAGTGGCTATGACCAAAAGCCACCTATTCCAGAAAAATGATTCCTTTTTTTAAAATTGGACAGAAAAAGTATACTAATTTCTTCTTAATTAAATAGAACTATATACCAGAGAATTCTGTTTGGCTCTGTAGAAGAGACCATAAAAACAGAAGACAAAGTGCTGATATTAAGAACTTATACAAACTTGGTAAGAAGATAAGCAGATGTGGAAAGAATTACAGAATAAAAATGGCAACATACTGCGCAGTAACAAGGCTACATATACTCAATCTGTATTTTGCATCCCATCTACAAACTGAAAAAAGTAGGAAGAACAACATACAAACAGACCTGAGGTGGGAGACTGACGAGTTTTATCAATATTACATTTCATGAACAGGGCCTGTCTTAAATGTCTATGTCTAGCACTCTGCAACACCAAGGATTACAATGAGACCTCATTCAATACCTGGGGATGAATTCATTTAAAAATCACTTTATTGTCTTTACTTTCTGGCAACATATGAATAGAGTGGTGGCCGGCCACAGGGCTGCATCTGGAACATTTATTATACTTACCGCAATGCTTCTGCATAAAACAGATATTCCTTTAACTGATCTGCATAATGCTCTTCATCTTCTAAAATATCATCGATAGAAGATGCATACCTGTTTAAAAAACAATGCATACGAACTTTTATCACAATACAAACTATTAATGATCAAAAGAAATGCTATTTGCTACCCCTAACAAAAGTAAGTACACAAAATGAGAATAAGCATTCCGAAACATTTATGGCAATTTATAATTACCATGAAAATTTTATTGAATTTTACTAAAATGTTTCAATCAGCAATGGTTTGGAAATAAAAAACAAACCAAAAAAGGCCCTCCTTACAGGTAGCTTAAGAAGCACCTGAAGACTGTAATATCTTTTGTTCAAAGCTATTTTATGAAAAGGCTACAAAATCTGTAGAAAAAAATAAGAGGTTAGTATAAATGGTGCTCAAATGTTCCTGGCAGCAACTACAAGTAGTAATGCCTAAAAGCCACAAAGGGAAAAACAGAGAAAATAAGACTACAAAAAACCTTAGAAGCCTTATTTTATACTAACTCAACAGCAACCTGTGCTTTGATCTGGACAAGCCCCTCACTATCGTGCTGTAGTTCTTATTCCTGGACCTGAGTCCTTCCTTCTACAGAAATGTGACAGCTCTCCACACTGCTTCTCCAAATCCTACAAGCACACATCTCAGCACCTCTAGGAAATCTTCCCAGACTACTTTAGTCTTTAGTCATCACTCCACTTATGATCGGTTTTTTTTTTTTAAGATTTTATTTATTTATTTATTTGAGAGACAGAGAGTGTGCACAAGCAGGGGGAGAGGCAGAGGGAGAAGCAGGTTCCCCGCTGAGCAGGGAGGACTCAAGGCTCGAAACCAGGACCCCGAGATCATGACCGGAGCCAAAGTCAGCCACTTAATCAGCAGAGCTACTACCCAGGTGTCGCTATTTCTGATCTTTTATCAACAATTCACAACTTATATTTTGTCAAATGTGTCATTTGCTGGTTTTATTTCTTCAATCACATTATAAGTTCCATAAGGACATGGGCCATGTCATGTACTATTTCTGTAGGGTATAACAGGCATCCTTTTTTTCAAATTAATTCTGACTTCTTAGCATGGGACAAAAAGAAAAATACAGTCTATGTCTCCAGACCTGCTTTATGTAGGCAAGTAAACAATAGTTACTGACGTTGTAAAAATAAATAAGTAAACCTACATTAAGAGTCACTGAAAAGCTATATGCTTAAAGGATTTATAAAACAGGCAAGTACAGGGCACCTGGGTGGCTCAGTTGGTTGAGCGACTGCCTTCAGCTCAGGTCACGATCCCGGAGTCTCGGGATCAAGTCCCACATCGGACTCCCAGCTCCATGGGGAGTCTACTTCTCCCTCTGACCTTTTCCCCTCTCATGCTCTCTTTCAAATTAAAAAAAAAACCAAAAACAACAACAACAACAAAAACCAAGCAAGTACATATTCTGTAATTACAAACTCATATGTGTATAGAATTTCTTCTATATGACAAGAGAGTCTTGAGAATCACTGTTAAGAGCAGGAAAAACTGCCTTTAATTCATAAATCTGTGATTCTGAGTTACTGTTAGGGAAACAAAAAAGAGGAACCACAGGGCTGGTGGCCTGAAGACAGGAAACAGTGAACAGATAAATAGCACATCCTTGGGTAGAAAAATGTAAGTGGTAACGATTTTTAGATAACAGTACTGAAATTAATTTTATTTAATGCTTCAAATAAATCAACCAAAGGGATAATCCTAAATTCCTGAAAATGCTAAATCAACAGAATACAAGAAAACGTCTTAGGATTAAGCAAATTGGTTGAAAAGTAGCCAGTTAGCTTGAATATGGCCCAAAGAAATATTTAGATAAAATAGTATTGTCTTTTTATTAATGAGTTGTTAGAGTTCTTTATATATTGTGGTTGAAAATGTTTAGTTCTAGTCCATTGCTTGCCTCTTCATTATTTTAATGGTGTCTTTGTGTGTGTGTGTGTATGTGCATGTATGTATGCGTGTGTAGTAAATAAACAAAAAATTTACCTTTCAGTAATTTTTTTTTTTAATTTTATTTATTTATTTGACAGAGAGGAGAGAGATCACACACAAGTAGGCAGAGAGGCAGGCAGAGGGAGAGGGGGAAGCAGGCTCCCCGCTGAGCAGAGAGCCCAATGCGGGGCTCGATCCCAGGACCCCGAGATCATGACCTGAGCCGAAGGCAGAGGCTTTAACCCACTGAGCCACCCAGGCGCCCCTACCTTTCAGTAATTTTTAAGTGTACGGTTAAGTGATATTAAGTATATTCACATTGTTGTGCAACCAATAACCACTATGTATCACCAGAATGTCTTCATCTTCTCTAACACTAACTCCCACATTCCTCCCCACCTCCAATATTATTATTATTTTTTTTAAGATTGTATTTATTTATTTGACAGAGACACGACAAGAGAGGGAACACAGCAGGGGGAGTGGGAGAGGAAGAAGCAGGCTTCCTGCCCAGCAGAGAGCCTGGTGTGGGGCTCCATCCCAGGACGCTGGTATCATGACCTGAGCCGAAGGCAGCTGCTTAACAACTGAGCCACCCAGGTGCCCCAAATATCTTTTGATAAGCAAAATGTTTAATTTTGATAAAGAACAATTTACCATTTAAAAATTTTTTTTCCTTTCATGTTCTCTTTAAGAAATCCTTGCTAATTTGAAGGTTGCAACAATATTCTCATATGTATTCTACTAAAAGCTGTAATTTTAGCTTTTATACTTATATATATGATCCAAATTGCATTAGTTTTTATGTAAAGTATAAGAAATAGCTCCAGGTTAAATTTTTCCATGTAGATAACCAGTTATTCCAGAACCATTTCTTGAAATGTCCTATTTAAATGCTGGTCTATTTCTGGACTTTATTCTGTTCCATCGATCTGTTTATAAGTCAATACCTACCTTGATAACTACTATATCTTTGTAGTAAGTCTTGAAACCAGGTAACATGTTCCAGGTCTGTTCTTTCTCAAGACTGTTTTGGCTACTCTAGGCCCTTTGAATTTCCATGCAAGTTTTAGAATTAGTATAACAATTTCCATTAAAAAGTTATCAGAATTTTTTTTTAAAGATTTTATTTATTTATTTGACAGAGAGATCACAAGTAGGCAGAGAGGCAGGCAGAGAGAGGGGGAAGCAGGGTCCCCGCCGAGCAGAGAGCCCGACGCGGGGCTCGATCCCAGGACGCTGAGATCATGACCTGAGCTGAAGGCAGAGGCTTTAACCACTGAGCCACCCAGGCGCCCCAAAAAGTTATCAGAATTTTGATTGGGACTGCAGTTTGGGAAGAATGGACATATTAACACTACTTAGTCTTCCAATTCATGAACACATACATTTATTCTCTCTATTTATTCAGGTCTTTAAATTTTCTCTCAGCAGTGTTTATATATAAAGTCTTCGGTTTAGAAGTATTTCACATCTTTATTAAGTTAATCCATAATATTTTGTTTTGATGCTATTATAAAAAATATTGTTCTTCAATTTTTATTTTCCAACTATTGTTGCTAGTATATAAAACCACTTTAGTTTTTACATATTGATCTTATATTCCACATCCTTGTTAAATTCAGCTATTAGCTGTATAATATTTTTGGTTGATTCTTTATGATTTTCCATGTAAAAGATCCTGTTAACTACAAAAAACAATAGTTTTAATTCTTCCTTTCTAACACTGATGCCTCTTATTTGATTTTTCTTGCCTGACTAGGACTTCTAGTAAAATGTTAATGAAAAATGGTAAGAGCAGACAACCTTGCCTTATTTCTTGATTTCAGGAAAAAGCATCAATACTTCACTATTAAGTACAATATTATCTAGAAGTGTTTGTTTTCAATACTTCACTATTCAGTACTAGTTTTAAACTGAAGAAATTCCTTTTATTCCTAGTTAGAGGATGATTTTTTAAAAAATATTTTATTTATTTATTTGACAGAGAGATATCACAAGTAGGCAGAGAGGCAGGCAGAGGGAGAGGGAGAAGCAGGTTCCCAACTGAGCAGAGAGCCCGATGTGGGGCTCGATCCCAGGACCCTGAGATCATGACCTGAGCTGAAGGTAGAGGCTTTAACCAGCTGAGCCACCGAGGCGCCCCTCGAGGAGGATTTTTACTGTGAGTAGATGTTGAAATATTTTTCTACGTGTACTGAAATTAACATGCAGGTTTTCTTCTTTATTCTACTAATATATGAATTGGACTGATTGATTTTTGAATGTTTTTAAATTAACCTTCATTCTTTTTTTTTTTTTAAAGATTTTATTTATTTATTTGACACAGAGAGAGATCACAAGTAGACAGAGAGGCAGGCAGAGAGGGGGGAAGCAGGTTCCCCGCTGAGCAGAAAGCCCGATGCAGGGCTCAATCCCAGGACCCTGAGATTATGACCTGAGCCGAAGGCAGAGGCTTTAACCCACTGAGCCACCCAGGTGCCCCTAGCCTTCATTCTTGAAATAAACTTGTATAAATCAAATCTGGATCCACAGTGTATAAAACAGAAGCCAGCAAACTTGATAAAAACAGAAGAATCACTAACATTTCACTAGACTTCACCCCGGGTTTTACTTTAACTGCTCTAGGTACTTACACGTCCATATGATGACCAGCACTCTGCAGTCCGTCCCCCATTTCTTTCTCTATGGCACTCCACTCACTAGGGAGAAAAGATAAAATCAAACACACCATGAATTAGATATGCAGTATTTTCAAATGGGATATTTTATAAGGTTTTTTTTCTAGCTACCTTTTAAATAAGATAGCATCTGTATCTGGATTTATTTTCTGTGACTCAAATATGCTGCTTTCCCCTTAAGTTTAACAACTAAATCCAAGTGAAAGCTTTAAATTATTAGTTCAAAAGTTACTATCTGCTGCTGCTAAGTGCAAAGTAAGTATCACACAAAACAGTTTCTGCCTATAGACATTCTCAGCTAGTCTACTATAACCACAGATCATTCTGTCATTTTTTTAAAAAAGATTTATTTTATTATATTATTTTTAAGTAATCTCTATACCAAACATGGGGCTCGAACTCACAACTCCAAGATTCAGAGTCACATGATCTACCGACTGAGCCAGCCAGGTGCCCTTTGTTGTTATTTCTATGAAGTGCTTCTCACAGAAATTCCTTTTTATGGGAGTTAATTATGTATATTATAGTAAACTGAAAAAGTAAATCTGTAATCTCAAATACCAAGAGATGACATAATTTGATTTATTTCCTTCCAGTCTTTTTATTTACTCATTTCAATGTGGCTGAGCTCATATGGTATATGCAATTTTGTATCATGGTTTTTTCCATTCATTTTCCTGTGTTTTTTTTTTTTTTTTTTAAAGATTTTATTTATTTTTTTGACAGAGAGAGACAGAGCGAGTTAGGGAACAGGAACAGGGGGAGTGGGAGAGGGAGAAGCAGGTTCCCCGCTGAGCAAGGAGCCCGATGTGGGGCTCGATCCCAGGACCCGGGGATCATGACCTGAGCCGAAGGCAGCTGCTCAACCAACTGAGCCACCCAGGCGCCCCATTTTCCTGTGTTATTAAAACAATTTATTCTAAGCATTATTTCATATGGCAACTCAGTTTTTTAAATCATTTTCCTGGCCATTCAGGTTGTTTGTAACTTTCCTCTATGTAAAGAAGGTATAACCCTCTTCAATTGTACTGTGTCATAAAAAAAAAAATTTAAATACTATTATTTTGTGACTATATAGTTTTTATAGATATTTTTACGTCATTGAAATACCAGATCTATATGCTTACAGTATTAGAAGGAAGAAAACCTCATATGATTTTTAATATTGTCAAAGCAAAACAAACATATAAATCACCTATGCAATACTATGGTAATGATTCAAAAACAAAACAGGTAAGGCTTCCTCTATTAATTTTCTTTCTTTATATGTTTGTAACTACTTTCAAGATAATAAAAGCAAGTTAGCCTTTTTTTTTTTTTTTAACTAAAGCCACATTTATAATGTCTACAGGACAATTCTGCCTTTATATAACTGTCACCTCAAATTCAATACATCCAAAGCCCTGTTCTTCACATGAAAAAGGAATCTAAGGGTTTTGGCAGATGACAAATATAATGAGCCAAAAATGAAATGCAGTGAACATATTTAATGTAACTGTAGGTCATGTTAACAGAATTAATGCCATACGGAATTTGGGTGGCTCAGACAGTTAAGCATCTGACTCTTGATTTCAGCTCAGGTCATGATCTCAGGGTTGTGAGATTGAGCCCTGTGTGGGGTTCCATGATGAGCATGGAACCTGCTTAAGATTCTCTCTCTTCCTCTGCCCATCTCCTTGCCCCAGCCTCTCTCCCACTTCCTCGGGAAAAAAAAAAAAAAAAAAGAATGGATAGTCCAGATGAACTGTCTACTGGCTATCCCAAAAGTACTTCATCCATCTAATTAATCTTTGAGCACCTTATTATGTGCCAACAACTCAAGGCCAACATAACCAAATTTAATTCCTTTGTTTACCGAACAAGACTAAAAACTAGTTCAAGGAAGTAGAACTCACACTTTATCACCTATGTATGCCTATTAAGTAGTTTAGAGCGTGATAAATACATGGTTATTTACAGCTTGCAAGTAAAATGAAAAAATGAACCAAGTAGTGAATTAATAAATGTTGAGGAGGGAAATATATACTGGATTCTCTGTATCAGCACAAGACCTCAAACTACATATAGTCTAGCCCTCTACTACTCAAATTGTGGTCTAGCAAGAGCATCACCTAAAATTTCATTAGAAATGCAGGTCATGGGGCGCTGGGGTGGCTCAGTGGGTTAAAGCCTCTGCCTTCGGCTCAGGTCATGATCTCAGGGTCCTGGGATCGAGCCCCGCATTGGGCTCTCTGCTCAACAGGGAGCCTGCTGCCTCCCACCCCCCCCCCGCCGCTGGACTCTCTGCCTACTTGTGATCTCTCTGTCAAATAAATAAATAAAATATTAAAAAAAAAATAGGCAGAAGACCTAAAAAGACATTTTTTCTAAAGAAGACATACAGATGGACAACAGACACATGAAAAGATTTTCAACATCACTAATCATCAGGGAAATGCAAATCAAAACCACAATGAGATATCATCTCACATCTGTCAAAATCACTAGAATCAAAATAACAAGAGGTAATAAGTGTTGGTGAGAATGTACAGAGAAAGGAATCCTCCTGCACTGTCAGTGGGAATGCAAACTGGTGCAACCACTATGGAAAACAGTATGGAGGTTCCTCAAAATATTAAAGACAGTATTACCATATGATCCAGTAATTCCACTACTAGGAATTTACCGAGATTTTCTTTATCCATAGAAAATAAACACACTAGGGGCACCTGGGTGGCTCAGTGAGTTAAAGCCTCTGCCTTCAGCTCCGGTCATGATCTCAGGGTCCTGGGATCAAGCCCCACAAGGGCTCTCTGCTCGGCAGGGAGCCTGCTTTCCCCTCTCTCTCTGCCTGCCTCTCTGCCTACTTGTGGTCCCTCTCTCTCTCTGTCAAATAAATAAATAAACTTAAAAAAAAAAAAAGAAAAACAATAATTTGGAAATATATATATACCCTTATATATGTTGCAACATTATGTACAATAGCCAACTTATGGAAGCAACCCAAGTATCCATATATAGCTGAATGGATAAAGATGTGAGCTAGATATGTATTTATATACTTATATATTATCTGGCTCACGTCTTATCCATTGTGTGTGTACACACATACACAATGGAATATTACTCAACTATAAAAAAGAATGAAATCTTGCCATTTGCAACAACATGAATAGATCTAGAGAGTATAACATTAAGTAAAATCAGTCAGACAAAGGAAAACAAATACCACATGATTTCACTCATATGTGGAATTTAGGAAACAAAACAAAGAGACAGACCAAAAAAAAAATGTTGACTCTTAAATACAGAAAACAAACTGGTAGTTGCCAAAGGGGGTGGGGTGCAAGGGGTGTGGGGGTTGGGAAATGGGTGAAATAGGTGAAGGGGATTTAAGAATACACTTATCTTGATAGCACTGAGAAATGTATAGAATTGTTGAATCACTACATTGTACAACTGAAACTAATGCAACACTCTATGTTAAGTACAATTGAATAAAAATTAATTTCACCATAACATAAACAATAAATGAAAACTAAACTTCTACATTTCGGACCCATAAATGTTCAAGAACTATAGTTCTCAGGCAAAAAGCTAATTAGAGCTAATCATTTATTTTAAAAGTTTATATAATGCTTACCTGAAAACTCGCCCATAATTCCCATGTACTTTATATACACCATAGAGTCGATCTGCTACTCTCTGGAATAAATTTTTAAAAGAAATTACTATGAGATCAAAGCTATATACAGTTTACTTTTTAAAAAAAGAGAAATTTTGTCCTCATTTAAAAAAATGCTTAGTACAATAAACTTGGAAAATATGAAAAAGAAAAAACTTAAATTTCCCAAAGTCTCATCACGGGGCGGGGGGGAAATACTGCTGTCATCATATTTATGTAATTGCTTTTATGTGTGTATGTGTATGTATGTATACACATACACACATATAAAAATAAAGAACATATATAAACATGTCTTAATTATTGCTTTAAAATTTCCTATATTAAAAGTGATAGGGACACCTGGATGGCTCAGTTGGTTAAGCAACTGCCTTCAGCTCAGGTTAGGACACGGAGTCCCATGATCAACTCCCACATTGGGTTCCCCGCTCAGCAGAAGTCTGTTCTCCCTCTAATGCTCTCTCTGTTCTCCCTCTCATGTTCTCTCTCTCGAATAGTTTTTTTTAAAGGTAATAATATTTTTATCAAGCAGATCAATATTACTTTTAATAAATACCACTTTAAATAGTTCCATAAAATTCCACCTAGCAGTGTATAAAATACATAAGCACTCCTTGTTGGATATTTAGCTATCCCTAAATTTTTTAGTATTATACGTAATGTTTTAATAAATATCTCTGAGAGTGAAGTTTTTTCTAAATTTCAGATTGTTTTCTTATTATAAAGTCCTCAAGTAGCATTTATCAGGGAGAAAAATAAACATTTTCATATTTGACAGTTTTATACATAAATGTTAAATACATACAACATACTTCCATGCTACTTTATCATGATAACTCCTTCTAACCAACATGTTAGATATTTTAATAAAAATAGAATTATAGGGGCGCCTGGGTGGCTCAGTCGTTAAGTGTCTACCTTCGGCTTAGGTCATGATCCCAGAATCCTGGGATCAAGCCCCATGTTGGGCTTTCTGCTCCACTGGGAGCCTGCTTCTCCCTCTCTCACTCCCCCTGTTTGTATTCCCTCTCTCACTGTGTCTCTCTCTGTCAAATAAATATATAAAATCTTTTAAAAAAAAATAAGAAGTTTTAAAAATAAATAAAAATTAGAATTATAATTTAGATCAAGAT
Source organism: Procyon lotor (assembly GCA_028646535.1). Taxonomy (NCBI): domain Eukaryota; kingdom Metazoa; phylum Chordata; class Mammalia; order Carnivora; family Procyonidae; genus Procyon; species Procyon lotor. The sequence continues at coordinate 125,188,678 of CM053603.1, read as the reverse complement.
GAAATATATATATTGCCTAGCTATTCACACAAATTTTACAAAAGATAAAACACCACAAACTCTTCTCCAAAGTGTTATGGACGTGAACTAAGGCCAAAAGGTAATCCCAAATAAAACCCTAAACCCAGAAAAAAAATTCCCAGTATACAAAAAAATTCTTGATACAGTTCGTTCCTTCCTTCCTTCCTTTTTTTTTTTTTTAAGATTTTATTTATTTGACAGAGAGAAGAAACACAGCGAGAGAGAGAACACAAGCAGAGGGAATGGTAACGGGAGAAGCAGGCTTCCCGCCGAGCAGGGAGCCTGGTGTGGGGCTCAATCCCAGGACCCTGGGACCATGACCTGAGCCGAAGGCAGACGTTTAATGACTGAGCCACCCAGGCGCCCCCTTGATACAGTTTCTAAATGTAAACCCTGAGGATAAATTATGTCCCTAATTCTTTACTCAAACGTGAATAATCTGAGGAATTAGGCATTAACCATACAACAAAACCTAACCCTGTTGAATCCTAACCTAACAAATCCTAATCTGTTGAAAATACCTGAGCTTGAATGGCTAAAATTAACAAGACAGGAAATGACAGATGTTGGCGAGGATGCGGAGAAAGGGGAACCCTCCTACACTGTTGGTGGGAATGCAAGCTGGTACAGCCACTCTGGAGAACAGTATGGAGGTTCCTCAAAAAGTTGAAAATAGAGCTACCCTACGATCCAGCAATCGCACTACTGGGTATTTACCCTAAAGATAC
>CM053603.1:125162240-125187429 GCA_028646535.1 Procyon lotor | reverse complement strand
AGACCATGACCTGAGCTGAAAGCAGAGGCTTAATCCACTGACCCATCCAGGCGCCCCTCCAGCTCCTTCTTACTTTAGGATTTAACTTTGGAGATTTAGTAAACCAAACCAACCCTTGTTATTATACCTTTCTTCTAGAAATGTGGAAATGACCTCATCATAAAACTTTGTGAGAGGATTAAATGACATTTGTAGGGATCCTGGCAATAAGGAAGATTACCCAATGAAAATCAGTTCTCTTCTTGCTCAGTCTACTTGAATGTATGTCCTCTGCCAATACGTCATTTGTAGGTAGTTAAGAGCATGGGCTCTAGAGTCAGACAAAAGTGGAAACTTTGGAGGCAAATGGGTGGCTCAGTCGATACACAGCTGCCTTCAGCTCAGGTCATGATCTCAGGGTCCTGGGGTCAAGTCTCACATTAGGCTCTTGCTCTGAGGGAAGCCTGGTTCTTCCTCTACCTGCCACTCTCCCTGCTTGTGCTCTCTCTTTCTCTGACAAATGAATACATAAAATCTTCAAAAAATAATAATAAAATCTTAATGAAAAAATAAATGAAATATTTATTTTTACTGTTTTTTAAAGTAATTTTTCATTTGAGGGGCACCTGGGTGGCTCAGTAGGTTAAAGCCTCTGCCTTCGGCTCAGATCATGATCTCAGGGTCCTGGGATTGAGTCCCGAGTGGGGCTCTCTGCTCAGCGGGGAACCTGCTTTCCCCCTCACTCTCTGCCTGCCTCTCTGCCTACCTGTGATCTCGCTCTCTCTGTCAAATAAATAAATAAAATCTTTAAAATATAAAATAAAATAAAGTATTTTTTCATTTGAGAGACAGAGAGAGAGAGAACATGATAGAGAGGGACAGAGGGGCAACAGAGAGCGAGAAAGAATCTGAAGCAGGCTCCGCACTGAGCAGAGAGCCTTCGCAGGGCTCAATCCCACAACCACGAGATCATGACCTGAGCTGAAACCAAGAGTTGGATGCTCAACCAACTATGCCACCCAGGCACCGATTTTTATTATTTTTTTTAAATAAAATCTTGGATGCCTGGGTGGCTCAATTGGTTAAACATCTGCCTTCAGCTCAGGTCACGGTCCCAGGGTTCTGAGATCGAGCCCCCAGTCAGGCTCCCTGCTCAGGAGTCTGCTTCTCCCTCTGCCCCTCCCCCCCACTGTGTGCACACTGCCTCTAATAAATAAAATCTTTAAATAAATAAACAAATAGAATCTCAAGCAAAAAACACACAAAAAGCTTGGGATAAATACCTATACCCAGAATTCTCTTACTTATGTATTATAAACTCTTTGATGAAAAGGTTGTTTCTTTAAAGGTTCTTTTCACATATACATTACTGACCAATTCTCCTGGTTGGTTATAATTAAATTCAAGAAGCAATTTATCTTAACTATAGAGAACAAACTGATAGTCACCAGAGGGAAGTTGGGTGGAGGATGAGTGAAACAGGAGGTGGGGATTAAGGAGTGCATTTGCTATGATGAGCACTGGGTAATGTAGGGAATTGCTAAATCACTATATTGTACACCTGAAACTAATATAACACTACAGGTTAACTATACTGGAACTTAAAATAAAAGAAGCAATTTATTTTTTCAGATCTTACTTAAACATAAAAATGTCAGCATATACATTCATTTGTTCATTCATTCAATGAATTATATATATAGTGAGTATATACTAGGAATTGGACATTATTCCAGGGATTTAGCAGTGAGAAAATAAAGCTGCTCTTGTGGAGCTCCCATATACTAGTAGGGGAGATAATTAACAAATTAGAAAAAACACAATGTCTGACAGTGTTGCTATAGAGACAATAAATGACAGAGTATGACAAAGAAATGACAGAAAATGATAGAAAATTGCATCATATTTTACATAAGATGCCGAGGAAAAGATTTCTCTGAGGGAGGCATTTGAGGTAAGAAATGAATGACAAAAGAGAATAGGTCAAGAGAGGTTTTTAAAAGGGGGCATGTAGGAAAAGTGATACGGGCATGAGGAAGAGCAAATAAAAGGTCCTAGGGCAGAAAAAAAGTTGGTATGGTTAAATTTCCCCGTAATCCTTAAAGGTTAGTAAATATTGATCACATTTAAAAATACACTTTCAGCAGAAAACACGACATAATCACTATGGTCATCTTGCCTTGTGACAATTTTCTTCCTTGCTTTATGAAAGCAATTACGTATGTATACCTCCCTCCAGGCTAAATGATCTGTAACAGGCTCACAGCAACAACAATCACGTCTCCCTCCTCTAGGTCTCACTTTAATTTACTACCTATACTTCACAGCTTCTCTGAGTGTTTAACTGTTAAATTCTGTTCAATTCACCACTCCTCTCGGAGATTTCTGATAAATCAGATTCTAGATGGTTTCTCTCCCTTGTCCTTTAGTTTTTTCTGGGTCTGAAAGACTGAGAACCTTTCAATCCCTGGCGTTAGTCATGTGAGTGCACAGTAATGTACCACTGCCTACCCAAACTCCCAGAACTGTTAACCATCCTGCTAAACAAGGCTTTCTACAGTGTTCCCCACCCTTCCCTTTGGTTGAAGGCCTTAAAAAGGATACAGCTTTCACAATCAGCCAGACCTCTAATTTAAGTTGATTCTCCAAGGTTTCTAGCATAAAAGACAAAGCTATATGAATTATTCTTCCAGTCTTCTGGGGTGTCTGTCCCCCCCACCTCCAACTTTACAAAAGAACTGTTGTCTAATGACGTTATCAATCTATAGCTTCCCAACACCCAGTTCTTGACTCTAGCCTAATAATTCTCACAGATACTTCTTATTTTATTAGAAAGTATCTCATATTTAGAGTATCATTTATAATATTATATATATAATATGTACATATATTATACCAGTACAATTTATTAGAGTTCCATAATGGTACTCTGAATGGTTAAACAGGAGATTAGGCCAATATAAAGATATTCAAAAGGATTTTCCCCTTATTTTTTTTATACCTTTTATCAGAGAAATCTTCAAACATACAAAAAGTAGAGAACAGCAGAACACACTTCCATTTCCCAACACTACCTTCAACAATTATTATATGACCATCTACTTTCATCTAAAACTGCCGCCACTTTCTACTCCTCTTCAGTAGATGCTCTCATTAAAACAAATCCCATATAATATATTTTAAGAGGATTCCAATCAGTGTAAGTTGTGATCCTAGAACTGGTATCCCAGTATCTTTCAAAGTCTTTTTTTTTTAAATATAGATTTATTTACTTATTAGAGAGAAAGAACATGAGCTGGGGGAGGAACAGAGGGAAAGGGAGAAGCAGACTCCCCACTGAACAGGAAGCGGATGCAGGGCTCAGTCTGGGGCTCGATCCAGGACTCCGGATCATGCCCAAAGCTGCAGGCAGATGCTTAACTGACTGAAGCACCCAGGTGCCCCTTTCTAAGTTTTTAGTATAGGCAAATTCTAAGGATACTATGTCTACCACAGCCCAACCATATGGCTAAGTTCAGTGACTGTGCCTCCATTTCTAATTTATTTTCTCATGGCAGACCATTACCCCAAATAACTTCATTTAGGAGAATTTAAGAGCACAGGCACAGATGGCCAAACATATATAAACTATTTCACTATTTAAAAAAAAACCTTAAAAGTATAAGGATATCATTATATGTCAATCTAAACTCCCACACTTACTTAATTATATTCCAACACCACAACAGTAGGCCCTTGACAAGATGGTCAAACAACCATACACAAACTACAGAGAAAACAACAGGCTAAAAACCTTCAAGTTGTTTATGCCATAATATTTCACATTTTTTAAAAAATGCAATTTGGATGATGAACAGGCCAAATCTGAATGCAAAAATCAGCTATTCATCATAAAAACCATCCATTATTTTAAAACATAATTAGGTGAGAAGCACTTCCTTATAAATGTGTGTCAAAAAGCTCTTTGGGACCACTTACAGCTCTGACTCGAAGCAGATGTGAGATGACAGACTGTAGTTCATCACTGTAATGTTTTAGTTCAGTAAATCTCCTGAAAAAGAAAGTAAATAAAACATCATTTTTTTTTCATGAAAAAAGTCAAAAACTGAAAGACAAAACAGGAGTTCCTGAGAACAACAAAACTGATTCTATTTGACCGTATGCTGGCTTTATGTACACACCAATACAAATTCCAAAAACTCTAAAATAAAAACAACCATATTTTTCTTTTGATAGTTTTAAAGATGTCACACCTTATAATTTTTACTGTGAAACTGAGAGAAAAAATTTGTCTGAAAAATTACTTGAAAAAATTTATGGTACTAAACTCATGGTCTCTAATCTCAATCTTTATGCTACTCAGTAATCTTTGTTTCCCTAACCTAGTAACTACCATTCTGCATAAAGATAGGAAACTTCGATACCACCACCTGTCGCTCTCCAACCAAGCTTCACACATTAAACACACATTAGCAGGATCTCCTGCCAGTAAACACATCTACCTCTATTATTTCTTCCTTCCCTCAGGATCCTTCCTCCCATCAATCCTCTAGATTCTACCCCAGCTATACCCCAGATTCCTATTTTCTAACTTCCACTCTCTACAAGCTCCTTCTCATTAGCCTATCAATGAACTCTCCTATGATAAAATACATACACACACTCCCTTGACAACACACCCAACTGTTAACACCCTTTCACACCCAGGCCTCTCACAGGCACACGTGGACAAGGCATTCTCTAAATTTAGCAACAACCACCTCCCATTCACTGTGCGGCCCACTGCAATCTAGCTTTGCTTCCAGCACCAGAGTAAAGAAATACTCCTGATAAACTCACTAATTATTCTCATGTTGCTAAAATCCAACGATATCCTTGAGTCCTCATCTTTCTTGGTCCTTTCAACAATGTAACAGCTGACCTCACCCTCCTCAAAAATTTGTTCCCTTGACGACAGTTTCATTTTCTGATGATTTTCCTCTTACTCTCTGGTTATGCCTGAAGTCTCTTCTGCAGTTCACATTTCTTTCACCCACCTGTTACACCTCCAACTTTAGGTTCTTTAGGTTCTTTTGCAAAGAACCACTAAAGTGTTTGTTAGAAATGCTACCGAGGACCTCTCAGTAGGAAAGGAGTGTGAACAGCAAACTGTACACAGAGGCCCTAGTGGGACTCAGGAAAGCTGAAGATTTAGTAAGTTCAACCCACAGGATTCAGATGCTACTAATCCTCAGATTACACTTTAGAAAACACCCCCAAAGTGTTGGTACTCCTTGAGGTCCAATCCTGGGTCCTCAGCCATCTTTTTTTTTTTTTTTTTGCAGGCTCCCTGCTAAGCAGGGAGCCTGATGTGAGACTTGATCCCAGGACTCTGGGATCATGACCTGAGCCAAAGGCAGCTGCTTAACCAACTGAGCCACCCAGGAGTCCCGGTCCTCAGCCATCTTAATAACCGATCTTTCAATCTACACCCTCTATATGACTTATCATTTACAAAGCTTCACAATTATAATGTACATGCTACTGAATTCCAAATTTCTACTTCCTGCCCAAATCTCTCTCCTACCCATCAGATCTATAATGCCAACTGACTAGCAGACATTTCTACTCACTTACATACCCAAAGCTCACCTTATCTTCTCATATCCCTCCCAAATCTCTCTTCCCTGTATTCCCTCACACTCTATAAAGAATGAAACCTGGAGGCTGCCTGTATTTTCTGCCCCTCTCTTTCGCCCCATTCATTCTACTAACTTCTTGGTCTACCTCCTTAATATTGCCCAAATACTGTCTAAATATTGCCACATAAAAGTAGAAGACTTGGGGCACCTGGGTGGCTCGGTTGGTTGAGCGGATGCCTTCGGCCCAGGTCATGATCCTGGGGTCTCGGGATCGAGTCCCGCATCGGGCTCCCAGCTCCGCGGGGAGCCTGCTTCTCTCTGACCTTCACTCCTCTCATCCTCTCACTTTCTCTCTCTCGAATAAATAAATAAAATCTTTAAAAAAAAAAAAAAAAAAGTAGAAGACTTGAGGCCCATTTCTAAACTGCTCCTTAACAGTCTAGTTTGAAGAAACATATCTTATTTAAGTTTATTTATTTATTTTTAGTCATCTCTACACTGAATGTGGGGCTCCAACTCACGACCATAAGATCAAGAGTCACATTCTCTTCTGACTAAGCCAGCCAGGTGCCCCAGTTTGAAGAAACATAAACATGCATGAAGCTAGTATCATTTTGGTAATCCCTCTAAAACAACCCTTCTGTTTTCTACATTTTAAGAAAGGACAGAATAAACGTATTTTAGTAATATAAACTATTTTAGTAATGTTATGAATAATAATTATATATTGGGCCAGCTAGACCCAGTATATAAAATATATGTAATATATGGTATAGCTAGAACTGAGATTCTTTACATGAAGAATCTGTTTTAACAATGAATGATTGAATGATATGGGGTGCCTGGCTGGCTCAATTGGAGAAACATCTGACTCTTGACCCTGGGGTCATGAGATCCCTTGTTTGGTGTAGAGATTACTTAAAAATAAATAAATAAATAAAAATTTTTAAAAAAGACAATGAATGATATAGACAATCTTCTTACCTACAACTTAAGGTAAACAAATTCTATTACTGTTTATATATATTAATTACACACTATAAGAACAGGAGCAAAAAACTGCCTTGGTTATGTTATTGGTCATATCAAATTTAAAATTCTATATATAATATGGATATTAAATAAAATTTTATAATCCAGAAACCTGGTTAGGTCAGAAAAGGGAAGGCAACATTCAATTAATAAAATATTCTTAAGCCAAAAAACATTCAACTGACAAACTATTAAAGCATTAATTAAAAAATAGTCTCAACTACTTGCTCCTCAAATGAATGTACATCCACTAAAGTCATAGGTTCCTCAAAGCTTTTTTTGGAGGATGACTTAAAATTTTAGTTCTTTACCTAGAGAACATCTCTTATATACCATGCATGTCATTATAACCCTTATAATGAAACCTCAGTGGAATCTAAAATGCATATTATTAAGCGAAAAAAGCCAATCTGAGAAGGCTATATACTGTATAAGACATTCCCGAAAAGGCAAAACTATGGAAATCACTGGTTGCCAGGGGCTGGGACAGAGGGATAAACAGGCAAACCACAGAAAATTTTTATTTAGAACAGGGAAAATACTTTGGGATTTTTGTTGTTTTGTTGTTGTTTTGTTTTGTTGATTTTTGGTTTTATTTATTTTAATTTTAAGTAGGCTCCATGCCCAACACAGGGCTTGAACTCATGACCCTGCGACTAACAGTCATATGCTCTACAGACTGAGCAAGCCAGGTGCCCCAGGACAGTGAAAATACTTTATATAATATGATAATGATGAATATATATTATTATAAATTTGTCAAAACCCATACAATATGCAACACCAAGAGTGAACCCTAATATAATGTCTTTGGGTGATAACAGGGTGGTCAATAGAGGTTCATCAATTTTAACAAATGTACCATTCTGGTGGGGGATGTTAACAGTGGGGGTGACTGTGTATGTGCGGGGGCAGAGGATAAATATGGGACCTCTGTGCTATCCATTCAATTTTTCTGTAGAACTAAAACTCCTCTAAAAAAGTCTATTAAGAGGCATCTGGGTGGCTCAGTTGATTAAGCATCTGATTTGGTGCACGTCATGATCTCAGGGTCCTGAGATCAGTTCCTCTCCCTCTGCCCCTACCCCTGCTCATGCTCTCACTCTCCCTTTCCCAAATAAATAAATAAAACATATTTTAAATAAATAAGTCGGGGCACCCGGTGGTTAAGTCATTAAGCGGCTGCTTTTGGCTCAGGTCATGATCCCAGGATCCTGGGATTTCAGGATCCTGGGATCAAGTCCCACATGGGGTTCCCTGCTCAGTGCAGAGCCTGTTTCTCCCTCTCTCACTCCCCCTGCTTGAGTTCCCTCCCTCGCTGTCTCTCTCTGTCAAATAAATAAATAAAATCTAAAAATCTTAAAAAAATAAAATAAAAAAATTTAAAAACCCTCAATGGTTACCATCACAATTTCCTAATTACCAAAACTTTAAATATTTATATTTTATATTCAAAATTTATATTAAAAACTAAAAGCATTATGCTAATGTGTTATGATTTATAAAGTCAGGCATAATACATTATCAGACTATGCAAACCTAACAGTTGGTAACAATTTACACCACATAGAAATTAATGCTGAAGGCCTAACTAGAGAAATTCTAACACATCTCATGAGCTTTGCAGCCAAAAAGGGAAAAGCCTTATCAGACTGAGCACCTTTCTAACTGAAAAATTTAGCTGAATCAAAGACTAGGTAAAAGTCCACACGATAAGGAGTCTGAATTATCCACAATTCAGAGAATGATTAAAACCAAAATATTAAGAAAGGCCTAGGGCCCATCCTAAGGAAACCCTTTTCTGAATGCACAGGCTTCCTTTATTATAGAAATGGTCTCAAAACACCAAACTGATGTTAATGAAGCCAAATAACTGTCATATAACTACATCTCCATGAAATTAGTATACTAGTATGCATTTATCTATCAAGTTTTCTTGGTATACACAGTAGTTTATTATTAAATATATATGTAACATATAATAATCTTATCTTGAACTTTGTACGTATTTGACAAGCAAAGTCACTAAGAAAAACTATTTCATATGAAATTAAAATTACACCTCTTATTTTTCTGATATCTTCAACAACATTTTCATAAATCCTTCTAGGAAAAAGCAGTGGTTTTTCTAAAACTTTAATTACTTGCAACCTTAAACCCAATTAAGTTCCCAAATCTCAAAATCAGTTTTAGACTATAAAAGGATTTCACTAAACGTGAATTACTATTTAAAATAGTTAGCAAATAAACTGCATACATTCAGAAATGAAAAATTAAATAAATCATTCAAAACAACATTGTAACTTATTAAAACAAAACCTTACTTGTCTGGGTTTTTCACTCTGAATGTTGCATTAAGCGCTTTTAACCTGGAGTCTGCCTGGAAAAAATAATTTGTTCACTTAATACAATTACATTTCAGGGTATAAATCCAAACAGTTTTACTTTCCCTTTAGAAGTAAGATGCTCAAGTACAGTTTTCTTCATATCATTTGTGTCAAACACATTAAACATATCCAAAAAAAAGGCTTAGTAGTTATTTTCAAAAACACTACAAAAACAATCTTTTAATAAATTAACTGAATACATTGCATTCAATGGTACCAAAGTAAAACAATTACAAACATCAACACACTAACAGATATATAAATAGCTCTGCATTATCACAAGTCAGAATAGGTCATATGAAAAAAGTCATTTACCTTTCTCTAAATCAAGAAAAGCAATGATAAACTAAATAATACTACAACCCTGGAGCGTATGCATTACTGCAGGTAGTTCCCAGATGGAATTCAAACCAAATATACACTGGTTTCTTTCACTCTCATGATCAGTATCTTAAAAAAGAAATATGGAAATATCTGAACTAAATATTGTACATTAAAGTAAAACAAGATGTCATCAGATTAGTTTCTATCTAGCTGACAGAAAATGTTATAAGACAGCACAACTTTTCAACTATCTTTTTTTTCTAGCTTTTTACCTATTTTTACTTATTTTAAGTAATTGCTCTCAAAGGAGGAACAGAGGGATCAGCACTAAACAATAACTGCAGTCTACTTAATATATCCAAATCCTGGGGCGCCTGGGTGACTCAGAGACTCAGAGCCTCTGCCTTCGGCTCAGGTCCTGATCTCAGGGTCCTGGGAAACCCCTATATTGGGCTTTCTGCTCAGCAGGGAGCCTGCTTCCCCCGCCCCCCTGCCTGCCTCTCTGCCTACTTGTGATCTCTCTCTCTCTGTGAAATAAATAAAATCTTAAAGAAAAAAAAATATCCAAATCCTAACCTAAGTTCTCACAGAAGAAAAGAAGAGAAAAGGAAAAGGAAAGGAAAGGAAATGAGAGAAAAGGAAAAAACACTAAATTACTTTTCTGACCACGCATAGAAACTACAGAGTTCATAAAAGCTGGCTCAATCAAGAATTAATTTTATAATGTAGTCTGAAACTCATAATCAGCTTGAAAATTTTACATTACTCCAATTTCCAACCCATAATTACATATACTCCCAAATTAATAAAGGACAAAACAATCCTAGGGCTCCCCAAATTATTTGGCTAAGAAAATAAAAACAAATGCAACAAATATGTTACTCCACAAACTAAGCTTCTTAGAACTTCAGACCACAAGAAATTCAAAAAGCTATCAAGAATATCTATAGAAACTGGGGCGCCTAGGTGGCTCAGTTGTTGAGCGGCTGCCTTTGGGTCAGGTCATGATCCCAGGGTCCTGGGATCGAGCCCCTGCTCGGGCTCCCTGCTCGGCGGGAAGCCTGCTCCTCCCACTACCATTCCCTCTGCTTGTGTTCCCTCTCTCGCTGTGTTTCTCTCTGTCAAATAAATAAAATCTTTAAAAAAAAAAAAAAAGAATATCTATAGAAACTTAATTTATCACTAATCTCTGGGGATCCTTTTATTCCTAAAATCAGTATTTTACCAATTCTGGACCTTTCTCACTTCTCAGGGACAAACAAGTAGTGCATGTGAAAGTCCTTATGTATACACGTACCTATGAAATTAAGGCATGTATTACTCCCTTATGTTCTTTTAATTAATTAAAATAACTAAACACCAAAGTGTTAAACATGATTCTTTAAATGAGGATGGAATTACATAAAAACTATGAGGAAAGAAGGGTATTTTCATTGGTATGTACTTTTTCTGGAATCTCAAATTCTTAACAACACCAATTTATTTTTTACTTTTAATATCAACAATTTACCAATTTAGAAGTCATACAGAATGTTAAACATCACCATCCTATCCTTTGCTTATCCAATATCCAGTCAGGTCAGGTCCATCAGAACACCCAACTCAATATGCTCACCATTTTACAAGATTTCACAAGATTCCAGAAAAGTTGCCTAAAATGTCCCCAAAGTCAGATCTCATAAAAAGCACCTGGACTATTCCAAACCTGACAGCTTACCAGCCCTCTTTCAGATTCCCCATGAAATATCTAAAGAAGCCCCCTGACCCATCACTGTTTCATACCACCTTCTTTTATTTCCTTTAAAACAGCTCTACTTGGAATCATTACTTATTCACTGCTCTCTTAACTGTCCGCTAGAATATAAGAGCCATTGAAAAAAGCACAATACGTGTGATGGCCCTGGGAACTGCACAACGGCAGCCCTGGCAATACTTAATGTCTCCCGTGTGCTCTGCTCTACCCCCAGGGCCTCATAAAGCCGGCACAAGACAAACATGCTGAATGAAAAATAACCCAACTATTCTCCAGCCCCACGTTACTACCATACTTCCCATGTTCTCCTTTAGTCTCCATTTCCTCCCCTTTCACAGTTCCTATTCCATATTTAACCTTCCTTGTCCTGGATATTGTCTTCCCTTGCTTACTTCATTTTCTGATCTTCTCTTCCCCGAAATGTTGCCTAGTTAACCACCACGCAGCTTGGGCCTCTCTCTAACATTCCTCTTCTGTGGCTCCCAGCTTGACCCCACGGCAGGTTTCTTATTCCTGTCTCAGCTCTAACAGTCTCTCTTCAACCATGTGCCCAATTTATCCGGGACAGTCCTGGCTTATGCTTACTGTCCTAGACTCGATAATAATAGTGCGCTTCTTACTCTTGAAAGTGTCCCCATTTGGACAATAAGTTTTATGGTCACCTATCTCAAAATAATCTCTGGAAAAAAATCTCTGCTGTCATACTCTTTAACGAAGATGACCTCTAACTATTTTAAAGTATCTTATTTAAATGTTAATTTAATATCTTCAACTACTACATTATAAGCTCCATAAGAACCCGGGAGTTTATGAAGGTTTTCAGCTCACTACTGTTTCCTGATACTCTGTAGGCACCCGACATTTGGAATCGCTGCAATGGCTCTCTTGGCATTTCTGTGTAAGACACAGATTAGCAGGGATTTTAAAAATCCAGACTGGGACACCAGCAGTCTCTACTCCAAGCAACAAAGAGGGTTCTGGATTCCTCTGGGTCAACATAAATTCATTTAAGGTTTGGGTATATGGATGACACTTTCATGTAAGTAACTTACTGAGTTAATAGAAGTTAAAACTGTATTACTTTATACTAAAGTAACTAGTTTATATGTTCATTACTCTAGATAAACTCTTTGCTCTCCTTTCACTAAACTGGATAACATGAATATTTATATACATATTCAAGACAAAAAACACCAATATAAAGCAGTGATGAAAAGAATTGCTGCTCATGTTTATATTAAGCAGAGTAGTGTTAAAAAGAAACTAGATTTTTGGGGTGCCTGAATAGCTCAGTCAGTTAAGTGCTGGGACTCTTGGTTTCGACCCAGGTCATGATCTCAGGTCGTGATACTGAGCCCCATATCAGACTGCACACTCAGCATGGAGTCTGCTTGAAATTCTCTCCGTTTCCTTCTGCCCCACTCTTCCTCTCTCTCTCTCTCAATATAAAAAATCTTAAAAAAGAAACAAGACCTGTATAATTATCTTGTTGTGTATAATACTCTAAAATGATTTAAGATAATATTAATATAGTAGACCAAAATTATATATTAAATTAAATAAACATGTGAAAAAAGGAAAATCAGGGGCACCTGGGTGGCTCAATCCGTTAAGCATCTGCATTTGGCTCAGGTCATGGTCTCAGGATCTAAGCCCCATGTTGGTCTTCCTGTTCAGACTCCAGGGGAGTCTGCCTCTCCTTTTCCCTCTGCCCCTCCCTTACTCTCTCTCTCTCAAATAAATGAAATCTTTAATTTAAAAAAAAAGGGAAAATTAAGCTGACATTTCAATTTGAGGGTGAGAATCCAAAAGCCAAGGGCCAAAGTCAAATATTCTCTCTTTTTTTGAAGTAGGCCCCACACCCAGCATAGAGCCCAGTGCAGGGCCCGAACCTACAACCCTGAGATGAAGACCTGAGCTGAGATTTAGAATCGGACACAACTGACTAAGCCACCCAGGTGCACCCCCAACATCAAATATTCTTATAAAATACAAATATTTGGCCTAATTCAGAACAATCTCATTTTCACAGAACTAGTTTCCAATACTTCCCTTACCAACCATTTTCACATATAATTTATAACCAAAAAGAGAGGTAATATAGGATGGTAATATGTATGTACATGAACCTTACATACACGCGTGCATGAGTGTATATATGTGTGAGATGGTCTAAAAAAGATTCCATTTCACTGATGAAAGCACTTAAAACAAGAACCAGCCATAACAAAGTAAGGAATACAGCAGGACACAAGGATTTCCAAACTCTCTTCATACATCTTACTTCTGTTTCATTTCATTTAAAGTCTGACTTTGCAAATTATTAATATTATGCATAAAGTATTACCTTTCAAAGACCTTAGGAAAGTGAAACTGGGGTTTTACCATAAGGCAATCCAAATATGAAACATTTTAACTCCTAAATAGCACCTACATGGAAGATTCAATGCATAGGGTAAACAGCATAGTCTATACAGATGAAGAAATTCAAGGGCTTTCTCAAGGTCACCAAAGTCATGGCCAAATACTGGGTTTAAGGACAAAGAACTGTTAACTAGTTACTAAAATAATGACTAAATCTATGACTGCTAACATAAAGACAAATCACCAAAACGATTATTTTATTTTCTTTTTCTTAATATTAGCTCCTAACATCTTGGACCAATTTTCAGAAAACCTATCAAAATATAAACATTTTTTAAAGTTTTGAGTTATCTCAAATCCAACTCTAAATTCCAATATTCTGAGTACCATACAGTAATGAATTATAGCCAAGAAAATTCTAATTTTTTCAGGCAACCTGTCACTAAAATTTTTATGTATTAGAATCAGCGTATGACAGAGTTAGATACTTGGATTATATTTTGCATGCACAAATTTTCTCTTCCTAGTTTTTTGTCCTAAATTTCAAATACCTAAGTGCCAATACATAAATCTCTAGGGAATGTTTTCAAAACTACTGTAAAGACATTTTGTTGTTGCCTAGACCTACTGACCTTTTGTTACTGAATTATCATATGAATTGTTCATCAATTTACATATCCTATCAATTTACATTACATTTTTCTACTTACATGTTCAATTTACACAAGAGAGGAAAACTTTCAAAAATCTTGCCAACAACTTATGTTTATGTTACTTTTGGGGCCAACAGGGAGAGCATACAGGAGTTAGGGTAGCCTCACACCATACCATGCTTTTCAATTTTTAGATAACAATTTCATCCCTGAGCACAAATTATAATGACTAAATTTGAAAAGCTATATCACTAACAGACACTAATTGAAAATGACTCATATGCCCACTCAAAGCTGACCACTATATCCCAGCAGACAGAAGAAGCATGACATACAGTTATCTTTTAGTCTGCTACGATTGGGAACGCCAAGCTCAATTCTTGAGAAGTTTCTTTCCTATCTAATATAAAATGAGCAAGTATGTGGGCAAGAATGTGAGTGGCAGTGGTAAAGGCAGAGGGGGTTAAGGAAAAAAAAAAGCATATGCGCATACTGCAGGAAAAATCTACAGCTTATGTCTAAATTACTGCTTCAAAATGTTTTCCCGACAGAATGAAATTCATAAATATGCCCACTCCAGTCTCATTACCAACTAAAATTATGCAAACCCAAAGTGAATTCACAGTTTCTTTGAAAACTTTACTAATGATATTAGAAGCAAAGTCTATTTCCAATATTCACTCATTCAATAAATATCAAGTATCCACTAAGCACATGGCACTGTCCTAGGAATTGTAAAGGAACTTGTCAGATTATTTCATACAAATATTCTTACCTTCAGCTGAAACCCAGTTTCATTCACAGTCTCCTTCCAGTTACCTTCCTAAAAATTAAAGTTAATTTTAGAAATCATTGCAAAATTAAACCTATAAGGAATACTCCAAATTAAATAAATTAAGTATCTATTATTCTGTTATTCTTTCAGGGAAGATGGGAGAAAGGTTAAAAAAGAATTCATTTCAAAATTAAGCATACAATCCAGATTCCAAAAGATTACCAAAAGAGAGACCCAAGACCCAAGATTTTATAGATCTGGATTTCAAAAAACTAAAGATTAACTTTTATAACATTTAGGTGATGCCAGAAAGTACTGTCTTTAGTATCTTTAAGTATAAAAATGTTAGCTGAGTGATGTAACCCAATAATTTTGAAAATTAAAACAAATTAAAGAACATGAGAAAATGCATATATATTAAAACTGCTGCAAAGAGATACTTAATCATAAGCATTCTATAGTTTAAAAGGAAAAAAAATCAAATGAATTTTTTTTTCAAGACGAATAAATTAAAGAAAAATACCTGTGTTAAAAACAAATAGAAGATTTTGTCTCTACAAAGGATGGGATGTGAGGCGACTCTCAAGAGAAAGTTTTCTAAGCCAATCCGTCGTCTTTCCACAAAATCTGGGTCCATGTTGTCAGCAGAAAGTTTATGCCAAACAAATTCTGCCTAGGTAAACAAAACAATCATGAAGAGCAGTCTCAACACTCGATACTTCTGAACTACACTGCTGTTTCATTTCTTACCCTTTTTTCTGGTAGAGGTGGCACAACAATATGTGGATAATAAACTAAAAGGTAGTTTCTCAACAATTCAAATTCACTATACCGCCTCCATAGTGAGTCTGTTAGGACACTTTGACCATCAGTATGTTCAACTGACCTGAAAAGGAACAGAGTAAGATCTCTATTACTTTTTTTTAAATACAAATACATGCACACACCCTCCATCAAAATTTGTAATGCCATTTACTGAATGCTTATGAATCAGGCACTCAATAAAAGAACTTTTCGTGTATTATCTTTTTTAATCTTTCTAACCACCCTATGAAGCAGAGATTACTGTTCCCATCTTATAGATGAGGAAGCAGCTACCCTCCTACAATCACAAAGATCTCTGGATAAAACACCCAAATCTCTCTAATTCCAAAGCCCTCACTCCTAACTGCTTTTCCTTCTGTTATAGAAAACCTATTTGAACTCCAGAGAAATAATTATTTTAAGCACATTCTAAAAGCCTCACTGTATAATAATTCAGTTAATGTATAATAATTGATTTTTAAAGATTTTTTATTTATTTATTTGACAGAGAGAGAGAGATCACAAGTAGGCAGAGAGGCAGGCGGGGGGGGGGGGGAAGCAGGCTCCACGCTGAGCAGAGAGCCCGATGTGGGGCTCGATTCCAGGACCCTGAGATCATGACCGAGCCGAAGGCAGAGGCTTTAACCCACTGAGCCACCCAGGTGCCCCAATAATTGATTTTATAATACAGTAAAATCTGGCTTAGCTACTGTTTCATTAAATAAAAAGTATTTTTAACTACATTTCTGCCACAAGGAGACAATATTCACGCCAAAGACCAAGACACTGCAAAGACCTTGATTCAAAGTTATAAAGGAATCAGATGCATCCATGTACCAGGAAATATCCTCAAAGGCAAAATGTTAACTCTGAAAGGGTGGGGAAAAAAGATGTAAAAATTCATTTCTAGTCTGATCTTTAACATAAAGAGCTGCAGGCAATGCCATATCAAAGTTCAACTTAACAGTTAGGGGGAAGTTTGGGTAAAATCACACCAAGGATATCTGAAATTACTTTGACTACTTAAGATTTCTAATGTTTAGAAGCATCAGCCTTCTAAACATTATCAGGACCTTCCTACTTTCTAACTGGTTGCTTGACACTAACTTTCAGGCCCTCCAAGAAATGCACAAATCACCACAATGTCTATTTGTATACTAGGGCATAAAGGCAAAGAAGCTAAATCAGTCTTGGAATAAAGTAGTCATTATTTTTTTAAAGAATTTTATTTATTTATTTGAAAGAGAAAGACAGCAAGAGAGGGAACACAAGCAGAGGGACTGGTGTAGAGGGAGAAGCAGGCTTCACGCTGAGCAGGGAGCCCGACGTGGGACTTTATCCCAGGACCCTGGGATCATGACCTGAGCTGAAGGCAGATGCTTAACAACTGAGCCACCCAGGCGCCCCTTGAATAAAGTAGTCTTAAGAAAGTATATACATCATGCCATGCTCGGCACAATAGATGTTCAGTGTTTTTATCATTTATGTAATAAGTTTGCCACTAAATTTACTCACTGCATATCAGTGAAAAAGAAACAAAACAGGAAATTCAAATGTACAAATGGCTCCCATGACAAAAACATAAATATCAAACCATAGTTCACTTTAAAGAGTTAAACCAAACATTAGCTATGACTGTTACTATTCCAATTCAGATTCTCAAACTTTAATTCCAAAAATATCTGGGTTAATATCAAGTTTAAAATTATTCAAAATCATTACCCAACAGCACCTACAACTTGCTAATAAGCAAATTAATGTAGATTAATATAGTCTATAAGTACACCTAAAAGGCTGTTAGAAGACCTGCTTAAGAGGCGCCTAGGCTCAGGTCATGATCCCAGAGTCCTGGGATCAAGCCCCACATCAGGCTCCCCGTTCAGTGAGAGGCCTGCTTCTCCCTCTCCCTATGCCTGCTGCTCCCCCTGCTTGTGCTCTCTCTCTCTCTTTTTCTCAAATAAGTAAATAAAAATCTGAAAGAAAGAAAGAGAGAGAGAGAGAGAGAGGAAGGAAGGAAGGAAGGAAGGAAGGAAGGAAGGAAGGAAGGAAGGAAGGAAGGAAGGAAGGAAGGAAAGAAGGAAGGAAAAGAAAAGACAAGACCTGCTTAATTTTTTTTTTTTAAGGGCCACTTAAGGCAAAGTCTAGCCATTGGAGACTGACTAAACACACAAAGGAGATTTACACTAGACCCTAAAACTAACACATTTATCCACTCATTTGACAAATATTTAGTAGCATATAACCAGTTTTACATGCAACATTTAATGGTCCCAAATAAAATTTTAAAAAACAAATAAAATAAAATAAAATAAAATAAAATAAAATAAAATAAAATAAAATAAAATAAAATAAATAAATTAGGGGGCATCTGGCTAGCTCAGTCAGTTAAGCATCTGCCTTTGGCTCAGGTCATGATCCCAGAGTCCTGGGATTGAACCCCATATCGGGCTCCCGGCTCCACAGGAAGTCTGCTTCTCCCTGTCCCACTCTCCCTGCTGTGTTCCCTCTCTTGTGTCTCTGTTAAATAAATAAATAAAAATTTTTTAAAAAACCAAAAACATTTATTGCTCCCAACAGACTATATCATTAGCCTCATTTTATAAATCAGAAGACTTAAGTAATGACAACATACTGCTCCCAAACCATCAAGGCATTCTTACCTATTCTTTTTTTTTTTTTTTAAAGATTTTATTTATTTATTTGACAGAGAGAGAGATCACAGGCAGGCAGAGAAGCAGGCAGAGGGAGAGGGGGAAGCAGGTTCCCTGCTGAGCAGAGTCCGATGCGGGGCTCGATCCCAGGACCCTGAGATCATGACCCGAGCTGAAGGCAGAGGCTTTAACCCACTGAGCCACCCAGGCGCCCCCATTCTTACCTATTCTAAAACAGGCAAATTCTTATCTACTTTAAAAGGTTTCAGGGGCGCCTGGGTGGCTCAGGGGGTTAAAGCCTCCGCCTTCAGCTCAGGTCATGATCTCAGGGTCCTGGGATCAAGCCCAGCATCAAGCTCTCTGCCCAGCAGGAAGCCTGCTTCCCCTTCTTTCTCTGCCTGCCTCTCTGCCTACTTGTGATCTCTCTCTCTGTCAAATAAATAAATAAAATCTTTAAAAAAAATAAAAAGAAACAAAACCCTCTAATGGGACCATATTTTTTTAAATTACTTTAAAAATCTCTTCGAGGGGTGTCTAGCTGGCTCAGTCAGTGGAGCATGTGACTCTTGATCTCACGGTTGTGAGTAAGGGCTCATGCTGGGTGAAGAGCCAACTTAATAAAAAATAAATAATTTTTTAAAAAAAATCTCTGTGATACACATGTAGATACATATGTCACAAAATGACCTAATCTTGGTGGGGGGATGGATTTAACAGGTGATGTGGAGTGTACTTGTGATATGCACTGGGCGTTGTATGGAACTGCTGAATTACTACAGTGTACACCTGGAACTAATATAACACTGTATGTTAACTAACTGGAAGTAAAATAAAAACTTGAGGGGCGCCTGGGTGGCTCAGTCGTTAAGCGTCTGCCTTCAGCTCAGGGCATGATCCCAGGGTCCTGGGATCGAGCCCCGCATCGGGCTCTCTGTGCAGCAGGGAGCCTGCTTCTCCCGCTACCATTCCCTCTGCTTGTGTTCCCTCTCTCGCTGTGTTTCTGTCAAATAAATAAAATCTTTAAATAAATAAAATAAAAACTTAAAAAAAATGCAAAAAACCCAAAATAACCTAATTTTAAAAAGACCGACCTTATCTCTTTCAGTTTCTAAAGTTCCTATTGTACATAAATTTTCTCTCGTTTTGGGAAGATTCTTTTTTTCCCTTTTTGTTTCTTTTTGGTGGAGGAAGGAAAACTATACCTAAAAAGAGAGCTTTCAGCATTGCCTGTAGATTAAACAACATTTTCCAAGATTTTAACTTTTATTTTGGGTAGAAACACAGACCTGGAGAAAGCTTTGAAAAGTCACAGGGTGCAGCCTTAAGACTAGCTCAGTAACTTTTGGTAAACCTGTGAAAATGCAGGGTTTAAATTTTTTTTTTTCCCTTGGGGCACCTGGGTGGCTCAGTCGTTAAGCATCTGCCTTTCGGTTCAGGTCATGATCCCAGCGTCCTGGGATCGAGCCCCGCATCGGGCTCCCTGCTCTCGCTGCTTAGTGGGAAGCTGCTTCTCCCTCTCCCACTCTCCCTGCTTGTGTTCCCTCTCTCACCATGTCTTTCTCTGTCAAATAAATAAATAAAATCTTAAAAATTTTTTTTTTCCTTAAAAATATATTCACATTAAAACGTGATTATAACTATCAACTAGATCCGGTAGTTCTATTATTTTATTTTACTGGCTATCAAAAAATCTCATGTCTTTAAGTCAAAGCATTTCTGCTCAGTCTCACAGAGAGAAAAGAACTAGTTGGCACAGCCCTTATATAAACTATTTACAACTGGCAAAACAGTCTTGCCTTGCCTTTCTCCAGACAAAACACTCTAATTCCTTTAACTTTTTCCTTATGAGGTAAGAGACAACTTTTCTGGTGAGTTTTAATTTCTTATTTTATGATTTACTCTTTTCAATTTTATCCAAGATTAAAATTCTAGTCTCCATCAATTCTTTCCTGGGAGACAGGATTTAGACTGTCATTCTCTCTTCCTATACTTCTCTAACCATCTTACCTACCTAAGTCCACTTCATACACACCTGGGAACCTGATCTCCTTTCCCAAAATTGCACAGGGATTATCATACCTAATGCCAAAATCTCCACCAAAGGATGTGTCAAGTAACATTTCAGATCCCAAAATATTCCACTAACCTACTTCCAACACAAGTGCATTAACATAATAGCTACCAAGAGTACTACTATAAAAGACACACCAGTTTATCTGTTAAAAAGTAAAGAAACAGGGCGCCTGAGTGGCTCAGTCAGTCGGGCATCAGACTCTTGATTTCAGCTCAGGTCATGATCTCAGGGTTGAGACTCAGCCCCATGTCAGCTCCAGAGTGAGTGTGGAGCCTGCTTGGAATTCTCTCTCTCACACTCTCTCTCTCTTTGAAAACAAACAAAAAAACCCAATACCTAAAGAGACAATGACTTGTAAACAATTCCATTAAGCAACATAATTTGCGTCAACAGGTACCAGACAAAGCTTTTTCTAATTCTCATCACCCACCTTGTTTCAATGAGATAAGCAGTATATGTTTCTTGCATATTCATGGCATTTCTTCCAGTTCGCTTTTCTGCTTCTGAAACACTAATTTCTATCTTCTTCAACCAAAAATTATTTTCAGTCATCTGGATAAAAACAAACGGAAGAAGAAGAACAACAAACAACAAAACTTTTAAGACAGTATTAAAAAAAACTATTATAATAAAATCCATTGTTGGTACATATTTCAAGCAAATTTCTTCTATTTCTTGAGTTGCTAGGGGTTGCTAAATGACAGCAGCAGGTGATATATGTCTCATTAGCAGCATTTGTAGCACATCAAACTTTTCCAAAAGCTATTTTAACATGTATCACACATTTAATTACTAAAACACAGGCATTCTGTGTAAGTGACCAGGAATAAATCAATATAAAAATGCCCAAGAAAAAAATCTAAAAACATTTTATATAAAGATGAATAATTCTCAATATTAAAATCTAATTTTTGGTTTTAACAAAGCCAAATCTCAGTCTCTCAAAAAGAAAACACTATATATATGCCAAAAGGCAAAATTTCCCACAGATAGGTTAAATAAAAAAAAGTCATCTTATATTCAACTTTATTTATTTGTTTTTATTATATCCAATGTTAAATTTGCGTAAACACTTTGGCAGTGGTTAATAGGCTCCACTTGTCAGACAGCAGCAAGGTTTAAGAGCAGACTCCTTTCTGTTCCTGCTAAAACATCCCAGGTCTATGCTAAAGAACAAAAAAGAACAACAACAAAAAACCCACCACCAGTAATTCAAAGGTTGTATGTGTGGAAAGTGTGCCACTGAGGAAGGTTCTTTAAAATACCAAAGTCTAAACTAGGAAGATGAAGTGAGACCATGTGATAACTGCTGTGCTTTGGGTTTTTTCCCCCTTGCTCTCTGAGTTCACAGGTGGCTTTAATTATAAATACTGCACTACACTGTTACAGGGCAGTTTGTGAAGAAGGGTGTGAAAAATTGACACAAATGGAGCCATTTTATTCTACTTTATTTTTAAAGGTTTTATTTATTTGACACAGAGAGAGACAACAAGCAGGGGGGAACAGCAGGAAGAGTGAGAAGCAGGCTCCCCACTGAGTAAAGAGCCCAATATGGGACTTGATCCTAGGACCCACCTGAGCCAAAGGCAGATGCTTAACCAACTGGGCCACCTGTTGGGCCACACACCATCCAGGTGTCCCTGTATGGAGCCATTTTAAAAGGGAGCCAAACAACCACTGCAGAGAAACTGCCTTACCCGTGTTTCTCTTCATACCAGACCAAAACCTTTAGACTAGACAAAATGGTAAATGTTGTAAGCAACTACTTGAGAATTCAGGAGAACAAATATCCTGTCCACAAGTCCACAGACTTTCTGAAGACAGAATCTGTAGTAAAAAAAAAATGTGTAACTAAGAGTTTAGCCTTTTTTTCTCTTAACTCATGTACCTGCCCCCCCTTTTTCTTTATTAAAACCTTTTACTTTCACCCTAGAAGCAGGATACTATTTGGGTTTCTATCTGAATCTGTAATCCCCAAACCGCAATTCTTTAATCCCAAATAAACACTTGTTTCCTTCTGACTGTGCCTCTTTATTTTCAGGTTAACAAGAGACAGAAGTAGAAAGATGGACGCCCCAAAAGATAAAAGAAAAAACTACAGTAAAACCCACTGGTGATTTATACAGAAAATTAAACCTCTGTGCTATGAGGACACAAAAAGCTATGTGGTATGACAAAAAATTAAATGATGACTCGATTTAGGAAGTGCCTCCAAAATGCTGAAGAAAAACTGAGAAGATAAAAATGCTAAAAGATGGTAAAAAGGACGGCCACCTGAGTGGCTCAATGGGTTGAAGCCTCTGCCTTGGGCTCAGGTCATGATCTCAGGGTCCTGGGATCGGGCTCTGCGTCAGGCTTTCTGCTCGGCAGGTAGTCTGCTCCCCCCGCCCCTCGGCCTGCTTCTCTGCTACTTGTACTCTCTCTCTCTGGCAAATAAATAAATAAAATCTTTAAAAAAAAAAAAAAAAAAGGACGGAGAACTAAGAGCTAATCCAATGGAATAGAATTATTAGTTAACAAAAACAGAAATCACTCAGTTGTCAGGTAAGATATTTTTACAAAGTACAAGTTGTATGTTTAGCTACTGAGAGAAAAAAATAAGGAAATAATTCAACCAAAACAAAGTTCAAGAAATCACATAAGCACAAACCACCCAACATCAGGATTATGAAGCCCTCATTGGTTGAGACACATATATCTAGAATTCTAATTTTGGCCCATAGCCAAACACTTTGATTTACCACCATCTACTCCAGTGAAAAATTCCCCCAATACTGGAAACACATGACTAACAAAGCAAATTAGATCCCCAGCCAAAAAGATAATGCATCTGAGTCATGAATTTACCCTCATACCATCCAAAGAAGGAAAAAATAAATAAAAGAATAAAATCAGCAATCATAAAAACTAAAGAATGAAAATAGGAACACAACAATAACACCAGAAGGACTTGGAAGATGATATAAAATTGTTTATCCTCTCAGTAAAACACAGAGTGCCAAGAATAACCCAACTGGAAGCACAATTGTTAAAAGGATACACTGAGCAAATTTAAAGATGGAGTGACTTGACTGGAAGATGAGCCCAGGGACATGTTTCAAAGAGAGACAAACTAGTTTACATGTATTCAAAGCCAACTTCTCATCAGAGTAAAGAATATCATTAAAGAAAGAGTGATGCTATACTCAGATCCAAAGGAATAACGTCCCAAACATAGATGCTTAATGTTGGACTCACTACTTTATACCTGACTTAATACTAACTAACTACCTAAGATTAAACAAATGTAGAAGATGAACATATTTAAAAGGCTAATGAAATTATTCCCAACTCAAAGAATGAAACTGAATATAATCTATTTCAAGTTTTAAAAATGTTACAAACCATTAAGAAACTGTAAAAGCATAAAAGCAGATAAAAGCAACTATTAATTCAATAAATATGTCTTGAGTATCTACCATGCCAGTCATTAGGGATGGAAAGACAGATGAAACATGGTGCTGACACTTCAGGAGTTCACTGCTTGCATGAAGACTTCTCAGCCCGCATAGGGATGCTTTTTAAGACTAAAAACAAAATGAAAGCTAACCTTAATATAAGTTTTAGGATTATAGGGGCGCCTGGGTGGCTCAGGGTTAAAGCCTGTGCCTTCGGCTCAGGTCATGATTTCAGGGTCTTGGGATCGAGCCCCACGTCGGGCTCTCTGCTCAGCACGGAGCCTGCTTCCCTCTCTCTCTGCCTGCATCTCTGCCTACTTGTGATCTCTTTCTCGGTCAAATAAATAAATAAAATCTTTAAAAAAAAAAAAGTTTTAGGATTATAGATGAAAAGAGTTAGTGTTTATGGGATTTGATTTATTTAGTTAACCTTATTTAATCACACACTAAAGAAAATATATTACATTTAATGTTATATTGAAAATTACAGGAAAAAGATAAAACAGGCAAAAAAAAAACCAGGCCAACTGAGATGAATGTGGAGCTAACTGGAAAAGAATCAATGCAAAAAAAGAAAAATAAAATATACTTAGGTGGTAAAACTGACACTGCAAGAAATCAAATCAGTAAGAACATGACATAGTTGTGAAGCTTCTGCAGAATGCTAAGGAAAAAAAAAGACCAAAAAAGGGTAAAAATGATGAAATATGGTTTTAAAAAACCCAAAGAACCAACATTTAAACAATGTTAGTCCTTAAAGAAGAAATCAGAACAGAACAGAAATAATAATAATCTGTATAATTTATTTATTTTTAAAGATTTTATTTATTTATTTGTCAGAGAGAGAACATGCACAGGCAGGGGGAACAGCAGGCAGAGCAGGCAGAGGGAGAAGCAGGCTTCCCGCTGAGCAAGGAGCCCAACACAGGACTTGATCCAAGGACTCTGAGATCATGACCTGAGCTGAAAGCAGATGCTTAACAGACTAAGCCACCCAGGGTCCCCATCTGTATAATTTAAAAGAAAAAGCACAAGCAAACAAATCTTTCCGGAACTTGAAAAGAGTTCTAAGCCTTCAAACTGAAAGGCATGTGGTCCATGTATAATGAACTGGAAAATTTAAACATCCCAACAAGATTAAGGCAGAAAAATAAGAAAAAAGACCCTTTCGGTGGCACCTGAGTGGCTCAGTGGGTTAAAGCCTCTGCCTTCGGCTCAGGTCATGATATAAGGGTCCTGGGATTGAGCCCCCACATAGGGCTCTCTGCTCAGCCGGGAGCCTGCCTTCCCCTCTCTCTCTGCTGGCCTCTCTGCCTACTTGTGATCTCTCTCCCT
>CM053603.1:125135176-125162140 GCA_028646535.1 Procyon lotor | reverse complement strand
CCTGCTGAACAGGGAGCCCGATGCGGGGCTCGATCCCAGGACCCTGAGATCATGACCTGAGCCGAAGGCAGACGCCCAACGACTGAGCCACCCAGGTGCCCCTCCAAATTTTTTTTTAAAGATTTTTATTTATTTATTTGACAGAGAGAGGTCACAAGTAGGCAGAGAGGCAGGCAGGGAAAGGAGGAAGCAGGCTCCCAGCTGAGCAGAGAGGTGGATGCAGGGCTCGATCCCAGGACCCTGAGATCATGACCTGAGCTGAAGGCAGAGGCTCTAAACCACTGAGCCACCCAGGCACCCCAAACTATTCCAAATTTTATATGGAAATACAAAGGGCCTAGAATAGCCAAAACAATTCTGAACAAGTTACAGGATCCAATTTCAAAACTTACTAAAAAGTAAAATTAATGAAGACAGTGTTGTATTGGCAGAAAGAAGAGAGATCAATGGAACAGAACTGAGAATCCAGAGATAAACCCTTAATTTAAGGTCAATTGATTTTTTTCCTTAGGTCAATTGATTTTAAAAAACACATCAAGGCAAGTAAAGAGAAAAGAGAGAATCTTTTCAACATATGGTGCTGAAACCACTAAATGTCCACATGCCCCGCAAAATAGATTTAGACCCTTGACTCACATTATAGACAGAAATTAACTCAAAATGGCCCGGATATAGAGCTAAGAAAGAAATTTCTAGAAAAAACACAGAAGAAAAATCTTTGTGATCTTAGTATATGCAAAGAGTTCTTGGATATAATACTAAAAGCACAATCCATAAAAGAAAAAAGTGATACACCAGGCCTCCATCAAAATTAAAAATTTACTAATCAAGAGACACCATAAAAGAAAGGCACCTGGGGCTCCTAGGTGGCTCAGTTAAGCATGACTTCAGCTCAGGTCATGATCTTGCAGTTCTGGGACTGAACTGGGCTCCCCACTCAGTGGGGATTTGGGGGATAATAGAAATGTTCTAAAACTGGATTGTGCTGATGGCTATATAACTGTAATTTTACAAAAAATTATTTAATTAGATACTTAAAAGAAGTGATTTTATGGTATATAAACCATACCTTAATAAAGTTGTTCCTGCCAACAAATTAGACAATATGGAAGAAAGAATGCATTCCTAGAGACATATAAACTACCAAAACTGAACCAGGAAGAAACTGAAAACCTGAACAAACTGGTAACAAGCATGGAAACTGAAGTAGTAATCAAATATCTCCCAACAAACAAGAGCCCAGGGTCAGTCAGATGGTTTCCCAGAGGAATTCTACCAAACATTTAAAGAAGAATTAATACCTATTCTTCTGAAACTGTTCAAAAAACAGAAATGGAAGGAAACTTCCAAACTCAAGAGGCCAGGATTACCTTGATCTCAAAACCAAAGATCCCACCAAAAAGGAGAATTACAGACCAACATCCCTGATGAACATGGATGTAAAAATTCTCACCAAAATACTAGCTGATAGAATCCAACAGTACATTAAAAAAATTTTTTTACCACAACCAAGTGGGATTTATTCCTGCTGCAAGGCTGGTTCAACATGCACAAATCAATAATACACTACATTACTAAAAGAAAGGACAAGAACCATATGATCCTCTCAATAGATGCAGAAAATTCATTTCACAAAGTACAGCATCCTTTCTTGATTAAAACTCTGCACAGTGTAGGGATAGAGGCTACATTCATCAATATAATAAAAGCCATCTATGAAAACCCCACAGCAAGTATCATTCTCAATGGGGAAAACCAAGATCTTTTCCCCTAAGGTCGGGAACATGGGAGGGATGTCCACTATCCCCAATGCTGTTCAACACAGTACTAGAAGTGCTAGCCTCAGTGATAAGACAACAAAAAGAAATAAAAGACATCCAAATCTGCAAAGAAGAAGTCAAACTCTCACTCTTTGCAGATAATATGATACTTTATGTGGAAAACCCAAAAGATTCTACCCCAAAACTGCTAGAACTCACAAAGGAATTCAGTAAAGTGTCAGGATATAAAATCAATGCACAGAAATCAGTTACATTTCTATACACCAATTCACAAAGGAATTCAGTAAAGTGTCAGGATATAAAATCAATGCACAGAAATCAAGTTACATTTCTATATCCAACAACCAACAATGAGACAGAAGAAAGAGAAATTAAGGAGTCAATCCCATTTACAATTGCACCCCAAACCATAAGATATCTAGGAAGAAATCTAACCAAAGAGGCAAAGAATCTGTACTCAGAAAACTACAGAACACTCATGAAGAAAATTGAGGAAGACACAAAGAAATGGAAAACATTCCATGCTCAGGGATTGGAAGAACAAATATTGTTAAAATGTCTATGCTACCTAGAGCGATCTACACGTTTAATACAATCCCTATCAAAATACCATCAACTTTTTTCACAGAAATGGAACAAATAAACCTAAAATTTGTATTGGAACCAGAAAAGACCCCGAATAGCCAGAGGAATGTTGAAAAGGAAAACCAAAGCTGGTGGCATCACAATTCTGGACTTCAAACTCTATTACAAAGCTGTAATCATCAAGACAGTATGGCAGCACAAAAACAGACACATAGATCAATGTAACAGAAGAAAGAACTCAGAAATGGACCCTCAACTCTATGGTCAACTAATCTTCTACAAAGCAGGAAAGAATAATAGAAAAAAGACAATTTCTTCAACAAATGGTGTTAGGAAAATTGGACAGTCACATGCACAAGAATGAAACTGGACCATTTCTTTACACCACACACAAAAATAGACTCAAAATGGATGAAAGACCTCAATGTGAGACAGGAATCCATCAAAATCCTGGAGGAGAACACAGGCAGCAACCTCTTCCTAGAAATATCACCAAAGGCAAGGGAAGTAAGGGCAAAAATGAACTACTGGGACTTCATCAAGATAAAAAGCTTTTGCACAACAAAGGAAACAGTCAACAAAACCAAAAGACAACTGATAGAATGGGAGAAGATATTTGCAAATGACATATCAGATAAAGGGCCAGTATCCAAAATCTATAAAGAACTTCTCAAACTCAAAACCTGAAGAACAAATAATCCGATCAAGAAATGGGCAGAAGACATGAATAGGCACTTCGGCAAAGAAGACATCCAAATGGCCAACGACACATGAAAAAGTGCTCAACATCATTTGGCATCAGGGGACTACAAATCAAAACTACAGTGAGATACCTCACCCCAGTCAGAATGGCTAAAATTAACAAGTCAGGAAATGACAGGTATTGGCAAGAATGCAGAGAAAGGGGAACCCTCCTACACTGCTGGCGGGAATGTAAACTGGTGCAGCCACTCTGGAAAACAGTATGGAGGTTCCTCAAAAAGTTGAAAATAGGGGCACCTGGGTGGCTCAGTCGTTAAGCGTCTGCCTTCAGCTCAGGTCATGATCCCAGGATCCTGGGATCAAGCTCCGCATCGGGCTCCCTGCTCGGCAGGAAGTCTGCTTCTCCCACTACCACTCCCTCTGCTTGTGTTCCCTCTCTCGCTCTGTTTCTCGCTGTCAAATAAATAAAATCTTTAAAAAAAAAAAAAGTTGAAAATAGAGCGACCCTACAACTTAGCAATTGCACTACTGAGTATTTACCCTAAAAATACAAATGTAGTGATCCGAAGGGGCACGTGCACCTGAATGTTTATAGCAGCAATGTCCACAATAGCCAAACTACGGAAAGAACCTAGATGTCCACCAACAGATGAATGGATAAAGAAGATGTGGTATATTTATACAGCAGAATACTATGCAGCCATCAAAAGAAACAAAATCTTGCCATTTGCAATGACATGGATGGAACTAGAGGGTATTACGCTACTAGAGGGTATTACGCTAAGTGGAATAAGTCAATCAGAGAAAGACAATTATCATATCTCTCTGATATGAGGAATTTGAGAGGCAGGGCGGGGGATCGTCGGGGGTAGGGAGGGAAAAAAATTAAATAAGATGGGATCGGGAAGGAGACAAATCATAAGAGACTCTTAATCTCACAAAAAAAACTGAGTGCTGCTGGATAGTGGGGAGGTAGGGATAGGGTGGCTGGGTTATGGACGCTGGGGAGGGTATGTGCTATGGTGAGTGCTGTGAAATGTGTAAGCCTGATGATTCACAGACCTGTACCCCTGGGGCAAATAAGACATTATATGCTAATAAAAAGGGGGGGCTAGTATCCAAAATTTATAAAGAACTCACCAAATTCAACACCTAAAGAACAAATAATCCAATCAAGAAATAGGCAGAAGACGTTAACAGACATTTCTGCAAAGAAGACAACCAAATGGCCAATAGACACATGAAAAAATGCTCAACATCACTCGGCATCAGAGAAATAGAAATCAAAACCACAATGAGATATCACCTCACGCCAGTCAGAATGAGTCTAATTAACAAGTCGGGAAATGACAGATGATGGCAAGGATGAGGAGAAAGGGGAACCCTCCTACACTGTTGGTGGAAATGCAGGCAGGTGTAGCCACTCTAGAAAACAGGTAGAGGTTCCTCAAAAAGTTGAAAACAGAGCTACCCTATGACCCAGCAATTGCACTACTGGGTATTTACCCCAAAGATACAAGTGTAGTGATCGGAAGGGGCACATGCATCCTAATGTTTATAACACCAATATCCACAATAGCCAAACTACTGAAAGAGCCCAGATGTCCATCAACAGATGAATGGATAAAGAAGATATGGTATATACATACACAATGGAATATTATGCAGCCATCAAAAAATGATATCTTGCCATTTGCAACAAGATGGATGGAACTAGAAGGTATTATGCTAAGCAAATAAGTCAATCAGAGAAAGACAATTATCATATGATCTCACTGATATGTGGAATTTGAGAAACAAGGCAGAGGATCATAGAGGAAGAGAAGAAAAAAATGAAACAAGATGAAACAGGAGAGGGAGACAAACCATAAGAGACTCAATCTCAGGAAACTGAGGGTTGCTGGAGTGGAAGGAGGTGGGCGGTATGGAGTGGCTGGATGATGGACACTGGAGAGGGCACATGTTGTAGTGAGCACTGTGTATTGTGTAAGACTGATGAATCACAGACCTATACCCTTGAAATAAATAATACATTATATGTTAATAATTTTAAAAAAGGAAAACAAATAAAGTTGTTTAAAATAAAATCCATGGGTCCATACTGAAAAGACAAATAGAAAGTTTGATGAGGAACAAGATATTTTCAATTCCAAAGTATGTACCACAAAATATTAATTACAAAAGTTAAAAGAGTAACTTGATATTGAAGACTGGAAGAAAATGTGATTCCAAAGTATTGGGTAAATACACATCATATGTGAACTAGGACATAGGATCACTGTAGTGGTAATTTCTGTCAAAGATGCATAACCTGAATTTAATCATAAGGAAACATCAGGCAAACCCAAATTGAGGGCATTCTACAAAATAACTGGTTTCTAATCTTCAAAAGAGTCAAAATCACCAAAGTAAAGACTAAGAAACTCTGCCAGATTGAAGGAGACTCAAGAGACAATACAATTAAATGCAATACATGCATCTGGACAGGATCATTTTGCTCTGAAGAACAGTATTGGTGCAACTGGCAAAATTTAAACAAAGTATGAGGAGGAGATAGTAGTCATTTATCAATGTTATCTTCCTAATTTTGATGGTAGTATTGCGGTTACATAGGACAATGTCCTTGTTTGCCCCTAAATACTGAAAGGTTAAGTCCCAATGTGGGACTCGAACTCATGACTCCAAAATCAAGAGTTGCAGGCTCTACTGATTGAGCTAGTCAGGCACCCCTCACACTGAAAGTTTTGGGAATGAAATGAGGGCTTATCATGATGGCTGTTCACTCTCAAATAGTTCATGGGAAAAAGGATCTTCATATTGCCCTTGCTTATAAATTTGGTATCATTTTTATAAATGAAATTATTTCAAAAAATTCTTAAAATAATTATACTTACATAAATAACTTTTGTTTCAGTTATGTTTGGAGGAAGAAAAAAACAAAGATACATGTCTTCCAAATCATTACAGAGGATAAAACCAAAGAAATTATCGCCCACAAAGGAAAACCGCAAAAATAGAAACCAAAATAAGAAAGTATAAAACCTCACAGAAGAAAATCAACTAAAAATAAAGCCAGTTAGAATAATGCAAATGTTTTAAATTTCCTATGGCAAATAGGAGACAGACTTAAAACATAACGCAAGGCAAAAAAAAAAAAAAAAATTATAACATGGTACAAACACAAATAAACTGAAGTCAAAAGAAATCAGTGTAGGGGCACCTGGGTGGCTCAGGGGGTTAAAGCCTCTGCCTTTGGCTCAGGTCATGATCTCAGGGTCCTGGGATCGAGCCCCACATCAGGCTCTCTGCTCAGCAGGGAGCCTGCTTCCCTCTCTCTCTGCCTGCCTCTCTGCCTACTTGTGATCTCACTCCCTGTCAAATAAATAAATAGGGGCACCTGGGTGGCTCAGTGGGTTAAAGCCTCTGCCTTCAGCCCAGGTCATGATCCCAGGGTCCTGGGATCGAGCCCCGCACCAGGCTCTCTGCTCAGCAAGGAGCCTGCTTCCTCCTCTCTCTCTGCCTGCTTGTGATCTGTCTCTGTCAAATAAATAAATAAAATCTTTAAAAAAAAATAAAAATATAAATAAAATCTTTAAAAAAAAAGAAAAAGAAATCAGTGTAGCATGAGGCCAAGCAAGTAAGCAAGAAAATATAAAATAACTGGAAATCAAGAAAAAATAAAAGTTTGTAATTAAAAGAGCTGAGGATCGATTTACCATTAGATTAAAAACCAGTCTGCCAGAATGTGTATCCCATCTCTGCCACAGATTAGCTTTGTAACTCTGGGCAAATTTTTTATTCTCTCTGCCTCAGTTTCCTTATCTGTAAAATGGGGATTAGAGTACTTACCTCATAATGTTATCAGAACATTTACTTAGGTAATGCAGGCAGAGTCCTAAAAATTGCCTAGTATAGAACAGGAGCTCAAGTATTCCTTATTCCCTATTATTTGTAGTTTTAAGGTTTTTTTATTATGAAAATAATACATGCTTAATGTATAAAAACTGAAAAATATAGGTAAAATTAAGTAGGTATAAGTCACCTATATCCCACAACCCAGCACTAACCACTGTTAATATACCACTGTTGGTGTACTTTCTTACAATCTTTTTTCTACACATGATGCTTCTGTGTTACTGAAATAGATCAAAGATCTGAAGTTTAAAAACTACCCAAAGAATTTATTTTCTTTAGGGGCTTTAGGGGATACGTCTACAATGGTCAAAAGTAGCAGGTATTATGTTAAAAATAATGTATTTACTTAGGCCTAGGCGTGAAACTTACTTCAGTTATAAATAAGAAAAATACAGTTGTGGGGCACCTGGGTGGCTCAGTGGGTTAAAGCCTCTGCCTTCGGCTAAGGTCATGATCTCAGGGTCCTGGGATCAAGCCCCACATCGGGCTCTCTGCTCGGCAGGGAGCCTGCTTCCCCCTCTCTCTGCCTGCCTCTCTGCCTAGTTGTCATCTCTCTCTCTGTCAAATAAATAAATAAAATCTTTAAAAAAAAGAAAAGAAAAATACAGTTGTAATATACAATCTGTTTTCTTGTACTTCTAATCTATAAAAATATATATTTTAAAAATAGAACAGTGATTCAGAAAACATTAATTTTTATTTAAAATAAAATATATAAGTTTGAACAGTTTTCCAAACTGAGTCACAACACATTCATGGTTCATGAAATCGGTCTGGTGGTTTGTAATCAATATTTCTTTTTAATAATAAATAGAAGAATGTCAGAGAGTACTGCATGAAGTAACGATTAAGTATTGCGTCCTGGAACAACACTTCAGTATGAAAGGATATGAATGCTGGTTAGATTGTAGAGAATGTATTTTGTACTCTGAGTCACCCCTGAAAAATTCTAAGAGCTGCTAAGGCAGAAAAATGAGGAAAAAGTTCTTGAATGTGATTTAATCACCTGCTACTAAACTGATACATTCTGTAACTATGCCTATACATTTTCTTTTCCTTTTTCATGTTACTCTCACCCACACAAGCCTCAAACTTTGCCCACAGCGCCAGCCTACTCCACTCAGTTCTCTGCTCCCAAGCCTAGAGCACGCTCCCTGAAAAATCACTCCTGACTCCCTCAGGCAAGGGTTTTTCTCTGGACAAACAATTATCAACTCAGTGGAATGTTCCAGTCTAAAAAAATTCTCTTGCTTCCATTCCTTGCTATTTCATCTCTCTTGTGCGGGGACTAATTGCTACTTTCTTGGAGATTGGATTCTTCTCTAATTTTTTCCATTTTCTAAATTATTTTAAATAAAACTGACAATACTAAAACAAAAACAAAAGCAAAAAATGGAATGCACTCTTCCCTATAGGGGAAAAAGTATGAAAGAAAAAAAAAGAGAGACTTCTCATCAAACAATGGAAAAGGACTGAAGACTCACAGAAAGAAAAATAAGAGACCACAGAAGAACTGATTCTGCTATAAAATTTAAAAATTTTAAAAATCAGGATTTTAAAAATCCTGATTAGTGATGTTTAAAACCAAAGGAGGTTTGAGGGGCGCTTGGGTGGCTCAGTGGGTTAAAGCCTCTGCCTTCAGCTCAGGTCAGATCTCAGGGTCCTGGAATCGAGCCCCACATCGGGCTCTCTGCTCAGCAGGGAGCCTGCTTCTCCCTCTCTCTGTGCCTGCCTCTCTGCCTACTTGTGATCTCTCTCTGTTAAATAAATAAAATCTTTAAAAAAAAAAAAAAAAAACCAAAGGAGGTTTGAAATTCAGTCAGTGCTTGCTTCTATTATCCCTAGGTGTGGGGCAAAAATGGTACAAATTAGCCATTTGTAAGACTGCAGATCTTAGCCCAAATCTGCAGTCAAAAATAAGGCAATGAGGCAAACTTTCTGCATCTCTACAATCCATCTGCACAGATATTTTTGTGGTGAAAAACTGCTTGATAAATCAACACATTTTTTATATGTTTTTTTCTTCTTAAAATTGCAACTTAAACCAAAAAACTTAAATACAGTATTGGAGCAATTAACAAGTCTATTTTTAACATTTTTTTTTTTTTGGATCGGAGCAGCATGGCTTACTGGAAAGAGCACTGATTTTGATTTCAAACCCAGGAGGACCTGGGCTCAAATCCCAGCCATACCACTGACTAGCTAGTGACCCTGGAGAAATTACTTCTCCTTGAACCCCATCTTTATCTGCCTTTTGGGGGTAATTTACAGATATGAAAAGCAGAGCTTACTGTGCATAGCGCCCACAAACTACAAATCTAACTTACCTTTCTGCTCAGACCACATTCCTAACAATACCAATAACAATGTGGTTATCGTTACTGCAATACTTCTCAATTAAAAATGGACTAGAGGGGTGCCTGGGTGGCTCAGTGGGTTAAAGCCTCTGCCTTCAGCCCAGGTCATGATATGATCCCAGGGTCCTGGGATCGAGCCCCGCATCAGGCTCTCTGCTCAGCAGGGAGCCTGCTTCCCCCCCTCTCTCTGCCTGCCTCTCTGCCTGCTTGTGATCTCTCTCTCTCTCTCTCTGTCAAATAAATAAATAAAATCTTTAAAAAAAAAAAAAAGAAAATGGACTAGAGAACTAGAGGGGATAGAAAGAGGGAAAGGTAGGGGTCCATGGCTGGCTCAGTTGGTACAGTGTACGACAACTCTTGATCTTGGGGTCATGAGTTCAAGCCCCACATTGGGTGTGGAGATTACTTAAAAATAAAATCTTAAAAAGAAAAGAAAAGAAAAAAGAAAAAGGGAAAGAGAGTAGATGACCCTCAAAGGGTGAGCTTGGGGCTTTTGGCAGGGAGGAGACAAAATACAGGATACATGTGAATGTATATGTTTAAACTCGTAATTCTGAAATAATTGATACTGAAAATATTTGTACAAATGGCTTGTGTCTCTAGAATCACGAAATTAGGGCGATGTTTTAGGAAACCCCGTAAGTTTGGTCACTGATGAATGCTACCTTTACAAATATTTTCCTAAGATGTCAGGTAATACAACTTCTACTATATGATAGCATCTTTGGGTTTTCAAATATTTTAAACTGAATACACATAGGGTTTTTTTAATAAGGGATTTATAATCACTTTTAAATTAA
Source organism: Procyon lotor (assembly GCA_028646535.1). NCBI lineage: Eukaryota > Metazoa > Chordata > Mammalia > Carnivora > Procyonidae > Procyon > Procyon lotor. Next base: position 125,152,000 of record CM053603.1, on the reverse strand, counting down.
GATAAATGTTTATACTATAGTTGTGACTTCATATTAGTTAATTATCTAAAGGCTTTCACAAAAAAATTACCAAAATACAAATTTTTTAAAAGTTTTTTTTAAAGTAATCTCTACACCCAACATGGGGCTCAAACTTACAACCATGAGATCAGGAGTCACATGATCTACCGACAAGCCAGCCAGGTGCCCATGAAAATTTTTATCATCATAATTAAATCAAAATTAAACTCATGATGTTGTCAACAAAAGACATGATCCTTGCCTTTTGAAACAATCTAAAATTGATTTAACATATACCCAAGAGACTGGCAAATTCTTTCATGTCTGTAAATATTAAGTGGTGCCAAAGATAGAAAGTATCAGGCACTGCTGATGGGAAAATAAATTGGTAAAATTACTTTGGAAAGCAAATTGGCACCACCTACTAGAATTGAATGTGCTAATATCCTACAATCCAGCAATCCTACGCCTAAATTTGCATTAAACATTTGCACCAAGAGACATGGAAGAAGTTAATGATAGTAATTTTTTAGAAATAAGCAAGAATCTTATAATAACCCCAATGTCTATAAACACAAGAAGAAATCAACTATTGAATATCTATAAAATGGCAGACCATAAAGTCATGAATAAAAATGAATTCAGCCACATTTTGGATGAATCCCAAAAACATACTAAGAGAGGAAGTTATAGTAAAATTATATCACTGATGTAAATTTCAAAATCAAGTAAAACAACATACTGTTTACGGAGACACATGGTAAAATTATAAGAAAAGCAAAAGAACTGTTAATATAAAATGCAGAATACAGGTTACCTCTGTGGTGGAGGGAGTGAGCTATAACCCAGAACATGTGAGAGTTTCAATTATTTTGTGAGATAATTATTTATTCTTTTGTGATGACATACTTGACAATAAAAGTTTTTTTAAAAAAAGGGGAGCACAAAAACTAAGTCACAGATGGAAACCTGCATAAAGAACAAATCATAAGAGCCAAATTTGTGAACTAAGAATACACACACTTCTTCACATTTAATATGAGATCCTGACCTTTCCACAAATAATACATCTCGGAAAAAATTAAATGAAAAACCTAAAACTCACCCCAAAAAGTCTTCATGCTGCTCTACGTTTCTCCACATTTCCCTAAGAAGGCGAAACCTTCAACTACTGTGTATGAAGTTCCCGATTACCTGGTCTCTAAAAAGTCTTTCTAGTTCCATTCGGCAAACAACTTTTCTTTATCCATATACCGTAAGAATGGGCAGTTTTATATTAGCACTAACGCCTGTTCCAGAAAAAAAAAAAAAAAAGCAGCAAATGGACGATCAATGCACTCTCTTGGGTAGAACCGTCTCATGTGGAGCACTGGTTTCTGAAACGCTTCAGTTTAACCGGGTCTGCCTATCTTGCATTATGCGTGAAAACACTTTGGAATGAACACAATTACAAATATAAAATGATGCATTTTCTCCTCCCAAGCAATGAAAATCATTAATTACTGGGGGCTTCACAAACAGGTCCCTGGGATATAGATGACAAACCTCAACTGGGAAATACGGCACTGCCTCCAAGTGAAGAAACTACAGACAAATACGGAGTTTAATTTTTTTTTAAATCTAGCCCTTTCTTGAATCCGACACTTTTCAATTTCCTGATGGTGGCACCAAGCCAACCCCTTTTTAAACCCCCAACTTGTTCGTCAAAGCCCCCTTCCCTTCCTTCTCCAGCACCGCTGCCCACTCCCCACGACGCCTCCGTTTGGCCATCGCCTCCGCACAACCCTTCACCAGGCTGCCAGCACAACAGTGTTCCTCTTCTGGTCCAAAGCTCCGGGGCGCCCGACCTCTGAACACTGCACCTGCTCCAGGCGGGCGGGTCCCGGGCTCCGATCACCACGCCCGCCGGACCGCACCCATACATCCTCTCCGCTCCCCTCGCCGCCGCCCTCTCGGCCCTTCCCTCGGTCCCGCAGCGCCAGGGGCTTGCCCCTCCTCTAAATCCCCCTTTCTCCGCCGAGCCTCCCCCTCACTGCACCTGTGGCCCGGCCCTCCCACCCAGCCGTCCCCTCACAGCGGGGCCTTTCCGGCCGAGCCCAGCGGCTCCCGCCAGCCCAGCCCAGCCCAACCCAGTCCGGCCCTCTAGGCCCCGACACCAGGCCCCGTGGCCTCTGCCGCCCCTTCTCCTCACCGTGCCCTCCCTAGGGCCCTCGTCTCGATCCCCCTCCGCTTCTTCACCGACCGCGGCCTGCAGCCCTGCGTCGGGGTGGCCCAGCGGCTCTAGGGGCGCCGGCTGCAACTGCCGCTCGGGATCCCGAGGTGCCTGCTCCATGGCTGCAGTTTGGCACGGCGGCTCCAGTGCGCCTGCGCCGCCGCGCAGCGCGCCCCGCCCCCTTGCCTCGCCTCCCGGCCCGGCCGCGGTCGACCGCGACTGAGACCCACCGAGCTCCCCCGCCCGCGGCGGAGGCGGGCAGGCTTCCGTACTTAGGAATCCGTCAGCTGCTTAGCCGGGACACTCAGGAACTCGGGCGAACTGATGGAGGGAGAGAAGGGGAGAAAGGCAAGGGGAAGGGGAAGAGCAGAGTAGACGCTGGAACCATTCCGGTTGGCGATTCCCTGGAGAAAAATTGAGTCTCAAAAGAAACCGGAGGCGGCGGTCTGACCTTCCCCCTCTGGGCCTCTTATCTCCCCCGGCTTGTCGGTTCCATTTTTACCTGGAAAGTTCGGGGCGCCATAAATTAAAAAACTTTGAGCAGTTCGAGTAACACTTTCAGCAAAAGGTAGCACGTGCGGTCGTTGAGAGAAGTGAGGAAGTGACCCATTCGGCCGAAGCAGGCTTGAAATCTGTTGCGTTTCATAAAGCCCTGGAAGTCTCTGATCGTTTTCTACGAACCTCTGGTACCGAATTTTCGGAACCCGCTTCCTTGACAAGCATTCACTATGATAACCTAATGGGAAATGCTCACTGGGTGTACCAGGCTGTGTGGTAGTTGGGGGTTCCTTCTATACAAAGTCTGGTCATCAATTTTTCAAGGAGAGAAACTGATCTTTCTGCCGAAATATTTTCAAGCTGTGACACACAATTTGCTCTTCCTGGATTGCGTTCTCTGCCCGCCCCCCCAACCTGGGGAATTTCCCGTTCATCCCTAAAATCTCAAGTTATAAAGTCCAAATGCTAATATCACTTCGTTATTTAATCAGTCAAGACCTTTCTCGTATTATTTTACAATTATTTATTTATGTCTTTCTGCCGCAACTGAAGGCAAGGACTCTTCTTTTTTTCCCCTCTAACCAAACCTAGGACATTTACTCAAACTTCAAAAGGCATTTTATCAGTTTATCAAGGATTGTTCATGATAGGCAAATTCTCAGAAAACATATTTTTAAATCAGAAGTTTATTTTATTGGGGCGCCTGGGTGGCTCAGTGGGTTAAGGCCTCTGCCTTCCGCTCAGGTCATGATCCCGGGGTCCTGGGATCGAGCCTGCTTCCCCCTCTCTTCTGCCTGCCTCTCTGCCTACTTGTGATCTCTTTCTCTCTCTCTCTCTCTGTCAAATAAATAAATAAAATCTTGGGGGGGGAGATTAAAAAAAGAGGTTTCTTTATTAATTCGTCATAAAAGGTGTCGATATCTTCCCAGGGACAAATTTGTAACCATTATCGTGTGCCCGTTTCCCAGTTTTGAGATACTGAAAAAACCAGGTCCTAGAGCCTTTAGAATAATTGCTCTGGGCTGGTGACTTCAGTATTTCATTCTGAAGTAAGAACAAGGAAAGGAGCTCAAGTTTTGACAAAGCATTCAGTAAAGGGAGGCCATAGTGCTAGGTGCTATTTTCTGAAAAAAAAGAAGAAAGGAGGAGGAGGGGAGAAACTAAAAAAGAGTAGGAACATCTGTTTCCTCTTCTTTCTGAGGGGGAGCAGAGTACATGACCCTAAAATAGGCCACTTTGGCATGTGCATTATTTTGAGCTGAAGATAATCAAAAGCCGGAAGATTCAAGAAAATTACTTTTACCTCTCCCTTAACTACCTAATTTAGGAAGGCCTGGCCCAGAAAGACTGCTATTACCAGAAATGACCCATCTGTATGGCAAGGCAAACATTTAATTATCAAATATCTGTTCTTATTGTCCTGTGAATTACCCTGGGGTCCTGGGATTGAGCCTGCATTGGGCTACCCACCCGCTCAGTGGGGATTCTGCTTGTCCCTCTCCCTCTGCCTGTCCTGCTTCTTGTGTCCTCTCTCTGTGTCAAATGAATAAATAAAATCTTTTTTTAAAAAAATTACTATAATTTGGGGCACCTGGGTGGCTCAGTCGTTAAGCGTCTGCCTTCGGCCCAGGTCAGATCCCAGGGTCCTGGGATAGAGCCCCGCATCGGGCTCTCTGCTCTGCGGGAAGCCTGCTTCTCCCGCTACCATTCCCTCTGCTTGTGTTCCCTCTCTCGCTGTGTTTCTCGCTCTCAAATAAATAAAATCTTTTTTAAAAAAAATTACTATAATTTGGGGGCGCCTGGGTGGCTCAGTGGGTTAAAACCTCTGCCTTCAGCTCAGGTCATGATCTCAGGGTCCTGGGATTGAGCCCCACATCGGGCTCTCTGCTCAGCCTGCCTCTCTCTGCCTGCCTCTCTGCCTACTTGTGATCTCTCTCTGTCAAATAAATAAAATCTTTAAAAAAAAATTACTATAATTTGGGGCAACCGTCTGGCTCAATTGGAAGATTGAGCATGCAACTCTTGATCTCAGGGCTGTAGGTTTGAGCCCCACCTGAGGTGCAGAGATTACTAAAAAAAATAAGTAAACTTTTTTAAAAAAAGATTTTATTTATTTGATAGATTTCACAAGCAGGAGGGAGAGAGAGAAGCAGACTCCCCCCATCAGGGAGCCCGCTGCGGGGCTTGATCCTAGGACCCTGGGATCATGACCTGAGCGGAAGGCAGATGCTTAACTGACTGAGCCACCCAGGTGCCCCAAAAATAAACTTTTTAAAATTACTATAATTTATATAATCTTATAATCGTCTGTGGTTATATTTTATATTTTATTTATTTTTTAAGATTTTAATTTTTTTAGATATTTTATTTATTTGAGACAGGGAGAGAGAGAACAATGAGCAGGGGAGGAGGGGCAGAGGGAGAGGAAGAGGGAGAAGCAGACTCCTCACTGAGCAGGAGTCTGTTTCGGGGCAGGGCTCCATCCCAAGACCCCTGGATCAGGACCGGAGCAGAAAGCAGATGCTTAATGGAAGGAGCCACACAGGTATCCCGACACTTCACAATGTTTAGTGCATTTTGTAAACTATTGATTCTCTGAGCTGCACTGATTATTTTCCAGAATAATCTTAGTCATGGGGGAGCTGCTTGTGTGAGAAAACTAAATTACCATACATCAGTTTTAAGCATTCATATTTCAGATGGAATCTTCTATTCAGAACTTCTGCTACCATTTTCCCCATGCTATGCTGCCTGCCACAGGGGAACACCTAGGCTTGTCACTCGTCAGAGGCGTGGTCCTCCCAAGGGGATCCTACTTCATCCATCCATCCCTCAGGAGGGAGTGGTGGTTTCCGGGCAGCGCTGAAAGGAGAGGACACTCAGCAGGACTCAAGTGAGGGCAGGAAGTGGGGCAGAGGAAGCAGCATCCACGGTCTTATCTCTCTGCCCAACAGGTGGCCTATTTAATACACATCAGAAAAGTGAGCAAGAAGGGGCGCCTGGGTGGCTCAGTGGGTTAGGGCCTCTGCCTTGGGCTCAGGTCATGGTCTCAGGTCATGGTCTCAGGTCCTGGGATCGAGCCCCACATTGGGCTCTCTGCTCAGCAGGGAGCCTGCTTCCCCCTTTTTCTGCCTGCCTCTCTGCCTACTTGTGATCTCTCTCCTCTCTGTCAAATAAATAAATAAATAAAATCTTTAAAAAAAAAAAGAAAAAGAAAAGTGAGCAAGAAACAGGCAAGAGACAGGGGCTGTAGTGACTGATAACCTTTGGAGATCTTTTCCATTGGTGTGATAGTTACTTTTTCTAAACTATTTTACCTTTTTCATTGGCATCTATCGAACAATAAGGGACATTCCAAATACCAGAAGTAATTTCGAATAAATAAATGTATACCGAATCTTTGTTGCCCTGTGTTGGGGCTAGTTCTGTTTTCCCCAGACTTGGGGGCTTTCCATGCCCTCCTTCCCACACACTCATCAGCCCCTCCATTGAAGGCTGACTTCTCTGTTCCAGCACTGCTCACGCGTTTGCTAACCATGCATGTCTGTCCCTGCTTCTAGGCCAGTGAACTCCGTAAGAGCAGGGCCCTGCCTCACTCCTCTTTACAACCCAACGCTCTGGGCCCTCAGGGCTGAAGTGGCTGAATGAACAAATGTGTAGGAGGTCAGGAGGTACGTACAGAAGAAAACAAGTAAATACATAATAACCAGTTGCATTTTTACTTATTAAAGCCAGGAGGCTCCTGGCCTCCTGCCCACGGCAGCTCCTCCTCCAGCCTCCACAGACACCTCCTCATACCTGGATTCTCCCCAAAACTGCAGGGGAGAGGGTAGGGGAGAATGGGTGCAGTGGAAAGCCAACATGGGCCCTCCCCTCCACCCCCCTCCTCAGTGGTCTGGAACCATGAGGAACCAGCTTGGTCCCCATGTGCCAATCAGTTCTTCCAAGGAGAGGAGGCAGCCCTTGGGAGGGGCGAGAGGCAGGCAGCCCCATGTCCCTTTCTGTGGCCAGGCCTAGGTGACAGGGGTCAGAGCTGGCAGCTCTGAGTCTCCTCACTACTTGCCCCTCCCCTTGGTTAGGTAGGAAAAGTGCAGAAGGGGCTATGGTCTGAGTCAGCTGATTAATTCCAGAAACCACCAATCTCGGCCATTGGCTCTGAGGTAAATGGGAAATGGAGCCCATTTTTTCCACTCTTGAGATTTTCTCTTTGTAAATAACCCACAACTGTAGATCACAAGTGAGCTATTACCTCAGAGGTCCTCTCATCCAATGCCCTCATTTTCCTGATAAGGACAGTGGGGCCCAACGAAGCTGTTAAACTTGCCCACAGTTACTACTAATGACTGGTTAGTAGCAGAGGAGGGTCAGGACAGAGCTCTCCCCCCAGACTTGGACTGAGGGTGTTAAAAACAAAATTCAACTGAGTAAATTTAAAGATCAGATTGGCTTTATTCAATGATTCATGAATCAGGCAGCATCCCATTTAACAAACAGAAAGGAGCGCCAAAGAGCTACACAAAATGGAAGGCTTTTAGAGGCAGAAAGAGGGGCGAGACAAAAAAAGAGTGTATTATTTCAGGCAAGGTCACCTCCCTTTGGGGGAAAGGTGGGGAATCTGCTGGACAGATTACCTTACTAGTGCTGACCAGAGAATTTCAGATTGAAGGTCACATTCCTGGGAGAGACTAAACTGCAATTACAGGGCACCTGTAATGGCTGAATGGCTCAGTGGGTTAAAGCCTCTGCCTTCAGCTCAGGTCATGGTCTCAGGGTCTTGGGATCGAGCGGGGAGCCTGCCCCCCCCCCCCGTCTCTGCCTGCCTCTCTGCCTACTTGCAATCTCTTTCTCTCTCTGTCAAATAAATAAATAATCTAAAAATAAATAAATAAATAAACTGCAATTAGGTTAGGTACAAAGTCTTGGTTTGCTGATGTGGGCTTAGGACAAGTGACTTCATTTGGGGCCTTTTTGTTGGTTTGTTTTAAGATTTTATTTATTTGTTTGTTTGTTTGTTTAAGAGAGAGAGAGAGCACAAGCAGGGGGAGCAGTAGAGGGAGAGGGAGAAGCCGGCTCCCCGCTAAGCGAGGAGCCTAATGTGGGACTCGATCCCCTGACCCTGGGATCATGACCTGAGCCAAAGACAGACTGTTAACTGACTGAACCACCCAGGTGCCCAATGGAGGTGGGGGGCTGTTTTTAAATAAGAGACACAGAGTACCTGACTCAGCTTCTTCTAAAGGCCAGCGGAGCTCATCAAAGAAGGCATTTCCTTCTGGAGGAAGTGTGGAAGGAGGAATTTTTCTTTTCCACTTGAGGAAGGATGAGGTGGCTGGGGACACGGCCAAGCAGCCGAGGGCCATGTTCGGTTATCCCGAGCGGCTGCGTGGAGCACCCACCCAGTCCTGGAACAGAGGCTCAAGGAGAGTGCAAATGAGTGCCCTGAGGCGTGTTTGAGATTACATGGAAGTCTGGGCTGGGTGTTTACTGCCCAGCAGGAGATTGACGGGCTGGGAAGCCAGAAGAGCTTTCTACTTCGAGCTCCAGGGGCTGGAAAGGGCAAATCTTATTCTGAGAATTGGCAGGCAGGCGTTCAGTGGTTAGAAACCCAGGCTAGAGGGAGAGACTGGGTATAATGAGTTTTGTAAAGCTGACTATGGAGTCTGGATTTTATCCCAAGGGAAATTAGGAGCCACTGGGGTTTTTGTTTTGTTTTGTTTTAAAGATTTTATTTATTTATTTGACAGAGAGAGATTACAAGTAAGCAGAGAGGCAGACAGAGAGAGGGGGGAGCAAGCTCCCCGCTGAGCAGAGAGCCCGATGCGGGGCTCGATCCCAGGACCCTGAGATCATGACCTGAGCCGAAGGCAGAGGCTTTAACCCACTGAGCCATCCAGGCGCCCCGCCACTGGGGGTTTTTAAGGAGGGGAAAGATTTTTAAAGATTACTAGGACTGTACTGTAGAGGACAGTATAGTAGTTTGGCTATGAGCGGTAAGAAAGAAGAGGTCTCAGAGATTTGCAGGCCTCTGGCTTGAGCAGAAGTTCTTCCTTATTCTCTGATGGTTTCTTTTTCATAGATACCATCCTGTTCTTGTTTTATGTATGCAGTCTCAATCTCATTTTGTTTTTAAAGATTTTATTTATTTATTTGACAGAGAGATCACAAGTAGGCAGAGAGGCAGGCAGAGGAAGAGGGGGAAGCAGGCTCCCTGCTGAGCAGAGAGCCCGATGTGGGGCTTGATCCCAGGACCCTGAGACCAAGACCTGAGCTGAAGGCAGAGGCTTTAAGCCACTGAGCTTATCAGGCACCCCTTGCAATATCGTTTTGAATCTCCAAGGTTACCAGTCAGAACCTTTTTACCTCTGCTTTTTTCCTCTCTGTTATTCCTGTTTCCTCCTGGGTCATTGTTTTTTTAAGTTTGTTGGGTTTTTTTGGAGTTTTTGGAAGCTGTCTGATGATCCTTAGTATTTCATTAATATTTCAATAATTTAAATCTAGAATTGTGGTGCGGTTTGTTGGTTTGGTTTTTTTAAAGATTTTATTTATTTGAGAGAGAGAGAGAGACAGCGAGAGAGGGAACACAAGCAGGAGGAGTGAGAGAGGGAGAAGCAGGCCTCCCGCTGAGCAGGGAGCCCAATGTGGGCTCAATCCCAGGATCCTGGGATCATGACCTGAGCCGAAGGCAGACGCTTAACGACTGAGCCACGCAGGCAACCCTTGTTTTGTTTTGTTTTTTTCGGGTTTTTTAAAAATATTTTTATTTGAGAGAAACCACAGGGGTGAGCTGGGAGAGGAGAGGGAGAGAGAATCTCAAGCAGATGCCACACTGATCACAGAGCCTGACATGGGGCTTGATCTTGCAACCCTGAGACCATGACCTGGGTTGAAATCAAGAATCAGATGCTCTACTGAATGAGCCACCCAGGAACTGCTTAAATTTAGAATTTTGAAAAAGCTCAGTATACATGGGCAGGCTCTTTCAACTGGCTAACTTTGTTAAGGCTGGGGTAAGGGGAGTTGGGTGTTCTGCAGGAGTGGCCCCTAAGGGCAATATAGTGAATGCTTATTGACTGCATTCCCGGTCATTCCTACTTCTCCTTCCCTTCCGTGTAGTACCCTGAAACTGTTCCTTGGTTTTCCACAAACTTCCCTTCCCCCATGCAGCCTGAGTGCTTCAAGGGAGATTCACTCCACCCCCAGATCTGGTGTAGACCTATAGATACTTCCACGAGAAACACACAAATGACTCCCTAAAGCCTTAAAACCTAACGGTGACCCTTACTGCAAGTCTCTTGAGATTGTAATTGCTATCTGCAATTGCTAGATTGCTAGAATTGCTAGAATCTAGAATTGCTAAAAATTCTCTTTATGTATCTACATCTCCCCAGCGTCCTACTCCTCAAAGCAACTTTTCCCCTTGCCCCCTTCCCTCAAAACTCCCTGCTCATTCAGGTTTCCCTCATTCCTCCCCACCTTCCGATCTTTCCTTTCCTTCTCAGGATGGCTCCAAGATCTTTCTCATGCAGAGAAATCTTTTGCTTCTCTCCTCTTCTTTAATGGACATCTCTGCCCATAACCTTGCTCTGAACAGCAAAGAATCCCCCATAAAGCGGGGCACAGAGGAAAAGGAAGAGAAGATCTGGTAATGAGAGCAATTTGAGTTTTGGTATTTTAGTATCTGCCACGCATACCCATGTGCATTTATATGAAATGGTCTCAGAGATTTGGAAAGGGGCTGGAGGGTTACACAGCACACCATTAATGATTTGGGGAAGAAAAGTGAAGGCAACATCCAAGGGGAGTGTTCCTTTATAAACACCTGCCATTTTAATCTTTTACAAAGGGAAATAAAGTCAAGTACCATTTAAATTATTTTTACTTAAGTATGGAAAGTCACCCTTTGGTACCCTTCCAAGTGGGAATAGGGGTTGGCGGGAGGAAAGTTCTTTTTGTGTATACACATTTCTATCATGTGAAATGCTACAATAAGTATCAGCTACTTTTACAATTAAAAAACAAGCTTTTTGAAAGAAAAAAAGCAATTACGATATTACGTAATAAGCATAGAAACACAGATGAGGAGCCCTCATCCCAACAGGAATGGTAGTGAGAAGAAAGAGGAAAGAATTTACCCAGGTCGAGAGGTGGAGTGCGTGGGGGGTTAAAGGCCACAGAAGCACTGTGGAGAGAAGCACCAAGGCATGAAATAGATATATTTGGGCAAAAATGACATTATCATGTCTTAGAGAATGAGAACGAGTCATATTGGAAAATGGTGGGGAGGTGGGGAGGGACAGAAAAGGGATGGCAGGAAATGACCCATTTAAGCTCAGCCATCAGGATTTTTCCAGAATTGGAATTACTTGTTTTTGGAGATGTTTCAACCCAATATCTGGGCTGAACAGTATCATCCCCATTTGGAAGAAGCTACGTGTATGTAGCTTCTTACATACTATCTATGCGCAGTATAGCCATACCTACGCAGGTTATCTAAATGTCTTGAGTTCAGCAGAACAGGCCTAAAGGGAATGAGTATAACTTTTTCCCAAAGCTCACCTAAACAGAAAATTCAGTTTCAACTGTTTAAGAGAAATACGCTTATTTTTAATAATAAACTTGATTAAAATTATAAAATATAAAAAATTCTTATGGGCCAGACCTCATGGCTAAAAGCTTGTCCAAAGTAATAAAGATTGAAACCCAAGATTCCTGACTCCCTGGTTAAGTACTCACTCTTTTCTTGCACTTCAGTGTAATTCTGAAAACCAGGACAATCGGAAAGTAACTGTGAGGCTCCCCGGTGGCTCAGTTGGTTAAGTGTTCAACACTTGATTTTGGCTCAGGGCTCAGGTCTTGATCTTGGGACTGTGAGATCAAGCCCTCAGGCTTCGTGCTCAGTACGGAGTCTGCTTCCCTCACTCTTCCTTTGCCCCTACCCTAGCTCTTGAGAACGCTGCCTCTAAAATAAATAAATGAGGGGCGCCTGGGTGGCTCAGTCGTTAAGCGTCTGCCTTTGGCTCAGGTCGTGATCCCAGGGGCCTGGGATCGAGCCCCACATCGGGCTCTTTGCTCAGCAGGAAGCCTGCTTCTCCCGCTACCATTCCCTCTCCTTGTGTTCCCTCTCTCGCTGTGTTTCTCTCTGTCAAGTAAATAAAATCTTTAAAAAATGAATGAATGAATGAATGAATGAATGAATCTTTAAAAAAAAAAAGGAGAGTAACTATACAACGACTATGAATGGAAATAAAAATCTCAGGTTACCTCTGCCTTTAAATAGCCAAGGGAACATGGATACCCTAGCTCTGAGCCCTGTTTAACTCAAACTTAACAAAAATAAAAAGGTTTTCAGAGTACATTCTGTATGATTCCACTGTATGAAGTCCAAGACAAGCGAAACTAATATTCTGTGACAGGAATGAGAACAGTTACCTCTGGGATGGTGAAAGATTTGACTCCTGAGGGGCCTGAGGGAACTTTCTAAGTTAAGGGGAAAGTTCTGTATGTTGATTTGATGTGGTATTACATGGGTATATACAATTGTCAAAACTCACTGAGTTGTACACTGAAGGCACATACACTTTATTGCTGGTAAGTTAAACTTTGATTAAAGGGAATTTGAATGAAATGAAATTCATTTGAAAATCAAGTGAAGGTTGCACACTCTGAGATGGCAATTTTTGGCCTAAAAAGGAGGCAACCGGTCGTCTACTTTAGTTCTTTGAATATGTTTGTGATCGACTGAGTGATTCACCAGCGATTCATTATGCACCAAAGGAAGGGCTCAATGCATTTGGAGACTTGGAATATTTCTGTGTCATTTCTTCAGCATGTCTGGCTTTGCAGGAATTCATCAAAATTTTACCAGTGATCTGCTCTCACAGTTGGCACGCTAATATTTTATATATTTGAGAGATGATTTGCAGTTAAAGTGTTTATCCATCCATCATCATGTTGAGCTTCAAAATACCTTATAAAAGGCAGGTAAAATAGGTATTATTATTCACTTTACAGTTTATGAAAGTAAGGTTCAGAAAAGTTAAATAATTTGCCCAAGATCCCACAGCTATTATTTTTCTTAATTCAAAATACTGTTTGTTTTTCTTCTCCACAGCTAGACAGAGTTGAAATGTCAATTCAGGTTCCAGGAATTTGAAATTATATTTGTAGAATTTTCCCCACTATGTCATTTCAGAAAAATCCAGGTCTCTCAGAGTGAGAACTGGGTTCAGAATGACAGTACTAGAGAATACCATGACTTCCAAGAACACAGTGAATTGAATATCATAATGTAGGGTCAGAACCAGGACAAAGCAATCAAGGTCTTAGGGCACAAAATTTAAGAAGCTGCTCTCTCAGGTTCAGGCAAGTGCCAATCCTGCATGGTTGTTAATATTACGTTGTTATTACTAATTTAAATATAAGGAAACTGAGTCCTAGAGGTGGGTTAGATGACTTGTCTCACAAATAATAAACAGCAGAACTAAAAACTAAGAAGAGGTCTTTAGGCTTCAAACTCTACTAAGCCTACTCTTCAGTAATGCTTTGTGTTTAGCCATAAGGAGGATTAAGACCATGAAGTTTTTAATTGATTGTACATTTAATAAACTTTTGGCCAAATGGCTTCCACATTCAAATGCAAACTTAGGCAACAGTAATCATCCAATGATTTCTGATTAAAAAACTCTCAGCAGGGGCGCCTGGGTGGGTCAGTGGGTTAAAGCCTCTGCCTTCAGCTCAGATCATGATTCTCGGATCAAGGGTTCTCAGACTGAGCCCAGCATCGGGCTCTCTGCTCAGCAGGGAGCCTGCTTCCCTCCTCTCTCTGCCTGCCTCTCTGCCTACTTGTGATCTCTCTCTCTCTCTCTGTCAAATAAATAAATAAATAAATCTTAAAAAAAAAAAACAACAAACAAAAAACCTCTCAGCAAAGTAGGCATCGAAAGGATCGTCCTCAAATTGATAGAGTTTCTGTGAAAAACCTACAGCTAACATCATACTTATTAAAGACTACTTTGCCCTAAGATCAGAAACAAGGCAAGATGTCTGCTCTTTCCACCTCTATTTCATTTTGTACTGGGAGTTCTAACCAATGCAGTAAAGCAAGAAAAATAAATAAGGCATTCAGATTGGAAAAGACTAAAACTGTCTTTATTCAAAGATGACAAGAACTTCTATGTAGAAAATCATAAGGAATCTACAGAAAACCTACTAGGGATAATAAATGAGTTAAGCAAGGCTGTAGGATACAAGCTCAGTATACAAAAATAAATTGTACTTCTTGTATATATTAGCAAGAAATAAAAACTGAAAATGTTTTAAAATGTTATTTATAAAATCAAAACTATGAAACACTTAGAGATAACTCTGAAAACATATATGTAAACCTGTATAATAAAAACGACAAGATATTGCTGAGAGAAATTAAAGACTGAAATAAGTGTAGCTGTGTTCATGGCTAAGAAGATAAAATATTGGTAAGACATCATTCTCCCCTAATTGATCTATGGATTCAATTAAATTGCAACAAATTCCAGCAGGCTCTTTTGTAGAAGTTGACAAGCTTATCCTAAGATTTATATGGAAAAGCAAACTAGAATAGCCAAAACAACCTTGAAAAAAAACAAAGTGGAAGACTTACACTATTTGACTCTAAGATTATGAAGTTATAGTAATTGAGACAGTGCCGTGTTGGTATAAAGAGACAAACCAATCTGATGTAACAAAGTAGGGTCCACAGTAGACTGTTTATGATCAGTTGATTTTAGACAAAGGTGTAAAGGCAATTCAATAGGCAAAACCTAGTCTTTTATTTATTTTTTATTGAAGTATAGTTGATATACAATATCCTACTAATTTCAGGTGTTCATCATACTGATTCATTATTTTAATTTTTATTTATTTATTTGCCAGAGAGAGAGAGAGAGAGAGAGAGAACAAGCAGGGGAGGGGCAGGCAGAGGGAGAACCAGGCTCCATGCAGAGCGAGGAGACTGATAGACTGATGTGGGACTTAATCCCAGGACCCTGGGATCATGACCTGAGCTGAAGGCAGAGGCTTTGTTTTTTTTTAAAGATTTTATTTATTTATTTGACAGAGAAATCACATGTAGGTAGAAAGGCAGGCAGAGAGAGAGGAGGAAGCAGGCTCCACACCAGGCAGAGAGCCCCATGTGGGGGTCAATCCCAGGACCCTGAGATCATGACCTGAGCCGAGGGCTGAGGCCCCAACCCACTGAGCCACCCAGGCGCCCCTGAAGGTAGATGCTTAAGTGACTGAGCCACCCAGGCATCCCCTGATTTATTATTATTATTTTTTATTTTTTTAAAGATTTTATTTATTTATTTGACAGAGAGATAGAGACAGTGAGAGAGGGAATACAAGCAGGGGGAGTAGGAGAGGGAGAAGAAGGCTTTCTGCTGAGCAGAGAGCCCGATGTGGGGCTCGATCCCAGGATTCTGGGATCATGACCCCAGCCAAAGATAGACGCTTAAGGGCTGAGCAACTGAGGCACCCTTATTTTTTTGTTGTTATCGAAGTTATTTAATTAAGCTCTGTATTGTCATTACTTTAATAATTTTGCAAATAAATTGTTTTATAAATCTTTTTTTTAATTTACTGATTCAGTATTTTTATACATTATGAAATTATCCTCACAATAAGTCGCTACCATCTGTCTCCATACAAAGGTATTACAATATTATTGACTATATTCCCTATGCTGTATATTTCATCCCACAACTTATTTATTCGATAACTGGAAGTTTATATCTCTTAATCTCCTTCATGTACTTCACCCACCTCCCAACCCTTTCTCCTTCTGGCAATCTCCAGTTAGTTTCCTGTGTCTGTGAGTCTGTTTGTTTTGTATGTTCATTTGTTCTGTTTCTTGGACTCCACATGATATTTTTCTTTTTCAGTGTGACCTTTATACATTCAACTAGAGATGGACACTTAGGTTTCTTCCATATTTTTGCTATTATAAATAATGCTGCAGTGAGCATAGGGGTGCATGTATATCTTTAGTGTAAAGGATAGTTTTAAAAAATAAATGGTGCTATAGGGGCACCTGGGTGGCTCAGTGTGTTAAGCGTCTGTCTGCCTTCGGCTCAGGTCATGATCTCAGGGTCCTGGGATAGAGCCCTGAATCGGGCTCTCTGCTCAGTGGGGAGCCTGCTTCCCCCTCCCTCTCTCCCTGCCTCTTTGCCTACTTGTGATCTCTCTCTCTCTCTCTGTCAAATAAAAAAAAATAAATAAATAAAATAAAAATCTTAAAAAAAAAAATGGTGCTGGAAAGAACTGAATATCCACTGCAGAAAAACAAAACAAGGGGTACCTGGGTGGCTCAGTCGTTAAGCGTCTGCCTTCGGCTCAGGTCATGATCCCAGGGTCCTGGGATCGAGACCCGCATCAGGCTCCCTGCTCGGCAGGAAGCCTGCTTCTCCTGCTACCATTCCCTCTGCTTGTGTTCCCTCTCTCGCTGTGTTTCTTGCTGTCAAATAAATAAAATCTTTAAAAAAAAGAAAGAAAAACAAAACAAAACCAAAAAAATTTTGAGACATATTTTGCACCATATTCAATCAAAAACTAAGTAAAAATGGACTATATGCCTAAATGTAGGAGCTTAAACTATGAAACTTCTGAGAAAATATAGGAAAAAATATTTGTGACCTTGGGTTAGACAGATCTTAGACATGAAATCAAAACCATGGTCCATTAAAAAAATACTTGATAAATTGGACTTTATCAAAATTAAGAACATCTGCTATTTGAAAGACACTGTTCAAAAAATGAAGAGAAGCCAGAGCCGGGAAATTACAACAAACCAAATGTAAAAGGCTTGTATCCAGAATATATTAAGAAATCTCAAACCTCATATATATACAATGGAATACTACGCAGCCATCAAGAGAAACGGAATCTGGCCATTTGCAATGACGTGGATGGAACTGGAGGGTATTATGCTAAGCGAAATAAGTCAGTCAGAGAAAGACAAGTATCACATGATCTCTCTGATATGAAGAACTTGATAGGCAAGGCAGGAGTTTGGGGGGGTGGGGGAGAGAAATGAAACAGGAAGGGATGGGGAGGGAGACAAACCATAAGAGACTCCTAGA
>CM053603.1:125097663-125135076 GCA_028646535.1 Procyon lotor | reverse complement strand
TTAGCAAAAATCAGAAAGATTGTCCATATCAAGTGTGGCCAGTGACATGATGCACCTGGAACTCACACACTGCTGGTGAGAGTGTCAAGTGGTCAACCACTTTGAAAAACCCACTTGCAATTTCTTAAAAAGTTAAAATATATGCTTACCATTCCACTCCTACATATTTACCCAAGATAAATGAAAGCATATGTCCATACAATGCGTTGTACGAGAACTTCATAGCAGCTGTATAAGTACTAGGCCAAAACTGAGAATGACCCAAATGTCTATCAACTGGTGAATAAATAGACAAATTGTGGTATAATCCAAACAATGAATGACTATTCCGCAATAGAAAGGAATGAACTACTCATATATGAAACAACATGAATAAGAAGCAAAGTAATTATGCTAAGTGAAATAAGCCAAAGTAGACCATCCTCTTCGATTCCATTTATTCTAGAGAATGCAATCTATGACAAAGCAGATTAGTGGTAGAGTGGATTGAATGATGGTGGCCTCCAAAAGATAGGTCCACATCCCAATTCCCAGAAGCAATGAATGCTATTTTCCTTGGAAAAATGGTCTTTGCAGATATAATTAAGGATCTTGAGATGAGGAGAACATTCTGGATTATCCAGGTTGGATTTAAATTTAATGTCAAGTGACCTCATAAGAGGAAGGCAGAGGAAGATTTGAGACAGACAGGAGAGAGGCAGACCCTACGAGGACAAAATGTGACCACAGATGCAGAGGCTGAAGTAATTGGCCACAAATCAAAGAACGTCAAAAGATACCAGAAGCTGAAAGAAGGAAAGGATGGATTATCCCCTAGAGCCTCTAGAGAGCATGGCTGTGCTAACACTTCAATTTCAGACTTCTGGCCCCCAGAACTGTGAGAGAATAAACTTCTGTTGTT
Source organism: Procyon lotor (assembly GCA_028646535.1). Lineage (NCBI taxonomy): Eukaryota > Metazoa > Chordata > Mammalia > Carnivora > Procyonidae > Procyon > Procyon lotor. The sequence goes on along the minus strand of CM053603.1, from coordinate 125,134,175 downwards.
TTAAGTAATTCAGTTTGTGTCATTATCATGGCAGCCTCAGGACACCAATATTCCCTGGATATGGGACAGGAGTGGAGAGAGGGGAAGGTGGAAAGGAGAGATTAGAGGCAAAGAGGGCACCGTAAGGCAAAGAATAAAGAGGCAAGAATAAACTTTTGCGAATGATAAATATTCTCATTATCACGATAGTGGTGATGTTTCTTGGGACTGCACATAGATCGAAACTTATAAAATTGTATACCTAAAAATGTGTAGTTTAAGTCCATTGCCCATTAACAAAGCTATTAAAAAGAAAAAAAAAGACATAAAGGGTCTAAAACAAGACTCTACTTACTTGCACTATTCTGGCCTTTTCTGAGTAATCCATGTGACATTGATACATGGTACATTCTCAGGAAATTGATCATGAGACATAGACCCACCATATGAAACACAGCTGAGTAAGCTCAGAATGGGACAACTGGGAGAAATGATATTCAAAGACATTTAGTATCGCTATATGGAAGGGAAAACATTCTCATCTTACAGAACTCCATCAGAATGGAGACAGATTTTGGTACAAAGAACTTGCTAAAGTCAAGTGTAATCCACAGATAAAATAGCTGTTGGAGGAGCTAGTTCCTGGGAGACTGGGCATTGTAGACGGGACGCAACTCTTTGACTCTTTACTCTGTTGGAGCTTCTGTTTTTCTTGATTTCTCATCTTTTCCAATTCCTGCTTTTCTCTCTCTTCTGATGTGTTGCTAGAGTATGTGCTTTTAATAGCTTCCAGAAAAGGAACAGCTAGGACAAAATTGTTTTAAAATTTTGCATGTCAGGTTCGTTTTTTGGCTGGGGATAAAATTCTAGGCAAAAGTGAAAGTATTTCCCTTTTGCCTTTTAGCTTTCAGTGATGTTGAGAAGACTGATATATTGTTTTTTAGAATTTTCTCTTTATCCTTCGAGTTAAATTTCATAATGATATGCTTTGGTCTTGGCCTTTTTTTCCCCAGTAGGCTCCATGCTCAGCATGGGGCTTGAACTCAAGACCTTGAGATCAAGAGTCATGTGCTCTACCAACTGAGTCAATCAGTTTTTTTATTTTTCCCTTACTGTGTAGCATATTCATGGCATTTTCATTTGGAGTCGTGTTATCCAGTTCTGGGAAACTATCTTCTACATATATATGTGTGTATTTTTCACTATTTTTCCTTCCATTGGTTTTTAATTCCTTGAATCCTAGTCACAAGCTATGTGTTAGACTTCCTAGACTGCTCTTCTAATTTTCATCTCTCTCTCCTACTGTCCATCTTTTTCCTTTTGTTCTGTTTGCTGAGAGCTTCTTATCTTCTAGAACTTCTACTGAGTAATTAATTTGAACTATCATGTTTTTAATTTCCAAGACCTATTCTTATTTCCTGAACAGTCTTTTTCAGTTTATCAACTTGTGTTCCTGAATTGGAAATTTCTCTGGTTCAATCTCTCCAGTCTTATAGAGTAGAACAGGGGTCAGTCACCTAGTTGCATTGTTCGGGGTTTCTTATGTAGACTTTGAGCCAAACCCCTTGCTTTAAAAAATTTTATTATTGGGGCACCTAGGTGGCTCAGTGGGTTAAGCCTCTGCCTTCGGCTCAGGTCATGATCTCGGGGTGCTAGAATTGAGCCCCACATCGGGCTCTCTGCTTGGCGGGGAGCCTGTTTCCCCCCCTTTCTCTGACTGCCTCTCTGCCTACTTGTGATTTCTCTGTCAAATTAATAAATAAAATCTTTTAAAAAATTTATTGTTTTTATTTTTATTATTTTTTATTTTTTTTAAAAGATTTTATTTATTGGACAGAGAGAAACATAGCAAGAGACGGAACACAAGCAGAGGGAATGGTAGCGGGAAAAGCAGGCTTCCTGCTGAGCAGCAAGCCCAGTGTGGGGCTCGATCCCAGGAGTCTGGGATCATGACCTGAGCTGAAAGCAGACGCTTAACGAATGAGCCACCCAGGTGCCCCAAAAATTTATTATTATTTTTAAAGATTTTATTTATTTGACACAGAGAGAGGGATCACAAGTAGGCAGAGAGGCAGGCAGAGAGAGCGGGGAAGCAGGCTCCCTGCTGAGCAGAGAGCCCGACATGGAGCTTGATCCTAGGACCCTGAGATCATGACCTGAGCCGAAGGCAGAGGCTTTAACCAACCCACTGAGCCACCCAGCTGTCCCTATTATTATTATTTTTTAAAATAAGCTCTACACCCAATGTGGGGCTTGAACTCATGACCCATAAGATCAAGAGTCACATGTCTATCATCTGAGCCAGCTGCAGTCGCATCCCCCCACAACTCCTCACGTTCACCTCATTGATCAACTGCCTTCCAAAGCACCTAGGTACCATAGTGCCTTTCTGGGGTTTGGAAAGACCAGTTAGCCTTGTCCATGTCAACAACCCATTCCTGGGTTTCTTCCTTCATCTAAGTCTGTAACGGTAGAGATACTATTCATCACGTTGGAATCCAATGTACTATCTGGCCTCAAAGAAATACTTAACAGATGTTTGTTGAAGGTCTAGCTAAGTGAATTGAAGTGGGCACTAAACTTTCTGAGCAATAGTTTCCTCATCTGCAAAGTTGGCATAGTCATCCATGACCGTAATTTCACAGTATTTTTGTGAACATCAAATAGCGAAAATGCTTTGTAATATATAAGAATTTAAAAAAAAAAAAAAGAATTTCTCGTGCAGCTTGGTTTTTGGATAAAGGAGGGATTTTATGCCACTAGAATATGTATTTTATTAGAATTTTCATTTTCATGTATATGAACTTGTCTTTTACATCTCCATCTGGTAGAATCATCTTCTCTTTCTTACCCCATTATCGCTGGTGAATCAATACTCAGCTTCCAGTCACTGTAGTAGTAGTTCTAAGGAATCTTTCCCAAGTATAGCTTTGGACTGATCACACCAATTTGTCTTTCTCTGGGCAAGCACATTGAATAGAGGCTGGCCTTCATCTTAAGGAAATATTTTAAACAAAATTTCATGCTTATTTAATTAATTAATAAATCCTTTAAGAACTAATCTGTAAAAGCTGGTTCATCAAGTATCAGATAATTATAGTTGAAAGTAATGTATTAGTACTAGAATTATGGAGCAAGAAATTCAATACTTTTTTCATCTTATTTTTGGTTGCAAGTAGGCATTAGAGGTGATGTTGGTCACAATTGAAAAGTACAGTGAACTGACACACAGATGCCATATCTCACCCAATACATAATCTAAAAATTACTTTCAGGGCTTAAAAACTGTCTATTCAAAGGCCATTAATTCGAATATGACTGTGGAGCTTAAATATAAATAGTTGACAGAGGTATAGGGTGATGGTGTCACCATACTTAAAAAAAAAAAAAAAAGTAAAAAGTTCAAATACATGGTCAGGACGTTGTCATTTTGTAGTTCTGGTCTTGGACTTCCTTAACACATAATTTTTTATTTTTTTTTTTATTTTTATTTTTTTTTTTTTTGCATCACCGCTTTCAAATTTATTTATAGATCAGTGTCTTCGTGTGATAAACAGTTGGCTTGTAAACTAAAAATACGGAAAATCACAACAGATAACTATGACATCTGTTCGTTTTCTTTACTGCACAAGAGATGTCAGCGCAGGTCTATGACTCAGGGACAACTCCTTAGTCATCTGGCGTGGGGTGTCAGAGGGCAGGCCCCCTATAATTCCTAACAGCCAGCAGAAAAGTGCACCTTTAAAACTCTGACATAAAAGAGAAAGATACAAATAAGTAGCAACTGCTATAAAGACTCATTTCTCTGGCTAATTGTCAACAAGGTGTGAATAAAAAAAATGAAACAGAAAAGGCCTCTATCTCTCTCTAGTAAAATAAGCTACAGTGACCAGGTAATTTTACCCAAAATTAGTATTATTTCACTCTTACCAAAGAAGCAACCCAATATCATGAGGAGATTTCAATTACTCATGAATATATTATTTTCCTGAAGAATTTTTAAAATCGTATTTCAGTAATTCTTAAAATGGCTCAAGAATTCAAAGAAATAAACGAGTATTCAATTGGTTCAAAGAACAAAACAAAAATCACTAGTTTAATTTTACATTCTTGCTCCATTTCCAGTATATTTAAATATTTTAGTTTTTAAAAACTCTTACTGAATTTATTTCCTTTTCTTCCTAAGACATTCCAGAAAATAAGAATGTAAAGAGAAAAACCAACACCCCTCTCAAATGAACAAAGAGCTAACTCTACTAAATATAAACTTTCTATTTCTCTCCACTCATAAAACAGACAAAGGCATTATTGTTCTCTAGTTTTATTATTTTTCAATCTTCCCAACACATGAACTATAACTCATTTTGAGATTTTTCAGTGCATTTCACGGCAAAAATGAACAAGGGAATCATTAAAATGGTTGTACATAAACCAGTTATTTTCTTATAATTTACAATTTGTGGAAAAAATTATTGTTTTGCTGTTTTCATCCTATCAACCCCTTCAATAAAACACAATTTATCAGAGCACAAAGCTTAAACTTCTTATGATGATGCAAGAGATCCAGCCACCTACAGGGCTGATGAATAACAGGTACATTACACACACTGATTGGAAGACCACATCAGAGGAAACAGAGTAAGGCACCACTCTTGGAAAATTAAGGTAGCTTTTGCAGTAACAAGTGTTGAGCACCATAAGTAGGTGCTCAATAAATACTTGGATGAATGATGAAAGCCATAATTAGCACTATCCTTTTAATTGCCAGCAATTCTTACACCTCAATAAAATACTTACTTAAAAAAAAAGATTTGTACCTGAATACAACTTCCTGATAACTTTTTATTTCTTATTCTTTCTTCAGCATTTGAGTTTCCTTGAAAAGAGAACCATACCATACATGCACTCAGCCACATACATAACTTCTGAATTACTGACAAATATGAATAGTGGTTTTAAATCTGAGTGAGCAGAGGTAAGATGAAGCATACTTATCCAGAGGGACAGCACATAATACTGGATATTAACCTACAAGTGAAAAAAAGGTAAGGAAAAAAGTAACAGTTTTATTCTTTAATGTTTGCTATGTTCTTTAATGCCTCAGTTCTTGAGAAAGGCCAAAATCTCATCATATTGACATGAACACATTTTACAAAATTGTCTCTCAAGTGTAGTATTTAATAAAACTAGGTACTGAAAAATTGTTCTGAAATTTTTCAAGTCAATGTTGTTTTCAAGTATATTAAAATGCTCAGAAGAAAAAATCCTCCATGGTTATAATTCTAATCAATTTATAAATATACTTTTTAAAAGAGAGTTCCAACAGAGGTGGATAATGGATAAGCTCCTCAGACACAGGCACACAGTCTCTTTGAAGGAACAGAACGCCTTGTTACTACAACCTGGTTGATTTTTTTAACACTGATTTCAGGCACAATGGCTGAATCCACTTCTGGGTCATCGTCCTCCTCCTCTTAGTTTGTTTGTAAGAGTAGAGAATACTTCAGTTACTGACAGAAACCAAAGCACAAACTCTGAAAGAGACTTCACTTTTCACTATAAAGAAATCAAAATCACTGAGTTCTCACTGGTGCGTGTATCTTGCTGCCCCTGTGCAAAAACAGGGGATTCAAACTTAACTTTAGGAGCGGGGACTGGATAAAAGATTAATCACCTAGTAATTCCCATGTAAAGTTTTCAGATGATATTGCTCGTGTCACATGAACAGGTTGGTGAGAGGCCCATCGTGCTTCTTCAACACTTTGGTCTCACTGCAGTTCTACGGTGCCTAACAGGTACATTCGTGTGTAGCCAGATTCAGTCTGTGCAACCAGGAAGCAGGCCACTCAGTGCAATGACTCCGTTCTGGGAGGGTTTAGGGTAAACAGAGAAGAAGTTCATTTGGTCGAGTCTTGGATAGTGTGTGTCACTCTGCTGGTTGTGCTGTTGGGATTGTTTTCCAAAGGGGTTTATGATAAACCCAGCCGTCACCCTGAAACAAGTAGAAAAGTAAATTAAAGAATGATTCCTCTGGTGTTTTCACAATCGGGTAACCAAAACTAGAAGCAACACCTTCACTGAGGTGGAATTCTACTCTCACATTTAAAAATAAGAATTTTTGTGACAGAGAAAAACTCTATGCTTGAGACATTAAGTAATGCCAGGGGTTTAGCCAGGATTCAGGGTGAAGTTTTGGTCTGGGGACACCTAGTTGATGCCTGATGATCACTTTATTTGCAGAAATCATTTGTAGCAATTCTGCCAGTTTTGCCAAGACATTGCAGACTGATGGGCACCAAGCAGGCAGAGCACAAAGAAATGGTTATCAGGGTACCAGCTGTTCTCTCCAACTCAGCTGGCATCTCTAGTATCTGAGTACTGTGTTCTAGTTCTTTCCCGACTCTACTCCTATTAGTTTTCCCTGACTCCGGTGCAGAGCATACCGCAAGGAGATAAACTTAGAATCAGAGAATGAACTAGAATGAGGGGAAGACCAAGTGAGGAAAAGAAACTCATGAAGCTATATACTGGGGGTGCAGGACCTGACACAGATTATTAGAGTTCAGTGTTCACAGGACTAGGTGAAGTAAGTCAGATTTGAACACGTCCTTAATGCATAGTTGCTTCAACTTATTTATATTAAAAACTTTCTTAAAAATTTAACTATATATATTTTATCTTGTTCCTAAAATGACTTTTTTTAAAAAAAATTTATTTATTGTCTGACAGAGAAAGACACAGCAAGAGAGGGAACACAAGCAGGAAGAGTGGGAGATGGAGAAGCAGGCTTCCTGCTGAGCAAGGAGCCCGATGCGGGGCTCGATCCCAGAACCCTAGGATCATGACGCTAAAGCAGATGCTTAACGGCTTAGCCACCCAGGCACCCCCCTAAAATAACTTAAGGCCTGCAATTACTTGGCTCCTAGTGACAAGGACTCATTCTCTCCTTGACTACATTTCAGATGGACTACTTTGAGCACTCTTCTTGACTAGAACTCATCCATGGCCTACTGAGCTCAATTTCAGCAAAGAATTCTGATAAGCCTGTTTACCAAGATTCCCCCTACTCCAAATCCTTGATTTTGAAACTCCTGTTTTCCCACCTTTGATATATAATCAAGTTCCTCTCTCCCCGCCCCAAACCTTGATATCTAACCAAGATACTCTTTTCCACTCAGTCCCTCCCATTTCCATTTGTCCCTGTACTCAGAGTTGAGTTCAATCCCTCTTCTCTATTACAATAGTCCTGGATGAAGATTTTCTTGATGTTCTTAGTATCAAAATAATTTTTCTTTAATAATAGCAACTATTAGGGGCACTTGGGTGACTCAGTAGCTTAAGCTGTCTGCCTTCGGCTTAGGTCATGATCTCAAGGTCCTGGGATTGAGTTCCATGTCAGGCTCCCTGCTCAGTGGGGAGTCTGCTTTTCTCTGTCCCTCTGCTGTTCCCCCTCATGCTCTTTCTCTCTCTTGCTCTCTCCCCCCCACTTGGTCTCAAATAAATAAAGTCTTTTAAAAAAATAATAGCAAACCATTAGGCTGTTTATATTAAATCACCTGGTTGGTAATTCTCAACTCCTATAGTTCTGTTCTTTGAAAAAGATGTCACCTAATCATATCACAGAATGCCAGACTGGTAAAACTCTAAGAATAAATGAGAAGTAGCAACTTTACATGTCATGTTATGAGCAAAAATCAGGGTACTATCTTTTAAAATTTCATTAATTGTTATCTTTTTCTTTTTTAAAAGACTTTATTTTTAAGGAATCTCTACATCCAACATAGGGTTCAAACTCACAACCCTGAGATCAAGAGTTACATGCTCTACTGACTGAACTAGCCAGGCGCCCCTGTATCTTTCAGCCATTATATCCCCCCGCTCTCGACCCCCAGAGTTCACTTTTAATGATTTACAGAGGTCCTCCCTTAGAAATTCTCCTCCTAGAATCTATTGCTGGTATAATCTATTCCTCGTATATCTGCCTTCTTTGAAATGAAAAAATATCCAAAGTTACCAGATTGTAACTTTGAATAATAACTACAAAGTTTTATTTTTTCATACAAAAGAGTAGACATGCAAAGTACTTTTCCCTTTATTATTCCTATCCATGAAAATGATCATTTTTTTAAAAAAGACTTTATTTATATATTTGACAGAGAGAGACACAGCAAGAGAGGGAGCATAAGCAGGGGGAGTAGGAGAAGGAGAAACAGGCTTCCCGCTGAGCAGGGAGACGGATGAGGGGCTCGATAGCAGGACCCTGGAGTAATGACCTGAGCCGAAGGCAGACGCTTAACCAACTGAGCCACCCAGGCGCCCCGGCCAATATTTTTAATAGATTAATGATTAATTAATTAATAATTAATTAATTAATGATTAGAAAAATAAAGGTAATGAAGCTACTATAATAAACTATAGATTTTTAGGGTTAATAACTATGTAAAAATCAAGATCAAATTACTTTTGGCAAAGTCCTTCCTGATGGACCAATATTAAAATTCAGTGGGCTTCTTCAGACTTGGTTATTGACAAGAATACATTTTTTCTCTTTTTAAAAGATTTTACTTATCTATTTTTAGAGAGAAAGAGAGAGCACGAGGAGCGGGGAGGGGCTGAGGGAGAAGCAGACTCCCCGCTGAGCAGGGAGCCCAATTTGGGACTCGAGCCCAGGATCCTAGGGATCATGACCCGAGCCGAAGACAGATACTTAACTGAGCCACCCAGGTTATCCTTTTTTTTTTTTTTTTAAAATCTCTTTAAGTAATCTCTCCACCCAATGTGGGGCTCGAACTCACAACCCTGAGATCAAGGGTTGCGTGTTCTTCTGACTAAGCCAGCCAAGAGCCCCAATAAGAAAACTTTTCTTGGTGTCAGCTCTGGTCTGCTATTCACCTCACTCTGAGTTCTATCAGAAAGTAATAAACAAAACAAAATAAAAATCTTTAAATTTAAGGGCGCCTGGGTGGCTCAGTGGGTTAAAGCCTCTGCCTTCAGCTCAGGTCATGATCTCAGGGTCCTGGGATCGAGCCCCGCATCGGGTTCCCTGCTCAGCGGGAAGCCTGCTTCTCCCTTCAGAGCCCGCTCTCCCCAGAGAGCCCTCTCTGTCTGCCTGCCTCTTTGCCTCCTTGTGATCTCTCTCTGTCAAATAAATAGATAAAATCTTAAAAAAAAAAATCTTTAAATTTAGATAAGACTCCAGAAATTATTTAGTCCAGCTGCAAAATCAGTGCATCAAAGTCTTCCACACAAGGCATGGTCTCATATAGGACTAATGATGCATCACTATAAAATGCGCTCCCCTTATTATTGGATATTTTTGACTGTTGTACAATTCCTTCTTATGCTAAGCTCAAAATTCCTGGTAGGGTGGACCTACCTCAGGACTACTATACAAACTGATAAAAAAATTTCTACATGATAAAGCATACACATATCTGAATGAGGTCCTAATTCTGAAGAAACAGCCCTAATTTTCGGTTTTCTAGGGTAAACACCCCCACTTTATTCTTTCCTTAAATGTAAAGATTCCAGCCACTTCACCACCCTTGTGTAGCTAATTAAGTTTCTCATGTCTCCCCTTTAAAATGTGGTCTCTGGAAGTAAACAGAGTTTCAGTGTGGTTAAAAAGGTAATAAATAATAAACTGTATAATCTATTACTGTGATTGGAGATTATGTTATTAGCATTTTTGTTTCTGACCAATTTAATCCTGAAACCTACTTCATCTGAACTGCTGCTGAACTATTTTAATTTGGCAAAATGAGAAAAGCTCATGAAAAAACTCCTGATTAAGCTGGACTAGTTTCAGAAATAAAGATGTCTAAGTGATAACAATTAAAGAAAGCCTAGTAAGTAAAGTCTTCACTAAGCAGATAATGAGTTTTAGTCTGAAGACACGTAGGACAAACCTCTTTAATAAAATACTTGGTTTTCCAGGGTGTGCCTGTTTCGGTTCGATGCCTTTCCTCAGTTCTCTGCCGTTCTTCCAAGCTACGTTTATGCTCCGTGGCTTTATCAATTTCAGATTCCCTCAGAGAGTCTGTCACATTTTTCCACAGTCGCCTACAATCAGAAAAACCACAGATCTTACAAGCATTCTTTAAAAAAAGACTATTAAATAGAACTGATACCCTTGAGATTAACAGTAATTTTAAAAAATTATGTCTCCTGAATCAGATATATAATTTCATGTTCATGAGTTACAAAAACGTGGAATATTATGGTGCTAATACTAATGTACAAGATGCTGCTGCTTCTGCTTTTTCTTTTCAAATTAAAAATAATTTATATTTTACCAAGGAATAGAAAGATTTTTATTTTTAGGAAACTTAGGAAATAATAAGCAAAAAGATAAATTTTTTAAAAGCTGAAAGTTTAGAGAGACAACTTCTATTTCTGGACATGATGAGATAATGGGGACCAGACTTAGCCCTCCTGCCTTTAATCAGCTAGGAAACCAGACAAAATATATTGAAACAATGGAGACTACAGATATCGAGCAAAAGGCAAGCACAGGACAGTGATTCCTGAGGGTAGAGAAATAAATGAGAGGAATTCTATGGGTGCTCCAACTCACTTGCTAGAGTTTATTGGCACAGCAGAAGGAGAAAAGCTCAACTAATGCCAAGCAAAAGAAAACTGCCCAGACAACTCTTTGGGAGAAAGAATAGTCTGTTCAACAAATGGTCCTGGGACAAATGGATATCTATAAGCAAAAAGAGGACCTCAGGCCCTTACCTCATAAGAAAACTTTTACAGGAACACATAGGAGAAAATCTTTGAGGCTGGGTTAGGCAAAGACTTCCTAGATACAATATCAAAATCAAAACCATAATCCATAAAAGAAAACATCGACAATCTCATCTCAAAAAAATTAAAACCTTTTACTGAAAAAAACCCCCTACGAAAATTTAAAAATGAGCAACAGACAAGGAGAAAATATTTGCAAAACACATATCTAATAAAGGATTTGTATTCAGAATTTACAAAGAACTCCTGCAACCCAAGAACACAATTACATATTTCATCAAAGAAGATAAACAAATGCGTAATTAGCAAATCAAAAATATGTTCAACATCATTAGTCATTTGGAGTATGCAAATTAAAACCATAATAAGACTATTTCACACCACCTAAAAGGGGTATAATGGGTATCAGGTAGGCATTAACAAATGTTGATTAGGATGTGGAGAACTGGAACTTATACATTGCTGGCAGCAATGTAAAATGGTGTAGCCATTTAGGAAAATAGTTTGGTGGTTTCCTGAAAAGTTAAATGTAAAACTTCCAGACAATCCAGCAATTACAATTTCAGATATTTACCCAGAGAAATGAAAACATATCTGCTCAAACAAGAAGGTTCATAGTGGTATTAATCATCATAGTCCCAAACTGGCAATGTCCAGCAACTGGTGAAGGGATAGACAAAATGTGGCTCCATACAATGGAATACTATCCAGCAATATAAAAAATGAACTATTGATATATGTTTTATCATAGATGAACCTCAAAAGCACTATGCTAAGTGAAAGAAGCCAGGCACAAGATATCACAAATTATATGATTCCATTTATCTGAAGTGTCCAGAAAAGGTACAAAAAGTACGTTCCCTGGGACTGGGGATAGGAATGGAATGGACATTAACTATAAATGGGAATGAGGGTCTTATGGGAGGATAAAGATTGTGAAACTAACTTATGGTGATGACTGCACTGCTCAAATAAGTTGCTAAAAATCACTGAAATATAAAAATCATATTCATATAACTTATATATACTTATAAATAAATGTAAATATAAATATATATTTATAAAAATATCTAAATATAAAAATTCACCAAAACAGGTGAATTTTATAATCTGTAAAATACATCTTGATAAAGTTTTTAAGTGGCAATTTTAGTATTAAAGCAAAATTCAAAGCAAGAACTATCACCAGGAATAAAGAAGATGATTTCATAATGATCAGGGTTCAATGCATCAAGAGGACATAGAGTCCCAAATGTGTATGTCCCTAACACAGAGCTTCAAATAACATGAAGACTTAGACAACTATGAAGAGAAATATGCAATTATAATTGGTAATTTCAATAACTGATCTCAACTGATGGAACAAGTACACAGAAAATTAGTAAAACAAAGAGTACTAGGAAAATACTATCAACCCACTTAAGCTAATTGATATTTACAAAATACTGTCACCTAACATCAACACACACTCTTGTCAAGTCCACATGAAACATTTACTAAGACAGAATGTATTCAGGGTCATAAAACAAATCTCAGGGGTGCCTGGATGGCTCAGTGGGTTAAAGCCTCTGCCTTTGGCTCGGGTCATGATCCCAGGGTCCTGGGATCGAGTCCTGCATCGGGCTCTCTGCTCAGCATGGAGCCTGCTTCCCCCACCCTCTCTGCCTGCCTCTCTGCCTACTTGTGATCTGTCAAATAAATAAATAAAATCTTTAAAACAAAACAAAACAAAAACAAATCTCAATAAATCTGAAGGACTGAAACCATACCAAATATATCCTTTGGCCAAAATTAAATTAAATTAAAAATGAATAATAGGAAGATAGCCAGAAATTTTCCAAATATTTGGAAATTAAATAATACATTACTAAATAACTTCTTGAGCCCCCCCCAAAAAAATCAAAGGAAAATCAGAAAACACATATCAAAAGTTCAAAAGTTGTGATACAGGTAAAGCAAACTTAGAGAGAAATATATTAAATATTTGTATCAGGAAAGAAGAAAAATTGGCCTAATGAGGGGTCAAACTATGGCCACTGCCCAAATTTTTATTGTAACACAGTGGTATCTATCTATCCTTTCATGGTCTGTGTCTGCTTCCATGCTTCAGTGGCAGAGCTGAGTAGTTGTGGTAGAGACTATCTGGCCCAATAGGCCTAAAATATTTATTATCTGGCCTTTTATAGAAAAGTTTGCTGTTCCCTGGCCCAAGTTTCCCTTTTAAGAAACTAGAAAAAGGAAGGGCAAATGATGTACCAAGTAAACATAAAAGAGGAAATTAAAAAAGAGCAGAAATCAATGAATGACAAAATAGAAATACAGACAAAAAGCAATGAAACAAAAAAACTGGTTCTTGGAGTAAAATTAATAATCCTTTAATACTTTAATAATCCTTAAAAAAACCTTTTATCCCATTGATCAGGAAAATATTACCAACATAAAGAATGAAAGTGGGACATCACTACAGATTCTATACACATTAAAAGAAAACTAAGGGAATATTATAAACTATATGCCAATAAATTTGATAAACTAGATGTAGAGGGAATGAATCAATTCCTTAAAAGACATAAACTACCAACCTTCAATTAAGAAGAAAAGACACCCTCACTATCCCTCTAAAGATAATGAATTATAGTTAAAAACTCCCTCAAAGTAAACAACAGACCAATATCCCCCATGAATGTAGATATAAAATAATAGCTGGATTCTTATAAATGTTTCTACATTCAATCTGTTCTGATACATTGTTTTAGTTAAATTATATAAAGAAAAAGCTAGGGGTGCTCAGGTGGTTCAGTGGGTTAAGTGGCTGACTCTTGGTTTCTGCTCAGGTCATGATCTCAGGGTCCTGGGATCAAGCCCCACATCAGGCTCTGTGCTCAGCGTGGAGTTTGAGATCTCCTCTCCCACTCTGTTTGCCCCTCCTCCTCTCTCTCAAATAAATAACATCTTTAGAAAAAAAAGAGTAACAAAGATGAAGGAAATCCACAGATAATAAATGGTAAAACTGGTAGCACTCTCTCTAAATTAAAAATAAATCTTAAGGGGCGCCTGGGTGGCTCAGTCGTTGGGCGTCTGCCTTCAGCTCGGGTCATGATCCCAGGCTCCTGGGATCGAGCCCCACATCGGGCTCCTTGCTCGGCAGCAAGCCTGCTTCTTCCGCTACCATTCCCTCTGCTTGTGTTCCCTCTCTCACTGTGTTTCTCTCTATCAAATATATAAAATCTTTAAAAAATAAATAAATAAATAAATCTTAAGAAAATCTGGCCTCACATAGATACATAGTTGGAAAAGAGAGTATTTTAACATATTTTTGAAGTAATTCAATTTTTTGGTATTGTATCAAATTCACCAAGTGGTAGTTTCTTATTCTTATTTATTTACTTAGAGAGAGAATCTTTTTTTTTTTTTAAAGATTTTATTTACTTATTTGAGAGAGAGAGAGAGAGATCACAAGTAGGCAGAGAGGCAGGCAGAGAGGGGGAAGCAGTCTCTCTGCTGAGCAGGGAGCCCGATGTGGGGCTCAATCCCAGGGCCCTGAGATCATGACCTGAGCCGAAGGCAGAGGCTTTAACCCACTGAGCCACCCAGGTGCCCCTAGAGAGAGAATATCAAGCAGGTTCTATGCTGCACAGAACCCAATGTGTGGCTCAGTCTCACCGGAGCCTCGGCTGAGCCTCAGCCGAAACCAGGAGTTGGACGTTCACCCAGGTGGTAGTTTTTTAAAGGTTGCCTGCAGTGTGGAAAATGAAAGATGTCAATGAATTTTATGTACTGTGCTACATGGAAATTCATTGGTCTAACTGGCATCTTGATTGGATTTTTTTTTTTAATTTAAATTTTAGGTAGCTAACACACAGTGCCATATTGGTTTCTGAAGTAGAATTCAGTGATTCATCACTTAAATATAATACCCAGTGCTCATCATAACACGTTCCCTCCTTAATACCCATTGCCCATCTAGCTCATCCCCCACCAACTTCCCTCCATCAACCCTCAGTTTGTTCTCTATCTTTAGGAGTCTCTTATGGCATGTTTCCCTCTTTCCTTTTTTTTCCTTTTCCCACTTCCCATATGTTCATCTGTTTTCTTTCTTAAATTCCACATATGAGTGAGATCATATGGTATTTGTCTTTCTCTCACTGACTTATTTAACTTAGCATCATACACTAGCTCTATCCACATTATTGCAAATGGCAAGATTTCATTTTTTTGTTGTTGTTGGCTGAGTAATATTCCGTTATATATATCACATCTTCTTTATCCATTCATCTTGACTGGATTTTTGAATGGATCTTGAATGATTTTATAATATCATACCTACATTGTTCACTTGAAAAATGATCTCTCAGATGTTGACATTTTATTATGTAATATTAAACAAAATCACATTCATTACTATCACCACCAATTTCATCAGAAAACCCTTTACTTGGGAAGCTTTCACACCCAGGAGGCAGATAAAGTTTTCCAGATTCTAATTTTTGCCTGGAAGCTTAAATAGTTTTTCCAGTTTAACTGAGATACAATTGACATACGGCACTGTTATGTAAGTTTAAGATGTGTGTAGCATAACTTGACTTACACTGTGAAATAGCTACCACGCTGAGTTTAGTTAACATCCATCATTACTTATAAATATAAAAGTTTTTTTCCCTCGTGATTAGAGTTCCTAGGATCTACTCTTTTAACAGCTTTCAAATATACCACACGGCAATGTTAACTGTAGTCATCAGATTGTACCTGACATCCCTCAGTACTTGTTCACCTTACAAATGGAAGTTTTTACCTTTTGATCACCCTTATCCAATTCTTCCACCCCTCCCACCCCCCGCTAAACCCCACCTCTGGTAACTTCAAATCTGACCTATTTTCCATGAAGGTTTTTATTTTGCTTAGATTGTACACATAAGTAAGATCATACAGTATTTGTCTTTCTCTGACTTATTTCATTTAGCATAATACTTGTCATAAATGGCAGGATTTCCTTCCTTTTTATGGTTGAATATAATTCCATTGTGTATATATACTACAACTTCTTTTTAAGTTAAAAAAATTTTTTTAATAATCTCTACCCCCCACTTGGGGCTCAAACTCACAACCCCAAGATCTAGAGTTGCGTGCTCTTCCAACTCAGCCAGCCAGGCAGCCCTGTATAATACATATGCTTATCCATTCATCTACTGACAGACACTTAAGTTGTTTCCATTTATCTATCTATTTACTTTCCACTTTCTTCCCCTTCTCCTTTTTTTTAATTTTTTCACTTTATTTTTTCATCATGGTAAGTTTACTCTTTAATCCCCATCCTCTATTTCCCCCAACCCTCACCCACCTTCCCTCTGGGAACCATCAGTTTGTTTTTTATAGTTGTCTATTTTGTGGTTTGCCTCTCTTTTTCTCTCTGCTCATGTGTTTGTTTTTTAAATTCGACATATACATGAGATCATCATATGGTATTTGTCTTTCTCTGACTTATTTAGCTTAGCATTATACTCTCCAGTTCCATCCACGTCATTGCAAATGGCAACATTTCCTTCTTTTAATGGCTGAATAATATTCCTGTGTGTGTGTGTGTGTGTGTGTACCCACCACATATTCTTTATCCATTCAGCTACTGATGGACACTTTGGCTGCTTCCATAGTTTGGCTATTACAAATAATGCTGCTATAAACTTACAGGGGCATGTATCCCTTTGAATTAGTGTTTTTGTACTTCGGGGTAAATACCCAGTAGTGTGATTGCTGGATTGTAGGATAGTTCTATTTTTTTTTTTTTTTTAAGATTTTATTTATTTATTCGACAGAGAGAGAGAGAGAGAGAGAGAGAGAGATCACAAATAGGCAGAGAGGCAGGCAGAGAGAGGAAGCAGGCTCCCTGCCGAGCAGAGAGCCCGACGCGGGGCTCAATCCCAGGACCCTGAGATCATGACCTGAGCAGAAGGCAGAGGCTCCAACCCACTGAGCCACCCAGGCGCCCCAGAGAGTTATATTTTTAATTTTTTGAGGAACCTCCATGGTGTTTTCCACAGTGACTGTACCAGTTTGCATTCCCACCAACAGTGTAAGAGGGTGTCTTTTTCTCCACATTCTCGCCAACACATGTTGTTGTATCAGTTATTTATATATTTTGGATACTAACCCTTTATCAGAAATGTCATTTGCAAATATCTTCTCCTATTCTGTAGGCTGCTTTTAGTTTTGTTGTGTAGAAACTTTTTTTAATTTTTTTATTTTGATGTAGTCCCGATAGTCTATTTTTGCTTTTATTTCTCTTACCTCAGGAGACACATCTAGAAAAATGTTGCTACAGCTGATATCAGAGAAATTACTGCCTGTGGTCTCTCTCTTCTAGGATTTTTATAGTTTTTCAGGTTTCACACTTAGGTCTTTAAGCCATATGTTGTTTCCATTTAAATTTTACTATTAGCAAAACATACTGTCAATTTTTTTCCTTGAAGTGACATGTTCGTGTCATTAATTTATAAGAAAAATGCCCAACATTGAATTAGAATAGTTATAGTTTGCCAATCATTCCTTTTTTTAATTAAAAAATTTTTTAAAAAATATTTTATTTATTTATCTGAGAGACAGAGTGAGAGAACACAAGCAGGGGAAACAACACATGGAGAAGCAGGCTCCCCACTGAGCAGGGAGCCTGATGTAGGGCTCAATCCCAGGACTCTGGGATCATGACCTGAGCTGAAGGCAGAAGTTTATTTTTTTTAATTTTTTTAAAAGATTTTATTTATTTATTTGACAGAGAGAGAGGTCACAAGTAGGCAGAGAGAGAGGAGGAAGCAGGCTCTCTGCTGAGCAGAGAGCTCAATGCGGGGCTCAATCCCAGGACCCTGAGATCATGACCTGAGCCGAAGGCAGAGGCTGTAATCCACTGAGCCACCCAGGCGTCCCTGAAGGCAGAAGTTTAACCGACTGAGCCACCCAGGTGCCCCACCAATTATTCTTTTAAGGAGAAATGTTGTTTCAGGGGCACCTGGGTGGCCCAGTTGGTTGGGCGTCTGCCTTTAGCTCGGGTCATGATTTTGGGGTCTGGGGATCAAGCCCTGCATTGGGCTCCCTGCTAAGCAGGGAGCCTGCTTCTCCCTCTCCCTCTGCCTGCTACTCTCCGTGCTTGTGCTTTCTGTCTCTCCGTCAAATACATAAATAAAATCTTTAAAAAAATGTTGTCTCATGAAAAGAGCAGTTAGTTCAGCTTGTAACTCAAACAACTGCACAAGTGCTTTTCCTCCAGATAACCACCATACTTCTCATCATCTACCACCAGTGCTTTATGTGTACTACAATTTGTCATGTGGAATATTAAAAGATGGGCACTCAATTGTACAGATTTAATAAAACTAACAATCTGTACTTGTTTTTTTTTTAAGATTTTATTTTTATTGAGAGAGAGAAAGAGAGATGCGAGCAGAGGGAGAGGGAGACTCTTGCAGACTCCATGCCAAGTGCAGAGCCCAACACTGGGCTCAATGTCTTGCAATCCAGAGATCATGACCTAAGCCAAAACCAAGAGTCAGAGGCTCAACTGTGCCACCCAGGTGCCCTGGTACTGCTTTTAAAGGACATTAAAGGCACGTAAGTGGCTCAGTGTGTTGGGCCTCTGCCTTTGACTCAGGACATGATCTCAGTGTCCTGGGATCAAGCCCCGCATTGGGGTCTCTGTTCGGCGGGGAGCCTGCTTCCACTCTGCCCCCTCACCTGTCTCTCTGCCTACTTGTAATCTCTGTCAAATAAATAAATAAAATCTTCAAAAAAATTTATAAATAAATAAATAAATGGACATTAAAACAAAACAAAACAACAACAACAAAAAAACCCTGGCATCTTAAAAAAAATGCAAGTACTTGGGCACTGAAGAATACAGTGATGACCTGTACAATTGTGTCCCACTGCCTTGATTAGTGCTAAGACTGGCAGTGTACCCACTACTGATTATGCACCACCAATGCAAGTGCCACGGAGTGAAGAGCAAATAACACCTTAGCCTTATTATGAAAATAAAATTCAACTTGTAAACCTGAAATCTCAAGCACAGCTGGGGGTCCACAGAACAAACCTTAAGACCCTCTCCTTGGGGCGCCTGGGTGGCTCAGTGGGTTAAGCCTCTGCCTTCGGCTCAGGTCATGATCTCATGGTCCTGGGATTGAGCCCCCCATTGGGCTCTCTGCTCAGCGGGGAGCCTGCTTCCCCCCACCCCCCGCCTGCCTCTCTGCCTACTTGAGATCTCTTTCTCTCTCTCAAATAAATAATAAAATATTAAAAAAAAAAAAGACCCTCTCCTTTTGAATCACTGTATTGTATACCTAAAACTAATTTCACATTCTATGTTAACTATACTGTAATTAAAATAAAATAAAAAGAACCTCTCCTTTAGGATAAATCCCTAGAAGAAAACTTTTCCGTAAGCATTACTGTTTTGTTTCTTGATACAATCTGAGCCTTTGGTTAATGAGTATTTAATTCCTTTACATATATAATTATGAATGGTTTAGTTCTATTTATATGATCTTAAGATGTTTTTTGCTTCTGTTTATTTCCCTTTTTCTTTTTTAAATTGATACAGCAATACTTCTACAAGAGTGCAAAGGGGATTCTGTGGGGCACCTGAGTGTCTAAGTCGGTTAACTGTCTGCCTTCAGCTCAGGTCATGATCCCAGAGTTCTGGGATCAAGTCCCAGGTCAGGCTCCCTGGTCAGTGGGGAGTCTGCTTCTCCCTCTCTCTCTCTGCCCCTCCTTCCCCACCACTGGTTCTCTCTCTCTCTCTTTCTCAAATAAATAAAATCTTTTGAAAAAGGGGTGGGGAGGATTCTGTAAAAGGTAAGTCTCTTTCCTATCCTAGATCCCACTACTCCTCTCTAGAAACAACCACTGTGAACATATCTAGGAAACTTCATATATTGCCAAAATATCCTCTAGGGAGGTTGTACCAATTTATCTTTTAACCAGCAATACCAAAATACCTATTTGCTTACGTTTTCTCAAAAGAGGTATTATTTTAAAAACTAATTTATCTTGTTGTTTAATTTATATTTCTTTGAATTCTAATTACACTGAATAACTTTTCATTCTTAGTGGGCCTTTTTTTCCCCTACTTTTGAACTGCTTCTTTATGTTCTTTGCTCATTTTTCTGTTGGGGCACCTGCAAAAAGCATCTGTCTTTTTGTTAATAATTTGTTAAGAGTTTTTATGATAAGGATAGTAATGCTTTGACTGCAAACTGGTGAAGTGACTTACTTGCCTAAGGCTGCAAAGTCGTGAAAAGGCTTAGACAGAGCTTTGGACTGTTCCCTAGAAGGATGTGAGGATGACATACCTGGATTCAAACGGATCTTGCTTCTCCAGAGGTCTTACTCTTTTCTTTGTTACTGTTAATTTAGTCAAGTCCACGTACTTTGTCTCTCCATTGCTATAAGTGAACTCAAGAACACTATTCCATTCGCCTTGCACTCTGCATACCACAGTATTGGTGATGTTGTGCTTTACTTCACCTGTAACCCTAGAAGCAGGTAAGAAATAAAAATAAACTCTAAGTGAATCTGCGCTTGTTTCTTAGTATTCTGAAACCTAAAAAACACACTTTCTGAATTCTGTTTAAATTGGTTATATAGCTCACTTCAATTTCTCAGTGCCAAGTCGGACTCTGGAAATCCCATGACAGCTTACTAGATAATTTTTTCAAATAATGTCAACTTTAATCTTTTAGAAAGAATACTGGGACTCAAACCAGGGACTAAGTTACCATAAATGATCACAAAGTGTAATCTTTAAATGCTTGCTACAAATAAAACTAGAACATTAAAACTCAATAGAAATAGGAAAACTATTAACATTTCTTTTTTATTACAATTTTAAAATGTTACAATATTACAGTTTAACTTTTTAAAAAAACTAGTCCTATTCACTTAAAAGTGTGAAGTCCCTATACTTGAAATTCTGGAAGTATCAATTCGGTATAAAGTCATATAAGCATAATTTTATTTTATTTTATTTTTTTTAAATTTTAGATTAAATATAGAAACCAGCTAAACCAGTAAGAGGTAGAAAAATTGAAAAAAATAAATATAAATTTTAATATTCTCTTGCCAAAGGAGAAAAATTAAAAGAGTACAGGTATACAAAAATTATCATCATCAACACAGAACTTCAAGAGAACTCAAACACTACTGCTGTTGAAAGTTTAATGAAGAGTAAGTTATCTGGCTAGTTTATCAACAGACAGATAGGATGCGGCTCAAATGAAGATCAGAATAAATAGGTCTAATTATTTTTATGATTCTTTAAAAGATTTTATTTATTTATTTGTCAGAGAAGAGAGAGCACAAAAAGCGGGAGCAGTAGGCAGAGGGAGAAGAAGCAGGCTCCCTGCTGAGCAAGGGGCCCAATGTGGAACTTGACCCCAGGTTGCTGGAATCATGACCTGAGTCGAAGCAGTTAAGCAGACACTTAACTGACTGAGCCACCCAGGCGTTCCGGGTCAAATTACTTTTAATGAAGCATTTTGTGTTCACCGTAGGATACAAGTAACAACAGGGTCAGATAAGACAGAGGTTCAGAACTTAGAGAACAGTGGGCAAATGTTAGGGTCTAATCAGTGTGCCAGCAATTGTGGTTTATCTGGATTCAAAAGGCAATCCACAGGACCAAAGCCCAGTGGTTCAGGCTGCAGGAAGCAGTATTTGTCAGGTATAAGCCAAGGGCTTAGGAACCAGAAGGACACAGCGAAATGTCGGGATCCCTCATTTTCAATCAGAAGAAGTTAATTAAAGGTCTGCAAACTCAGAACTCAAGGCAGAGATATAGGGACCAATAAGCAAATGATCTATGAACCAGATCTTGGAGATCGAGGTAAGAGGGATTTGCAGAGCAAATGAGGGATTCCCAGAGCAATCCAAACATCCAAAATTAAAAGCTATGCATAATGACAGCTCACTGGACACAAAAGAACACAAAAGGGCTATAGGTCTGCTTGATTACAGTACAGATGGGAACTCGGTTATACTTCAAAGCATATGAACTTAAATAATTCCACATGAAGGGTTTCTTGCCTGTTTCTTGTGACATCCATGTTTCCTCTCTGACCCCACTTGCCAACGTCGTTCCCAACCAAACAGGATATGAGGAGATGACACTGAATACTTATCCCTTCCCTTCTCCATCCACACATACCCAGAAGCAAATTCTGAGAATTAAGGGACCATCAAATGTTCCTCACCTGGTCTTTTACTGCCACAGCACAATCTCTCAAGTTATCATCTCCCTCACATGCCTTTCCACTGGAAAGCAGCACATGTAGGTCCCTGTTCATACATGCCGGGTTACATGGGGCCTGGGCTGCTTAGTGCGGCTGTGTAGCAAGAGCAGCACGAAGAGGGCTGGGTCAGGGAACAAGAATCACACGTACCAGAGGTGCGCCATGGGGAACATGCAAAAGCAACACAAGGAGGAAGAAGGTCCTCACCTCATTCTGCTTGTAGTAATTCTTCATAACAGCCTAACAAAGGGTTGGCAAACTTCTGTAAAGGCCTAGGAAGTGAATACTAGGATGTGCAGGCCAGACTATCTCATAACTACTTAACTGTGTCACTACAGCATGCAAGCAATGTTAGCCAGTAAATAAATGAGTATCTAAACATATAAAGCATACAGATCTAGGGGTGGCTGGGTGGCTCAGTCAGTTAAGCATCTGACTCTTATCTCAGTTCAGGTCTTGATCTCAAGGTTGTGAGTTCAAGCCCTACATTGGGCTCCATGCTGGGCGTGGAGCCTACTTACAGAAAGAGAAAGGCGTGCAGATCTAGATCTTGATATCAACCAATAACACAGAATATGTGGCCCTTAAGATACTAAGAGCTAAATCTTAAGCTGTCATCCTACTCATCTCTAAAGTAAGGATGAATGATAACTGATAAGGCATTATTCCCTTACTTTCTAAAAACATGACGAGTTAGCGTTTTAGATGGTCTAGACCTCTGTCTCTACAGCTATTTGGAATACCAGAAAAATCATTGAATATATTAACTTGGCTTCATATGTAAAGTTTTCATTGATTGGGGCGCCTGGCTGGCTCAGTCGGTGGAGCATGCAACTCTTGTCTAAGGATTGCTGGGTGAAGAGATTACTTAAAAATTAAAAAAAAAAAATCTTAAAAAAAAATAAAGAGAAAATTTTTATTGATTGAAAGTTAAGATTTTACACTAAGGATAATTACATTTTATGCAGAACTACTGAAGAAGACATTGTCTATTTATGTTTCTAAATGTTACTATATAAGGATACCTGCAACAAATCCCTTTAAATTTTAATACCAGGAAAACAGTTTGTCTCTCTTGAAAATGTGATAGGCTTCCTTTATCAGACAATGAGAAGTATGTTGAGCATCAAGTTTCTTTTTCTACTTTAACGTGAGTCGGAATTAAATTTTCTTTCCAGGTATAATAATTATCTAATCCCTTTTCCATTGCTACGATTATTACAATAGACTGTTTTTAACTGTTATATAAGACATTTTTCCTAAAAGCCTTACAAATGGTTTCCAAAGATAGGGTGCTGGATTTTAATACTACACTGAAAGTTTCCTAAAGGCAGAGGTGGTCTTTCTATACTGTACCTCCAGTATGCAGGAAAGTGTGTCACTTGGCAAACAGTTCACATAAGCTTAGTATCATTCCACTAGAAGATAGAGTGCTATGTATTTATCTATACTGGTAATTCTTTTTTTTTTTCTTTTTAAAGATTTTATTTATTTGACAGGGAAAGACACAGCAAGAGAGGGAACACAAGCAGGGGGAGTGGGAGAGGGAGAAACAGGTTTCCTGTGGAGCAGGGAGCCCGATGTGGGGCTTGATCCCAGGACCCTGGGATCATGACCTGAGCCGAAGGCAGATGCTTAACGACTGAGCCACCCAGGTGCCCCTACACTGGTAATTCTGACCTCACTTTAGGAGGATTTTATAAAATCATCATCATCCTAAGGTGAGCGTGGAAAATGGGATCAGGAGATAGACATGGACAAGAAGAATAGTTAAGTAGGCTCACCTGGCTGCATCGGAGAGAGTTGTGGAAAATGAGGGAGGAAGGGAAGACAAGTGGAAGATAATATATTTGTATCAAATGCAGCCAGCAGATAATGTGTCTGCTCTGATTGCAGATAGCAGGAAAAAACTAGACTGAGGGAGGCACAGCCATTAATAAAGGCATAAAAGGAAGCCTTCATTATAACATTCTGTAAACTCAAAGAAGAAAAGACATCAAAAATAGAAAAGTCTGTTTCTAATAGGAATCTTTTAAATGAGAAATTAGATGAAACCACTGGTTTTGGGAGATGAGAATGGAAAAAATGAGGAAACTTTAGAGTCAGCTAAAAGTATCTATCAAGAGTTATGGTAAGAGTGTGTGTGTGGGTCCAAAGGAAAGAGACTATGTTAGAGAAAAGGGCAGTACTTCTAAGTGACAGAAAAATCAAATGAGTGTGGTTTTGTGGATAGGTAAAGGGTATGAATGGGAAAAGGCCAATTTCAGTAAGAAACTGAAACAAACAAGAAAGTAAATAGGATGACTGACCATTAACAAAAATGAGGATGTCTACTTAAAATTATTAGGGGTCTTCAAAAAAAATCAGGTATCAACCTGAAAATCAGGTATCAACCAATAAGGCTTTTAGAATACTGGTAGATGCTTCCTCTAGGATCTAGCTGCCAAGGTGGAAGCAGCCGCAGTCACACAGGAAGGTCACATGTGGGCTTCTGAATGACAGTCCCGACTGGGCTCTTGGTCCACAGCCAGATCTACTGCCTCCTCCCACATGAGTGAGCTACCCGTGGATATCCGGTGGGTCAGGCCCTTACGTGGCTGAAGCTTCAGCCATCATGAAGGACATCATGTGAGAATCACCCAACTGAACCTAATCAGTCTAGAAAACCGTTAAAGATAATAAACTGCTGTTTCAAACAGTTACGTTTTAGATGAGTTTATTACTGGCAGTAAATAATTAGGATGTCATCCAAAGCTATCTTAGATGCCCTCCAACTTCTCTACATACTTTTAGTTAGTCCTTGAAGGGTCACCTCTGAATGTCTAATCAGTTTCCCTTCTAATCTCTCTTCATTCCCGCGGGCCCCCAGTCCATTCTTTACCTGCCACCAGAAAGGTCTTTTTAGAAATAAATACATAAGATATATCATTTCCAGGGACAAAATTACTTAAGGTATTCTTGTCAAAAATGAATAACCTGAACCTTTAACAAAAAACAAAAAAACCCAAACTGACAAGCATTCTATAAAACTGACCTGTCATTGTCAGGTCAGAGACAGAGAAAGTCAATGGAAATATTCCAGAAGACTAAAGAGACAAAAAATGATATGAATGCATGATCCTGGATAGGAGAAAAAAAATACTGCCGATTACTGGGAAAACTGACAAAATTTAATATGGACTGTGTATTAGATAACAGTATTAATTTAACATAATGATGTTAAATTTCTTGAAGTTGACAACCATTCTATGATTGTATGAGAGAATTTCCTTGTTCTTAGGAAATTCAGGCTAAAATATTTTATTTTTTAAAAAGGATTTATTTATTTATTTATTTGAGAGAGAGAGAGAGAGATGGAGGGAGTGAGTGAATCTGTGTGCAAGTGAGGGAAGGCGCAGAGGGAAAGAGAATCTTTTTTTTTTTTTGATATTATTTATTTGACAGAGAGAGAGAGTAGGCAGAGAGGCAGGCAGAGAGAGAGGGGGAAGCAGGCCTTGCTGAGCAGACAGCCTGATGCAGGTCTCGATCCCAGGACCCCAAGATCATGACCTGGGTCAAAGGCAGAGGCTTTAACCCACTGAGCCACCCAGGCGCCCCAAGAGAGAAAGAATCCTTAAGTAGACTCACTGCTGAGCAAGGAGCGCAACACAGGGCTCAATCCCAGGATCCTGGAAACATGACCTGAGTCGAAATCAACAGTCAGCTGCTTAACTGACTAAGTCACTTAGGTGCCCCACACTAAAATATTTTAAAGTGTCAGGAGGTCTTGGGGCGCCTGGGTGGCTCAGTCGTTAAGCGTCTGCCTTAGGCTCAGGTCATGATCCCAGGGTCCTGGGATCTAGCCCCGCATCGGGCTCCCTGCTCGGCGGGAAGCCTGCTTCTCTCACTACCATTCCCTCTGCTTGTGTTCCCTTTCTCGCTGTGTTTCTCTCTGTCAAATAAATAAAATCTTTAAAAAAAAAAAAAAGTGTCAGGAGGTCTTTAACTCTCAAATGTTTCAGGTATAATAATGATAATGATATGTATATAGAGAGAGAAAAAGAGACTTTGATAAAGTTAATGAAGCAAAATGCTAACAACTAGGCAATGGGTACATGAGAGTTTGTACAACTCTTCTGGAAGTCTGCAATGTCTTCAAGAGATAAAAGTAATTAAATAATATATATCAATCCCATGCTTAAAATTTTAATTGGCTCCCACTGCCTTCAGAATTAAGATCAGATTTGTCAGCAAAATAGTATACTATAGTCTTGTATCAGAGTTAGGAGATATATTCAAATGGCAAACACTGAACAGGAATACAGAAAAACATACTTAATTTGAAAGTAAAAAAAAAAAGATACTATGACTTGGTATGGATTTTTACAGTGTAGCTCCAACTAAACATTCCAACACAACCTTCTGTACATGTTGGTGTTTCCAAGCATCAGTGTCCCCTGAGAGGCTGACCCCCACTGCCCTGGCAGCTGGCATTCATGTTGTTAATATCCACTGATTTACTCTTGCTTGTGGCTCTAGTATTTTCATTTCGCTTACTATCAACTATTTGGCACTGAGGAGAACATACTAATACCAAAACTATTCTCTTAGTTCTTCATGTCATTAAGAATGACTATCAAAGAAATGAAGATGCTAACTGCAAGAAGAGAAAAATGAGGAGAGCCTGCAACAGCTGTTTTCAAACCTCTGCAGAGCTCTCCTAGAAGGAGGAAATGGGATAAAAACTGAGTAAAGCTCTAAAAAAATCAGATCTAAGAGTTCATGGCTAAGAGATTAATCAGTAATATGTTAAAGGAATAATATATTAAAGGAATAGGTACAATTTGAAAGGGTGAACTAGCTTCTATCTCCAAGAACAGAGAAACTCATGCCTAATCATATTTCCAAAGAAAAATATGCAAAACTTTACAAATCACTTACTATGTACACTGTATAGATGGAACAGAAGGCCCAAAAACAGTACAGTTCTATCAAAAAACTTATAGCTATGTTGGGGGGAAATAAGACAAATCCATGAAGAGAAAAGTTTTTGGGGCACCTGGGTGGCTCAGTGGGTTAAAGCCTCTGCCTTCGGCTCAGGTCATGATCTCAGGGTCTTGGGATCGAGCCCCGCATTGGGCTCTCTGTTCAGCTTCCCCCTCTCTCCTCCCCTGCTCACCCCCACCGTCAATTAAGTAAATAAAATCTTAAAAAAAAAGAGAGAGAATAAGTTTGTGTATAAATAATTTTTTGTGTTTTTTTTTAAAAGATTATTTATTTATTTGACAGAGAGAGAGAGAGATCACAAGTAGGCAGAGAAGCAGGCAGAGATTGGGGGGGGGAAGCAGACCCCCTGCTAAGCAGAGAGCCTGATGCGGGGCTCGATCCCAGGACCCTGAGATCATGACCTGAGCCAAAGGCAGAGGCTTTAACTCACTGAGCCACCCAGGTGGCCCCCTTTTTTAGTGTTTTTTTTTATAGGTAGTATGAATCCTGTAGGATTTCAAGTAACACACACATACAGTCTCAGAATTAAGTTTCAGGGACCGGAAACAGTTTGCAAACATACAACTAAAATCACTCCATGTCTCCTTATCCAGAAAATAATACCTATGAGAAAAAAAAACAGGGGCGCCTGGGTGGCTCAGTCGTTAAGTGTCTGCCTTCGGCCCAGGTCATGATCCCAGGGTCCTGGGATCAAGCCCCGCATTGGGCTCCTTGCTAGGCAGGAAGCCTGCTTCTCCCACTTCCATTCCCTCTGCTTGTGTTCCCTCTCTCGCTGTGTTTCTCTCTGTCCAATAAATAAAATCTTAAAAAAAAAACAAAAACAAAAACAAAAAAACAAAAAAAAAAAAACCAAAACAACAGGCCACTAAGAAATACCTTAGTGATAAGACAATAAGATAGTGCTGGCTTTGGAATATTTATCACTGTAGTTGTTTTCCCTAAGCATTCTACTCAAGCATATAGATAGACTGAGGAATACTTTCACCTAGGCAAGAATGTTACCAGGATATAGATTTCAGTTCTAACTTTACATAAATAAGAGGGGTCTGCATGGACTGCTTGCCCCTCACTCACTTTGAGTTTTGTGTGAATAATAAATGTTAGAACACAGACTGAACTATCAGTTATCAGGCATGTTGCAAAGGGATATATGCACCTAGTAACTGTTGGTCTATGACGTCTAAAGCCCCTGCTGGATGTAAGGTGTGAATCCTGTGATTACTACAATGTGCCGAGTAAGCAGAAGCACATAAAGCAAAGTGTTAGCCATAACAATAACTTCTCTAAGGATAAGAGGGGACTATTCTGACAACGTCTAGTGGTTCTGTTTGGGTAATATGTGTGTATATTTTAATTCTCGGCTTTAGCGTTCTGAAGTCTGTATTTTTAAAGGCCCATTCAGTGTCTGGGAACCAATTTTTCCACTTCTAAAATTGTTAAGTACCAGCTGTCTAAGAGTGAAAAAGTAGAATAGCTATATGCAATTGGCTGGAGGGAGTGTACTGTGGTAATAACCACTTAAAACTGTTTGTCAGCACCTATTCAAGTTCAACTTCCAATTCCTATGACCTAGTAATTCCACTTCTAGGTATCTATCCAACAGGAATTCATACATACATTCACCAAACAATGATGTAATGGCCCCAAATTGGAAACTACCCAAATACCCATCAGCATTAGAATGAATAAGTAAATTGTGACATAGCCATACAATGTAATAATGGTCTTCAGTAAGGAGAATAAACCAGGCTACACATGGATGAATCTTAAAAACATAATGCTGAGGCAAAAGTCAAATATGAAAGAACACAGTATATAATTGTATTTCAATATATAGTTCAAAAATAGACAAAGCTAATCAATAGTGTTAGAAAGCAAGACAGTGGCTACCCTAAGAGAAAGGGTATAAATGATTAATGTGTGTGTGTGTGTGTGTGTGTGTGTGTGTGTGTGTGTGTGTGTAACTGTAGCAGGGCATGAAGAGCGTCTCTAGGATGCTGGTAATGTTCCATGTCTAGATCAAAGTGCTCAAATTTCTACTTTGTGAAAATCATCAACAAGAGATGTATTTTTCAATAGAGTTACAGACAGGGAAAACTATCCTTACTTTAGGGAAAGTCAGAACAGAAGGGCTGTTCTGTCCAGACATGAAGGGCTTAAGCAAAAGAGTCAGTATCCTTTTGAAGATTCTATTAGACAACTTGTCTTCATATAGTTTGAATGATCTGGGCAGTGCTGAAGAGACAGAGAAGCTGAGAAGGGGGTATAAGAACTGTCCATTTCCTAGATCGGATTAAAACAAAGCCCCTATTCCATCACTGTGCTACTTGAACTATTTTATATGATAAGATACATTTTCATACTATCTTGTACCAACAGCTGCCTTCACTGAGGCCTGGATCAAGTCTGAACCCCTTTAAAGGCAGAAATTAGGTCAGAGACTGAACGTTCATTTGTTAGGAATTCTACTCTACATCCTGTTAGCTACTTAACCAGGAAAATTTTATAAGAGTAGACAGACCTGTCACTGTTTCAAAAACTAGATCAGGATGGGGGTGCCTGGGTGGCTCAGTCAGTTTAGTGTTCAACTCTTGGTTTTGGCTCGGGTCAGGATCTCAGGGTCATGGGATCGAGCCCGGCACTGGGCTCTGCATTCAGCGCAGGGTCTGCTGTTCCCTCTCCCTTTGCCCCTCCCCTCAACTCTCACTCTCACTCTCTATCTCTAAAATAAATACATAAAACCTTAAACAAATAAACAAAAAACTAGATCAGGGTGCCCAGAATGTCTCGAAAAGATAGCTGTTAAATAAAACTCTAACTTCATCTGCATAAAACAAAGCAAGAAAGAACAAGGAGTTATAAAGAGCCAGGTATTGTTAAAATGTTCTTACCGGTGTAGTTTGCCACCATAAAATGGCTTAGTATGAAAAGTGATGCTGGCTGAATACCCAGTTTTTGCACAGTTGACACTGACTTTACCACCCAGTTCTACCCAAGGAACAGTTAAAATTGACCGGGCATATGCACAAGGTAGAGAAAATGTATACTCTTCTCCATGCTCCAATAGACTGAGGACACCTGAACGTGAAAACACAAAGGTGGTTAACATCTTAAAAAAGAAAAAAAAAAAAAAAAAAAAGTTATAAAACATCCATATTATTTTTTCTCAAGTCTAATAGGCAAACACCACTATTTTGCTTAATTTTTTAAAAAAAGATTATTTATTTATTTGTCAGAGAGAGTTCACAAGCAGGCAGAGTGGCAGGCAGAGGCAGAGGGAGAAGCAGGCTCCCCACCGGGCAAGGAGTCCGATGCGGGACTTGATCCCAAGACCCTAAGATCATGACCCGAGCCGAAGGCAACTGCTTAACCAACTGAGCCACCCAGGTGTCCCTATTTTGCTTAATTTTCATTTAACTTTGGATTAAACTAATTTCACTTAAAATTGTATTTGTAACATTCCGGGTAATAGTGAATCTAGGTTACATTCATTATGACTTTGCTATCCCTTTGGGGTTCATGGGACCAGAAAATGTTATGGTATAATTAGATCAAGATATCCCTCAAATAGACTCTTAAAAATAAAACCTTAAGTCAGATTTTAAGAACATGCTATACTGCATCATAATATGATCTGATCATTAGTACTAACAACTTTCTCAGTTTTGGAATAAATAAATATCTAATGCTATAAAGTCACAGAACTTAGTGTCAGTTCAAAGAAAAAAAAAGCATTCTTTATTCTATGTATATTATGAAGAAAAAATATAATTCTGTCATGAACACTATGGTCATAATAATAACTTTGCCAAATTCTGAAGTGTTTGGTGTGAGGCTATAAGAGATAGAAGTGACAGTTTTCAAACAAATATTATTCTAATAAAGCTTGTTTTATATTAAGTGATGCTATATTAAGGATGGTTTATTTTTTATTAACATATAATGTATTATTTGCCCCATACAGATGGTTTTTTAAATAGAAAAAAATATAGGAAGAGATATTACATTAATATATAATCAACTTAAACTAGATAATGAAGAGACACTAAAGATATTTGGCTACATTACTAACCCAAGTTCATTACCTGGGTCACTATCAGACTAAATACTGAATTGAAAATGTACTGCTAGTCTGAATTCTAATCGTATCTTTCTCTTAATGAATGCTCATTAACTACTCTGTTCTTAATGTTTGCAAATAAAGAAGGGCAAGAGTTATAATAAATATTTTAATATAGTCAATTTTTAGGATAAGCAAACAAACTGAGATTCTAAAGCAGTCTACTTTACATAAAAGGAACACCAATTATTTTCTTGTATTACCTTTACATTCTTCAAAGAGGGCAACAATAAGTCAATAATTATCAAGCAATTTCATAAGGAACCTGGTTCTGGCTGTAATACATTTACATGTAATGGAAGCTGTCAGAAGGCATATAAACAATATACTTGGGTATACTTTAAGGATTTAATAGTAACTGCTGATTCATTTTAAGTCAGAAAACATGTTTTGATTACTTTTCTAAAATACGTCATCTTATAACCTGGATTTCTAATCTCTGATTCTAAAACTATATTTACCGTAAATATCACACACAAAATCCGAAGAATTTAAAATCAGTCAGTTTTGAACGTATATGATAACAGACTAGTTAAGACAACAGATTCAAAGAATTCTAAAACCTCACTTATTTCATCATTAAATGCAATTTTCCTCCAACAAATAAAAACATGTTCCTATTAGAACAAAATGAATTATCTAAGTCTCCTTCTCTGATTTTATTTACTTTCTATTGAGGTTACTACAGAAATTTAATTTCTAAAAGGCAATCCATACATATATAATTAGCACATAAATAACAAAAATTACTTATTTTATACTTCTTCATGATTAATGCAAGGTTAAGATATTAATGCTTTTCTTTATTTCCTGAAGTATTTCCTTTCTTGAAGAGGCTACCATTGCCAGATTCTCAGTAACAGCTAACTGTCCTCAGGAAGAGTATGTTAAAGGAGAAGGTTCTAAATCTGGCTATGCCTTAATTTTTGTGACCTTGAACATATCTCATCTCCTATGGACTTTTTTTTTAATCTATAAAATAAATTGGATTTTGGGGCGCCTGGGTGGCTCAGTGGGTTGAAGCGTCTGCCTTTGGCTCAGGTCATGATCTCAGGGTCCTGGGATCGAGCCCCGCATCGGCCTCTCTGCTCAGCGGGGAGCCTGTTTCCCCTCTCTCTCTGCCTAATTGTGCAGTCTCTCTCTGTGTCAAATAAATAAAATCTTTAAAAAAATAAATTAATTGGGTTTTTTTTCATCTATAAAATAAATTGGTTTATAAAGATCTTAGAACTAATGTTAGAAGCTTATAAGTGAAGGTGGCAAACTAATTTTAACTAATAAAACATGCGTACTTTCTAAAGTTATAGAAGCTTTGATTAACTTAAAACATTATTTGGAGGGGCGCCTGGGTGGCTCAGAGGGTTAAGCCTCTGCCTTCAGCTCAGGTCATGATCTCAGGGTCCTGGGATCGAGCCCCACATCGGGCTCTCTGCTCGGTGGGGAGCCTGCTTCCCCCGTCTCTCTGCCTGCCTCTCTGCCTGCCTCTCTGCCTACTTGTGATCTCTTTCTCTCTGTCAAATAAATAAATAAAATCTTTAAAAAAAAAAACCAAAACATTATTTGGAAATTGTTAAGACTCATATTACAACAGATCTTAGCAATGAGGAAAACTGAAAAGGGGGATAAAGTATTTTCTTCAGAGGTACCGTAATACAGTCTCAAAATGTTAGTATCATATATCACAGGCTTAATTATGCCATGCTAACATTGTAATTTTACATTCTGAACATATTATTCCATGCACAAGGGTTTTCCTTTAACATTAAAATGGCAGGTTTTCCCCTGCCATTATATTTTCATTAACTTTGCAATGATCTTTGTGGAAGCTTTTTGTTGTTGTTTACTTCTTGGGTATCACCTTATTTTTCCATAAACTTTTGCTGAAGTGAAATTAAAGACTGGCAATATACTTTAAAATATTACTTTCTCAGGAGCTATAAAAGATCAAGCTAGAAGATATATCTAGTAATATATTTCTTGAGTGCTTTTTATAATAATGAAAATATCAAAACAACTTCAATGTCCAAATAGAGGAAATGGTTAAATAAAAGATGGTAAATAGCTCATTTCATAGGGTATTATACAGTCATCAAAACATGTTTTAAAGGTTTTATTTATTTATTTATCAAAGATCACAAGTAGGCAGAGAGGGAGGCAGAGAGAGAGAGGAGGAAGCAGGCTCCCTGCCAAGCAGAGAGCCTGATAGGGGCTCGATCCCAGGATCCTGAGATCATGACCTGAGCCGAAGGCAGAGGTTTAACCCACTGAGCCACCCAGGCGCCCCTGTTTTAAAGTATTATCAGGGACATGGGAAATCAATATTTATTGCAAAAAAGCAGGACACAAAACTATATAGAGAGAACTAATTCCAACTTTACAAAACAAAAATAAAAGTATGAACATATACACAATAGAAAAAATACAAAATGCTAGCTAAACTCAGCCTTCTCTGGATGGAGATATTAGAGACAGTTTATTCTCCCCTTGATACTTTTCTAAGTTTTCCAAATACTCTACAATAAAAAATTTTATATTTAAAATCAGAAAAAAAAACTTAAGAGGATAATTTATATTTGTCCCCATAAATATGAGCCCCCTTCCCCTCCACTCTGGAACACACTAAAAAAGTGGAACAAAGTGGCACATATAGCATTTCAAATTTTTATTTATCTAGCTTCCCCAAACTTAAGATTATAGCTTGATATTAAAAATTGGAGAACAGTTTTTCCACTTACCTTCTCCAACCATTGTCACGCCTATCGACATGCCTAAGAATTTGCTCTTAGTCCAGACATGTGCATTTACACACATCTTCCTCTCCGCGCATTCTGCATAAAATCCTGAGACTGGAGGATGATGGGAAACCTGTTCAGCAACAAATCTGACTGTATAACAGTCTGATCCCACCTGGCTCAAAGTCTCCTCCAACAGAGGAGCATGATTTGTGACTGCCTGGGTGGAAGAGCTGCTGATAATACTGGACGCCACTTCGCTTTTTGGCATCCTCCAGGAACAGTGAAATGTTTCTCCAATGATAGGATTGTACGGTTTCTTAGCAATGGCTCCTTTACGGCCTTCATGAAATGAGGTAAGGTAGTACTCAACAAAACGAATCATTCTATCCTCAGCTGTGGCTCCATTAGTAATGGCTATAAATAGGTCTGGATGAGACATAAAGTCTGCATACATTTCCAGCAAGGATCGCTTCTCCAGGATAAATGTAGGAAGCACCACCTAAAACAACAACAACAAAAATTAACCAAAGAGGAAAATTTTAATCCATGTGTGTATCTGTAGAGAACTATTCTTACCTTTCTGAAAACATTTCATTCTAGATGAGTATTAAAAACAAAGTCACTAAACCTAGTATCGAATAAGGTTGCTTGATTAGAATTAGCTATTA
This sequence comes from Procyon lotor, assembly GCA_028646535.1. Taxonomy (NCBI): domain Eukaryota; kingdom Metazoa; phylum Chordata; class Mammalia; order Carnivora; family Procyonidae; genus Procyon; species Procyon lotor. The sequence continues at coordinate 125,099,665 of CM053603.1, read as the reverse complement.
GCATATAGTGTTGATGCGAAAACCTGGAATGTTCTGTTACTTACATGTGCATAAAGTTGTATTGATTGAATATAAAAAAAAACTAACAAAGTCACAAAAGTATTTGGTCTCATTAAAAAATATGCATGCTTAAAAGGAAATGAAAGTCAAGTGGTTAAGATTAAGTATCAATGCAGGATTTCAAGAGGGTCAGGTAGAAGATATTTTAAAAAAAAATCTTCTAACTCCTAGACTGGATAAAAGTATCACCAGGTAAATGACGCCAAAACTCAAATGCTGGCCATGCTTTTTTTCCTTTCCTACTTTAAAAATATATTATGTGGGCGCCTGGGTGGCTCAGTAGTTAAGTGTCTGCCTTCAGCTCAGGTCATGATCCCAGGGTCCTGGGATCGAGCCCCGCATCCGGCTCTTTGCTCAGCGGGGAGCCTGCTTCTCCCACTACCATTCCCTCTAATTGTGTTCCTTCTCTAGCTGTGTTTCTCTCTGTCAAATAAAATCTTTAAAACAAACAAACAAACAAATTATGGATGATTGATCAAGATATAAAGGGAAATTTTAATTCCCCGAAAATAGACAGACTAAAGATATCACTGATCAAAGCAAATATTTTAACTTACACTTAATTTTAAGCACAAGGGAACTGTTTTCAAGAAGGGAACTTTTACTTTTATTGATTTATTTTTATTAAAGATTATATTTATTTGAGGGAGAGAGAGAAAGACAAAGAGTGTGAGTGAGAGAGCGAGTGCAAGCCTAGGGGAAGAGGCAGAGGGAGAAGCAGATTCCCTGCTGAACAGGGAGCCTGATGTAGGGCTCGATCCCAAGACCCTGAGATCATGACCTGAGACAAAGACAGACGCTTAGCTGACTTGAGTTACCCAGGGACCCCAAGAAGGGAACTTTTAAAGTAGGCTCCACACCCAATGAGGGCCTTGAACTCAAAACCCTGAAATCAAGAGTCCCATGCTCTACCTACTGAGCCATCTAGGCACCCCTCCAGGAGGGAATTTTTGCCTTTCACGAAGATGGTGCCAAAGATGAAGAAGGAATCTCCTGTCCCCCTGTCCCAAAGCAAAGGCTCTGAAGGCCAAGAAAGCAGTGCTGAAAGGTGCCAACAGTCATATGCACAAAAAAAAGAAAACTCACATGTCACCTACCTTCCAATGTATCAAAAGACTGCATCTCTGAAGGCAGCCCAAATATCCTGGAAAGAGTGCCCCGAGAAGAAACAAGCTTCACCACTATGCTATACCATCAAGTTCCCTCTGACTACTGAGTTAGCCATGAATAATATTAGAAGACAGTAACATACTTGCATTCACTGTGGGTGTCAAGGCCAGCAAGCACCAGATCAAACAAGCTATGAGAAAACTCTAGCACATGGAGGTGGCCGCCCTGATCAGGCCCAATGGAAACAAGAAGGCATATGATCGACTGGCTCCTGGCTATGATGCTTTGGATGGTGTTGACAAGATTGGGATCATCTAAACAGAAGTCCAGGAGACTAAATCTAATTTTTTTTCATTGAGAAAACAAAACAAAAAACCAAACAAAACAAAAGAAGGGTACTTTTGACACCTAAAGCCAGGTAAGTTTAAGGAAGATTAGTTTTATTTTTTAAAAAAAGATTTTGAGAGAGAGAGAGCACGGTGTGAGCAGGGGAAAGGGCAAAGGGAGAGGGAGAGAGAATCTACAGTAGGCTCTGAGCTGAGCTCAGGGCTCGATCCCACAACCCTGAGATCATGATCTGAACCGAAGTCAAGAGTCCAACCCTTAACTGACTGAGTCACCCAGGCATCCTGTGTATTAGTTTTCTTCAGAGCAGAACTGGGGAGGCATTGTAAACTGGTTCAACAAATTGAGAAAGCAGTCCTGTAATATTTTTCAAGAGCCCAAAGATGTTCATATCCATTTAGCCTAGTAATTATTCTTCTAGAAATCTAGCCTTAGGAAACAATATGAGTAAAAAAAAAAAAAAAAAAAAAAAAAAAGAACTGTGGGG